>CM075649.1:120917289-121542289 GCA_037953625.1 Crotalaria pallida
GTTTTTTTATTAAATTCTACGTTTTTTTTTCATTGATTACTTGTTACTCCGTATTTATTTTCTTTATAAAATTCTACATGTTTTTTTCTTCATTACTTGTTATTCTGTATTTTTTTTTCTTGATTAAAATCTACATGCGTTTTTTTTCTTGATTACTTGTTTTTTTTTTCTTGATTAAATTCTGTATTTTTTACTTGATTACTACTTGTTATCTGTAATATCCCAGTAACCTTAGCTTTTTCCTTTTATGTGAGTATATATCATAGACATGTACATTAGTTCGGGTTTTTTTTTGTTTTTTTTTTTTTTTTTGAACTGTTAGTTCGGGTTGACATAAGTAGTTAAATTCAATATTTTTTTTTAATGTTTAGATGTATACTTTAATCATTAATGTACACTTTTTTTTTCCACTGGGTTCTCCATGTATTATTTAGGTATATCCGGATCCAACCCGGATCGCATGTCTGACTATATATGATAGGTAAGTCTCACAACATGAATTTTCTGCATCTACAAGAAATGGAAAATTCGAGATCTTTCTTAAACGATATCGAGTCGCTTAACACTTGTCCCAATCCATGTTGGGAATCATTAATGTACACTTAAAAAAAAAAACAAAACAAAACATAACAAAACTTACACAAACTAAAACGTTTCAAAATTTAAATATTCTATTTTTGTGAATAACACTTGTTGCGAGTAACAGTCACATATTTCTAAAAAGAATGATTAGTTTCTCACTTACTCCCTCCATTCCAATTTAACTGTCACTTTAGCAATTTCACACATATTAAGAAAGTCATTTAATATTTCAATTTTCAAGAGAATTATTAAATAACTTTACTATAATACCCTCAAAGTACATTAATTATCACCCATTTCACATATTTCAACACATTAAATGCAAGGTTAAAAGTGGAAAAAATCAATTAATACATCCTCGAATTCCTAAAGCGACAAATAATTTGGAACAAGTTAAAAATGCTAAAGTGACAGATAATATGGAACGGATGGAGTATAAAATAAATAAATATCTTCAATTAACACAAAAAACAATTTTTTTTGGACACATCATTGATTAAACTTATGGATCTTGTTAAGCTTTCTAAAACTAAAAAAAATTCACAAGTTTCAATTATTTTTTCTCTCGAGAACTTTAAAGATTTCAACTTTCAATGCTTTAAGTAATATTTAACATTTTAACAATGTTCTAAGTTAGCATTTTTCTAAACTTATAAGCACTTCTCGTATTTTATCTAAAACAATACGCATAACTTTTGCATGGGGCAATCATGATAAAACTTTCATCATTATATAGTGGGACTAACTTTAATAATAAGAAATTTTTCATATATATGCAAAACTACTTGAATTTGGTTTTTTACTCGAGAGAAAACAAATATGTATCACTACAACATTAGATAATTGATCTGTATGTTTGAAAAACTATTTATAAATTTATCTTAGCAAACTTAAATGATAATATAATGTGTTAATAATAGAGTTTTTAAATTTTAAATATTTACTAAATTATTATTACAATTTTATCCTATAATAATTTTATTGATTATGCATATATAAAAGTGATTTAAAAAAATACAAGCGAAGCACGTGTTTGTTTCCCAAATGCCCATTCCGCATAAAGCTTCCTTTCTATGGCTTTTGCATTTGAAGTTTGAAAATGCGTATCCAAACATTCTGGAAGCTAAGGAACTACCAAGTTTCATTGATAAAATGTTTTCCATATCGCCTCTTCATACATAGTTTAACAAATTGATTTTCCATCCCATGATAAAAATGTTCATAAAAAAATAAAATTTTATGCTGAAAATTTCATTAAAAAATGACAAAATAAATTTTGCAAATAGTTCCTTATTGAATACATTAATATATTTATTATAATATTTCAATCTCAAACATTAAAAATTTTAATTAATAAATCTAATTTTAATTTTTTTTTATCAAAAGTAGCATTTAGTCGATAGTCAAAGACTAATTCTCTTCGAGGTAGATCATCGAAATGGATTTTGTCTTTTGTAACAAAGTCTTTTCCATATTCACAGATCGAACCTCTGACATCGTGCTTAATAAACTCAACGATTGATTTAAGATTTACTTAAAAAACTCAACCTTATTGATAATTAATAAATCTAATATAGTCGGCTAGTCGTGATTTTGTAATATCCGCAATTTTTCGGATTTTAATAAATTGATTTTTGAAAATTTATAGTTGGGTATTCTTTTTCGAATTTATATAAATTTATTATTTGATTTATATTTACACGTGTAAAAAGGTAGAGTTTATTTGATAATGATAAAATATTTAATTTTGTGTTTTTGGAGAGATTTATTCTTTAAAGCTTCTTGAAATTTAAACTCTTGAATGTTATTTGAAGTGACTCAAGTTCTTGAGGAGGGGTGACCAATGCATGTAGTGCACCCTAACCAACTTATTTAATGTTGAATTTATTCTTTTGTTGGTAATTTAATGTCTTTGGCTTTTCCAATGAATAAAGGTGGTGTATTTATAAATATTTTGGTGAGTTATGATTTTTATGATTTATTGGTTTAAAAGATTTATTTATTTATTATTTGAAAATTCATAACTTTTGATTGGTAAATCAGAACCAAACGAATTTATAGTCAAAACGATTGTATTGAAATGTAGAATTTATTTTTGTAAAGTTTGGTATTTATTTATGTTGTTCACGAAATTATTGTATTTTGGATTTTAAAGAAGTTGTAATGTTTTCATTATTTAAAATAAATGGGAAAATGACTTTCAAATGTTATTCACTGTGTTGAAAAAATATTATTTTTTTACTGTATACTAGTGTTACACGGTTTTGAATATTTATTTTATGCATTTCAAATTTTGAATTGTTAGATATACATTTATATTACTGTACAAGACCTTAGGGTATCCTAATTAAATACAACATATCTTTAAAGTACCTTATTTAAGACCCACAATTAATTACCCAATCTTAAGTGGATTTCCCACCAATGAGTGACCATGCCTTTTTATCCTTTCACACTCTCTCACTCTAATTCATTTAAGACCCTATTTTTAATTCATGCACCCCAAATCTACTAGCTTCTATAAATACCCTTAGCCCATTTTCTTTCCTCATTTTAGGACTCAGAAAATTTGAAGAAGATAGGGATAAAAGAGAGAGGGAACCGTGGCACAATAGGAGGGAGCATACCTTCACATTTTCTTCCCGAATTTTCTTTATTCTCTACACATATATACACTTATATAAACACACTTATACCTGAAACAAAGAAACAAAACCCTACCCCATTAGTAAGGAGAGGTCGTGAGCAAGAAGGAGGGAGCAAGGAGGTGTTGATTTCATTTTGCTTCTTTGAACTTGTATTGGGTAATTTTACTTCTCCCTAATCTTTATTCTTTGATGTATTTTTGGTTTTATTGTGTATTTCTTAGGAATTTGATTGATTTGCTCAAAATGAGCTCTTGCATATTGGTTTATGTTGATGCCTATATTTTCCAATTGCTCTTGTACAAAGATCAAAGCTTTAACATGAAAAATGAACATGCAAAAAGGTTTGAAGGGTGATTCGGTTTTTTTAATTATTTTGTGCAAATGATTTTTATTTCCTTGCTATGTTTCGGTTTTAGACATGTTTGGGAAAATAAAATTGATTTTTGAAGTTGCTCTTTGATTCATGTTGAGTTGTTAAGTTGTTTTGAAAAAATCAAGCTTAATCCTTTATGCATGTTTCGGCCAAGATAAGACAATAGCGGAGATGATTTTTGTTCTTGATGCATGTTATTTATTGATAAACTTTATTTATTTTCTTTTCCTAATTTTCGGTTTCTTTGGGAAAAATAAGTAAATGAAATGATTTTGTTTTGGAGTAGTTGCTAATGATGCTATACGATTTTGCCTAAGTGTGTATGCATGTGTAAGATTGGCTTGAAATTATATGTTCATTGATAGGAAGATTCGGCCATGCATGTAAAGGTAGTTAAATGATTTTTGTTTGTTAAGAACCATTGGTGAAAGTTAGTGATTTTAACTTGTAGGAGGTTTTGGTAAAAAGTAATTCCACAAATCGGATTGCTCTAAAAATTTTGTATGTTGCTCTTGGTGCCAATTGAATGTGTTCTGGAAATTTGGATTTGGTTTGGACATGTTTTAGTATTTTAAATGAATTTTTGGTTGATCGGTGTCGATTTTGGAAATTAGTAATTTTGGTGGCAAGAGGCTTTGATAAATGACACTTGCACATGACCAATGATTGTAAAACATAGTCATTGTTTTGATTAGGTTGATTTAAGCTTCTCAGAATTTTGGTAAGATTTTAGAAATGATTTACTATTTTTACAAGAATTACTTTTGTGAAAACGGTTTCGTAAAAACGGGTTTTTCGAATCAAAACCAAACAGAGATTTCAAACCTATGCTACTCCAATGAATTTTAAATTTTTATGGTAGGACCATGAACATATTGGGAGACTCTCTGTAAAATTTGAGGTGATTTGGAGTTGGTTTCATATTTTTAATAGATCCAAACAGTGTACAGCTCAATTCTGTTTTCGTAGACTTTGAGAGAACTTTAATTGGAAAAACGTGACTTAGACAACTCCAAATGATCTGAAATTTTATGAGATGATACTGTATGTGTAGAGGTTCTGTGCCAAATTTCGTGCAAATTGGAGTTAGTTTGCTATTTTTAATAATTATGTCTTTGCCTCAGGTCATCAACATGACTGTTTTGGTTTTGTGACAAAACTGAGTAAAGACTTAGGTTCTGGATGTCTGAATGACTTGAAAATTTTATGAGTTGAACTTTGATATATGTCTTAGTGTTCTGCAAAATTTGGGGCTTAAACTCTTAGATTTGATATAGTTTTGTATTTTATCTTTCTTGTTTTCTCCGTATCCGATCTATCATTTTATTTGATACTTTTTGATGTGTGAGATACTTGGTGCATTTTCTATGACTTGACTGGACCTTACATTTTGATTGTGATGTTTGGACATGATTAAATGAGTGTACGATTTGATCTTTATTTTTGAAAAAAAAGAGAGCTTGCATGTTATAAGATTTAGTTAATTTAAGAGTCAAAAACTTGTGTGCCCTAATTGATTTATTTTGTTTCAATTCTTATCTATGTGAAAATGTAGTCATGAAAACTTGTTTGTTTTAAGTGGAGTGCTTGATAGCATGGTTTCTTTTGAGTTGTATGAGACATGTAGGATAGAGTTGGGATTATTGGTTAATTAAGATGCATGTTTCGGTTCCTTGAAGAAGAGTTAGGGAAATTGATTTTTGTTTTGACTTCTTTTGTTAGTATGATTCGGTTTTGACTAGGTGTAAGGATTAGATTTGGTTTGTCCTAAGTGTTGCATGTTAAGTGAATTGTTTGAACTACATGTGGGTGCATGACTTGCTTATGATGATTTTAGGGATTTAGTATGATGAGTTTGCTTGGCTATGTGTTAATTGATTAGAACTATTTTCATGACAAAGGAAGTGAACGAAAATGAGTTATGTGTATAAGTGCATGTGATTGAAGCGATGTGTTTTGAAGTTGTTTTAAATGGTTATGTATTAAGTTATTTAATCTGGTGGTTTGCTTTCAAAAACAAGTTGATTTTGAGTGATTTAACTTTGATTTATTTAAGGACATGGAAATGGTTTAGATGCTGTCCAACTTATAATTAAAGTGTTATGGCTTGAAAAATAAATTGTTTTAAGTGTTTCTTTTATGTCAAAGAGTATTATGAACTAAAGTGTGACTTTACGGTGTTTTCGGATTTGCAAAAAGTGATTTATGGAACTTGTTTCATGCTGTCCAAGAAATTTAATCATAGTGTTTTCAATTTGAAAAATGTTTTCAAGTGGTTCAAAGTCTAAGTTTTAAGTGGTACTTGATTTGGGTAAAAGCTAGATTGAAAAATTGAGTTTTTCGGTGTTTTCGGGTTCGAACGAGCTGCTGTCCAAGGCAGACCAAAAACTAACCCAATTATTTAAAATGATTTTGTTGATTGTTGTATAATGGTTTTGAAGAATTTAAAGTGTTAAAGAGTTTTAGAATGATTTCGAGAAAAGGATTTGTGTTTTGATTTTACCAGAAGGAATTTGATCTAAGTTTTCAAAGATTGATTTTTGTTATTTACTTAATGCTTGATTTGGATTAAGATATTAATGTGTGATGTCTGTCGCGAGGATTTAGAAGGGGTCAGCTTGTTGGACCTTCAACCGGGGAGGCTCCAACCACCGGGGAGTCACATTGCTCCAGGGTCTTGGGAATAGTGAGCAACCGCTTATAAGTAAGACACCACATCCTGAACCAAAACCTTAAGGCAATGGTTCTATGGGTCTTGCCACTTATAAACCTTCTCACCCATCTCATCCTATCCAATGTGGGACTTCATCTCACACTTGAATACCCAACAATCTCCCCCTTCAAGTCCCTGCCGAACCATCGGCTCTGATACCACTTGTTGGACCTTCAACCGGGGAGGCTCCAACCACCGGGGAGTCACATTGCTCCAGGGTCTTGGGAATAGTGAGCAACCGCTTATAAGTAAGACACCACATCCTGAACCAAAACCTTAAGGCAATGGTTCTATGGGTCTTGCCACTTATAAACCTTCTCACCCATCTCATCCTATCCAATGTGGGACTTCATCTCACACTTGAATACCCAACAATCTCCCCCTTCAAGTCCCTGCCGAACCATCGGCTCTGATACCACTTGTTGGACCTTCAACCGGGGAGGCTCCAACCACCGGGGAGTCACATTGCTCCAGGGTCTTGGGAATAGTGAGCAACCGCTTATAAGTAAGACACCACATCCTGAACCAAAACCTTAAGGCAATGGTTCTATGGGTCTTGCCACTTATAAACCTTCTCACACATCCCATCCTATCCAATGTGAGACTTCATCTCACACTTGAATACCCAACACAGTTGTGGACGTGTGTCAGATGACTGTACCTAAGACACACTGGTGTTAGGTGATGTATTAATAGGTCCTTGACCATCTCAAAAGTCGGAACGTAGGAGTCTGTGAGTCAGTCGTATATTGGCAATTGGTTGTGTGTGTATGGCCATCTATTCGCAGGACTAAGACTTCGTTTTTCTGTTGCATGATGATTACTTGATGTTGTCAATATGGTGATGTTGAAATGGTATAATCTGATATGTTATGCCTGCTGAATTTTTATCTAGAATTGAAAGTAATCATGCTCTGTAAAAGGTTCGCCATGTTTTAATTGTTAAATGGAAAAATGATGTCGATGAAAATGATGTAATAATGTTGAAAATTATATGATGGATAATAAAATATTTCTGATAATGGCAAGATGTAGTTAAGATGAAAGAGATTAATGATTTTTAAAGTATCAAAAGTGAAAGTGTAAAGAAAGGAATGGTTATGTGATTGTGATTTGGACTCAATGGATATGGATGTTCCGAGTTTGTGAAAGATGTGATTCCCTGATGTGCAGGGTTGTTGTGACGTGCTTGCCAGGTTGAGGATTGAATTCCCTGATGTGCACGGTTGTTGTGACGTGCTTTCCAGGTTGATGATTGTTCTGGTCGCGTGAGCTTTATGCCGTGGTTTCGAGCCCTCAGTTGTGGTGATTAAGTGTTTGAGGGAAAAGTAAGCACGTGAATGATTTAATTAGCAGTCAAGGTTCACTGAAGGGATGAACGAGAGTGAATCGACCGAATCTTCGGTTTAATAAAATATTAAAAGACACTAAATGTAACACCCTACAATTATTACCCTTAAATTCCCCAATTTTAAAACATGAACTTAAAAATTTCTTTTTAATTTAATAAAGTCACCCGTCAAACGGACGAAATTTTGTTTGTTTTTCGAACTATACCAAGATTTAACCTTTGAAAAACATTATCAAATACATATATATCCAGTAGCCTGCAGGGCCTCAGGTCAAATATATAAACCATATCAAGGCCCAACGGGCTCCAAAAGAATAACAGTGTGCATCAAGTGTGTCAGAGTATCAGCGGAAAGACCAAGTTCAAGTATCAGTAATCAAAACACATAAAAAGCCTCGATCAAAGTATACACAATAAATCCACATAAAAAAATATGAGGCTTAGGTCCATAATATACTATCCTCCCCTAACACCCCTACTCTCCCTGTGAGGGAGAGTAATCCTGCTCAGCCGGTCCTGGTGTATACTTCAGCTCAGTACTTGAAAAATGGTAAGGAGGTGAGTATTACACAATAAAATAGGAGAGCAGTTTCTACTATGATATAATGAACTACCAGGCCAAACACAATTAATCATATATTTCACACAAGCAACTATAACATGCCCAACTCAATCATTTACATTCGCATTAATAACAATTTATTCCTTTCATCATGCTACAACTATGTAACTTCATGAATTTCTTTTCACTTCATTCACAAACGTATTTCTGCCATTTTCATAATTTCATGGTTCCTTGCTCATTTCACATCCATTATTGTTCTTTATTATTTTAGAAAATTATTCACGTGGATCCATCATTGCGTGCAGTCCCACAACCCAGACAAAACGTCTTACAGCTGTGCATCACATGCGTCTTACGCGATCTATGCGTGCAGTCCCACAACCCGGACAAGCGTCTTACAAGATCTGGATCACACTAGTCTATGTGTGCAGTCCTACAACCCGGACAAAACATCTTACACGACTTCAAACTAGTATATGCGTGCAGTCCCACAACCCGGACAAAACGCCTTACAAGACTTTAAACCAAACCAGTCGATGTGTGCAGTCCCACAACCCGGACAAGCGTCTTACACTGGGACTGCGTCTTACAAGACTGGCTCCTTTAATTTAATTTACCATTAGTCTTTTGAAAATGCACCACAAAATTTTACATTCTTGCAATTAATAACATAGAACCAATATTCGCTTTATCCGATTATACTACTAAACTTCCTTACAATTAGAGCAAGACAATATCACACAAATCAAGTAGCAACATCCCATTTTAGCACAAAATAATACATTTAAATACATTTATACAATATTATCTATCTTAGGGTTCTAAATCCAGCACATAACTCCTAGCAACCACTATATACATAATACAACCTACCCCTAGAATATGGTAACACAAACCTCCTTACCTCAATCCAAGAGAAATGGGGGAAATCTCCCAAGCCCTAGCTCCTAAATCCCTTAATCAAAAGCTCCAAGGATTGAGTGGAAGGAGAGAGATTCTTGACCTCCATGAAACAATAGAACACAAATGAGTCATGAATTTGTTAAACTCATGACATAAAATTCGTATCTCCATGGGAGGGAGGAGAGAGAAAATTCGTATGAGCTCTAGAGAGAGGGAGAGAGTTGAAACTTACCAATGGAGATGGATGATGATGATTAATGAGTCTTGAGCTTGAGGAAGAAGAAAAACAAAGCTTGACCTTGGTGGGGAAGAGGGGGAGTTTGAATGGGAGGAGGAGAGAAGGGGGAGATGTTTTTGTTGATGGTGGATGGAAGAATGAAGAAGAATGAAGGTGGGGGTGAGTTTATGAGAGAGGGGAAGCTTTTGTGTGGCCAGGATTAGAGGAACCATGGGAAGATTCCCATCAAGCGGTCCAGATCGCGTTTTGCGGATATCAGATCTGGGCATTTTCGCTTGAGCGAGCACCTACTCGCTGGAGCTAGTTTCGCCCAGTAAGTTTGGGTTTTGCTCAAGCCGTTTTCGCTCGAGCTAGAGATTTTCGCTCGGGCGAACCGAACTCTCGCTGGAGCAAGCCAATTTCGCTGGAGCGAAAATGAGTCAGGAACTCAGGGTCTGATGAACCACAGTTTCGCTTGAGCAAGGGGTTTTTCGCTCGAGCGAGACCCCAAAAACCTGCATTTTCCAACTTCAAACTTCTACAACTTCTTTTCTGCCCGTTGGATCTTACCCAAATTTTGGGACGTTTTAACACATATATCCTACTTTAAATCCAACGGTGGAATTCCTGATTTGAGCTACGAAACATGCATTTAAAATTTCCTAAAGTCCGAAGAGTCTAACTCCTAACCACTTCTAACTATCTATTTCTAACTTAACTCTTTATTTTCTTCCACCAAGAATTCATTAAAATGCTAATTACATTTATAAATAAAAATTGGGATGTTACAATTCTCTCCCACTTACCCGAATTTCGTCCTCGAAATTCAGTTTTCTTCGAACAAATGCGGATGAGACTGCCTGATCTTGCTTTTCAACTCTCAAGTAGCCTCCTCTACATTGTTTCTGCTCCATATAACCTTCACTAAGATAATCTCCTTGCCTCTCAACCGTCTCACTTGCCTATCCTCAATCCTCATTGGCAACACTTCGAAAGTCAAATTCTCCTTCAAAGGCAAATCATCCAAAGTGACCACATGAGTAGGATCATGAATGTATTTCCTTAACTGTGAAACATGAAATACATCATGGAGCCTTGCTAAGTGAGGGGGCAAAGCAATCCTGTAAGCTACAGGGCCAATCTTCTCAAGAATCTCATAAGGTCCAACAAATCGCGGGGTCAATTTCTTGGACTTGATAGCTCTCCCAATTCCTGTTACAGGAGACACCCTTAGGAAAACATGATCCCCAACCTCAAATTCCAAAGGTCTCCTTCGCCTATCAGCATAATTCTTCTGGCGATCCTGGGAAGTCTTCATTTTGTTCTTGATCGTTGTGATCTTCTCAGTTGTTTCCTTCACAATATTAGGACCTGTCAACAGATTCTCATCTATTTGGAACCAACACAGAGGCGTCCTACATTTTCTGCCGTAGAGAGCCTCAAATGGTGCCATACCAACACTGGAGTGGAAACTGTTATTATAAGTAAACTCCATTAACGGCAATAACTGCTCCCAACCACCAGCTTGCTCCAGAACACATGCTCTCAACAAATCTTCTAGTGTCTGGATAGTACGCTCAGATTCTCCATCCGTTTGTGGATGATAAGCAGTACTAAATTTTAGTTTAGTACCCAATGCCTGCTGAAGACTCTGCCAAAATCGAGACAGAAATCTCGGATCACGGTCGGATACTATACTGGTGGTAACGCCATGCAACTTCACAATGTCCCTGATATACAACTGAGTCAACTTCTCCAGGGTGTACTTCTTGTGAATAGGGATAAAATGAGCACACTTTGTTAAACGGTCTACAACAACCCATACGACATCACATCCTGCTGCAGTTCTAGGTAGACCCGTCACAAAGTCCATGGTTATGCTATCCCACTTCCATTCTGGGATTTCAAGTGATCGCAAAGGACCACCAGGCTTTTGATGCTCTATCTTAACCTTCTGACAGGTCAAGCAATGTGATACATGGTTTGCTACATCGGTTTTTAACTTTGGCCACCAATAAATCTTCTTCAAATCTTGGTACATCTTTCTTGCACCGGGATGAAAATTCATCTTGGTTTGATGAGCTTCCCATAGGATATCCCTTCTAACTTCGAAATCTATGGGAACACATATCCGGCCCCTAAACTGGATAATATCATCAGAACCCTTTACAAAATCAGGCTCTTCTTGGCCTGAAGCTCCCTCAAACAACTTTGGAGTTCTTCATCATCAGCTTGCCTCTCTTTGATAAGATCAATCATTTCATTGGTAACCTGCAACATTTCCAAAACAACGCTCTTCTCTTTAACTTGCATGTTCAAGTTGAGATCACTAAATTTTTGGATTAACTGCATCTCCTTCACCATCAAATTGCTGACATGCAAAGTCTTGCGACTTAGTGCATCAGCCACTACATTGGCCTTGCCCGGATGATACTGGAGACTAAAATCATAGTACTTCAGAAATTCCATCCACCTCCTCTGTCTCATGTTCAACTCCTTTTGATCGAAGAGGTAGCGGAGACTTTTATGGTCGCTAAAGACTTCAAACCTTGAACCATAAAGATAATGCCTCCAAAGTTTCAAGGCAAAGACTACTGCTGCCAACTCAAGATCGTGAGTGGGATAGTTTTGTTCATGCTGCCTCAATTGTCTAGATGCATAGGCTATGACTTGTCCTTGCTGCATCAACACACATCTCAACCCTTGTTTTGAAGCATCACAATATACCACAAAGGATTGAGTCGGATCCGGTAAGATCAACACCGGGGAACTAATCAATCGCCTTTTCAACTCCTGAAAACTATCTTCACATTCTGGGGACCATACAAATGGAACACCTTTCCGAGTAAGAGTAGTCAAGGGAAGAGCTAACTTAGAAAACTCTTCAATAAACCTCCGGTAATGCCCAGCCATACCAAAGAAACTTCTGATCTCAGTAATGGACTTGGGTCTCTCCCACTTAAGCACAGCTTCCACCTTAGAAGGGTCAACAGCAACACCCTTCTCAGAAATGACATGCCCCAGAAAGTGCACTTGATTCAACCAAAAACTACATTTAGATAATTTTGCATAAAGATGCTTGTCTTTGAGAACTTGGAGCACCGTTCTCAAATGCTCTTCATGCTCCTTCGGGCTCTTGGAATAAATGAGAATGTCGTCAATAATGACTATGACGAATGAATCCAAGTACAGCCTGAAGATCCTATTCATATAATCCATGAAGATGGCAGGAGCATTCGTGAGACCAAAAGGCATCACCACATATTCGAAATGCCCATACCGGGATCTAAAAGCAGCCTTGAGAATGTCCTCCTCTCGTATACGAATCTGATGATATCCAGATCGGAGATCAATCTTTGAGAAAACTGCTGCTCCCCTCAGTTGGTCCAACAAGTCATCAATACGAGGGAGTGAGTATTCATTCTTCAGTGTCACCGCATTTAACTGTCGATAATCCGTGCACATACGAACACTTCCATCCTTTTTTTTGACAAAGAGGATAGGAGCTCCCCAAGGAGATACACTTGGCCTAATAAACCCCTTAGCCAAAAGCTCCTGCAATTGTTTCTTCAATTCTTCCAATTTCGTAGGTGCCATTCTATAGGGTGCATTGGATATCGGGTCGGCACCAGGCATAAGATCAATGCCGAATTCCACTTCTCTAGCTGGAGGTAATCTGGGAATTTCAGCAGGAAAGACCTTCGAAAACTCACTAACCACTGGAATCCGACTAATATCGGCTGTTTCATCAACATCCATAGCTGACACCGAAAGCGGACAGAAGATTACTGCCTTCTGACTGCAATCAAGTAGGACACGGTTCTGGGATATCCAGTCCATGCCTAGAATAATATCCAGCTTGGTTAATGGCAAACATATTAGATTCACTTTGAATTCCCGCTCTAATACTCAAAGAGGGCAATCCAAGCACATCAAATATGTAACCACAGCTGAATTTGTAGGGGTAGACACAGACAATTTAAAAGGCATTTCAAAAGCAGACAGTTTTAGCTTCTCCATACAATTGACAGAAATAAAGGAGTGTGTAGCTCCACAATCAAAGAGAATACCACATGGAATATCATTAACATGGCCAATACCTCGAATCAGCTCATCAGCTTCGGTGACCTCTCCATCAAGAGTATGCACCTTTCCCTGTTGTAGTGGACGACCATCACCAACCCTCTGCGCCCTAGTCACATTAGCTTCCTTCTTAACTGCATTCATTGGGCAATTAGCAACAATATGACTCGGCTGCCCACACTTGAAACATGTCACATTAGGCTGGTTCTGATTCAGATTCCAACACGGACCCCTATGCAACCTGCCACAATGAGGACAAGGCGGAATAGGACCAGGAGAACTCCCTAGAGGGCCTGATCTAGGCTGAGGATAGGGAGCTGGTCGCTGCACCGCACCCTTGCCCCTTATAGGACCACCACTTCTCTGCACTGCCCTGCTTTTATCTTCAGCCATCTTCCTCTTAAGACCCTTTTCATATGTGCTTGCCATGTTGACCAAGCGAGCCAAGTTGTCAATGTTGTGATACTCACACGAGAGGCGAATATCAGTCCTAAGCCCAGCTTCAAACTTAACACACTTGCCACGTTCACTTGCATCCCGATAATCAGAAAAGCAGATGAGATCCTCAAACCGAGCTGCATAGTCCCCAACTGACATAGAACCTTGAGTCAATTGGAGAAAAGCAATCTCCTTCTCCCTCCTAATATCTTCAGGGAAATACTTCCCCAAGAAAAGATCCTTGAACACCTCCCAAGAAATCACCGGATTAGCTGCCACCAATCCTCTCCTTTGCTGATCCCACCAATGTTCTACTTCATTGGTCAGCATGAATTCAGCTAATCGGACATGCTGTTCCATAGGTGGTTGAAGAGAGCGGAGAATCTTTTCAGCCTCCTGTATCCATCTCTGCGCCCCATCGGGATCATTTCCACCTTCAAAGCGAGGCAGATCATTCTTTATGAACCTTGCCATCCAGTCAATCTCTACTGGGACTGGAGGAGGAGGTTGCAGAGCTGCTGCTGCAGCAGCTGCCATCTGTTCCCCCTGTTGCTGTTGCATTTGAGTCAGATGCTCCATAATGGCTGCAAGTCCATCATTTCCTACCCTCCTTCCAGCCATGCTGTTTATCCACGGAGAACAGACCAGTAAGACTTAATACATATATATATATACACATAGCACTATAAATATCTTATAAAAATTATAAACTATTACCATGAGCATCAATTACTCGCTAGGTGAGTAATCATTGGAGTCGCATAACTCCAAGGCCGAGGAGAAATTGCTCTGATACCATAAATGTAACACCTTATAATTATTACCCTTAAATTCCCCAATTTTAAAACATGAACTTAAAAATTTCTTTTTAATTTAATAAAGTCACCCGTCAAACGGACGGAGTTTTGTTTGTTTTTCGAACTATACCAAGATTTAACTTGTGAAAAACATTATCAAATATATAAATCCAGTAGCCTGCAGGGCCTCAGGTCAAATATATAAACCAAATCAAGGCCCAACGGGCTCCAAAAGAATAATAGTGTGCATCAAGTGTGTCAGAGTATCAACGGAAAGACCAAGTTCAAGTATCAGTAATCAAAACACATAAACTCTATCAAAACAAGACAAAACATCCTAAGCTTCGATCAAAGTATACACAATAAATCCACATAAAAAAATGAGGCTTAGGTCCATAATATACTATCCTCCCCTAACACCCCTACTCTCCCTGTGAGGGAGAGTAATCCTGCTCGGCCGGTCCTGGTGTATACTCCAGCTCAGTACCTGAAAAATGGTAAGGAGGTGAGCATTACACAATAAAATAGGAGAGAAGTTTCTACTATGATATATTGAACTACCAGGCCAAACACAATTAATCATATATTTCACACAAACAACTATAACATGCCCAACTCAATCATTTACATTCACATTAATAACAATGTATTCCTTTCATCATGCTACAACTATGTTACTTCATGAATTTCTTTTCACTTCATTCACAAACGTATTTCTGCCATTTTCATAATTTCATGGTTCCTTACTCATTTCACATCCTTTATTGTTCTTTATCATTTTAGAAAATTATTCACGTGGATCCATCATTGCGTGCAATCCCACAACCCGGACAAAACGTCTTACAACTGCGCATCACATGCGTCTTACGCGATCTATGCGTGCAGTCCCACAACCCGGACAAGCGTCTTACAAGATCTGGATCACACTAGTCTATGCGTGCAGTCCCACAACCCGGACAAAACGTCTTACAAGACTTTATATAACATCAGTCGATGCGTGCAGTCCCACAACCCGGACAAAATGCCTTACAAGACTTTAAACCAAACCAGTCGATGCGTGCAGTCCCACAACCCGGACAAGCGTCTTACACGACTTGGTTCACGCCAGTCTATGCGAGCAGTCCCACAACCCGGACAGCGTCTTACAAGACTGGCTCCTTTAATTTAATTTACCATTAGTCTTTTGAAAATGCACCACAATATTTTACATTCTTGCAATTAATAACATAGAACCAATATTTGCTTTATCCGATTATACTACTAAACTTCCTTACAATTAGAGCAAGACAATATCACACAAATCAAGTAGCAACATCCCATTTTAGCACAAAATAATACATTTAAATACTTTTATACAATATTATCTATCTTAGGGTTCTAAATCTAGCACATAACTCCTAGCAACCACTATATACATAATACAACCTACCCCCTAGAATATGGTAACACAAACCTCCTTACCTCAATCCAAGAGAAATGGGGGAAATCTCCCAAGCCCTAGCTCCTAAATCCCTTAATCAAAAGCTCCAAGGATTGAGTGGAAGGAGAGAGATTCTCGACCTCCATGAAACAATAGAACACAAATGAGTCATGAATTTGTTAAACCCATGACATAAAATTCGTATCTCCATGGGAGGGAGGAAAGAGAAAATTCGTATGAGCTCTAGAGAGAGGGAGAGAGTTGAAACTTACCAATGGAGATGGATGATGATGATTAATGAGTCTTGAGCTTGAGGAAGAAGAAAAAAAAAAGCTTGACCTTGGTGGGGAAGAGGGGGAGTTTGAATGGGAGGAGGAGAGAAGGGGGAGATGTTTTTGTTGATGGTGGATGGAAGAATGAAGAAGAATGAAGGTGGGGGTGAGTTTATGAGAGAGGGGAAGCTTTTGTGTGGCCAGGATTAGAGGAACCATGGGAAGATTCCCATCAAGTGGTCTAGATCGCGTTTTACGGATATCAGATCTGGGCATTTTCGCTTGAGCGAGCACCTACTCGTTGGAGCGAGTTTCGCCCAATAAGTTTGGGTTTTGCTCGAGCCGTTTTCGCTCGAGCCAGAGATTTTCGCTTGGGCGAACCGAACTCTCGCTGAAGCGAGCCAATTTCGGTGGAGCGAAAATGAGTCATGAACTCAGGGTCTGATGAACCACAGTTTCGCTTGAGCGAGGGGTTTTTCGCTCGAGCGAGACCCCAAAAACCTGCATTTTCCAACTTCAAACTTTTACAACTTCTTTTCTACCCGTTGGATCTTACCCAACTTCTGGGACATTTTAACACATATATCCTACTTTAAATCCAACGGTGGAATTCCTAATTTGAGCTACGAAACATGCATTTAAAATTTCCTAAAGTCCGAAGAGTCTAACTCCTAACCACTTCTAACTATCTAATTCTAACTTAACTCTTTATTTTCTTCCACCAAGAATTCATTAAAATGCTAATTACATTTATAAATAAAAATTGGGATGTTACACTAAAAAGCACTGACTAATGCGGTGAGTTGAGTGTGAAGTAGTGGAGAGGAAGATACCCTATTTATCTGCGGATGCTCAGGTGAGCGATTGTGATAGGGGAGAGTGATGACGGTGATATGTCAAGAAACCTAGAGTGTTTTTCTATGCAGAACTAGTCTATATGTGATCGGGGTTTAAGACCCAGGGGATCGTACCGTGTTCTGCACAACTGACTAGAAAAATATTGTCGCCCTCGATCAATTTCGAAACGGTGAAAGGGAACCTGAATGAGACGGGCTATCCAATGGTATTGAGGTTGAGGTTGGTAGCTTTATTGAGGTTGCAAGCCAAGCTTTAAAGGAGTCAAGGGCAAGAAAGAGGAAGCTAAGTTTAACACCCCGATTTAGAACTTGAATTATTCTTAATTTAATAATATAGTAAAAATATGGGCAAAATTTTTTTTCATCGGTGACCTGGACATGGATTGATGTTACAAAAATATTATAGATCAACTATTCAAATTATAAGTAAAGTCAACATGTCACACGTCACCTGTCAAGTTCCAAACCGAAGTGTTACCAACACCGCACTTTGGAACTCTCACTCTATTTTCACAAAACATTATTCATTTAAATGAATAACAGTTCATAAGTTCTAAAACAATTATGAGTAAAAACGGGGGATACAGTGGTACTAGCAATATCAATCCAATGCACATAAGTGGGTTACTAAACAGAACAAAGATTACCACGAATGACGAGAACTATCATCGGCCGCTGGTTTTAACTAGTCTATAGGTGACTCCTTAGGCACAATCCTTGACTCCACCTCCGTAGCACCACTCCCAATCCTTCGGCTGTATTTACCATTATATACAAGCAGGAAAACATAGCGAGATAGAGAGAGCAAGAAATCCAGACATTGAGATGTCGACTATGTGGATTTATATAAGGCAATCAAAACAAATAGCATATAACACACAACAACTTACAATTCATTTTACTTAAAGATTTATCTCCACATCATTTCAGACATTCTCCAATCTTTCTTATTAAAACTTTCACTTCCACTTTAATATCAGTAGCAACATCATCAACCTCTCTTTTTTTACAGGCACCTCTTTTCCAGTCACAACACATTATCCCATTTCTTTTATTTCCGTGCAAAACTCTTCCTAATAGCTTACTCGTATCTTAATCATTTTACTCTTTCTTTCCTTAACACTATAATTTCCAACTCTGATATACTATTTAAATTTTAGTTAAGTCTTGTTATAGCGCGTCCATCGATGACAGGTAATTTGGGGTTTGTCATCGTGGATTTGGTTAGCACACTTACATCTCCTCCAGTCCTCCTGAACCTAAGCAGAAGAAAACGGGACGTACAGGAACCTTAACCCACGCAAGTCGAATAGCCGAGAAAAACCAACAGTATATATGTATGTCAAGGCCACAACCGTACGGGCCGGCCATCATGACAATTAACCTTTTACGCGATATCGCAAGGGCCCAACAACCATTTGATTGTTCGCCTCGTTCAGGTTCTCTCTCACTGTTTCGAATTTGATCAAGGGGGCGATAGTACTTTTCTAATTAGCTTTGCAGGACTTGTTACGGTTCCTCGGGTCTTGCAGCCCCAACCACATGTAGAACTTGTTCTGCCTAGAAAAGCACTCTAGGTTTTTGACATATCACCGTCATCACCCTCCCCTATCACAATCACACACCTGAATATCCGCAGATAAGCAGGGTATCTTTCTCTCCACTACTTCACGCTCAACTCGCCGTGATATACAAAATGTCTTTTAGCATTTTATTAGTGTCTTATTAATATCTTAATATTTTATTAAATCCTAGGTTTCGGACAAGTCACCCTTTTACATCCCTTCGGTGAACCTCGACCTCTAAATAAATCTTTCACATTAACTCTTCCATACTATTTCACGATATTACACCATGAGAGCTCGAAACCACGAAATGAGACTCACGTGGCCAGCACTATCCTTAACCCGGAAAGCCAATTATAGCAACCATGCACATCGGGGAGTTCAAACGTTCACACCAAGTCTTTGTTCCTTTTCAAGTCACCAATTGCATCATTACTTTCCCAGAATCTCTTTTCTTTTCTCACTCTTCCTGCTGGTGCTTTCAAATCAAGCCTCTTAAGGAACCATGAATTATTTTCTGTACGCTACATCATCATATAAAATTTATATCGCCATTCCAATCATATCATAATAGACGTCTCTCAACACAGGTAAAGTTATAATAATTCAACTGGCACAAATACATAAACAGATAATACCATCAAAGTATCATAATATATCATTGCATATTGAAAATCAGCCACAACATAAAAAAGGTTCAGCCTTCCGTATAAGTGGCCACTCGCACACAAACAACTGCCACTTTACGGTCGACTCTCTCGGATCCCGACGTTCCGACTTTTGAGATGGTCAGGAACATTAACACAGATTACCTAATTACCACGGCGTCTTAAGGAAAGCTTCTCTCTCACCTGTAAGAATTGGCAATTCCTTGAGGTCCATGGGGTCAAAGCCATCAATCCTGTCCTTTCCCACGCCTCCTTAAATTAGAAAATCACACAAAGATTACCACTACGTAATTAAATTATGCTACACCCATATGTCATGCACATAAATACTTTAGGATAATCAAATCAAATAATTCACTTCGAACTCATGCACTTTTAAAAATACTTTGGATAACTCTACAACGTTTCAGGGTCCATGAAAATCATTTAAAAACTCATTTTGCAAAAAGCATCAAGGCTGAATTCTCAATGCGCGTAAATAAAAATTCACTTAAAACCAAACCAAAACAATTTAAGCTTTTCCGGTTTTCTTCTAAAACTTGCGGGCAAACCTTCTGCTGACAAACTAAAACAATACGCTGAATAAATATATTAATACGTCAAACTTCTTTTGTTACAAACGCCAAATAACAAAAGGCACATTGCCACTATCCAAATAAAATAAACAACAGATTTTCTTTACAACACTTATACTTGACATAATGCTGAATTTATTTCAAAAAGTTTGGGAACAACTTTGAATTTCACACAATGCATTTAAAGCTACTCTATATTCATTGCCCGAAAATACTTAAGTGTTCAAACACCAAAAATCATTTTCCAAATTGAGAAACAATTTAAATCAATTCTGGACAGCCACAAAGCAAGTCTCAAAAGTCACTTTTTCGCAAAATCCGAAAACACCGAAAAATTATATTTTAGTTCCTACAATATTTTGGTGTAAATTAAATGCTTAAAACAGATCATTTTTCAGACATACACCATGAAGTGGATGAGGGCAGCAATTAACAAGCTCAACATCTTTTTAATTTAAATCAAAAACAACTATTCCAAAATCAAGTAACTTTAAAAGCTATACGTAACCAAGCACAACACTTTGACCAATCAAACAATTCACTTTCCCTTCATTTTATCTAACTTAAAAACAATCCAAGACAAGTAACAAAATAAATCAATCAGTATGCATCACATAAAACAAATTATCCTAGTCCTTAAAGCTAAACTCCCAAACCGAAATACTTTCATAAACAACTAACATACAATTTTGTTTACACACTTCAAACAATTTTCATTTAATTACGTCAAGAGATTGCATCCAACACATAAGGTTCAGACAAGGTGTAGAAAAATGCACAAGATTCATACACAACCAAAAGTGTCAAAAAGAGTGATTAATTGAATACGAGGAAAACACGAAAGATAAAATCCAAAACCTTGTTAAATCAACGAGTTTACATCTCAAAATTTTCAGAACACTAATACATATATCTAATTTCAACATATAAAAATTTCAAGTCATTCGTACACTCCGGACTTAGATTTTTATTCAGATTTGGCATTAAAATCCAGTCAGTCCTGCTACTGACTTGAGGATAAAACACAATTATTAAAAATAGCAAACAAACTCCGAATTGCATGAAATTTGTTATAGACCTTTATCACGAATTCAAGAGTACCTCATAAAAATTTAAGATTGTTTGGAGTTTCCTAAGTCACGTTTTTCTAATTAAAATTACCTCAAATTCTGTAAAAACAGAATTGAGTTGCTCACTGTTTGGATTTGTTAAAAAATATCAAACCAACCCAAATCACCTCAAATTTTACAGAGAGTCACACGACATAGGCAAGGTCATACTATAAAAATTTCAAGCCATTTAGAGCAGTTTAGGTTTGAAAACTCTGTTCTCGTTCTACCCGAAAAACTTATTTTTCTAGAATCGTTTTCACAAGGACAGCTCTTATAAAATTAGTAAATCAATTCCAAAAATCATACAAAAATTCAGAGGCACTTTAATTGACATTATAAAAATATAGGCTGAGTTTCAAAAGCATTGGATTTGTAAAAGTCTATTTTGTCCAGATCTCTTTCAATCAAAACACAAGTTTTCAAAAGCGATCTTTAACAAACAAAAATTCATTTAACATATCAAAACATGTCCAAATCATTTAAAACTTTCCAGAACACACTCAAATGGCATCAAGGTAAACATACCAAATTTTTAGAACAATCTAGTTAGTAGAACTACGTTTCACAAAAATCATCTTACAAGCAAAACAACACATCCTTTAAAATTCAGCATGATGACACTTTGACATATCCTATATGAATTCTCAATAAACATTCCCAACATGGTTCTAATCATACTCTTAAACACATAATGACATACAAATAATCATGGTATGCATCAAACATAAAAATTTCTCCAAAGGCTACTATCAAATCCCAAAATAATTACATGTATAACATTCCAATCAAGAGCTCCAACAAATCAATTTCATAATCAAAACCAAAACCAAATAACCCTTTCTTTCTATTCCTTTGATTCGGCCACACCAACAAAATAAAGCATGGTTACGCAATTTTTTTCACACTTAACTATAAAATAGAGTTCTATCTTAAAAGTAAGCTTTGAAATCACCTTCAACCAAGTTATCAATACACTTTTTGAACAACTCATTCTCTTTAGCCTCATAAATAAATAAAACACAAGCTCACAAAATCATTTAACATTTTTCATTCTTACTATTCAATAAAATAAAAAAAAATCTAGCTTAATCAAATCCTTGAAATCAAGCCAAATTAAAATATCAACATTTATTTAGGCAAATCAATTCTCTTAGCTTTGTAAATAACTAAAACGCTCACTTTCATAACATCTAACACTTTTTATTTTAACCAAACCGAAACTTCATGAAAAACCAAGTAAAAACAACTTGTTCTTAACACCCAAAAACATACAAACAAGATTATTGACATGCAACACACAATCAAAGCTCCAATACAAATTCTTTTTAATAAAAGCAAGGTATCAAGGCTTAAGGCAACTTAAAGATCATTTTCTTCTTCTTAGGGCCAATTCGTCCAAACCTCCTTAAAGAGGGAAAAATCACCTTTAATTCAAAAACTTATTTTTAGATAATAATAATTTCATGAAAATAAATATTTATACATATCAAACTCAAATAACAACATGCATGAACATCAAATACCCATTTTCATGAAAATGCTTACTTTTAATTCGGGTACCCCTTTCAAACCACATACACATGCAAGGAAAATCTCAACTTTTACTAATTAGATCATGCACATGTAACACTCTAGGACTTGTTGTTTGTAAAGATCAAGGCTTTTTGGTGAAAATCCCATTTAGACAATTTTGTGCAACCACAATACATATATATAACACATGCAACACCAAAAACCCAAACTTTAATCATAATCTAATTAATAAAATATAAAGGAATAAGTTAAAATAAGTGAGAAACCATTACCCCATTTGGATTTTTTACATGCAATGAACAAAACTCCAATAAATCAATTTACACAAATCAAAAATCCAATGTAACAGTCACCATTCTTTTCATAAAGCAACAACACCTTCATAAATCACACATGCAAAAATCAAAACCAATGTCAAAGTAATAATCAAATTCTAAATGCATAAAATAGGAAAGGAATAAATTGAAAGGGGTTAGGAACCATTACCTACAAAGCAAAAATTGATAAAAATGGATTCCTTTCTCCTTCTCACTATTACGGTCCCTTTCTCCTCTCCAATGGGACATTTGATTTCTCTATTTCTTAATGGAAGGGGTAATAATAATGAAGTGGGTATTTGATTTGTAAAATTAAAATGGAGAAATAGAGGGCGTGAGTACTGTTTCATGAGTTTGCTCATGGGGAATAAAATGAAGCCATTGTTAGAGATGGGGAGGAAGAAGGCATGTACACAGGGGGGTATATTTCTCTGTTTTGGTGTTTGGTTGTTCATGGAGATGAGAGAAAATGAAAAATCATGTGTATGAAGGAGGGAGACATGCGCGTGGTAGGGAGGGAGTATTGGCTCCTGTTACTGTTTCTTATCTTGGAGGAGAAAATGAGAACTTAAGGGAGAAGAGAAGATTGGGGGTATTTTTCTATTTTTTTTCTTGTTGTAAGAAACACAAAAAGGCAAGAATAAAAATAACAATGAAAGAATATATATATATAAAGAGAGAGAGAGAGTGAGTGAGACAGTTTTTTACGAGGAAAAACGAGGGGTTTGTTTTTTTTTTTTAAATTTAAATACCAATTGGATAGTTAGGGTGGTGATAAAATGAACATTGTAACAATTTGGGGGGTTTATTTTTAAAAAGATTTTTCCTCTCCTTATTTATTTTATGGGTATTTCTATCATGCAATCCAAAATTGGATGGTTGCTATGCAACCTTTTCTTAAACCAATAAGAAGTTGCCACCTATGCCATGTCATTATTTGAAGTAGTTAAAATTAGTTTTTTGCAATTTAGTCCAACATAAAAAGTAAATTAAAAATTTAGTCCTTTGTACCTATAGACAAATTATAACTTTTAATTTTAAATTTAGTCACTTGCATTAAGCCTTTTTACACAAGTGACTAATTTTAACTACTTTTATTTTTTTTAATTAAAAGTTATAATTTGTCTATAGATACAAAGGACTAAATTTTTAATTTACTTTTTATGTTGGACTAAATTGCAAAAAACTAATTTTAACTATGTTTAAGAAAAGGTTGCATAACAACCATCCAATTTTGGATTGCATGATAGTAACTCCCTATTTAAAACCGTAACAATAAAAGGGCATGGGAAAAACAAACATTTCATTAAACTCTCGTAGAGTGCATTAAAATCATGCTCTAATAAATTATAAAACACTACAACAATGCTTGATAAATTACATCTGATAATAATAATCTTTTCAAGTGGTAACAATTTAACTTTTACTATAAAAACAAAACTCGATATTTTAATAAAATCACTTTGACTGTAACGTCATTTTATTCAAATCTCATATGGAAATGTAATGTCTTTGAAAATCAAAATAACGTAATCAATTGAATCAATAACTAAATGAACCAATAAATAAATAGATAAATCAAAATTCACCACTGACGCAAATAAAATCAACCTGTCAAATTTAGAATCAAAAACTGAAATTTGACAAAATTATAACGTTCTTATAAATTCCTTATATCAAAATAAATCAATGTTGTCAAAATCAAAGTTCCTTATAAATCACGAAACTTAAATAGATCCATTTATTTCCAACGAAAAGAAATATAATAATAATTTAAATCATAAAAATATAATTCATGCAAATATGAAAAGTCACGGGTATTACATTCTAGTCCCTCAAAGATCATTTTGGCGTCACATTAGTCCCTTCTTCCATTCAATTTCGTCGACATAATTCTACGTGGCACGTTAAATGCTTTGTCTGCCCCAATGCGATGTTGGAATGTTAAGAAGGTGTCACGATTGGGCCAACAAAGCATTTAATGTGTCACATAAGATTCCGTTAGGTTCCTTATGGGGGACTAATGTGATGCCAAATTGATCTTTGGGGGTTTAAGAGATTCCACAAATCTTTCAAAGACCTAACTGATTCCAAAATGATCTTTGGGGGTTTAGGATATTCCACTAATCTTTCAGGGACCTAATTGATTCCACAGGTATCTTTCGGAGACCTATCTGACTATTAACTCTATTTCGGAAATGATGTGAATACATGCATTATGATCCATGATGATATGTTATGCCTTGTTGGCTTTTCTGTTGATTTTAGAAATGTGTTAATACAGGTTTACAGGAAAAACTAATTTTTGGAAAGTCCTAAAAACAAAGTAAATTTTGTCTAATTCTACGGAGAATTTTATAAGTAATTTAATTAAAGAAAGAAATTTTTAAGTAACTAATCCTTTTGAGTAATTAGGATATTATTTAAAGTAGGGTGTCACATGAAAAGGTAATAATTACAATAGAGAAAAATGAATAAAGTTGTAAAGTTTTAAATAGGAGTTACTTTGGAATGACCATATATTTTTTGATAAATTTGTGAGAAATAATTACTTTTCTTGATCTGAATGAATTAGGTAAAAGTGAGTTATAATAAGGAACAGAGGGAATAAAATATTCCCTCCGCCCCTTACTATAGGCACCATTTTGGTAGATTTGATGTCTTTTTTTATAAGTCGTTTTAGAATATCTAGGTAACATTAAAAAGTTTTTTTCAAATACACCCTTCGTAATTACATAGGAGTGATAGGTAACGTTGGCAATTAGGGCATGAACCCGCAGGCCCCGCCCGCCCGCATTTTTTTGCGGGCAGGGCGAAGGATTTGGACAAAATCCAAAAATTATGCCCGCCCGCGCCCGCCCTAATTTTTTGCGGGATAGTACGGGCGGGCCGCGGGCCTCTATTAAATTAAAAAAATTTCTTTTTTGCTGCAAAATACAAGAAAATAGTCTAATTAGGGCGAGCGGGCATGCGGGCGGGCGGGCCGCCCGCATTTTTTTTACATTATATAGTAAAAAACCAAAGGAAAAAGAGAAAAATAAATAAATAATAACAAAACGGGCGGCCCGGGGGCCCGTCCTGCCCGCACTTAGGGCGGGCAGGGCTTGATTTTTCGGCCCTAAAAATTAATTAGGGCGGGCATTTTTGCGAGCTAAATGCGGGCGCGGGCCAAGCCCGACCGCCCGCCCTAATTGCCAATGTTAGTGATAGGGTAATAATTACAATAGACAGAGAAATGAACAGAGTTGTAAAGTTTTAAATAGGGATAACTTTGGAATGACAATATGTTTATTTGATGAATTTGAGAATGATAATTACTTTTTTTAATCCGCGTGAATTTGGTAAAAGTGATTTATACTCATTGTGTTCCTATTTAACTGTCCTTTTTTGAATAAGTTTTTTGTTTCTTTTTATCTATCATTTTGATGACTTCAAGAGTGTAATAAATGATATTTGCCATGTTTACCCTTATTTAATAAAGTATTGACTTTTGTAAGTAGTGAAGAAAAAATAATGATTATGGATAGAAAAAGGATATAGTGGAAAAAACATAATTAATGTATTGGAAATTTAAGTAATGATTGCATTTTTTAAATGATGTGTTTTATTTGAAATAGGACAGATAAATAAGAACGGAAGAAGGAAAGAGAGACAAACATAGTAAATAACATTTTAAAATCTCAAGAGAATTTTTCGAAATATGAAAAATGAATATGAATGACCTTTTACTCACGCCGGTTTTATTTATAAGACTTTTTTGAGGTTTTTATTTTTGTCTTATTCATAAGACCTCTTTTCAATTTTTAATAGCATTTAATTACTTCTTTTCACAAACACTCCTACAAAGTCAACACTTTTTAGAGTTCCAATAATAATTATATGGTTAGTTTTAAAAAAATATATTAAATTTTCATATTTTCAATATCATTAACAAATTTATCCATTTTTCGTGGGAGTGAAAAACCAAAAAAATCTTAGGATCTGATGAAGTACCAGAGAGAAATTTTCGATATTTCAAAAACTAAAATAAACCATACAAACATCGAAGATAAAAATCATAGTGATATCCATTTCTTTCCTTTTCATCCTACTCAATTATTACAACCTTTCTAATCACTTCCTCGTCTCCCTTTTTCTTCAGCCCCATCTCTCTCTCTCTCTCTCTCTCTCTCTCTCGGATTTGTTGGGGAAAAAGCAATCTCCATTCCCTATTAATGCAAAAAAAAGCATTCAAGCAAGTAGTGTGTACAGTACACACAATCTACCACAAAGCAAAATCCAGCTACTTACCCATCAAGATCACAAACTTTAACAAGAAGAACCCCAAAAAATTAAAAAAAACACCCCAAAAAGGCTTATAGGTCAAGATGATCAACATGGAAGGAAACAAAAGAGGTGGAGGAGGAGGAAGGGTTGGTGTTGGTGTTGTTGAAGATCATGACATTAGTGATGGTATGCAATGCATTAACCATCCTCATAGAAACAACAACCCAGGTGGGATCTGTGCTTTCTGTCTTCAAGAGAAGCTTGGCAAGCTTGTTTCCTCTTCTTCCTCTCTCCCTTTTTCTTACTCTTCTTCTTCTCCCCCTTCTTCTTCTCCTTCCTTTAGATCCAACACTGGTTCTACTTCCTCTGCCACCACCACTACTCTGCCTTCTGCCTCATCAGCTTCTATAACCACCACTACTGCTACAAAAACAACTTCATCATCACTTGCTGCTCCTACTTCATTCTCTTCAGTTAGAAAGAATGGTACTAATCATCATCATCATAACCACTATCTTCCTTTTCTTCTAGCAAAGAAGAACAAGAAGAAGCAACCTTACACAAACTTATCAACTTCTTCTTCTGCAGCTGCTGATATCATTTTCAAGAGAAGCAAGTCCACTGCAACACCGAGAAGAAGAGGCAAGTTTTTGAATGATGATGTTGCAGAAGAAGAAGAAGATGATGAACATGAAGATGACATAGTCATTGAAGATTTCAACTTTAGTCCAAGGAAAAGAAACTGGTTTTGGTCTTTTCTCTATCTCTCTTCAAAACCCTCTTCCACTAATAAGAAGATTGATGCTAATAAGAGCTTAAGAGAAAGCAACAATGGTAGTCCAAGGATCTCAGCGGTTTCATGCACCTCAAGGGAAAAGTGCAACTTTGGTGCTTCTTCTTTGGGAAGGAAAAGTGACATGGTTGTGGTAGAAGAAGGAGAAGAAGAAGAAAATGGTGATTCTGCTTCTGCTTCTTTGGAGAGAAGGGTTTCAAGATCTAGATCTGTTGGTTGTGGTAGCAGAAGCTTCTCTGGTGATTTCTTTGAGAAAATCTCAACTGGTTTTGGTGATTGCACTCTTAGAAGGGTAGAGTCTCAACGTGAAGGTAAAACAAAAGTGGGTAGTGCTGTAATGAACCGTGGCCACCATCACCACCATAATCACAACAACTGCATGAAGGAAAGAGTTATGTGTGGTGGAATATTTGGTGGGTTCATGACTTCTTCTAATTCTACTTCATCATCCTCTACTTATTGGGTTTCATCTTCTTCTAATGATGATGGCATCAATGGTAATAATGGAAGAGTTGGTAGTAGTAGTAGTAAGAGTTGGGGTTGGGCATTTGCAAGTCCAATGAGAGCTTTTGGTACCAAAACATCTTCCAAGGACAACAACAGCAAGAGGGATAAGAATGCTACACCAAACTTATCAGCCATTCCTTCATTGCTCACTGTTTCAAGTTGAAATTGGTATTGGCAAAAGAATCACCAATTTGGAAGCTTTAATTTGGTTTACACACATTAGTATCATGTTAATTATTTCTCTGTTTAATTATCTTCTAATTGTGTGTTAATTTTCTTTCATTAGTGATGTATGTAATCACTCTTAATTTTAATTTGCTCTTTCAATTCTTTCCTTTTCTTTATTTCTTTTAGGATGGCTGTTTATTTCGCCTAAACAAAAAGGATGGTTTGTTTATTTATTTTTCATATTCAGGTGAGTTTTTATGAAGGGTCTCGATAATAAGTAGGTTAAATGTATTGGTTAAAAACATAAAACTAGTAAATAAGTATTGAAAATACAACTTCAATATTTGTGAAACTATTGATCGCATCATTTTTTAAGGTAAATTTTCTTAAAGACCGTTTTCCTAATATGAATTACTATCATAAGATAAGTAGTACACTCCTCTTGGAGCAGTGTTTGTAGTGAGGGAAATTAGAGAAGAAACTCTCAGCACAGTCAAATGTCAACGTTGTGGTATTTTTAGTGAAGAAAAAACACTGTTTTTTGTAGCCCTTCTATCTTTTAATTTAGTTCAGTTCAATCTATGGTGCTAATAAATGTAACTTTTATTTATTGCAATCCACATGCATACACATGTTTGAGTAAGCTAGACGCAATGTGGATTGTGGAAGATCCATTGAATCAAGGGTTATGCTAGGATGTTCCGGGTCAAGTTTTATGTATAATGCTCTGTTTTTTTTTTTTTAAGTTAAAAAATATATTTTGAATTTTTTTTATTAATATACATATGTTTTTATCTTTTTCATTTGTTTTTTTTTAAGGTTTAATGCTCTGGTTTTTTTTAAGTTAAAAAATATATTTTGAATTTTTTTTATTAATATACATATGTTTTTATCTTTTTGATTTGTTTCTTTAAGGTTTAATTATCTTTTTATCACTTATCTCATTTTCAAGATTCATTTTGGTCCTTAATTTTATTTATTATTTTTACTTATTTTGGTTCTTTATTTTTTTCAAAAATTCAATTTGGTCCTTTTATCATAGCAGTATTAATTTTATCGAAATATTCACATCCATTATCGAAAAATGACAAATGTTGCGAGAATTTGGAAATATTACATGCTACCATTCGATAAAGATAGGAACAGTAGTAATGCTTTGCCAGTGATGGAGCAATCTGACTCGCGATTTGGTTAATTGATATAGATAGAAATGACAGTGATAAAGAATTGAACTAAATGCATTAGGAGTTCTATCGAGATAGAGTCGCAGAAATATTTGTTAAGTTCTATAAAAAAATTAATAAGTCTGAATATTACAATATTACGAGTAAAACTTATAATATTATTACGAAATTACTATATTGAATTTTTTGAAAAAGATAAAGGATAAAAATAAATCAATATAAAGATTAAGGACCAAAGTGAATCTTAAAAATAAAATAAATGATCAAAAATGTAATTAAACTTTTTTTAATATATGTCATTCAAAAATTATATTGAATAAATCTACATTAAAAATTAACATATTTAAAAAATTATACTATTGAATATATATATATATATATATATATTAAAAATTACATATAAATTTTTAAAGATATCAAATTTTGAAGCAAACTTGCTTAATGCACAATTTTTTTTTTTTAACTTGTGTCGTAAATACGACAAGAGGCCACAGCAAATAGGTAAGTGTACTGCACATTAGGAATTGATGTACTCATACACAAATTTTTAAATATATCAATTTCTAATGCATATTTACTCAATAGTTTTTAAACATGTGTCATAAATCATATATTACAAAAATTCAAGTCAAAATAATACATCAATAAAAAAAAGTTAACCCAAAATATGATTTTTAAGTTACTAGACACATCAAAAAAAATATTAATGCATTAGAATATTTATTTTGATAAAGGATGGCAATACATCAAAATTATATTTTCTTATTTTTATAAAATTTTCCAAAATTTATTAAATTTTTGAGACGAGATGAGTATTTCCTTTCCTTAAAATAACTTGTGATTGTTATTCTTTTCATGTTATCTTTATACCCAGTTCATGAATAATTTCTCTTTGTTTATTGAAAAAGGTTCCTCAATAGTCAATAGTCAAACACAGGAACATGGTTGGACAGGGAGTTTTGGTGGTCCCCCAGATTCCATTCCACCAACATGATCTTGCAGTCACTGTTTTTGTATCTGTTGCATTTATTATTTGCAGGCTCTCTTTTGCACCTAACAGTGCTACTAATATTTTAGACATTTTTTTTCGGTTAATCCATCTGCACGCACAGCTGTACCGAAAGGCCAACCGGTTATTGACATTTGTTTAGGGAAGTGGACGAAGCAGAAGAAGGTTACACTCCCTTGCTTTAGCTGCTTCTTAGCTCATTATTTGTACTTGAATTCCAGATGTATGATGATTTAAAATATGATTTGTTTCTAACTTTGAAATTAAATAAAGTAGTTTTACATTGTAAGATGATTTTTTTTTTTTGAAAGTGATAAGATGAAATATTGAGTAGTCCGTGAATTTAAGTTTTTAAAATGTTTTTATTATTATTTGATTTATATCTCTAATTTTTTACACAATATTTATATTTTTATTATTTGTTTCTTATACATGTATTTACTTTATTATATTTTTTTTATTTCATATAACATCATCAATTACTTTTTTTTTCCATCCATTTCTTTCCTACGCTATATAAACATCTCACACACCTCAAAATGAGGTGCGAGAATATAGTTTTTCTTTTATACATAACTAGTTTTTGATGGCGACTTCCTCGGAAGTAGGCATGTCTTTTTCTAGATCGTCTTAGGAATTTCTCAAAGGTCTCATTGGCCTTCCTTTATCATAGGTCGTACGGAAATAAAAAAATAATAACACTTTTTATTGAATTAAAACAACACAATCTAAAGATTATGAGAATAATCTCATAATCCCAATATTTCACAATGATTATCACAAGAGATATTACACCCTCTTGCTAAACCATTATCCACCACAAGAGATACAACTCACACTTCCTTAGGTGTTGGACTAATCACTCGACCAAAAGGATATTAAGGATGATGAGACTAATCTTCTAATCATTGTTAAATCACACTCAATAACATAAAAAGGAAACTAGGGATGATAAACATCCATGCCTAATGCACATTCACACATATAAAATAAATCCTAGAAATATCAAAGGAAAAGGTGGAAGAGGTAGAAAATGATCTAAAAAGGTGAAGTGGAGCCACAGTCTCAAAAGGGATTGATAATCCACAAAGCCATTACCAAAGGTATCACACCTTTAATAAGGCCATGGTCCAATCACTAGACCATGGGGGCAGAGAGCCCCAGGAACTCGTGTGACTCAGAACAATCAAAACAACAAGAGTTTTCTTATTTCTTTCTTCAAGTGTGTTTACAAAATGAAATTAAAGTCCTAGGCTATTTATAAGAGAGGAGGACGTGTATTCCAAGCCAATCAAGCCTCATCACTCCCCTTCATCCATTCCTACATTAATAGCCATTAAATCCCTCATCATTACAAGTGTAACCCCCCATTAATAAATTAATATGAATTAAATAAACTAATGATAAATGATGGTGATAAATGCTTAATGGGAAAACGCAAAGTCATTATTCTCCTTGCATTCTTGGGCGTGTGATTCTTCTTCCCATGGACTTGGTCGAATGCTTCAAGGAGTCTTGGAGATGATCTCTTGACTTTTTCACCTTCCTCGTTAATTCATAATTTTCATTAAATTCAAATGATTACACTTCATCTCCATAATGAGGCGTGTAAATGAAGGGGTTCTTGGCCTTATCTTGATTGATTTGAGAACTCTTCAGTTGTTTATCCATTGATAAAGTTTGTATTGATTGTCCTCGATCCAGATTCCATGATTTTTACCCTATTAAATAGTGCCACCTCTAAAATATTATTCATTTAATTTATTTAATTTATATTTTATTTTCGATGCATTCAACTTGTGATTTTTACTGCTCTTGAAATAAATTCCTTCCATTTACTTCACTTTTAATTCTCATTGTCATGAGGGGAACTTAGACAAGGAAATTAAAATTAAATATATTTAACTAACTTTTTTAATAAATGTGTTTTTAGTTTTTTTTTGAAGTAGTAAATTTTTAGGGTATGCTAAGGGACATGGATAAAAGATTAAAATAATAAAAATACATTGGGAACACAAGTTTATGTTGATATAATTGTTTGTTTATTTTGCAGCTTTAGGTGGGGTTCTCTTTATTGGTCATGCAACGTCCCAAAATTTGTTTAACTTAATTAAAAATCCGAGTCAACAAAATTTTTTTCTTTAAAGAGTGTGAATACCAAAATACTCTTCATTAGAATAATATTTCTTTCACAAAATAGTCTGAGTGTAAAATAGTATACTTATACAAAATCCCAAAACCCCTTTTTACATCCAGAGCTTTCACAACTCAATCCTTCTGCAAAAGGATTCGGATAATGAGACGTCATCCTGGTTGTTCCCTCTAACGAACTCTTACACCAACAAGAGTGGCTTCGGTCCTATCCTTCGAAAGAACCTACCACATACACATACATGGCAGATGGGAGTAAGTCACTTGTCATATCGCATAAGCAGATTAAGGATTGGTTCAAGTACAAACATACACGCACGCAATCATAATGCAAGTACTCGTGAGCAATCCATTGTTTACATTATTGCTATAAGCTTATGGTAAGAGTGCAGTACTTAATGAATGAGGTTTATGAGTGTGAAATAAGGTTACATTGTAGGGAAGAGATTTTCCTTCCATTAAGTATCTGTAACTTGATAATGTGAGGAGAGATGTGGCTGCATTATTCTAGCGCAGTGTGCATTGACTTTTTATGTTTATAATGATGATGATTAATATGGTGTGTTGTGGTAAACAACACATTGGCTCATTTCTTTATTATTCTTAGTATTAAACTTATTTCAGGTCATAGTATTTTGACTTGGTATACAGATATTAAAATGTTGTTTTCCTGTATGTTTAAAGATCAGAACTAGGTAACTTTGCAAAGCTTGGGAGAAGATTAACTCACTATGTCATTGTTGCCAACTTTGCTGATTAAAAGGATATGCATCTAAATTTAAAAAAGGGAGAAGAGAAATGTAGTAGCTTTTTTTTTGCCACCTTTTTATTTTGATTGAGCATTAAAAAAGTCATTGGCATGTTACCACTAATCTCAGAGTTTAGTTCTTCTGTTGGCTACTGATTGGAACTTTTGTTACCACTGAGATGTTTAGTCCCTTCATTAAATGATTTTGCAGGTGATTGGACAATTTGGACATTAGGAGATTTTGAACCATATCCAGCTCTATTGGTAAATTTAATTGATTTTGAGCCTTTTTTCCTTTTCCTTGATATATATTTCATTACTGCTGAGTGCTACTGCTGAATACAGTCATTATATTACTAGATGATCAATTTTGAATCTCAATTTTGAGTGCTACTGCTGAGACAGCTGAGTGCCCTGTGGTTTTTCGTTTTGAATCCATTTCCTTCTCTGTCAATTTTGTTGTCGGCATGAAATTTGTTCTCTTTGTCTATTATCTAAGTTGAATTTATTTTTTCTGTTTTAAATTGTACAAGCATCAAGCTCAGAAAAAGTTTTTGTTTTTCATTTTGTTTTGATGCATTTTTGTTGGGTTGTAATGCAGGTGACTGACTATGATGAATTGCGATTCTTTGATTATAGATTTGCTTATTGGATCATGCTTGTAATGTTTCTAGGATGTAGTTTCTAGTAGTTATAGATTTGCTTATTTGATTATAGTTTCTGGTTGTAATGCTTGCTTATTGGGTTGTAATGTTTCTACTTGTTATGTACGATTCATTTGGACAACAAGACAAGTTTTTTTGTCTAAAGATTGTGCCTTTCAGTAAATTACGTCTCAATTTCCAACTTTAGAATTCTAGGATGAGATTCACATGACCAACTCTTACTGTTTTTATGCATTGGAATTCATATTTCTTTGGTGTGTGAGTTCTATTTGGTTTGTGATGGTTTCAATATGATCTTTAATTAATGCTTGATTCAAGTGATTTCTTCTCTCTTTCGATTTCAATTTACTTGTAATCTCATTTGTTTCTAGTCTTGGTTAGATTCTACTTGTTCTTCCATTTTCAATGATATTCCAATTGAATCTTTTTCAATTTTGACATGAAATGATTTTAGCTAAATTTCTCAATTGAATTTCATTTTATACTTGTTTTTGTTCTTTGATTGCGATAAACAAACTTTTTAGTTACTTTGTACCAAAAAAACTGCATTAGTTAATGCCATTATTGATAGAAGCTGCAAAGAGTTAGTTAATATGCGGCTTACATTGTTTTCTGTGCAAAATCGATCTACAGGCAAATTGTGTTGTTTGCAAAGTTGGTAGCAGTGGAGCAACATCTTTGAGCTGTTCAGCATCTTGTAAGGATTATTCGGAACACAAAGCATTGATATGCATGGAAAAATAAGATCATGGAAGTCGGTAAGTTTTTCCGTTCTCCCCTCATTTTATTCATCTAGCAGTATGCTCGTTCAGTAATGTGTTTTGTTTGTTTAGTATTTAGATTGAACATTTTTTTCCTGTACTTTGTTCAGGTGGCAGTTCTTCAAATGCTAGAAAAGCATATGCATCTCGAATCTTTCCGCAGAGTGAGAGCCCCTTCTATTCACTCGTTCTATCTTCATGCATATATCCTGAAGTTTATGTACCAAATAGATTAAGAATGGAGAAATTTTAATTTGTTTTCTTCCAGCATTGTAGACCTTGTCTCATTCTTCTTGATTTGTCATGTTCCTATTCTTTCTGTGTTTGTTGTTTAATAGTTTTTGTTCTGTATCTTTGATTGCATATTAAGTCCTCCTTTTCGTTTGAAAGATGTGTTTAAATGAGGGGTTTGATGATTATCATAATTGTTTATGTTTGTTTTCATTGTGCAGATTTTGCTAACTACAGTTTCTCCATACGCACCACTGAGAGCAATGGCCACCTCGCGGATGATCATGATGATGATTTTATCGTTGGTAGTAATGATGGTGAACGTGACGGTGACGACCATGTCCTTTCTACCCTTTAGTTATTAATATTATTTATTTACGTTTTTTGTATTAAAGAAGATATTTGAAACTTTATGGTGATAACTTGTTGGTATCATTGGTTTACGACAATTTGTATTGACTAATTTATAATTTAGAATTCATGGATTATCAGTAGTTTGTGTTAGTGATACATGGCAACAATTAATTTTTTATTTTAAATGTTAACTTTATCTTAATTACTCTATTTTTTGTTTATAAATTTTTCAAAATAAGTGTAGATAATATATTTTGCGACGAAAACAACGATGGAATCAGTTACAGTACATAAAGCCACAAAGTTATTTGTGAGAAAAACAGTTTCGTTTCTAATTAGTGACCAAAAACTGTCGTCACCAATTTCATAAGTAGCGATGGAACAACCTGTCACTAATTTAATAAATCCGTCACACTTTTCGGTCACTAATAGTGACGGAATAATGCGTCACTAAATTCAAAAAAATCCGTCGCTAAATTGGTCCCTTTAATTTGGGTCACCACTTTAGCGATGGAATGTAATTTATTAGTGACCAATTATTTCGTCACAAATTAGCGACGGAAATAATTTCCCGTCACTAAAAAGTTTATGACGCCACTTTTTGTGACCGCACATGGTCACTAACAGTTTTAGTGACTGAAAGTTACTATTTGTGACTGAAATTTGCGGTCACTAAAAATCAGTTTTCTAGTAGTGCTTCTTTATGTCATACACTATTTTTGGCCTCACAATTGCAAAAAAAAAAAAAAAGGGATTATACATAAGTAATGAACACATTAGGATTTCATATTGAAAGTATGACTTAAGAAAATTATATTATATTCCATTCATCCCAAAATAGATAGATCATTTTTGAACTAATTTCTTTGAATTTTCCATATTGAGTATAAATTAAAAAAATAGGAAACGAAGAAAGTAAAGAATAATAGGTACTGCTTCATTGTTCTATACTATGTGAATGTTAAAATGTCCCTTCCTATTTACTACCTCAACAAACAACTACAAAAATATCGACATTACACATTAGCAAACTAAAAAGAAATCATGTAAAATAAAATAAGGAGAAGAAAGAAGATAAAAAATATCGCTCCAAGACCTTGATCTTTTATGAAAATAGCTGAAATCTTGCTCGTAAAAATTGACCCTTTAAGCAAAGTTGAGATCTAGTGTGATATTTCACTACTAGATTAACCTAACTATGTGAATATAGAAAAAAAAAATTAGTTAGTGCGAAATAAAATATTAACAAAGAATAGATCTAATAATAACAACAAAAATGTAAATAAAAAAATCACAATATAATTTAAATAAGATGAAGCACTTCTCACATTCTACCCAATATATGCTTATTCTGATCGAATTCCAATTTAGCCAAAAATAATTAATTTGTACCACCATTTTATTTACACGATTAACAATAAAACTATCATATTTATGAAAATAATAAAATCAACAATTTTTTGAAAAAAATATGCAGCGGGCAAACTACCAAAATTATGAAAAGAATAACATTAAGAAACTTAAAAAATAGCATAAATATCTCCACAATCCCTTAAATCTAAAATCGAGATCAGTATTTACATAACCCAGTTTATTTGAAAATATCGCACCTTACCCTGAAAAAACCCCACAATAAGTCATATAGATTAAGAGTTCCTTAAACGATAATAAATAACTTTAAAAGAAGCATAAAAGAAAGAAAAAATTGCTTAAGCTATTGAGGTTATGCATGAATAACAAAGGTCTATTGGATGGTTTGATGATAAATATATAAGCAAGTGAAGAGAATCATCTATTAGATAAATGGTTTAATCTCAAATATAATTAAGATCAGGTGAATTGGTTATTATTTTTAGAAAACATGAATAAAATTTAATTCGAATTGGTACCACAAAGAAGCCATTTGGGTTTGAAGAAGAAGTAAAAGAAGACATCTTAGAAGAAGATTTCCCGTCCAAGATCAGCACTATAAGAGCCCAAGAAACAAATATTATTTTCCACGAAATGAACAGAACAAAATCTAATGATGAAGCCCAATGGACCTATTTGGTAGGTAGGGATGACAATGGGTTCGGGTGGGTTCGAGTATCCCATTACCCGGACCCGCCTCGTTTATGCATATCCGGACCCGGACCCATCCTGGACCCGCGGGGGTACCCGCTGTCTAGCGGGCCAGTGGGTCTTCGGGTACCCAAACGGGTTTACGCGTACCCATTATATTTAAAAAAAATAATTATTAAAATTATAAGCTTATTTTTTTGCTTATTTTTTCTGAACAAACATAAAAATTCCTTAGTTTTATTTGCCAAGCACTTGATATATCATTAAACAAATTCATTAGAGGCAAAACAGATTCACTCAAAAATAAATCATCTCACACAAACATACTTAAATTCCAAATCAATTGAATAATAAGTATTTCTCTGCGGGTCCGATACCCCATTACCCGAACCCAGACCCATTCCTGGTATTACCTGCAAGTATGGGTCCAATTGTCAAGCCTATTTGTAGGCCCAACTACATGTATTTACTCAGTAGGAAAAAATGGGAGAAATCGAACATTATTCAACCATTTCTATGAACGAATTAAAAACAATGATATGCAGAATGATGATATGACTAAAAGGAAGATATGCCAAGTATTGTCATAGTGGGATCCGACTCATAGATCAGATGCAATTATTGTGCCGGCAAAGAGAAAGACGAACAAGATTATGAGTCACCTACAATAAACAATAATATTTTGTAAATATCTCTGAGACAAATGTAATGGTCAAAAAGTAATTAGAGTTAATTGAGCAAAAGTAACTCTGATTAAGTAAAACTAATCATAGTTGAGTAAAGTAATTTGAGTTATGTAACTAGAGTTGGGAATGCCTAACTTTATAAATACATGTACCAATAAAGGGTTCAAGTGCCCATCCATCTATTGAGAAATCTAAGTCTTTCCGTTTCAATTATTCTCTCATACAAAATCATTCGCTTTGCCCTTTTTAGCAATTAGTAAAGACCAAACACAACATACACATATATTCCACAAAAGAAGAAACTATTTTTATATAGCTGAATCACAACCACCTCCCAAGAAGTTAAAATTCATTAAGGTATGATCAACTAAACTTCTTTAGGGACTAAAGCTAGTATTATCTTTAACTGAAAGTTATGATTATGTGAAAGAAATTTACTGAATACGGTGAATAATTTAGCAAATTTAGTTACGCCTCCGATAGGAAGTGAAGGAAAGCTTTGCCACAATAAGTTGAAGAGGAAGGTCTGAGCACCAGCATGAAAGGTTGCTCTATAAAAGTTTCTTTGCACAAAAAAGGGGAAAGATCCTTCCATCACCCGGTTTACATGTGGTCATTACTAACTTTGTTATGTTATTCATCCTCATATTTAGTTTGTTATCTTTGATGATATATATATATATATATATATATATGACATTTTCTTGTAACTCAATACATTTAATATATCATATTTTCCATATTTCTACTAATCCTATAGAAACTAATCCTAATTTCAGTGCACCTAGCAGTGGCGCCTCATTCACTTGTTGCTCGCTGTCAGTTGCACAGCTCAAACCCTTCCGCTGAAAAATCGTGCTTGTGGGCTGTGGCAATGGCGGCAAGGATGGATCGGATTAGTATTTTACCAAATGCTGTGCTTTGTCGTATCCTATCCTTTTTTCGCACCAAAGTGGCAGCTAAAACAAGCGTTCTCTCGAAGAGGTGGACTCGGCTTTGGCTCTCCGCTCCCACTGTTGATTTTGAGGAAGATGATTCACGATATCTCCGACGTCCAGGTTCAATTTGTTCGCATGGTTTACACTATTCTAGTACTGAGAAAGGTGACACTACCCGTGAAAAAGTTCTGCCTCGATACTCTTAAGGTTTTTATTTGTGAATATGACGATGTCAACACATGGGTTAAAGCTGTGATACATTATTATATTCCCTTGACATGGATTTGTAACGTAAAGCAACTGCAAATATATATATGAGGAATTTCATCCCAAGGTCACTTGCACCTTTCATAATTTAACCTCACTCAAGCTTCTCATTGAAATCGATCTATAACTGGAGTTGCTGGTTGGTAGATGATGTGCTCCAGAATTGCCCCAAGCTGCAAAATTTTGAAATTTTTCACTCGGACACCAATGGTGATGGTGGTGCTGGTGCAGGCCGGTGGTGGTCGAAAAGTGGTAAATCGAGGCCACGAAGTGATCGGGCAAAAACGGATCTGGAGAGGAGAAACAACAGTAGCAGATCTGAAATAGATGACGGCGGGTGCAGTGGGACGTCAGGCATGGTGGTGGCCTGTGGGCGCCGAAGGTCACGGTGGATGTCGAGTGGGCTGGAGGCTACGGGTGTATTGTATCTTCTGGGTTTTTGGCCAAGAATGAAGTGGGAGAGGAAGAGTATTTGATAAGCCAAGGCAACAAAGTTGGAAGTGGTTGTGGTTGTATGAATATGAAGGAAACGAGTGTTTGTGGTTGAATAAGAAACCAAAGAAGATAAGGAAAATTAAGGAAATAATGGAGGGAAATGTAACCACAAAAGTCGGAAAGCGAACAGCATGCATGCAAAGGAAAAGAAGTATGAAGTGAATATATAACATAAGGAAAATCAAGAACAGTGGAAATGTAGAATGGGAATGAAAAGGAGAAGAATGATAACAATAAGAAACATTGAATCATTTGGGCGTAGATATAAAGTTTAAGCTCTTTAATTTCAAGGAGGACAGAATGAGAATGAAAAGGAGAAGAATGATACATGTAAGAAACATTGAATCATTTGGGGCGTAGATATGGAGTTTAAGTTCCTTCAAGAAGGATATTATGACTCTGATACCATATTAGAAATATAGAAAATATGAAAATAGGATATATTGAATATGTTGAGTTACAAGAGAAAAGTCATATATATATATATATATATATATATATATATATATATATATATAAGGAATCCACTTACTCCAAGAGTAAGTCTAAAAAATTACTCTTAATCCCAACCCTTCATTTTATTTATATCCAAAGGCTCACATTAGTATTTTTAAAAAGTCACGTGAGTTGTTGCATGTTGTTTTGGGTGGATGGTTGTGGCACATTAATATTCTTTTTCCTAATTTCACTTTTCAGCATTGATGTCATTGGCACCAAAAGACATCTTTTCTTCTTGACTGTGCAGCCTTCAACTATTAACCCTTATCAATTGTTAGTGCTATTGCTTAAAGACATCTTTTCTTCTTGATTGTGCAGCCTTCAACTATTAACCCTTATCAATTGTTAGTGCTATTGCTTACATTGTAGCTTGAAATTTTTTTTTTCCCTGGCAAATTAATATTTGGCAGTTACTATCATGCAATCCAAAATTGGATGGTTGCTATGCAACCTTTTCTTAAACCTAGTTAAAATTAGGTTTTTGCAATTTAGTCCAACATAAAAAGTAAATTAAAAATTTAGTCCTTTGTACCTATAGACAAATTATAACTTTTAATTTTAAAAAAAATTAAAAGTAGTTAAAATTAGTCACTTGTGTAAAAAGGCTTAATCCAAGTAACTAAATTTAAAATTAAAAGTTATAATTTGTCTATAGGTACAAATGACTAAATTTTTAATTTACTTTTTATGTTGGACTAAATTGCAAAAAACTAATTTTAACTACTTCAAATAATGACATGACATAGGTGGCAACTTCTTATTGGTTTAAGAAAAGGTTGCATAGCAACCATCCAATTTTGGATTGCATGATAGAAATACCCTTAATGGTTTTATTGTTATTTTTTTATTTATTGTGGTGAGCCTTATGCCAACGTTTATTTATTTATTTATTTATTTTTGAAGCAGTGAGCTTAATGCCCACGTTACTTTTTAATTATTTTTTTAGAATTCTTTTTGTTAATTTTAATTCAAATAATTTATAGTTTGTAAATTTTAAAATTTGAGGGATTATTGAATTCTTATGTTTTTTTTTTACTCTATCTAATGTAGTATCCTAAAAACACTGGTTAGCATTTGGTATTGTAATATAAAGTTATACTTATTAAGTTGTAATATTTATGGCCTATTCTGATAACTTGACCCAAAATTCTTAAGAAATGATGGGTAAAGAAACAAAATCTACATGGATGCAAGTGATGACTAAGACGAGAAACCAGAATTAACACCTCAGTAGAAGCTCTAACATATTTGGAGAGGAAAAAGTCAGGCAATCCATGCCTACAGATATAGGTGGTTAACTTTAAGCTAGATCCACTAGCCGATACATATGCATGATGATGAGTGCAAATTCATGTCAAAGATTCATAATTTCATACTTGGTTTAATAAAGGTAGAAAATCCAGATAGCATTCCATATTATTTCTCAACTTCAATTAACATATTCAACTTCAATGGCAACAATAACAACCAAGTAAAAACAAAATGACTAAATTACTACTTTGGTTCTCGACTTTGTATGTTACTGCCACTTTCTTCCCTGCCATTACTTTCATCACAGAACTTATATGAGCACGAGATTTGACATCCACAAGGTCCTGTCAATGTACCAATGTTGGGGCTTTTTATCAAAGAGGTTATGTGCAACCATGAGCAACATCTTAAGCAGCCACGACTTCACCAACTGTCGCCGAATTTCTGCCGGCACAAGACACAGCAACCAACTGCCACCTCTCTCGGTGACATCTCAACCGGAAATCATGGCCCATCCATTTGTGTACCCATGCCCATCACAATGCCCGCTTCGATACCCGATGATGTGAATATGAAGAAGAATACGCTTCAGATAGAGCCGGAAAAAGAAGAAGATTTCATGTGTTTTCATTTCTTCCATTTAGGGATGACAACGGGTAGGGAACACTCGGGGAGACCTTTCCCATTCCCCATCCTCGGGTCTCATTTGCCCCATTCCCATTTCCTATGTCGGGGTTGATTAACCACATCTCCATTCCTCATCACTCCACGGATCCCCACAGTAACCTAACTTCAACTTGACCCGTTATAAAATTCACAACGTCAGAATAACATTTTTAAACTTGTACACTAAAAAAAATAATCGTTAAAATTCAAGATATTCAATTTAAAAAATCGTTAAAATAATAGTTAATAATAATAAGAGTGAAGGGACACTTTGATTCCTCAAGTTTTTCGATAGAGACACTTTAGTCCCTCAAGAAATTTAATTCATTTTTAGTCCCCAAAGTTTTCCAAAAGTACCAATTTAGTCTCTGTCCTATTTCCGCTAGCCACTTCGTTGAGGGACTAAATTGATATTTTTGGAAAACATGAGGGACTAAATTGGTACTTTTGGAAAACATGGGGGACTAAAAACTAATTAAATTTTTTGAAGGACTAAAGTGTCCCTGTCGAAAAACTTGAGGGATTAAAGTGTCCCTTCACTCTAACAATAATTATAATTATAATTATAATAATATATGTGAACTTACTAAAAAAACCTATTTTTTAACTATATAAAGTCTAAATATTTAAGGACATATAACTAAAATTGTCGGGGACGGGGAACCCGCGGGAACGGGGGAACCAATCCCATTCCCCGCCCCAAAATCTGTTAGGGGGAAAAATCCCCCCTATCCCCGGCCCCGCTAGGGAAAAATCCCCAAACTCGGATCCCCAAACAGGACGTTCTCCGCGGGGATCCCCATCTGCAGTCTCCCATTGCCATCCCTACTTCCATTTGAGAAAAGCAGTACCTTAATTAAACACATGTTTCTATGCTCTCTGATTCACGGTGAGATAAAAGGAACCTTATGTCTGGTGAGTAACATTGGCAATTAGGGCGGGCGGGCTTGGCCCGCGCCCGCAGTTGCCCCGCAAATTTTGCGGGCATGCCCGCCCGCCCTAATTAATTTTTAGGGCCTAAAAATCTCGCCCTGCCCGCCCTAAATGCGGGCAGGGCGGGCATGCGGGCGGCCCGCATTATTGTAAAAAAATAAAAAAATCTAAATTTTCCCAAATAACCTATCAAAACATCAATATTAAGTACATACTCATATTTCCCAAGACTAAGACATATTTCCCAAATGCTACATAGTTCTTTGTTCACATTAAACATCATTACATCACTCATACAGTCATACAGACTCACAACAGCAACATTAACATCATTAACAGTGTTTTCTCACAAGAGTCACAACAAAATAACATCACTCATACAGTCATACACATCATGATACCAAAACAAATGTTCATTGTTCATAATTCATAAATCATAATAAGTCCAAACAAAAGCTATATAATTCATAAATCATAATAAGTCATCAACTCTTCATCTCTTAGTGTCTTCTTCGGTTCTCCATTCCTCACTCCTCAATTATTGTGGTTCTTCATTTGATTTCATATTTCAATCTCTTCTTCATCTACATTAAAACAAAATTATCAAATACACTGATAAACTATGATTCAAAATAATTTACAAGTTAGTTTAATAGTTTGAAAAAAGTAAATTACCATTTTCACCAAAACCATGTAACCAATTACGAGCACAAATCAAAGCTTGGACATTTGTTGACAAGAGGCGACTCCTATACTTGCTTAGTACACGTGCACCAATACTAAATGCAGATTCAGATGCAACAGTAGTAATGGGGATGCTTAGCAAGTCACGAGCCATCAAAGATAAATCTGGAAAACGAGCCTCATTATCCTTCCACCACTTCAAGACATCCAAATCTTGATTTACTCTGATGTCCCAAATTGGTTCTTCCAAGTAAATATCCAGCTCAGATTTTCCAGCTTCATTTATAAGTTGTTGATTATGTTTGAATAATTCCTATCATATTTAACAAAATAAACAAATTTAGAAAAAATAAAATAGAGAACAACCAAATTATCAAAGAACAAAACAAAATATAAATAAACTTACATCAAACATGCCTCTTACTTTCTGCAAGGCATCACCAACCACTTTCAAACCATCTTGAACTATCAGATTTAGAATGTGTGCAGAACAACGCACATGAAAAAACTCTCCTCCAGCCACCAACCCATTCTTATCATCAAGTTTATGCTTCAATGTTGTCACCAATGTGTCATTAGAAGTTGCATTATCCAAAGTTATAGAAAAAATCTTTTTTTCTATATTCCACTCTTTTAAAAACTCTAATAACATTGCACAAATTTCTAAACCAGAATGGGGAGGAGGCATATGACAAAAGTTGAGAATTTTGCTATTTAACTTCCAATTTGAGTCGACATAATGAGCTGTCAAGCATATGTAGCCCTCCGTAGTGCAAGCTGTCCACAAATCAGAAGTTAAGCATATCCTATTAGGAATGCTAGCCAATGTTTCCTTTAGCCTCTGCTTCTCACGCATGTAAACTTTTAACACATCGGCCTTTACAGTATTTCTAGAAACAGGAATCCAATCTGGATTCAAGTATTTCAGCCAAACTCTAATCTTTTTGTACTCAGCAAAATTGAACGGCAAATCGTGCTCAATTATTGCTGAAACACACATCTCACGTGATACCAATTGATCTATCATCCGAGACTTAAGTTTCGCTTGCCCGTCCATCAACATTTGACCCACATCTTTAGAATCAATCTTAGAACAATCCACAATGTGACGACGCATAGAATTTGTCCCATATTTAGTACCACCAACTAGGTAAGTTGAATTGCAACCATTACATTTGACCTTTTTATATCCTTTGGCTTCATCCACAACTTCAACAACTGTAAAATACTCCCAACATTTAGCTTTTGTTGCTCTTGGCTTTTTTACCTTAGGTTTAGCTCCATCAACATCCTCATTCTCCTCCTCCTCAACATCCACATTCTCAATCACATCCTCAATAGCCATATTATCCTCAGCTACATCATGCTCTAGTTAAATATATAGCATAAAACACATTAAAAAAAAAACAGTCACGCCAATAAAATAAACAATCACAGACTCACAACAGCAACATTAACAGTGTTTTTAACAGTGTTTTCTCACAAGAGTGACAACAAAATTAACAATAACAAGTCATAATAGCAACATTAACAATGTTATTTTTATTCTCTTTATTCCACAATTTCAAAAGCCATTCAAAACCATAAATAACTATAACCCCAAATAATCAACTAGAGGAGAAAAAGAAAAATACCTATAATCGTGGCATCTCTCTCCTGGCCTCGTGGTGGTGGTCGTCGTCGAAGCTTCCTGTTCGTCGTCGAAGCCTCCGATTCGCGATTCGCTGATCGGTTCATGGCAGATCTGGTTCGCGGTTCGTTGCGGATCCGGTTGAGTTCATCGTCGAAGCTTCCTGCTTGTGGGGTATCTGGTTGGGCTCGTGGAGGCTTCGACATGCGGCGAGCCGGCGACTGTGACGGAGAAGTTGAGAGAGAGGAGAAGAAGAAGCGACTCGCGAGAGAGAGACGGCGTGACTGCGTGAGCGAGAGAGAGATGGCGTGCGCGAGAGAGAGACAGCGTGAGCGAGTGAGAGGTTGAGGACTTGAGGGCTGAGGCTGTGAGAAGATGCGGCGGCTGAGAGTGTTTGTGAATTGTGAGAAGATGAGGCGGCTGAGTGAGAGGACTTGTTTGTGTTGAGGTTCACTGAGTTTTTGGCTGCCAACTACTAGGGTTAATCGTGGGCCTCAACTGAATTTTTTTTTCCTTTGATACTGGAGTCTAAGCCTAGCACAGCAGCCCACCCTATTTTTTTTTTTAAAGTATGGTTCATGCCCGCGGGCAGCCTGCAGCCCGCCCTATTTTGCCCGCAAAAAAAACGGGCGAAACGGGCGGGCATTTTTTAAAATTAGGGCCTTAAATATGTGCCCTGCCCGCAAAAAAATGCGGGCGGGCGGGCGGGGCCCGCGGGCTTCGGCCCTAATTGCCAACGTTACTGGTGAGATGTTTCTTTGAGTGCCAAGTGACTAGTTTCAAACCTTTGGATGTAAATAAAATGAAGGGTTGGGATTAAGAGTAACTTTTTAGACTTACTCTTGGAGTAAATGGATCCCTTCTCATAAATGAAACCTTATGGAGTATATATATTTTATATATATATATATATATATATATATATATATATATATATGGGATTGCTAACCTCCACAAGCTCATGTGGATTTTAGCAACGTCCACATTTTCATTTGGACAAAAATATCTCACACTCTCTTTCTAAAAGTAATTAATATTAATGGGTTAAAATGTCATTTTACACTTTTTTCTCTCACCTACTTTTTTCTCTCACTTACTTTTTCTCTCGCCTCACCCCATTATTCTTTCTCTTCACGCGCCTTCCTTACTCCACTCTTTCTTTTATCTCTCACGTCCTTGCACACACTTCACTCTCTTCTTTTTTATTTTTTTATTCACTCACTGTTGCACACACTTCACTCTTATTTTTTATTTTACACTTCACTCTCTTTTTTTTTGTATTCTTTCTCATAGTGATGCTGCTTCTATGCATTTCACTCTTCCTTTTTTTTTTACAAGGTTGCTTTCATAGTGTTATAAGAATTTCTTCATATTAAAAATATGGTGAAAAAAAGTATTATTTTTGATAAGTGAGAATATTTAAAAACTATTTTTTAAATTTTTTCACCACAATTTTCTATTACTTTTTTTTAGACAAAAGAGAAATTATAATAGCAATAAGAGAAAAATAAACATAATTTTTGTGAAAAGATTAAAGGATGAGGAGATTGGGTTTTTGTGAGGAGATTGGGTTTGTTTATTGATTGAAGAAAAGGAAGAAGATTGAGTTTTTGTGAGGCTTGAGAGCATGAGGAAGAAGGGGAACGTACATTTGCAGAGAGAAATAAATCAACAGGCGCGTGAGAAGATAATGGAAAGGAGGTTACCATTGAGAAAATAAATAATAATTAAATAAAAAAATGTAAAATGACATTTTAACCCATTAATATTAATTACTTTTAGAAAGAGAGTGTGAGATATTTTTGTCCAAATGAAAATGTGGACATTGCTAAAATCCACATGAGCTTGTGGAGGTTAGCAATCCCCATATATATATATATATATATATTCCAACATTATTTTTTATTTATGTTTTGAATTTTTGAGAGGGGAAAAAAAGGGGATTTGATGATCTTTATTTATCCAAATGATAAATTTCCAATTCAGACGATTGAATTTCAAGCACTTGGAGGAAAATATAAAACATAAACAGGGAATAAGCAACACTTATTACACAGTTATTAATGATTTCATATGTGCTTGTGGATGTTTAAGCTGAGGGCACAAAGTGAAATCCTGATGGACTAATGTTTGCAACAGTTAGTGTTCCAACAAGACTGGTCCCAGCAAAATGCAGGGTTGAAATCAGGTTCCCAACAGAAGGAAGGTTGGAGTCACATTTGGAGAGTGGTGTAGCTACCACTAGGTTGCAACCAGTGAGAAGTGAAGACAAATCATAGAGCAGGGGATCCATCATAATAGAAAACATTCCTGCACCATCAGTTGTTGCACTTGAAAGCACCTTTTCCCCACACTGTAGTTGCACTTGAGCATCTGAAACATTAATATTGTAAAACAAAGTCATTGGTAAGTCCAAACTATCACAGATGAGGCTCTATATTGTTTACACCACCATCAATTGTAACGTTAATGAATAAGCAACACTTATGTGTCAGCCTATCTGTAAACAAAACAAAATTGGGCTTAGAATTGTTACTCAGAGATTATGAAATTTAAAGTGTGAAGTCGGAGTACTATGAAGAAATTATTAGTGGGATGCAAAAAAATGAAGAGATTGAGATTTTAAAGTGTGCTTACGGACCAGATTGCATTATTCATGTTCACAAGGCTAATAATACAATTAGTTACATGGGCTTTTTCGAAATTAAATGTTATTAATATTTTAACGGTTTTGATAGGGCAGTGTATAAGTATTAAATAATTTCCTCTTTTCACTTATTCCAACAATAACATTTATTAGTATTAATTAGGATTAATTAAAAATATATCTTTTTTATTTATTATCTTTAATTCTTCTGATTTGATATTTTTTTACAATGTCTTTTGTATCTTTTTCTCTTTTCTTTTTTAAGTTTTGCTTATATATATATATAATAAAAAAAACTTAGAAATAATAACAACCTACAACTGAACAAAGGGGTTTTCCCGGCATAAGATGATATATTTTGTTTTGTGATTTTAAAAATAAAGTTTAAAATAAATAGAGGCACAAAGATTAAAGCATAGGTGAAGATGGCTTCTTACCTCACCATTCTCCATTTGTTCAATTTTTTTTTGTATAAGAAAAAAATATTATTATTGTTGTTGAGTAGAAGGGATACTCAACTTAACCACCAATAGTTTAAACTACAAGCCAAACCTTGTGTAGCAAAAAGAGCTCAAACCTATTACATACATCTCCATTTAATTACAAATTAAATACATGACCCTGCATTCTATTATATTTCATATGATAGAGTGTTTGATATTGTATTTCCTCATTGTTAGTCTTTGACCTTTATGCCCAGCCCCAAACATTCTCAAGAATAAATGCATTAGGTTTCTTAGCTTTGTTCAGTCGTAGGTTGTTGTTTTTCTTATAAGAATTGTTTTTTAAAAAGCAAAACTTGAAATAAAAAAAAATAATAGAGCAAATGATACAAAATGTATTGTTAAAAAAAATAAAGTCAGAGGAATTAAAGGTAGTAAATAAAAAATATATATTTTTAATTAATCATAATTAATACTAATAAATGTTGTTGTTAAAATAAGTGATAAAAGAAAACTATTTAATGTTTAAACTCAGCCCTTAGGCTAAGGTTGGGTATATCAAAACCAATATTTTTTTTTTTTGATGAACTATCAAAACCAATATTTTAATTAGAATTTGTGTGCCAGTTTATAATTCAACAAAAGTTAAATAAATATTAGTTTTCACTTCCACGTAATATTTCCAACAAAAGAAGTCACTAGTTTTGGAGGAAAATTTTTTTCAAAGTCCCAATGCAAAATGAACGGTAATATGAATTTTGGCCTTACTTGAAAAAGATGGTGTCGCAGCGCCAGTGACACCAATATTGTCCTTTGTGGTGCAAGTAACAATTCCTTGAATGTTAATAGATCCCAAGAGGTCGTTGAGAACCCCAAGTTGGGCTTTGGTTTGGGGAATTACCATTGCAGCAATTAGGAGACACATGACAAGGAGATGTTTCAAGGTCATGGCCAATCACGTACAATAAGTTTTTAGATATTGTTATTGCTTGATTCAATTTAGCTGTGCACCTAAACAATTTATATTGCAGGAAAATGTTAGGTTACTTGATTCATCATTATTTTACCACACCAAATTGGAATTGGCGTATAAGTTTTGTAACCTTGATCTTAGTCCTTTAATAACAATATTCTTTTTTTCTTTTTAATTTCTTTTCTTGTTTTTACTGCTTCTCATTTTTGCCGTACAGAAGAAATGCTTGCTTAGTGGGGTTGGTTCTATATAAGCCCATATTTTGAGTACCGTTTGTACGACTAGTTTATGTGTCTTCTATCCCAAAGATGCAAAGCTTTCTGTTGTGCATGCTACGTGGTTTTTAATTAATTAAAGAGCACAAAAGTTCCCACTAATTCAAGCATTTGGCCACTATACAGGAAAAATCATGATACCCATATTGCAATCTTTCTTCTCACACCGTTCATTCATAAGGAGCACTAATTATATAAGTTTCAATATAATATTCATCACGATTTTAAATTGTTAAAGGTGATCTGAGCAGGATCAAGAGCTCTATGATAAATGAATGTATATCACAATAGATAGGTTATATATATGACATGTATGACTTTGCCTCGGATAAGAAATGAATTCAGGAAAACATCAAAAGCAATTTCATGGTAAAAGTAATTATTTCTACCCACTCTTTCCTGTTATGTATAATTGTATATCATAAAACCATAAAACATATCTCCGATCAATTATAATGTTTTTCTTGAGTGATAGTATTTTACTCTTGTCCGAATTAAAGAAATCAATTTGATATAATTTTATTGTTTGAATAATTATAAGCTTATAAGAAAATCATCATGTTGTTCGTTATTTTTTTAATAGGCCAAAATATAGTAATAGAGAGTATTAATGCTACTCTAACCCATTAAAGTATATTCAAACGAAGTTTTAAGAAGAAAAAATACGAAAAAAAAAGGATCATTAGGCCAATCAATTACCCTCAATGGTAATCGATTACATCCTTTATTTCACAACAATTTATCTTCTCATAGAATGAAGGTAATAGATTACCTGCCCAAGGTAATCTCATTATTCAAGTTCTTATACCAAATTTCATAGTATAAAAACCTTTCTGTGTACCAAAAAAAAAAAAAAACCTTTCTTTTTTTGATATTGAATCTTCCCTAAAATCTGAAATTTAACCAATGAGTCCCACCATTTATAGTCCCAATTTTCATCGTTAAAAACAGTGATATATATGTTGAATGGGAAGAGAGGAGAGAATTTTAACTCTCTAATTTGACATCTTTTTAACTTACAACTTTTAGCATTGGGTTATTTTTAGTGAATCAAATTTAATGAGATTTAAAGTGATAAGATACTTGAGGAAAGCTAAATTAAAAGAAGTCACACAAAAATTGGGTCAAATAATCTAAATCTAATAGTACAATGGTAAGACAATGTGGATAGAGAAAAGGTAAATAATAGATGATGATGATGAGAGGAGGGAGAATACCACAACTCCAAAAGTTTGGTTAATTTTAAAATATTTATTATGTCAAAATTGAAATTTTGATTAATTTTTTTTATAACAAAGTTTATTTTAAGAGGATGTCAAAGAGAAGAACACAATTACTGAAGTTTGAATTTAGGTGCTCACATCTTATATCTCATACCTTTACCAATTAAATTGATTTTTATTTGAGGGGAAAAAGATGATAATAAAGTAGTTAAATTATGAGATATAAAGTGAGAATATTTCGGTTCAAATCCCGGAAAGAGATCTTTCTACCCCTACCTCCACATAAAAACAAGAAAAAAGTTTGTTTTTTAAAAAAAATTAGTTAATTACTTTAAATAAATAAATAAAATATTTAATGAAATGTTATCTAATATATGAGGACGCTTAATAATCATAAAAAAAAAATAGTGTGCAATAAATCCAAAGGCAAAAAGCATTGTTGGTAGCTACTGCTAAATATTTTTTTAAGAAAATTCTTGCTCTCAAAGAGCATATTGTGCATGACTATTTCATTCAATTGACTTAACAAGTATCTCTCAATACATTGTGCTTACTTAGAAGGCAATTGCTTTTAATGCTCTCGATAAAAACAAAGCTTGTGATAGATGCTAATTAACAGTATTACTTTGGCCATATATATATATATATATATATGCGTTGGAGCAATGTGATGGTTAGAGTCGCGGGCATTTATGGGTTTGGCTATGAGATTTATATCTGAGGGTGAGATTTTCAAGTGGGATGAGGGTAACAGATTTAGGTAAAGGAGTGTGATGGTGGAAGAGTTAGGTGATAGTGAGGGTGAAAATTTGGATTGAAGGTGTGGTGATGATGGATTTAGCTAGATTTGCCACTGCCGGTGCCAATTCATATGGGATATATAGAAGGGGTTAATGATAAAGATAGAGATAATAATATAAAGATAAGATAGGATTTTAACAATCAAATATAAACCAAAGCATGATAAACAAGCTAGACTCAAACCTATACATTATAACACTTGACAACCTTAGAAAACAAATGAAAGACATCTTCTACAAAATGATGATATATCAATTGTATTGTTGGTACTAGCTCCCACTAATTTTTTTCAGCAAAAAATATAATTATATTAAAAGAAGACCCCCAAGCATCATAGTATACACAAAAGGCGCCACCTTCTATGAAGGGTTTGCCAAATGGTACAAAATCATGTGCTATAAAGGCAGTCTAAAAAGATATTACATTAGTTCTTCACCCAATACAACAAGAAGAATACAAGAGAAGAACACAAGTCATGAAACTTTCAATTATATCCCCCAAACACCCCAACATGCTGAATACAGAAATAACGCCTTATCACCCCCAAACCTTGATAGCTATTCTACCTCCTTAAAAACCTTGTTATGAAAAAAACCCCATGGAAAAAATTCAAAACAAGGAAAAGAGTATAGCAATAATTATCAAGCTTTTTACATAAAAGACAAGAAAAAACATCTTCTTAAATCGGCTTCATTCTCCAACCTTCATAAGAACTTGAAAATTCACCAATAATTTTAATCCAATTTCAGGCCTTCAATTTGATTGTTTCTGTTAATTCATTCAAATCCAATACCTCTCCTTGAAACACCATATTATTTCTTTGTAACCACTAATAATATGTAATATATATCATTTTCAAGAAACAAAGTCCCTAACCAAAAAATACTATAAGGTTGTACCATAAGATTTTTTTTAATCAATGATCCAGGAAATATCTATGTTGTTATGATACATTAATAACATAAAATTATCTATCAAAGAAAAAATAACATAAAATTATACCAATCAATCCAAAATCAACAATAAAAATGTATCATGTAACATTAATACGAGACTATTATTTAGTAGTTGCCAACTTAACCAGAGTTATATGGTTCCACTACTACCAACAAAAAAATCAAACCAAGGGTTCTGTCGATATAACAAAACACATGTAGTATAAAAATATCTTTAGAAATGCCTAGTGATATCAAGTATGACCGGTGCAGAATTTTCAAGTAGGTACTCAACGATCCCGCTGCTCACTTCCTTATCAGGCGATATTTTTGTAGATGAACCCAATTCTATTTTCAATGACTTCAACCTAATAAAGTGAGGAAGTTGAGTTCTTATTGTTTGACGGAACAAGAGAACCTATACAATTAGAGTGTATTAGAGACACATTTTAATGAATAATATGGAAAGACAAGATTGATTATTGGAAGAAAAAAATTGGCATACAGTAATAACATGCATCTCATGAGTAACCTGGAAAAAAAAAAGAGGAGTAAAGATACAAAAGTAACTTACATTTAGCATCTCAAGGGTGTCCGAAGAGAGTTTTATTGTTGTTACATTTCTGAAAATGTGCAGCCAACTAGTTAGGATTGAAGCTTCCTTTGTAAAATCTCTAAAACGATTCATGACATCCAAATTTACTTTTTCGAGAAAAAGGTCACATGTAGAGGATAGTAGCCTGGTAGGTAGTGACCAAGATACCAGTGATACTGAAAGAACTAAGTCTTGGAGTACAAAGAAGAAATTTGTGATTTTGAGCTCGTATGTCATAAATGTTTGGAGTGATTATGGTCAAATTGGCAAGGCTAGAACTAGATATCCAAAAGTCATTTTTCATTGCAATTTTCTATCACCAAAGTATTCATTTTACATGTTGAAAAGGGCTCAACATAGTCATGGTCACTCATCTCAAAAGGAACATTCTCAATATCCAAGGTTTTCAATGCCGGAAAGCCCAGAGATTTTGGAAATATTGCCTTCTTGTGTTTAGTTGATGGATTAGAAATCTTATGAAATGTCAAGGATTGACATGAAAAGATACAAGGGGGAAGCTCTATAAATTTGGTATCAAGTGTCAATTCTTGGATATTATGTGACAGACATATTCATGAACCTATCGTGGATATCGAGATCAAGGTAATTACGGTATCTTAAAAGAACATTATTCAAGGAGGTGGATCTATCTCGACAAGATAAAATTGAAGATAGAAATTCTTTAAATTTCACAGGCCTCGAAAAGTGAGAGTAATCTAATTCGAGATTTGTGAGGTGTTTCCATAAGTGCTTCCATCTCGTAGACAAGACACAAGTTTGAACAACATGTTTTGTTTTTATAAGATTCATTATATGCAGCAAAATAAAGTCTGGCAAGTCACCTAACCTGTTCACTCTCTCCACTTTCTCGGATTTTCTTCTCCCCACTCTCTCTACTTTCTTGGGTTTTCTTCTCCCCATCTTCAATTCGATTCTGATAAAGATAAAGACAAATAAATTGAATATTAATTTATAAAATCTCATTATGGATTTTTGGGTAAAAGGAAGAATAGAAAATATTAACATCGAAATGTAAAATCCATTTCAAAAGCGATAATCGAAAGAAAATTATTTGCATTCCAATTCAGATACAATATACTACTATCTAGGGTTTGAACTTGAGTTTCAAATGATTAGGGAAAAACGAAAACCTAAATATTCAAATATCTTTGTGAATAAGGGATTCAATTGAATCGCAAATTCAAGCACCCAATCAAGCCACCAATGCAAACAAATGAGAGATGCTCCTTTCAGAGTTTTTTCATTCATTCACTATGTTTTGATTTTTAGGTTCATTTATAAAGCTACGTGTGTCTTAAAGGATTTTATTATAATTAAAAGGAAAAATTACATTTGGCACATTCTCGAGATTTGAGACCAATTTCAATATAAAGATTTATTTAAAAATTATCAAATAATTTGGAAACCTACAAGATTATTTAACGTTTTATTTAATCAACAATATTAATAAACTATCAGTGGTTCAATATGCTCACCATATTATTCTAAATAGAGTGATACTGCAATATAGTCCCTCTAGTTTTATATATAAGATCCTTTTGGGATTTTTTTTGTCCTATTTATAAAATTTTATTTCATTTTCAAATAGCATTTAATTACTTCTTTTTTCAAAAATACCCTTATTTATTTATCACTTTTTAGAATCCTAATAATAATTTCAGTGGCAATTTTGAAAAATATATCAAATTTTTACATTTCCAATAAAACTTGGAGGGAATATATACCTTATTATCAATAAAAGATATCCCACGTCCTTTAATACGTGCAGTTCAAAGTTTGCGTTATAATTATTTTTGTTTTGCTTGTAATACAATATTTAATCATTTTTTGTTGACAAAATCATACTAATTAATATTGACTTGAGCTTTAAAAATGACATATTAATAAAAAATTTGGTTTGTCTACTTTCTTAGTTTCAACCTTAAGAACCAACTTTATGAAAATCCATAATATAAAGAATAAAGTTCAAATACAAAATAATATAACTATTCGAAACAAAACAAATCCATAATTTTCTGGCGTAGTATACTCTAACTTCCTTAATAGGTGAGAAGTTAGTTTTTTTGCTTATGTGTTTTGTCAAAAATGTCTTTATTTAATCCTTATTGAAAATTGTAGTAGTATATAATTTTTATTAGAAAGTGTTTTCATTAATTAATACATAATTATTTAGATATCATAGAGAAGATAAAAGTAGAATTAATGAGGAGTAAGAGAAAAAATTGAATGAAAAGTTAACATTGGAAAAAAAAATGTTTATGCATTGAGATTGTAAAAGAACAAAAGATATGGAATGAAAAAAAATCTTTAAAACCAAAAGATATGAAATGGAGACAGTATAAATATAACTTTCTTTGCTATTCCGAAAATAAAATAAAAAAAAACAAAAAAAAATTTGTGTGTTTGTTTAACTTTTAAAAAAAAGGATTTGTGTGTTTGTTTAAATGTTCCCGGTTTCCCTCTTCACTCACCTCATGACCTATCACACCAAACAATACAAAGAAGATCTCTGATTTCGCCGCTTCTGTAACATCCCGAATTTTAATTCCAAGCTTAATGAGAATAAGTCCAAGTCAAGCTAATGGAAACCCTAAGAATAAGCTAGGATTGATTAGAGTAATCATAGCCAAAACAAGTATAGGAGTTGAGAAGTATGTCATAGAGTTAGAAGTCATCAGTACATAAAAATCTGTCAATGTAATCGATTATCGTGGGGTGTTAATCGATTACAATCATTCTGTGAAGTAGTTAAGCCTTAGCGAAGAATGAGGGTCTAAGTGTAGTGGATCGGACCTCGTTCCGACCAAATTCCATCTCAGTCGACCACCGAACGACATTCAGTGACGCAAGCCGACCTCGTTTCGTCTCACACCCCTTGTTGGTAACCAGTCTTCTTGGGTTTAAAGGACTTTAGAACCGAGCAAGTAGCGTTGAGCTCATGAGAACCGAGCATGTAGCGCTGAGCTCATGAGAACCGAGCTCGTTTCGTTTTGCACCCCCTCATCAGTGGCACCGAGCTCATGAGAATCGAACAGTTATCACGAGATCATGAAAACCGAGCTCATGAGAACTGAACAGTTAGCGCTGAGCTCACGAGAACCGACCTCGTCTTGTTTGGCAACCCTTGGCAGTGAGCAGCCGACCATATCGAGACGATTCGCGACGGACGATTATACGCACCTACCTCAGCAATATCCCGTTGTCCACAACAAGTCGCCTTGTGTAAACCGAGTATAAGTTCGGTCTCTTACCGACCATTGATAGGGCACACCGACCTCGCATCGACGCCAAGGCATCTCAGCCTCCATGCTCTTAGCATCTCGTTAGAGGCTAAATCGATCTTGCATCAACGAAAAGATATCTCGGCCTCCGCGCGCTGAGCATTTCACTTTACCGTCTTATTCCGAGCAGGTTCTTCCAAGGATCCGAGCATCGAGATCCTAACACAGTCCGCATGACTCTAGTCCGTTCGATTCGATCGTAGGCCGATCAGTTAGCGCTCAGTTTACGAGCACGACCACGATCTGGTCGGACTCATAACACACCGAACTAGGTGATCAGGACCGAACACCTACACCAAAACAAATGGCTCTCACAACATTTCCGCGCCCAGACGCCCCATTCTCCACGCCCAGGCACACACGTCAGACCTTAAATCTCTCTCAACCACTCATTGTGGCTTCCTCAAGAAGCCATTAATTTATAACCACATGTTTGCCAAGCTTCCAAGGGAAGCTTCTCACTAGGACCACATGTTTATTTCCAAAGGGAATAAAACAAAAACAAAGTAAGTCACAATAACTCCAGACACTACGTGTTTTCCTTCTTCTTCTTCTTCTTCTTCTTCACTTCGTGAGCCCTAAGACAAATAAGTGTGCATCACCATCATCATCAACTCCGCTTAACATCACCATCAAAACCCATTTCCTTCTCTTTACTTGGAAGCAATCTCGTCCTAAGTCAAGTTCCATCACCATTTCCTTCGTGTATTCGTCTCTTCTCAAAGATTTCAAGTGCCAAGGAGGCGTATCTTTCAATCCTCCACTTCGTGAGTTTCTTGTTGTTCCTCGGCTCGCCTTCTTACCGCCTTTCAGTTGTCGAGCTCGGCCTCTCCCGTTTCAGTTAAAGGAGCTTCTTAAAAGCTAGGGTTTGGTACTCAACTTTTCTCTCTACATTCGGTTGAGGTAAGAAGGTTTGTATTACCTCTACTTAGGACCTAATTTCTAGGTTGTTTATAGTGGCGGCTAGGAATAGAAAAAATTAGTTAGGAGAATGAACAATAGGGTAGTGGATATAGAAAATAATTGAAGTATATGAATGCATGAAATGAACCCACTAGGAGAAAGTATTGTTAAAAAGTTAAGTATAGAAATAGAGAAAATGAAATTAATTGAATATTGTGAATATATGTGTGTTACGATGATGTTTGCAACGTTTGTGGGTAACATGGAAATGTTAAATGATGGTTAGGGGATAAGGAAACATAAGGATAGAGATGATAAATAGAGTAGAAGAAATAAAGGAAATGAACCAACTTAATCATTTTGTGAATACATGTGTAAATGAATCGTGTGACTACGTGTGAAAATACTATGTGTGATGATGTGTATGTGGGGATTGGGTATTTGAAAATGAACATAGGATAACCTTGATTAGTGAAATAAAATTATAGGAAGCAAAGAATAAAAATAAGTGTTTGTGACTTAACTGAAACTAATTGGATGACATTAGGGAATGAGAATAAGGATAAACAAGGAAGAAAATGGAAGTGTTGTGCATGTGATGAATATAAGACTAATTGAATGCTGAAATGGGAAATGGGATTGTTTGAATAAAGTGCAAAATTAATAAGAAAAAGAATGAACTATTGCTAATACTTGTGGATACTTGTGTGTGCAATATTTGCTATGTGTAATTGTGACATAGGTGTTGGATGATGATAGTGATGAGACGAGAAAAGATAAAGAAAAGTTGATAATGTGAACGAGATAAGAGCAGACATAGGTTAGATCAAAAGATCTGATCATAAGACCCTGTGGCTGATTGAGAAAAGAGAAATTGTCGCAGGTTAAATCAAAAGATCTGGTCATAAGACCCTGTGGCTGATTGAGAAAAGAGAAATTGTCGCAGGTTGGATCGAAAGATCTGGTCATGACCTTGTGGCTGAAAGATGAAAGAGAATCCAACATAGGTTAGATCGAAAGATCTGGTCATAAGACCCTGTGGCGGAATAAGAAAAGAATACTGGTGCAGGTTAGGTCAGGAGACCTGGTCATGAGACCCTGTAGCCAATTAAAGGAAAGAAAGATAATGAATGAGAACAAGAGTAAAAGATGAAAAGTCATAAAATGAGTAAAAGAGTTAAGAATGAGATAAATGAAATTGAATGCATGAATGATTATGTTGTTGTATGTTAGTAATGATGATAGGCTTAGTTATTATTATGACCTCTTAGAAGTTATTTCCTAAGTTTTGCGTAATGCTACCCTTCTTGTTATATTTTTACAGGTATAGATGGAGCATGCACAAGTCGTAGCCGAGCAGGAGTACACTCCACGTGGTGGAGTGTAAGAGTGTCATGAGTGGACCAATAGTTATGTTATGAACGTTAGTTTGGAGAATTAAAATATGTAGTAGTTATATGTCCTAAAACTTGTATTAATCGGGCGTTAGGATTTAATCTTGCTGTAATATAATTGCGTTTTATGTTTTTAAATTTTTCTGGTCTGGGCATGTTAAATAGGAATTCTGGAAGTCCGATAAACAAAGGAAACTCTGTCGGATTTTCGTAAGAATTTTTATAAGTAATCAGGTTTATAAAAGGAAATTTTCAAGTACCGTTTTTAATAATTCTTAAATTAACTAATTAAAAGTAAGGGTGTTACAGCTTCACTGTTTACCACAGTTTTTGCTGCTATTGTTACTAGAGCCGCCATCCCTCTGAAGCCTCCTAACGTAATTATTCAATTTCTTCCATTTTGTTCTACTGCTTTAAATTAAATTTAGTTGAGCTTGTCCGTGGGACATGAAACATTGGAATCAATTAGTGATAACAATAAATATTTGCATATAAAAAAAGTATGATGTTGCAACTAATATATGGTTTTTAATTGTGATTACGATTGTGGTTGCAGTTATCTTGTGTTTATTGGTACTAGCGTGTCGACCGGCACTCCCGTGCCCATCGCTCAGCATTCTCATTGTCGTGTTTTTTTTGTGTGTACACCAACCGGTACCCGTATCTGATTTATCCAGAATCCGACTCACCCGGTCCGATCTAACTGATCTCGCACTAAGCGGTAGGGGTCTCCCAACGAAGGTTGCTCTATACAATGATTACATTAAAAGCTTGCTAAACAACGATTACATTAAAAACACATTATGATTAGGAAAAAATAAAAAAGATGAAGAGAATAAATACCCTTGAAGGCTTTGTAAAGTTGGATGACATCATCTTTGGGGCGAGGAGGAACATGGGGTAAGGTTAGGGTAGCCATGTGTATCTATTTTGCTAGTTTTTTTTTGCTATGTCTTTGTGTTTCAGAATTTGATAGAGAGAAAGAGGGCAAAGAAGCAGTTCACCACCCAATTGTTGTATTTAATAAATTAACAGTAAACAGTTTTCACCTTTGGTGTAACCGTTATTAGTAGCTGTGATTTTCTATTATCTTATGCTTAAAACTTCCCTTCTCCTCACTTGTTTAGTTTTTTGGATTTGCTTTAGCAGGTTAATTTTATACTACAATGTGAGAAAAATGTGGTAATTTTTTCGATTACGAAGGTTAAAACAGAAAAAGCAAAATCATGTAAAATAATTAGTTATATAACAGTTAAAAAACCATGTTTTTTTTTATATAATAGTATAGATAATAGTATCGATAGTATAAAAGTATAGATATTGGAAAATTATTGCTGACGTCCACGATTGTAGTTTGGGAACCACCCTTTAAAACCATGAGTTATGTGTGTGTATATATACATTCATGGTTGATTATTAATTTCATGCTATAGATGAGCACTGAGATTTGAAATTGAACTCCTAATGCTTATTTCGTCAATTACTGTGAGCCTGACACCTTGTTATTCATAAGCTAATCAGATTTTGATGATTTTACTAGTTCGGTTGGAACTTTGCATAGCATAATTTTTTGGCGCATTCATTGACGGGAAGATAAGCAGGTCAAAAAGTATATCAAATATTTACGTTTCTAATACTATTAACAATATTAACTAAGTTTTTTAAAAGGTGTAAAAATTAGTCAAAAGGACTTATAATAAAGATCGGAGGGATTATTGACGATCATTAATGCTAGAGATTAACATGATTCACGTACAAGGATCAATTTAGAATTTCCAAAATCTTAAAAAAACTAAATTGACAAATGTCAAAATTAAGGAACAATATGACTATTTGCTATCGTTGGTGTTCTATGTTGTCGTGTTCCGGCCGGATTCGGTGCTTTCCAGAGTAATTGTGTAACACTCTATCTTAAATACTACACTAATTACCCCGATTAGGTTTGGTAACTGGAAAAATTTCATTTAAAATTCTTAGTTACTTATGAAAATCTCCGTAAAATTGGACGGAGTTTACTTTGTTTTAGGGACAATCCCAAAATATTAGTTTTCCCTGAAAAATCCGTGTGATCACTTTTACAAAATCATAAGTAAGCCAGCAGGGCCAAAAAATATCGAAAGGTATTAATTACATCCTTTTTCAAAATATTTACAAGTTATTGGAATGGTTTGATCTTCCCAAAAATAATGCACATACATAAGATTCCAAAACAAAACCCATGACCAATACATGGTCCCCCCGCTAACTAATTACACTCCACGATGTGGAGTGTACTCTTGCTCAGCCATGACTCGTGTAAACTCCCTTTGTATCTATAATAAAAATAGCAAGAATGGTAGAATTACACAGAACTTAGAATAATAGTTTCTACAAAAGCATAGCAATAAGCCAAGGTACTACACTATGACTTATTCCCCAATTAGTATGACGTTTCCTATTCCATTTTATTCATTTTTAATCTTCCTTATCTTTCACTATCTTAACTTCCTTAAGCCTTTATACCCCTTTTCATTCTATGTTATCATTCACTCACCTCTTGGCGGGTCCTATTATAATTACTTCTCACCTCTAAAGTTGGTCGTATTATTCTCAATTTACGCACACCCTAAGGACGAGTCCTATTCTTATTAATCTACACACAACGTAAAGGCAGGTCCTTTCATTATTTACTACGCACGCCATAAAGACGGGTCCTACTTACAATTAATGCACACTCCATATTGGAGGGTCTCTATATACCTATTCTCGCTCCGTTATGGAGGGTCCATTTATATACACGCTCCGTTATGGATGATCCATTTATATACACGCTCCTTTATGGAGAGTCCATTTATATACACGTATTCACATATATCCTAATCATACCTCTACACACATCATAGTCATACATTCATACCTATCACAATTCTACACTATAGTCCTATATTCACACACCATAATAGGTGGGTCCATCTCACATTAGTAGTATAGTTCCCATTGTTCATTTTTCAACATTCATAATTAATTCATTCGCTACTTAGTCTCCTTCCAATTCCATTCTAAGCTCTATAGTTCTAAACTTATTCATTTTATAATCACATTGCCTATTATCCACATTCAACTAAGCCCTTCTCTAACACCCTCATCATTTTCACTTAGCATCAATATCCCTAGGTTTCCATATTTATTATCCAATATTAATCTATATTTTGCCAAGTCTACTACTCATGTTTCCTTTTCTTTATCTACTTCACAAATATCCCTAGAGTTCTATATTCCATAACTATCATAATCACATATTACTACAAGCATACAAACAAGTTCCTTTTCTTTATCTACTTACTCCAAATCCTATTATCATCAACTACCCTAAGGTTTATTATTATATTCAATTCCCTATCCTCAGTTCTCACTATGACAAAAGAGAACCTATTCTCCAAGTCAAGGTAACACCACCTTCTTACCTTGAATGAGAGAGGGAAGTAGAACTTCAAGACCCTAACCATACTCCTTAGCTTTGGACTCCTTAGAACTTGTATCTTCCGCACTTGGCTTGCAAACTCAATAAAGGTGTGTTGGAATAGTGTCTAGTGGATGTATTGATGGAGGAGGATAGTCTCCCTTTCACTTGTGATAGTAGAGGTATGAGTTAGGGTAAGCCTCCATGGTTATGGAGCTTCAAAGAGAGAAACTCCAAACTATAGTGATGAGGGAGGGAGGCGTGGGGGGGTTGGTGGTGATGGGTGATGTTCTTGCTTCTTAGTTTAAGTGTTTAGGGCTTGATGATGATGAATGAGTGTTCTTGATTCTTGATGATGAGTGATGTTATGAGTTGATGATGCTCTTGAGTTCTCATGAAAGAAGAGGAAATGAAGAAGAAGAGTGAATGAGGTGTGTTGTGTGTGTTGTTGTTTTTATTTTGCATAGGAATGGAATGAGTGGTTATTAGGAAGGGCTTCCCAAAGAAGCTTGGAAGGTGTGGTTGTAATGAATGGCTTCTTGGAGAAGCTTCAAAAGAGTGGCCTTCAAGTCATTATTTTTTTTCTAAGTTTTATGACTAGTAATCGATTACCTCAAGCAGTAATCGATTACCACCCTAATTCTTCAACTAATTGCCTTCTCACAAAAGCTTAATAATCGATTACCTTCCCCAAGGTAATCGATTACTTCCCTTAAATCAAATTTAGGGCTTCTCACAAAATGATTGTAATCGATTACCACCCCAAGGTAATCGATTACATCACTAAATTTTCATATTTTGGTGGTTTCTTACTCTAAGGCAATACTCTTAACTCCTATACATGATTTGCTACTAATTCCTTCATTGGTCCTAACTTAAACTTATTCTGATTAAGCTTGGAATCAGAAATCGGGATGTTACAAATTGTCTCTCGACTATACATTTTGTCCATGTGCATTATACAACATTTGCTCAAAAACCCTGTTCCAGTGGAGATGTTCAAACTTTGTACAACTAAAAAGGAATTCTAATTAGGGAGATGTTATTTACACCCTTAGCATTGCTACTTACACTCACTGTTTATAATTTTTTACACTAATTTTTCAATATTACCCTTATCCTACTACTCACACTCATATATTTATTATTTACACACATTCTTATTATTTACACCCATAATAAAACCTATTTGAACGAATTATGAGAAGGAATTTACAGGTTACTGATTCCAGATTCATGTGAGGTAATGAGCAACAAGGTGGATGAATCCATCCTTCTCTCACAGTGAAATAGAAAATCCAGAGGAAACAATCAATTTGAAGATTGAATTGAGATCGAGAGTTCTATGCCCAAACCATATTTCAACAAAATGTAAATTGATGGTTGCGGATATCGAAAATTTTGACTCCAAGAGATGGCGGGAGTGCATTAGAGAAGGTGAAAAATAGCGGGGATTTTCGGCCGGAATTAGATTTAGGGAGAGTTCATGGGATCTAGCTACTGTTATGTTAGCCGATCTTCGCACCAACGTTAGTTCTTTTACTTTTCTCATGGTACCAAAAAAAAAAAAGATTCAGGCAGAGTCGGCAATTAACTCTATTCTCTAATCTCTTGATTACAACCTTGAGGTTTTCTGGTTTTTCTAGTATTCTAAATTTTTAAGGGTGCAAGGTAACAAGTAATCTAATTTCAGTATCTAGACTGTACCCACTTCTTGGTCCAGATCTATTTCTTATTTTCTGTATTCTAAATTTGTGCTGCTAAGACCATTGATGTATTGAAAATGAATACTGTATTTGTTATCATGTATGTTGATTTGTTGAAGCATGGTATATCAGATCCATCATTGAATCAAAGTGGGTGTGAAGAAGAAAATATAGGGAGATGATTAGTTTTAAGAGTAAGGGGTGTAAGTAAAAATGAAAAGAATGGTTAATTAGGGTGTGTTTGGTTTGCTCATTTTCTGTTTTCATTTCCAAAGAAAATAGAAAATATAAATGAAAATGTGTTTGGTATGGTTTTAATAAAAATGTTTTCTAGAAATATTTCTTAAAATGAACAGGAACGCGGAAACATGAATTTGATGTTTTTACCGTTTCCTTTGAAAGTGGCTGAAAGAGGAAACGTTAATCAAAAACGCGGTGGCATGGCCGTAATAATATCAAAAGTCTGTTTTATATTTATCATAAGCCTTATCAAACAAATTTGGATCCTATTTAGCAAATTATTATTGGTTAGTTTAAAATCCTATTTTTCTATATTAATAATATATATATATATATATACACTTTCTTCAGTCTTATTTATATGTCGTATACTAGAAAATTTTTTTTGATCTTATTTATAAACTACTTTATATTTTTTAAGAACCATTTATTGTTATTTTCTTTTATTTGCTTTTTATCTATTAATGTGAAATAATACATTATGAAATTCCTCATACAAGTTAAGAGAGTAAAATTGTAATGTTAAAATATTTTTTTAAACTTTCAAGAAACTTAACTGTTTTCCTTAATCTGTGTATGATTAAGTATGACCTATAAATATGACATAAAAAAGTATAATGTAGGGTCTTGCTGACAAGTGTCATGTGATTCTTAAACTAAGAAAAATAAAATGCATATTACTCCATGTCTTAGAGAATCTAAAAATATACTCATTTCCGTCCTGTTTGTAAGATCCCTTTAAGAAATAAAATTGGTCTTATTTGTAAAACCTTATTCCAATTTCAAATAACATTTAATTGTTTCTTTCCAAAATTACCCCTATAAAGTCAATACATTTTAAAATCTCAATATTAATTATAGGGGTAATTTTGAAAAAGTGTATTCAATGTTTACATTTTCATTATCACTAACAATCTTAATTCACTTTTTGGTGGACGTGGGTTTTCCCAAAAAAGATCTTACATACTGAACTGAAAGGAATATATTTTCCAATAATTATACATTATATTTAGTTTCTTAACAAGTATATTAAAGATACAAGATACATGTTAGCATCCCTTAAAAAAAAAAAGATACATGTTAGCATTTGCTATACATTATTCAGTATACCAACTAGTGTTGTTTCAAGAATATTGATGAGAAAGATATATATAGTCATGACCAAATAAATTTAGAGAAAATAGTGTATGTATTGATAGAGTAAATATTTTTTATATTGTCAACACATCATTAATCATTTATAACAATTGTTGATTTTAGTAAAATTAATGCTTATAAATAATGAATGATGCATCGATAATATAAAAAAATTTACACTATTAATTAATGCATATATATTAAAATCATAAATTTATTTACCAACAATATAAATATATTTTTAAACTTGATATAAAGTAATATCCTTTGATTTTTCATTTATTGAAAATGAATAATTATATCTATTTACTAATATAACATTAAAAAGGTGATCGAAAATATTAGAACCAAACGAATTTTTATTATTTTTGTTTTCTAAAAATAAAAATTAACAAGTCAAACCAAACATAATTTCTAAAATTTCATTTCTTGAAAATGAGAATTGTTTTCGGGAAATGAAAATAGAAAATGAAAATGGAAAATGTTTTCACAAACCAAACGTACCCTAAGGGTGTAAATAACATCTCCCTTCTAATTATCCACAAAGAAAATAAATAGTTCTAATTCATTGCTTAATTATTATTTTTTTCTAGAGTGAAGGGACACTTTGGTCCCTCAAGTTTTTCGACAGGAACACTTTAGTCCCTCAAGAAATTTAATTCATTTTTAATCCCCATGTTTTCCAAAAGTACCAATTTAGTCCCTCATATTTTCCAAAAGTACTAATTTAGTCCCTCAACGAAATGGCTAACGAAAATAGGACAGGGACTAAAGTGGTACTTTTGGAAAATTTTGGTGGCTAACGGAAATAGGACAGGGACTAAATTGGTACTTTTGGAAAATATGGGGATTAAAAATGAATTAAATTTCTTGAGGGACTAAAGTATCCCTGTCGAAAAACTTGAGGGCCAAAGTGTCCCTTTGCTCTTTTCTTAATACATCAAAGTTTCCTCGAGTGGATAACCACAAACTAATCCCTTCCAGATTGTTTTTATCGACAAAACATTTTTCATGCTAATCCATACTGCCTGGTTGGTTCATTGTTTAATTTCTACTCGTGGAAAACACGGACACCTTTGTTCTTAGTATAAACAGAAATCAGTTGATGAAGACGAAGATGGCCAAGTTACAGAGTTCAAGATATGCAGCTAACATCTTTCCTTCTTTTTATGAAACATTGAGTATCCCTAATAATCGCTTCTTGCATTCGCTCTCATCATCTCCCTTTCATTCCCACCACCCTTCTTCAGACAACCATAGGGCACTCCATCGGATTCTTCAACGCTGCAAAGTAACCACGGATTTCAGAACCGTAGCTAAAATCCATGCTAGGGTTATTGTACTTGGTCACGCTACTTACCCATCTCTTGTGGCATCTCTCATTTCAACCTATGCTAGATGTCAAAAATTCCACATTGCCCATCAAGTTCTTCGTCACGTTTTCCCACATGATAGGGATCTTTCTAAAATGAATATAATGATTGAAAGTTTGGTGAGAGTTGGGGAATGTGATATTGCCAAGAAGGTGTTTGATATAATGCCTGTTAGAGATGTTGTCACGTGGAACACGCTGATTGGAGGGTATGTGAAAAACTCTCGCTTTCTTGATGGGTTGAGAGTTTTCAAGGGGATGCTGAATGCCAAGGTTGAGCCTGATGGGTTTACTTTTGCTTCTGTCGCTACGGGGTGTGCGCGACTCGGGGCACTTGGAAATGCCAAGTGGGTGCATGGTTTGATGGTTGAGAAAGGGATTGAGCTGAATTATATATTGAGTGCTGCGTTGATTGATATGTATGCTAAGTGTGGTAGAATCGATGTTTCGAAACAAGTTTTCGAGGATGTTAAACGTGATCATGTGTCTGTTTGGAATGCGATGATTAATGGGTTGGCGAGTCACGGGCTTGCTTTGGATGTGACTGCAGTGTTTTCGAGGATGGAGGTGGAAAACGTTCTGCCGGATTATATTACCTTTATTGGGATTCTGACTGCTTGTAGCCACTCTGGATTGGTTGAAGAAGGTCGCAAGTACTTTGATATGATGCAGAACCGTTTCTTGATTCAGCCACAACTTGAGCATTTTGGAACCATGGTTGATCTCTTGGGGCGATCAGGGCTCTTGGAGGAGGCCTATGCCATGATTAAGACCATGCCGATGGAGCCTGATGTTGTTATCTGGAGAGCACTTTTGAGTGCTTGTAGAACCCATAGAAAGAAAGAACTTGGTGAAGTTGCCATTGCAAATATCTCCCGACTCGAGAGCGGAGATTTTGTGTTGCTGTCAAATATGTATTGCTCTTTAAATAACTGGGATAGAGCTGAGAGAGTGCGGCAGATGATGAAAAAGGGAGGAGTTCATAAGAAACGTGGCAAGAGTTGGATCGAACTGGGGGACAGCATTCACCAATTCAAGGTAGCTGATCAGTCACATGCTGAAATGAAAGCAATTTACAGAGTGCTGGAAGGTTTGATACAAAGAGCTAAGTTGGCGGGCTTCACACCCTTGACGGATCTGGTTTTGATGGATGTTTCTGAAGAGGAAAAGGAGGAAAATTTAAGTTTTCATAGTGAGAAATTGGCCTTGGCATATGGAGTCCTGAAGAGTAGCCCAGGAACAAAAATCAGGATTTTCAAAAATCTCCGAACATGTGAAGACTGTCATAATTGGATTAAAATTTTATCAAGAATATTACAAAGAGAGATAATTGTAAGGGATCGTATCCGTTTTCATCAATTTGAAGGTGGATTTTGCTCTTGTGGAGACTACTGGTAGCTATGAGTTAATTATTGGTTGCATTGTTGAGTGGCACTTAGCTAATACACATGGTTTAGATGATTAAGAAGAAACCGTCAGAATCAGGAGTGTGTGAAGGACTAACACCAAGTCTTTATTCATTATGAGCAGCTCTCATAAATTTTGAGGTAGATCCACATGGGTCTTTGGCATTTGACTATGTGCCATTAGTGTTGATCATGCAATGCTCTGGCTGTGAACAGGGGCAGAGTGTGTTACATAATTCAGGTGTCAAACCTGAGGATATCAAGAAGGCATTTTTTTGAGCTAGACAATGTTAGATTAACTGTGTCCCTTATAAGTTAGGGCACAATTCTTCAATTTCATATAGGTACATAAATTTGTTGTCTCTGACACTGAAAATGAGAGTTCTAATACTATCAAGGTATCAAGTGAAATCCTCTTGTTTAGCACTGATAATTTGAAAGGCTTTCCCTGGTCTTTGATTCCATTTGTAAAAAAATATTTGCAACATTTGAGATTGAAACAGGACCTCCTTGGTCTGGCTTGGTTATGATTCTGTGAGAATCACATGAAAGCAAGAAAGCTGATGTATGCAATTCATCTTGTATCTTTCATTGTGTGTAAGTATGCTTTTCGATGTAGTAAGTATATGATTTTCCATGTCTTATCAAGTTATCTGAACTAATTGCAGAAGAGGAAGCCATCTTCAGATTACCCTCTTGTCTGGGAATTGATTCAGTCCTACTGGGATAAGGTTGGTGTGTTTCTGTTTGAGGAGGTGAAAAAATAGAAGAGGATAGAAAATTGAGTTTAGATGAAGAATTTTGACTTTCGCTTTGTTTGGTAAAGGTTGTACTGCAAACTAAGCTAGCCCAGAGATTACTTCTTCCTTCTTTTCATGAATAGATTCTTACTTCTTCTGGATTAATTTTAATCACCTGATAGTATTCTTTTTAGTATTTCCCTAATTTCTATATTAAAAATGCTGAAATTGCAGAATCTGAGAGCTTGATCAGTATCTAGAAAATTTCTTGTCCAAGGAAGTAACATGAGAATGGATGAGATTCATGCAAGTTATATTTTTTCGCACAGTCTGCTCTCTCAAAGTAACGTTGGAGAAGGGGAAGAAAATCAAATTATGTCACAACTCACAAGTATTGTAATATTACTACAATATATACCATGTGATGAGGAACTATATTCTTTCTATATAGTGGATGACTTTTTTTTATCTTAAATTCAGTTGAAATTCTTCTAGAATTGGAAGTCTACTATATGTATAAATAGAATCTATTGGTTTTGTCCTCATAATACTCACTTTCATGTTGTGAATACATTAAATTGATACCATTATGGATTGAAGAATTATGCTTTACTTTTTGAAGAACTGGTCTTTGATTTCATGCTTTTATTCTCTTGATCTATTTATTTTTAAATTTTCTTTGATATTTAAATTAACAAATCATTTTTAACATAATGACATGAATGAAAAATTAGAAGGCTAAAAAAAGTTCTCCTTGCGTGATAGGATGTATATGAAAGCTAGCAAAGATGATGTTTCATCATACAAAATTAAATATGATGTTACCGTTTACAATGCCTTTATTTAGGCAAGCACTGAAAGAATGATCAACTCAATCCACATTTCTCTCTCTTTTCTTTCCCCACTGGATTCTCTTTCTCTATTCATGCCAAACTAACCACCATGATGATCTCCTTTATATCAGTCCATATAATAATCATGACATAGAAAGATCAACCTTATATGCCAAGAAAAGCTACTGCCCAAAACAATTAAACTTGGCAAAATGGAACCTAACAGTTTGTATTTCTCATTGCAAATCTTCATTGAGCTTATTATCTCACCTTTGCATTATTTTGCACTGGTGTTGGTTGCAAGTATAGTAATCCTCTACTTTGCATGCAGAAGAAAAGTACCCATTTATTTGGTAGACTTTAGCTGCTACTGTCCACATGGATCTTATAGGCTACCTCTGGCCATGTATGAAGAGCATAGTCTTTTAGCCAATATGGACCCTGATGCTGTTGCTTTCCAATGCAAGATCCTAGCAAAATCTGGATACAGTGAGCAAACAGCCCTTCCTCAATCTCTTGCTCAGATACCTAGAATAAAAACTCTTGCCTCTGCCATTGACGAGGTTGAAACAGTTATTTATCCAGCAATTACATGCCTGTTTCAGAAAAACAACATCAAGCCGAAATCCATCGACATACTCATCACCAACAGTTCTGTGTTCTGTCCTTCACCATCTCTTAGTGACATGGTGGTTAACAAGTTCAGAATGAGGAGCAACATCATGAGCTTCCACCTATCCGGTATGGGATGTAGTGCCGGAATCATATCGGTGAGTCTGGCTAAAGACTTGTTGAGAGTTCACCGGAACTCACTGGCTCTAATAGTAAGTACTGAGACCTTGACTCACAATTGGTACAATGGTAAAGTACCATCCATGCTTCTAAGTAATTGCTTATTCAGAATGGGCGGAGCAGCTATATTGATGTCTAGCAGGGTCCAAGATAAGCATAAGTCGAAGTATAAGTTGCAGCATATTGTTAGAACAACTACTGGACAAGACAATCAATCTCATGGCTGTGTCTACCAGGTTGTGGATCCAGAGAACAAAGAAGGTGTATCAATATCAAAGAACATAGTCAATGTGGCTGGTGATGCAATGAAGAAAAATGTAGCTTCTCTAGGACTGTTGGTTTTGCCATTGAGAGAGCAATTCCTGTATGCATTTTCAATTATTCTTCGCAAACTATGGACTACAAGAAAATCAAGCATCTATACTCCAAATTTCAATCTTGCTTTCGAGCATTTCTGCATACATTCGGGAGGAAAGGCAATTATTAAAGCCATTGAAAGAAATTTGAGGTTAAGGAAACAAGATGTGGAACCAGCAACCATGACTCTTCATAGGTTTGGAAATACTTCAACTTCTTCAATTTGGTATCAGCTGTGCTACATAGAAGCAAAAGGGAGGATGAATTGTGGTGATAGGGTGTGGCAACTTGCCTTCGGAAGCGGATTCAAGTGTAACAGTGCAGTGTGGAAATGTTTATGCGACGTGAAGCCAGATACTGCAAGTGCATGGAGTGATACAATTCACTCATACCCTGTAGAAGTGCCTGATACTAGCTGATATCATTGTGGATTTGGGTTGTTATACACATTTTGTGTTAGGTTAGCTTCAACCTTCAAGCTCCAACATCTTTATTCCTTCCGGTTAATAAAAGTGATCTTTAACTTGTTTTTTTTTAATATATTCGTTGATACTTTATCAAACGGCACTAGGACTTCATATACAATCAATAGATACAGAAACAAATCAAGTGATAGTAATAAAAAAATGAATATTGGTCTTCTGTGGCTTGGAAAATTCACCAATAGTTTATTATGATGTTTTTTGCCTACAAGACTGAACTAGTCAGTTTCTGCTATCTATAGCAAAGGAAGGTGTGGTTCTTGACTGTCGAGTATTCTGTCATTCAATGAACTTATATTTAGCACAAAGAAAAGATAAAAATGAAACTTGAGAGCATTCAATTTATCGAAGTAATTTCAGGATTTTTCTTTTACATTTGTTGCTAATCCTGCGATATTTGGATTTAGGCATATTCAATCCAATTAATCTGACAACACCTTATACTTGAGATGAACAAAGTTAGCACTGCATGTTGCAATACATGATAGTAGAATACATTGTACAATTACACTGGAAAATTGTATCTCTCCAGAAATAATCTTCCCTTAGCATTGATGCTTCATATTTTGCTGCCAAATATGTGTATATAAATCCTATTCAATGGCAAATGCTTAGATATCTAAATATTATCAAAAAGAGCTAGTCAAGCCGAGTATTGTTATTCTGTATACCTTTATTTTTACTATCTTTCTTATACTCTTAATTTTTCTTTTCATACCCACTTTTATTCTACTCAGTAGAAACACCACTATTCCCTGAGCCTTTTGAGTCACCAAATAACCTTTGCCGGAAATCAGCGACCATTCGAGGAAGTCCCTCGCGAAGGGAAACATTTGGCTGCCAGCCAAGAAGCTCCTTAGCTTTGGAAATGTCAGGCTTCCTCTTATGAGGGTCATCCTCTGTGTTAGGTCTAAACTCGATCTTTGCATTTGGGTCTATAGTCTCTTGCACCACCTGCATCCAAGGGTACTCAGGTTTATCACTCCTTTTGACATTTTAAACTGAGAATTATCAACACTACACATATGTATTTACTTAATGGAGCTTTTCTTTATGATGCTAAATATTTCAAGAAATAGGAAATACATATAAAAGGTATATATTTACCTGAGCAAGCTCAAGCATGGTGAATTCACCAGGGTTGCCAAGATTGAAAGGACCAATATGCTCACCTTCCATCAGTCGCATTAGGCCTTCTACCTGTTTTCGGTACACATATAGATTCATTGTAGTAGATGTTTGTTAAAATTCAGTCCAAGTGTGTGAATCAATGTAACAATTTCTTGCTTGTTTATTCTAAGAACAACATAATACAAAACCACTAACAAAACACAAGCCTATTAATTATACAGTTTATCAAGTTTCACTTTCAAGTTGCAAGTAATCAAAAGATTCAGAACAACTTATAGAAAACATTAAATTTGATAGCATATGTTTCAATAATGAGAAATGTAAGTGTCAAAGATGGCTTAAAGATACTTCTAATAGAATTTGGAAAAATCCAAGTTTAAAAAAGCAACTTCAATGATGTTTTCAGAAAATTATTTTATTACCATACATTGCCAACTCCACCAAATGAAAAGAAGAGAAACCCTTCTAATAAAATTAATGTATAGTTTCTTTAAAAGTTTAAGTGCATTGATATAGTTGGAATGAATCAGATAAAATTAGGCAAAAGAAGCAGAAATCTTAAGAAGCTTGTCCAGTTGTTTTCCTTAAAAAGCCTACCATGTTTGTCATTCTCAGAGGAAATCAGGAATTGTTGTAATTGTTGGTGAGCATCATATTGATTCTCTAACTAGTGGTAATTACCATTACTTTTGACAGTATCAACATTATTTTTGGTAATTGTCCATACTATACTACTAGGAGAAGAAAAAAGGTTTTAAAAAAAGAAGTAATTACCAGGTCTGAAACATATTGAAAGCTTCTTGTTTGTTTCCCATCGCCATAAACGGTCAATGGCTCCTTCCTCAATGCCTGTAGTGAAGTAACTAGTAAAGCATCAAATCAAATAAATAATGAGAACAAATTGAGAGCAAAAAAGTGGGAGAGGTTCACCTGAGCAACGAAGTTACTTACTACACGGCCATCATCAAGGCACATTCTTGGTCCATATGTGTTGAAGATACGAGCAATCCTCACCTGTACAACAATTTCAAATGGTTTAAAATTTCAGACCGTTTGGTATTATTATCTCAATTGCATTAGGTATGAAATTTCAGTTGAGATAAAATTATGGTTTAAAATTTTAATTGTGATACAGTCTGAAAATTTCGGACCATTACGAGCATTATTATCTCAATTGTGTTAGGCATGAAATTAATAGGTGATTCGAGATAATGGTCTCGAATACATCAGAAGAATACATAAGCATTGTTCATTACTCATTTTATATTTTATTTCAACTCATAAAATAAGTAGTAAATAATAGTGATGTATCCGAGATTATTGATCTTGTATCACCCACTAATGCATCATTAGGCAATTGGCCGGTGATGGTTGAAATGCAACTGCGACCACAATCCAATCACAAAGGCGAATTAAAATCATGCTTGCAAATATAGAATCTGAATTGTGAACCAACCTCAATACCAGCCCCTCTGTGGTAGTCCATGGCCAAGGTCTCCGCAGTCCGCTTGCCCTCATCATAACAGCTTCTTACACCTACACCAAACATGTAAATTTTAAGCCTGAGTTCTCAAAGAGTGAGATAAGCTAAGTTAGTTAAGGGTTTTACCAATTGGGTTAACGTGGCCCCAGTAGGTCTCAGCTTGAGGGTGCTGGAGAGGATCACCGTATACCTCACTGGTGCTGGTCAATAGAAAACGTGCACCAATCCTCTTTGCTAGTCCCAACATGTTGAGTGTGCCCATCACATTGGTCTTGTGGACTCCAAACAAAACATGAGAATCAAGGACTCCAACTCAAATTAATTCACATATATTCCTTTATCTATCTATCTTCATTTCTATTAATCATTTATCAACTATATATATAGCCACGCATATGAAGAGCGTGGTTTGCTTGGTATACAAGTTAAGTAAATAAAAAAGTATACTTGCTTTACATAGAGGTCCCCTCCAAAAAAGCACTACTATGCTCAGGAAAAGAATAGAAAAAATTCTGAAGCGGATAAGTATACACTATCATGTCTTATGTTATGTATACATCCAAAATTGATATCTGGATATACATCTACTTACTTGTTTTATACGCAGAAACAAATTGTTTTTGCATATAAGACAAACAAATGTACATTCAGATATCGTTTTGAATATACTTATAACACCACTCATAATAAAGAAATGATAAAGGATATGATGGTCTTGACAGGGTTGTATTTGTAATGGACAGGAGAAGCAGGGCAAGCAAGATGGTAGATCTGATCAACCTCCAACAGAATCGGTTCAACGACGTCGTGTCTTATAAGCTCAAAGTTGGGGTTCCCAAGATGGTGCAACAAGTTATCCTTCCTTCCTGTAAACATGTTATCAAGAACGATCACACTGTCTCCTCTCTCAATCAAACGGTCAACCAGATGGCTCCCCACGAAACCGGCTCCTCCTGTCACCACTATCCTCTTCCTCTTCCCACGCACACCACCCGGGACACGGCCATTATTCTTTGTGGTTGTGGTTGAGGTTGATTCTTCTAGAAGGATGCGGCGAGTTGGGAGAGTGGAGGACTCGGTAGGGTAATATAATGAGTCTAGTGAGTCTGGTGAGTCTGTAAGAGGGAATGCGAGGAAGAAGATGGAGGCGATGGCAATGCCGATGAGAAGGAAGGGGACTCGGTAAAGGAGGATGTTGGTGATTCGGTTGGTTGTGTGTTTTAGAGGAGAAGTTGAAGAAGGAGATTGTTGTTTTCGACCCGAAATAGGATTTCGGGTTGACGTTGATCTATGAATGAGTTCGGAGGAATCAGAAGAAGTGGTCATGTTTATGTTTTTGTTTCTTGTATGTTGTTGTTGTTGTTGATGTTAAGGAAGAGGGATTTGGTGTATTATAATGAATAAGAAGAGGTGAGATATGAGAGAAGAGTGAGTTTTGTTTTGGGCTGTAATAATAATAGGTGTAACTTGAAAGTGAAGTAAATGAAAAATGAAAAGAGATGGGTGGAGTAAGTTAGAGGGTGTGCTTTGTGAACTGTGTTGAGATGCATGAATATTGCCTTTGTATTCGCTCAAACCTCCTCCCTACAAGGCTACAACCAAGTGCTGCCCCCATTTTCTATCTATATATGTGCTTGATTTGAAGGTTTGACCATTTTCTTTGATAGTTCCATGGACATGAAGGAAGCATTCAAGCAACAACTTGGCGCCTTTCTAATAAATCATTGCGTTTGTTTTACAAAATTTAACGTATGCTTCGTGCGTATGAGGACAAGTTCTTTATTTCAAGTTAAACTAATATGAAAATATTTTTGAAAATTAAAAAAACAAAATCAATACAGCTTTAAATTATGTCCCAATAAACCCATGGGAAAGGATAAGAGAACCTATTAAAAAGATATATAAACCATAGTTACTATTTTTAAATTTTTTTTAAAGGATAATAAAATTTAGGCTTATATCTGTCTTTAATCCCTGAAAGTTGGGAGTGTTTTGATTCAGTTCCGGAAGTTTTTTTCACCTTGACTATCCTTAATTGTTTTGAAAATTTGATTTTAGTCCCTAGCATTAGAAAAAATTCGTTATTTACTAACATAGCTAATAAAACGTCACAAACATACACATGTGCAAGTATTGTGTGTCATCGGTAAAATGACGTGGATGATCCGGACCCGTAGCTGCTGAAGGGCCAAACACTACGAGACTGTTTGTTTGAGATGATTTTGGGGAGGAGAAATTGGGGGGAGAGAAAACAAGGAGAAAACAAGTTTTTCTCCTTATTTGGTATAGGAGAGAAAATGAGGTGGGTCCCACCATAAAATTTTTTCTCTCCACGGTAGAAGAGAGAATAGGAGGAAAATGTGTTTTGGCATATAAAATTACCTATCTATCATTTATTTATTCACTTTATTTGATTGTTTTTTTTAAAAAAAAATAATTGGAAAAAATAAAGATTTTTTTTTCGATAAAAAATTGTTATTTTTTTATATTTTGGACTCAGAATTTTTATCATATAATAAAAAATTGAAGTAAAAAAAAATCTTTGGCTATGTTAAATATACATACATGTAAAAAGGAAAAAAAAAATATTTATTTCTATTTTGTAAAACAAGGATTTAGTTGTCTTTTGACAAATTTGTTGTTTTCTCTCTTCCCTCTTTTTTCTTCAACCAAACGAAAGGAAAGAAAACTCAATTTTTCTCTCTTTCCCATTTCTTCACATTTTCTCTCATACCAAACAACCACAAAATCTACCAATTTTCTCACCATAATCTCTCTTCCCTATTTCTCTCTTCCCATTTTCTCTCGTGCAACCAAACAAAGTCTACAAGAATTTTCTCGGACAGCTACAAAATTTTGCTGGGAAATAATTCCATAGAAATTTTATATCAAATCAGCTACGGATTAGATACGAAAATATTTTCCGTAGTTATTTTTCGATAACATAAAAACCATTTATTATCATGAAAATAACTATGAATAACTACGACCTTGCTAGGGAATAATTCTAATGATATAAAATTCTCTAGCTGATAAGTTTGTTAGGAAATATTACGTAGCTAATTTAAGTTTTTTATGTTTTATTACATTCCCCTAATTTTTAGCTTACCCCGCGAAATTTTTCAGTCTCCCGCTAGTGTTATTGTCTTTAGCACTTCCTTGTCTTAATTTGTTCACTCTCAACACTCTTCCTCTCTCAACCACGACCTCCCTCTTCTCTCCCCGCCACCGCCACCGCCACCTCCCTCTTCTCTCACTGCCCGTTCATCTTCCTCTTTCATCCTTCCCTCCTTCACTGTTTCTGATCTTTCATCTGTCAATCGAATCCTAAATTCGAACAGGCCACACAATCTTGCCTCCAATTTCAATCGTGACTCACCACTCTCAATTGAACCTTCTCTTTGGGTAATTTTCCCTATTTCCCTATTTCACTTTTTCAATCTTCTTTCTTTTTTCTCTATTTTCGGTGGTTTATTATTATTTTTTTTGAAGTTTTATTTTCTGTGTATTGTTTTCTGAGGAGCAGGCGATACTCTACAGTGATCATGTAATGCAATGTATCAATTTTATTGTTTCTCCAAATTTCCTTTTTCTATTTACTTGTAGTTCTCTTGATCTGACCTTTCTATTCTTAACGTAGGATTATTATTAAGGGTATTGGTCTGTGTAGATGGTTCTAATAGATGCTTTCTAATTTTCTTTCCTGTTTTTTTAGGATATGTCCTGATAGAAAGTCTCTTTTTTTCTTCTTCCTGCTTTTATATAAATTGAGTTTCTTTATTCAAATATTTATATTGATGCAATTATGCGTGGCTGGTTCTTGCTGTGCATGCTCATTGATGTTTCGTGACATATATTATCTTAGATTTATTGCAATAGGTGTACTGTGTCGGACTTTGGAAGTGAAAATAGAATGAGTTGGCTTCATACGATTTGTGTTTTTTTTTTTAAAAAAAATCTCAAAGCAGGGTCATCTATTCATTAGTATTCGAGTTCTTTTGTTACTGAGCATAGTTATATTAGGTAGTTGATCATAGTTCTATGTTTCAAATTTAGTAGTTGATTGTGCTCTATCATGTTTGACTCAGATCAGTTATGACTTAAAATATAGCTTGAAATGGTCTCATTATGTTTTTTTCTTCAATTGTAACTTTCCTTTTAGTATATTTCAGATAACTTACTTTTATTATAATGTTAACAGAATGATATCAACATCGATCAAAAGCATAGGCATAACATTCCCCGCCACCAAGTTAAACAGGTATTGTCATTTGTTCGGACTATCTACCGTTTTTGCTCCTATTTTCTTTAGTTGTTTCATTCCCAATGAATTCCTTGTTACTAACAAAATAACCTTGACATCTTCAGGTGATATGTTCACTTTGTGGGACCGAGCAAGAGGTAAGTGGTTTTTTTTTAATATTTGTGTGTTCACTTTGTGTTCACTTTGTAGCACATTGACAAGCATAAAGGATACAAAGAAGTACATTTATTAAGGGGTTTAAGCTTATTGCTTTATGAAAGCCTTCCAGATGTTTAATGGAAAGTTTGGTAGCTTCGTGACTTCCATCTAAGATCTTGACTAGGCTATAGTTTGTCCCATATTATTTTATCAAACATATCATCCATAATGAATGCTGAAATAGTATCATTTGCAATCTGCACTGAACATTTGAAACCAAGTTTTTTAATGTGCTGATTTATATTGCTTCCAGGTTCAGCAAAATTGTATAAATTGTGGTAGGTGTTTGTATGGGAAAATACTTTTGTGAGACATGCAAGCTCTTTGATGATGATGTAAGTAGCTATTCCTGGAACTGAAGATTTTTCATTTTCACTTTTTTTATGTTTATTATTCTGCCTTTGATAAGACGTTGGTATGATTATCTCTGAGGTGAGGATAAACCAGTGTATTGAGAATTCTCTCTCAACTTAGCATCTAGATTAGTGATGGCATAAATTGATGATATGAGCTAGAGAAGGAAGATCCCCATGTGTGTATCTATCTAACATCTTGTGTTCTGCAGATATCTAAATAGCAGTACCACTGCAATGACTGTGGAATTTGCAGGTATGAAATGATATCTGGTTATTAATTTGAAATATTATTGCCTCTGCATTTTATGTAGGGAAGCTCAACATTGTGTTTGAAATGGGGTGGTTGAGGGAAGAATTTTTCTAATTTTAAAAATTTAATTTGGGCTCACCCCCTAACTAAAGAAGTCCTGCTCCACCCGATTTTGTGGAAAGTTTTAGAAAGTGGGAATGTGATGGTGTGTCCTTTCCCAAGTTTCAATCATGCTTCTTGTAACTTTGGTGCCTTTTGCATTTAAAAAAAATGTCACATTTGTATTAAATATATCTTCAATTTTGCTTCCCATGATTGACTGTGTGACACCCTCAAATTAAATCACAAGTAATAATAAATATTTAAGCTATTACTCGAAAAGTTATGGACTTAAATGTAGAAAATATATGATTAAATTTTTTTCCTTTTTATTTTCTAAAAGAAGCGGTTGCACAAACTAAAATATTGGATCTTGAAGAATAGAATACGTATGACTTTAAATATTGAATTTGGCAATTACTTTAATTAAGAACTCATGACATTTCCAAAATTTAGATAGCATCCTTTTTGGCTAATAGAATTAAATTATAGTTCATACGTTGAAAACATAAGTGATGCCATCCATTATTCCATTTAACGTAGTTGATACCATTTGTAAACACCATAGCCGAATTCCTTTAAATTGTTATCAGAGTAAGCGGAAATAGTAGGACTATGAAACAGAGTTGTAATATAAACATAGATTTATATTTATATACCAAAACAAAGTGAGTACATAGTCCAGATGGTAAAAGTCTCTAAGGCCAAAAGTGCAAGTCCATAGTAAAAATATATACATAATCAAAACAGATCAATACTCTAGAGTTCTCAAAAGGGTAATATATGCAATATCTACATAAACAAAATAAAAGACTCTAGAGCTGATCTCGTAGCATGAGTAGTAGTAGTAGTAGTCTCCCAGTAGCAGTAGCAACAGTAGTCATCATCAACAACAGTAGAACTCCTCCACAGCAGCAAGATACACCAGATCCCTGATCCACATCACCTATCCTATGCACATACCTATGGATCATCATCCCTCCACTGACTCCCGGTAGAATGCTCAACAGGCTCGCCTCCGCTCTCATCCTCGACAGGATCCTTCTCAATCTCACCCGACAGAGTAGGTACCCTACCACTGGGTACAGGATCAGGTGTAGGTGTGACCCTAATAGGACTCATCGGATCAGGTGAGGGAGTCTCCTCTCGAATGACTCTAGTATAAAAAGGGTGTGAGCGGGTAGGTCTGAATCGAAAAGTATGGTACGAGCGAGCTGGTTGAGAGGGAGGTGGTCCATGGTAAATGTAAAAAGGTGGTACATGCATAGTATATATGATGGGGATCCTGAATCTACGAGGACGGATCCGAACCAGTGGATTAGGGTGATAGAAGGTCAGCTCAACCTCACCCTCATACACTGCCCGGTGATCCTCATAGATCCACACTCCACTAGGAAGTGGGCGGATCTCGATGCAAGCGATGTATCGCGACATCACCTACAAGGGCACAGAGATAAGCAATACTATACACATAACAGATAGAACATAAAAGATTAAGCAATATAAGCATGAATAGAGAGCATCAAATCAGTTAACAATTACAGTTATCACTTAGCAAATACTTGATGCAAGTAGGATGCTCACACTTATTTACAATTAACAAACTTTAATTTAATTAAGGATGAGTGGCATGATGTATGAGTCTAACTCTCAAATCTTAACTCCATCAATCTATGTCACTCTCTGACGTCCATCCTTTACTTCTCATTTGTACTTAATAGTACGTTGTACTCCTAGTTGTACAACATTCGTACATTCCACCCTGAATGTACACGACAAGCTTGGAAATGATACATAACACGCTTCTCGAGCAAGCGTCCCGTCGTCCAATACGGAATAATCATATCATCAGCGTATTACTCTTGCTGGCCACATCGTCAACCATAATGTGTCATCAAGCGAGCCACCAGTTGGCACTCCCGAGGCCCTTCTCATGTTACCAAAACATGACAAACGATCTAACATCCGAACTCCAGAATGAATGCAATTTAACTTAAAAGAATTGATTGGTATATCACATTTAATAATGTCTCACATTATTAATTCAATAATAATTCATACCATCATTAATCGGTCCCTTTAAGTCTCAGATCATATGAATGATTAGTACTTAAGTATAAACACAATGATTCAGAATTAAAAATGGTATTTTTAAGTATTTTCAACACTGGTAATCGATTATCAGAGTCTGGTAATCGATTACTATGCGTATTTTACCAAGTCTGTACAAAATGCAAATGGGTAATCGATTATCAGATCGTGGTAATCGATTATCCATGACAGCAAAACACTAAAAATTGGGGTTTTAATATACCATTTTCATTTCTAACCATTTCTAACTTATTCCAATCATTCATACACCTCAAGAATCACATTTTAAACATGTTCCAAATCAGAAACAGAATCAAATCACAGATTTCATAAGAGTTCTCATAATTATGCATAAATCCACATAATAAGCAACATAACATATCAAAATGTGAATCATGCATTATTCTATCAATTTTATCTTTCAAATAGTTCATAATCATCATATAAAATTTTCTCCAAGTCCTGAAACAGTGAATGTTGGTCTCCAAACCAAATTTTATTATTATACTAAGCTCTTAGAGTCTCTTGGTGACTCTCTAACCAAAATACATGTTTTTAATCTCTATCTAGTGTATAATTAGCTTTCCCTTACCTAAACAAACGTGATCAAACAGAAAATTCACAAGGAGAATGGTTCCACACACGATTTCCCCAAAATCCTCTTTTTAGCAGCACATGCAGACCAGTTTTCAACAGGGGTTCAAGACCAGAATTTTTGACAAGTTAAACATGTAAAAGAATTGGGGAAAATAGTTAGGTTTTGTTCTCTGCAACAATGATAAGAGAATGGAACAAATTTGGAATTAATAGGGTTTACAAACTTACCAAAATCAGAGCTGGAAGTAAGCTCCAGACCTCAGGTTTTCAGTTTGACAGATTTGGAACTCCAACTTGCAGGACTCAATTCTCTTCACACACAAACCTCAGCTCACGACTCTCAGCTCACGATTTCAGTGTCTATGCAAAGCTTGAGATTTAAGCTTTGCAATGGTGTATATTTTGTGGCTTAACACTCAGGAATCAAGGAGAACGAAAGGCTCAAAATCAAGAACCCTAGACTGATCAACACAGAGCAAAACTTGAGGAAATTGGCAAAATGAGGTTGAATCAACACATTCAAGGGTTTATATAGCAAAATCAAGCATCCATGCAAGGCGACGCGTGTATTAGGACGTGTTTAGGGTGGATTATGTGTCAAGGCATGGTGATTTGTGGCTGATTACTCATCAAACGCACTATGAACTGGTGCTGCTGCACTTTGGTAATCGATTACTATATCGTGGTAATCGATTACTGAGACTGAAATTTTCAAAAATTTATATTTTATTGAATTTCCCTCTAAAAACCTTTCTAATATTGCATTTAGGTCCTTCCCCAAGGACTTAACTGCAAAACTAACATTTTCACTTCAAAATAATTATCAAAGACCATTTTTTATTCTTCTTTTATCAAATACATACATACACACATATTTTTAATCAAATATTAAATAAAATTAATTAATTATAAAATAAATTTATAATTAACTTTTCCTTAATCAGGGATGTTACATACTGTGCTTTGAATCAAAATTCGAATTGAATGATTCTGATATGTTTTAATGCAGAACTGGGGGAAGGGAGAATGTTTTCCATTGTGACAAGTGTGGTGAGTAATTATTTTTCTTTCCCATGCCATTCTTGGTAAATCATTTATATGCTTTTTCATAAGTAGCTAGTAGCAATGTCATTATTTTGAAATGTACAACCTTTTTGATCAATTCACATTCATGATTTCTTCAGATAGGTTGTTGCTACTCAAATTTGCTGAAAAACAGTCACCTTTGTGTGGAAGGAGCAATGCATCATGACTGCCCCATTTGTTGTGAGGTAACATTTTGCAACTTTTGTGATTAGATGTCACGATTCTTTTTCCAGATTGAATTGTTAATTATTGATTCTAGCACACCAAAATTTGTGAATGCAGTATTTGTTTGAAACCACGAGAGGTGTCCTTGTTATGCCTTGTGGACATACAATCCTTAAGAGCTGCGTGGAAGAAATGGGAGAACATTTACAGTGAGTGTCCCAGAAGCTCATCTGGTCTCCTTCCTTCTCCATATCTATATGAAAATTTCATGACAATTTATTTAATTCTTCATCAGATATGCATGTCCTCTCTGCTCGAAGTCAGTATGTGATATGTCGAAGGTTTGGGAGAAACTTGACTTGGAGATTGCTGCTATTCCAATGCCCCAACCATTTCGGAATAAAATGGTTAATGCTCCTTTTTCTCCCTCTGATGATTATGGATTTATGGGTATTATATGTTAAATGTAACCATGCAATAGATTATATGGAAGAATGAGGAATTAGTGGTTTGACATATTTTATTATGCTTTGCAAATTGCAATCCATATCTGTCTTTTTTTTTTATTATGTAAGGGACTGATGGCGATACCCTCAAACAGGTTTTGATCTTGTGCAACGATTGTGGCAAATTTTCTCAAGCCCAGTTCCATTTTGTGGGTCATAAATGCTTGCACTACAAATCCTACAACACTAGACAGACATGAGGCTGAGCAAGTGGCGCTAGGGTCATCTATGCAAATGGCTTGTTTGCTTGTAATTATATTAGATGCTACTTCGACTGCTGACCTAGTGATCAATGATGGAGTATCAACGTTTGCCCCATCCTCTAGTGATCAACCCACAAGTGTCCCGCATTCAGTGCCTTCGAGTAGAGGGTCTCAAGGATATACTAATAGAAAGAGAGTCATAAGTGTGGAGGCTGTCCCTGAACCGTAAGTAACACTGAAGAAATGTTTTATTAAATATATTTTACATTTAGATATTTAACAAATATTGTTGCATTTGTATGAGGAGATTTGTTCCACCATCTGTGACTCATAACATTATGTCTAATGTGCTTCCATGGATGCCTGAACCGGCTGAAAGGTGGAAAGACTGTTGTCCTATCATGAAAAAGGAATTGTTTAAGGATTTCATGGTAAATCTATTTCTAGAATCATGTATTAATTATTGTTTTCTATTATAACGGTACGAATTTATATTATATTATTGGTGTAGAATGAATATGAGTTTGCATCCGATTGGGATCGCAATATGGCTGAAACTGTTTGGAACAGAACATGCATGGATCGTTACCCAAACCACTTGTCAATGCAAGGAAGAATGCCTTGAAGAAAGTCAATTCATATAACCTGGCTGATACTAAGGGCCATGGGCCCAAGGGAATGAGGGAAGAAGTATGGGATGGCTTGGTGGACATTTGGTTGACCCTTGAGTGGAAGAAGAAATCTGACGCTCGTCGAAAGAATAGGGCAGCCATGCCCGATGCTGTGTTGCACACTGGAGGTTTAGTAGGTTTCCAAATACATAAGGGTAGATTGGTATGTTTTGCTTTTACTATCTGCATTATTTTTTTCAAGCACATAATGATAGTAAGAGTACATTAGGATGAATAAAGACTTGAATCATTGAGTAGACTTGTGGTTAGGCTTGACACTCTAGGGATATTCAATTTGAGATATTCTGACTTGGTTCTTAAGTTATTTGCATTCCGAGATATTCTGAAATATGAGAATTAAATATGAAAAATGATATCTTGTTATATTTGGTTTGGTTTGAGTATTCTGTTATTCTGAGAGTTAGCATTGGAAAAATTAAAAACTAAGTTATGTTATTATTTTAGTTTTGGCTAGAATTACATATTGCTATTTTTGCATTGTTGGCTCCCAAGTAGGAAATGTTGGGCAGCAAGCATCCTTTCAGTGTGGAGGAGCCACAAATGATCATGAGGATGATGATAGGGATAACATAGACTGAATATAGAATTATGTTGTTAGCTCGTTTATAGACTGATTACAAGGATGGTATTTTGAAAACTTGTTCTGAGCTGAGTTTGAGTTGGGTTTTTTGACATGGTTGAGAAGCAGAAATATGGAGATAGTGGAAGAGCCACAAATGACCATTAGGAAATGGTAATGAAGACTTGTTTTGAAGTAGACTTAGAGTAACATCCCTGATTTTAGTCCCAAGTTTAATTAGGAAAAACCTAAGTTAGAATTTATGAGAAAATCAATAGTAAACTGTGGGTAGGAGTTAAGAGTATGTCTTAGAGTTAGAATTTGTCAAAATATGAGTTTTGGGCAAGGTAATCGATTACCTTGGGGGAAAGTAATTGATTACAAGCTCTCTGGTAGAACTACTTTGAGGTTGCATCAATGATAATCAATTACCTCATGTAAGTAATTGATTACCTTGTGATTTTAATGAAGTAATCGATTACTTGGGGCAAAATAATCGATTATCAGCCCTCTGGTGAATCTCCTTTGATGTTGCATCAAAGAGATAATCGATTACCTTAAGGGAGTAATCGATTATCACCTATCAGATATGTAAAAAATTAAGTAAGGGAAAAAACGTATTTTCCACCCCTTTTTCTCCCTATTTCAGCCACACACACTTCCTCCCCCATGGCATTCGACCCTCCCTCTCTTCCCCTTCATTTCCACGTCTCTCTCTCCCTCTCTTCTCACCCCCAAATCACCAACAACACCCATCACCACCCAAATCTCCCCACCAATTCTTCTCCCATGACAAACTCACCTTCTCCTTCATACTTTCTTCTTATGCTCCCTCTCTCCTCCATGGCTCTCTCTCCCTTCATGCACCCACACACACAGCCAACCCCAAACACCCAAACTCCATTTCCAAGTCTCACCCATGGATCTAAACTTGATTTTGGGTTAGATCCTACACATAAACACTTCCTCTCTTATTTCAAGCATTCCCTCTCTTCTCATGGTGTTTCTCTCTCCTAGGGTTCCTCTCTCTCATCCAGTCTCAAGAACAAGTGGAAATCGGACTTGGGAGTTGGAATCCAAGTAGATCGGAGGTGGATTCTTGTTTCATGGAGCTTTGTGTGAGCTCTCTCCTCCTCTAAGGTAAGGGGAGTCTCTTTTCCACACTTTGAGTCAGGGATAATTAGAGTTTATAATAGGATTTGGGTCTAATAATTAAATTGGGTTATGGGTGGAAAATTAATAATTGATTAGAAATGATTAGGGGAGATTGTTGTAGATTTGTTTGATTTTGTTATATTATTGGAAATGTTTATGTTAATTCTTTTTGAATGTTATTAAAGTAGGAAGTGACGAACCCTAGGGAGCTGATTTATGTTAAGCACTCTAAGACATACTTGAGTATGTCGACTGATTTGTTGATATATGATGATTGTTAAGCGTTTATTTTAATCTGTTGAGAAGTTATTATGTTCAATAGGTGCTAAATGTGTGTTATTTTGATTAATGATGGTTTAATAAAGAAATATAAAAGGAAAAAGAAATTGATGGTTTAAAGAAAGTGGATACAAAACGAAAATAATTCAAGTATGATTTAAAAGATTAAATGCAAAACAAGTGTGTGATCCAGATCTTGTAAGACGTTGTCCGGGTTGTGGGACTGTACGCAATGGTGGACGCACATTCTGATTGTGGAATTCCAGGTCTTGCAAGACGTTGTCCGGGTTGTGGGACTGTACGCATAGACTGGTGTGATTCAGGTCTTGTAAGATGTTGTCCGGGTTGTGGGACTGTACGCATAGACTGTTGTGATTGAGGTCTTGTAAGTCGTTGTCCGGGTTGTGGGATTGTACGCATAGACCGGTGTGATCTAGATCTTGTAAGACGTTGTCCGAAGGAGACTGTACGCATAGATCGCGTAAGACGCACATGGTGCGTAGCTGTAAGACGTTGTCCGAAGGAGACTGTACGCAATGATAGATCCACGAAATAATTTCTAGAAATCTGAGATTATGAAAAAGGAAAAGAGAATATGAAAGTAAAGAAAAGAGATGAAAAAGATGTAAGTTTGGAATAAAATAGAAATGCATGAAGTAAAAGAGTTGATGAATGATAAAAGAGTTTTTGTCATGGATGTGAATTTACTGAAAACCTGGAAATCAATGTGTGTGAGGTTGGCATATGAATATGGTGAATTTGTTGATCCATGGTTTGATTTGACTATTATTCTCGAGTCCTTATTATGAGCTATTTACTATTTTTTGATTTACTACGTTGTGAAAATGTCTCACCCTTAGTGGTTATCATTTTAGCTACTTGTGCAAGAAGCTTGAAGATCTGAGTGACGCAACGGAAAAGTCGAAAGAAACGAGCTCTTGATTATTTTGATTATATTGTAATTGAGGGCCCCGATGTTTTGTCGAAACACGCTTTGTAATAAAGAAATTTTTAAGCTCCCTATATTATTTTCAATTAATAATTGATTTAATTTTTAATTAATAAACGGGGTGTTACACTTAGACTAGATTTTATGAAATTATTGAGAAGTGGCTAGCTAATATAAAAATTATGACATTATTGTTTTGCTTGATATATTTCTTAGCTTGTGTTATTTGTTTGAAACAATCTATATGGAGGTTATTATAAATATAATTTCGATGATATAAAATTAAGTATGTTAGTAATGTAATATAGCTATTAAATCCCAAGAGAAAAATAAAATATAATTGCTACAGAATAATAGCTTTAGAATAAATATAGAATTCCAAAGGAATTATACAAATAGAAATCCAATGTAGTTATGGAATTGCCATAGAATTGCCATCCAATGATGCCACAGAATAGATAGAGAACAGCTAGGAAAAAAAGGTACCCAACTGCTACAGAAATGCGATGCGAGCAACTAGGAAAACAGGTACCAAACTGCCGCTGAATTGCTACAGAATTGTGATGCAATTATGCTACAATTCCGTAGTTATGACTACTTTGCTAGAGGACAGCAACGGAATTGCTATGCAATATTCCGTAGCTGTCCGAGAAAATTTTTGCAGTAAGCACAATCCACAAACATATTTGGGTTGGGCTTTGACTATTTTGCCCTTGTGAGTCTAGATCATATGCGTCATCCCACCGATGGTATGCAATACTTGCATACGTGTATGCTAATATGTCGTTTCGTTAACCACATCACCAGTTAATGTATTTTTCCTAATGACATGGATTACAACCAAATTTTCAAAACAATTAAGGAATTGTCAAGGTCAAGAAAACTTCTAGGGACCAAAATCAAAACATCTTCAACTTTCAAGGACTAAAAACATAAATAAGCCTAAAATTTACTAATTTGATCATTTTTTTTGGTGTACAAAGGGGCTAAACGCCCAAAACAAACAAAGCAAACTAACTAAAGAACAACCTCACGTGGATAAAACACACCACGCTCATCGTTAACGAGTAATTGCTATAACTCGTTAGCAGGATAAGGAACTTCATGAAAACCATAGTCATAGAGGAAGCTGAGATTGGCGAGAAAGTCTGCACAAGCATTTCCTTGTCTGAAAGTATGTTGGAAAGATATGCTGCATTGTCTGTTGATTATGTTATGGATCTTGGTAAGGATAGTGTTGAGGCTTCTATCAGTCTTGCCTTCCAACACCTTTTTGTTGATGAAGTTAACAATGGTTTTAGAGTCACATTCAACTAGCAGGTCCCCGTAACCTTTGTCCCAGGCCCATTGGATACCTATAAGGATTCCCCAAAGTTCAGCTTTAAAGGCAGAGCAAATTCCAATTCTATAAGTGAATCCTGAAATCCATCTTCCTACTTCATCTCTGAAAAGGCCACCACATCCCGCTTCTCTTGGGTTTCCTTTTGATGCTCCGTCCGTGTTAAGTTTCAAAACCCGGTGAGGCAGCGGATTCCATCTGATGTGAATGGTTTCAAGTTTTCTTGTCTGGTTGCCATTGACAGTTCCAAAAGCCTTGAAAATTTCGTCCACCCTGTTACAAATAAAAGCTACTTGGTTAGTAGGATAAATAAAGAGAGTATCAGTGACAAATTTGTTCCTCCACATCCACAAGGAGTATATAGCTGTAAGGAAGAAATTCAACCACCGATTGGGTTGCATTTTTCTCCAGCCTTTAGTCACATTGCTGCGAATCCACTCGTTAAGGTCGCTACTAAAGAAGTCCGATAATTCAGGCGGCCTGAGAATTTTTGTCCAAATCTGGGTGGCTTTTAAAAATCCCGCATAGCATGAAGATTTGTTTCAACAATACCCGGGCAAAAAGGGCACTCAGGCATTCCCAAACCCCAAGAACTTTTCCTTCCATTAGTTGGCAGGCGATCGTGACTAAGTTTCCAGGCATGGAACTTGAATTTTTCCGGTCCTTTCCATTTCCAAATTCTGTTCCAAGGGAGGTGAGGGACCTAAGCTTTTTCCTTTGACAACAGATCATAAGCACTTTTAGTAGTGAATCTGCCTGTTTCATCCCCGCTCCAAGTCAACACATCATGACCCAATTCAGCTTCAGGAGGAGGGCAAGCTCTAATTTTAGAAACCACCTGCTGCGGTAGAAGAAGTTCCAAGAGAGTAGTGTCCCAGCTCCCAGATTCCGTAGTAGCCCTGTTGATTTTTGCATCAGCAGGTATCAAAGCATTATCAGGATCAAAGAATATTTCTAGGGTGTTGTTCTCATCATACCATTTATCAGTCCAGAAATATCTAGTTTGGCCATCTCTAATAGACAGACACCTATTCTGGGTTAGCAAGGGCCAAAGATTAACCAATGCTTTCCAGAGAGACAAATCCGTAGGAAGAGCTTTAGCATTAGCTGTGAGATTGAGCCCTCTAGCATATTTTCCTTTGAGAACTCTTACCCAAAGATCATCTGGATTTGTCATTATATTCCATCCCAGCTTCATCAAGAGAGCATCATTCATATGCTGTTGTCTTCTAAAACCAAGTCCACCATGAGACTTTGGAAGGCAGATATGGTCCCATCCTATAAGATGAAGACGACGCTGATGCTGCGAGCTTCCCCAAATGAAATTTCTCTGGACTTTTTCAATTTCATTGCAGATGCTAATAGGAATCTTTGCATGTTGCATTGTATGATTAGCCATAGCACCAATAACAGATTTGGCAAGAACCGCTCTTCCCGCTAAGGAGAGGGATTCTGCTTTCCAGCCAGAAAGCTTGTTTTGGAGGCGCTCTAAGAGGGGTTTAAAACTTTCCTTTTTCCTTCTTCCTCCGTGGTCTATAGATCCTAAATAGCGACCAAGACCCTGCGTATGAGTGAAACTACAAACATGCAAGATTTCTTGTTTCATATTGTCAGTAACATTGTCAGAGAAAAATATAGAAGTTTTATCAAAATTCACCTTGTGACCAGAACAGTTACCAAAGTGTGTCATGATAATCATTACCTCATTAAATTGAGCCACAGAGGCCTCAGCAAAAATTAACAAATCATCTGCGAAAAGAAGATGAGAGATGTGAGGCCCATTTCTACCTGCCTTGAGAGGCTTCCACTTCCCTTGATTAACAGCTTCAGTAATGAGATGAGTCAGCTTCTCCATGCATATCACAAAAAGATACGGGGACAGAGGGTCCCCTTGTCTAATACCTCTAGATGGGGTAAACTCCTCAGTTTTGTTGCCATTCCAAAGAATCTGAAACGAAGAAGAGGTAACACAGGACATAATAATATCAATAAACTGGGAAGGAAGATTTAACTCACTGAGACAAGATTTGATGAAACTCCCGGATAGTCTGTCATAAGCTTTTTCGAGATCAAACTTGATAAACATGTATCCTTTTTTGCCACGACATTTCTTCATAGAATGCACCATTTCTTGAGCAATGATTATGTTGTCCTGAATGTTTCTGCCCGGGACAAAGCTTGCTTGATGAGGGGAGATCCAATCATTAAGCAAAGGTTTCAGCCTGTTGACAATCATGTTGGTAATGCATTTATAAGTGACATTGCGAAGGGCGATAGGGCGAAATTGGGAAGCGAACTCAGGAGTAGCAATTTTAGGAATGAGGACTAAGAGAGTTTGATTTATGTTCTTGATCAGAATGTGCGCAGTCCAGGCTTCCTGAATGAAACTACAGAAGTTGCCTGCTAAAAGATGCCAGTTGTGTTTGAAAAAGAGGGTCGAGTATCCATCAATCCCAGGAGCTTTCAGAGAAGCTATAGAAAACAAAGCATTTTTAATCTCTTTATCACTCACCGGGCATTGAAGAGAATTAAGATTCAGAGGAGAGGAAGGGTAAGTCAGAGAACAATTGAGGCTGGGTCTGTTGTAGTCTTCCTCAATGTACAAAAGATTGAAAAAGCCTTTAACAGATTGCAGAATAGCTTCAGTGTCATCCATCCAGATTCCATTCTGATCCTTAAGCAATAAAATTCTGTTTTTACTTCTTATAGTCACAGTTTTGGAATGATAGAATTTAGTGTTTTTGTCACCACTAACAATCCATTCCTTTCTAGATTTTTGGTGCCAATAAGTTTCCTCATGCATTAGAATAACATCTAGCTCCTGCTTAAACTCAACTTCAAGCTTATGAAGGTACTGATTGCTGGGATAAGAATGTGCTGTCTGGATTCCTCTAATTCAAGCCAACACCTCTTTTTTTTCCAAAAGATTTGACCAAAAACAAATATATTCAAATACTGAATTTTAGGAGTTAAAGCTTGGAGAGCTTGATTAAGGGGCATATCATAATTCCAGTTAACCTCCATAAACCTGTCATAGTCTTCATGGTTAAGCCACATAGCCTCAAAGTGAAAAGGTCTTTTATGAATAGATGAGGCTTGGAAGTCAGTAGACAAACAAAGGGGGTGGTGATCAGAATGAATACGAGCACCCAACTTCACACATGCATCGGGGAATCTCAGCCTCCAATTTAAGTTGACAAGAGCTCTATCCAATCTCTTGAAGACCCTATCGTATCCCCCACGTTTAGCACCTCTCCAAGTAAAATGGCCTCCCTTTTGACCCAAGTCTAACAGGTTGTTACTATGAATTTTGTTATTAAAAGTATTGCATTTATAAACATCAACAGGAGCTCCTCCCTTTTTTTCCTGAGAACTAGCAATATCATTGAAATCCCCAAAGAGAAGCCAATCAGAAATCATAGAATGAGAAATAAGAGAGATAGAATTCCAGAGTTCAGACCTTTCCTCATCTCTTTGGCTCGCGTAGATGGCAGAGAGATACCACTCAGGTTTATCATCTTCCTGAACTTTCACATGAACAATTTGAGGAGTGATGAGCTCTTCAGAAATGCAAACATTGGGGCTATTCCAGAGGATCCAAATTCCCCCATAATACCCTCTAGCTTCACTAATCACAGAAAAACTGAAACCAAGCTTTTTGATGACCATCTTGGCTTTAAGCCCATTGCATCTTGGTTCCTGAATTAACACGATATCAGGTTTATGAACTTGCATGCTAGATTTGAAAGCACAACCGAATTCTTTTCCCAGAGCACCTCTAACGTTCCAAGAGATGATAATCATTGGGATGGGATTGATTTTTGGTCTTCAGACCTGTTCTTCTCTTGAGAATTAATCTCCTTCACCTGGACGTCATCCACCTTAGAGTTGTGAAGGTTATCCAGATCCATCACGACTCCATGATTTGAAATATCAGGGGGGGCGAGAAGAGTTCAAACCAGAATTGAGAATCAGGTTGTGTTTCTGGGCAAGATTGATCTCCTCGGCGCTAGGCAAAATAACTTGAGTGACCATGGGATGTAATAGATTCAGATTTTCCTTTGCCATGAATTTCATTCGCTGAAGTATTTCCTCTTCCTTTTCTCTTCTCATTCTTCTAGTTTCATCGCTAATAGCAGGGCTGTTCTCATCGCTAATAATTTGATCATTTATTTTGGAGTAAGTAACGACCTTTCAAATTTTTTAATATGACCCTTGATCACATATATGTTACTTAATTAAAAACCGGAGTGCTCACGAAATTCAGATCACTTGTTAGAGTTATGAGATATTAAGCATGAACTCTTGGATTCAAATCATAACAATTGTATGTGCTCTCTTAGCTTTTCCCTTTAAAAGAGACTAAAATTTCAAATTGGTCTCTAAAACTCTTTTGATGATTAAATTTGGTCCTTGAATAAAAAATCCTGAAATAATCATTGAAAATTTTATCCGAGACACATTTTGATCCCTAAAAAATAAATAATCAAGTAGTTCCTAAATTTTGCCTACAAAACAACTTATTTTCTGCCAAAACAAGGAAGAAGAGTTGATAAAAAGTAAACTATACATTTTAGAACGCTTCAAATATATTTCAGGCCTTAAGATAAACTTCTCAAAATCAACCTTATTTGGCTGCAACATTGAAAAATCATTAGTAGAAGACCTCGCAGTAGTTATTGGATGCAATTGTAGTGAATTTTCAACTACCTGCCTTGAGATTCCACTAGGAGCACATCCAAGGAGAAGAGCAACCTGGTCTGAAGTCATAAACAAAATGAAAATCAAGCTTGCCTCTCAGGAAACGTAATACACATTGCTAGCCCGAATTCTTTCTAGTAGCAATAAACAAGACAGTGCTAGCCCGAATTTAACTAGGTTCACTTGCAATTAGAACTACAATGTTATGATTTTAGCAATTTCGGTAACCACATTGCGAGTAAAGAATTGTGGATTGACTGCATTTTTCCACACTAGTCATAAAGTTAACCGCATTGTCTTGATGAATCTTAAGGTTATTATGTTAAAGTTGTTGGGCATGTTAGTGTTAGATCCCAACTGTACAGTAATAAATTTAATCACATAACAGAGCAACACATAAATTTGCGTATGTGTTAGTGTCAACATTGACCAGAAGTAGAAGTTATTAGTTGGTCAACCTCTTTAATGGTCTATTTGAGTTTTATGCTGTGATGCACCAATTAACAAGAATGAGTAATACCAACGTGAGGTTGGTCAAGTGGTAGCTCACTTGGTCCCTTAACCAACTGGTCTCGAGTTCGAACCTTGGGTATGGAGCAACCCCCGCTGGGAGAGACCCCTACCGCTTAGTGCGAGCTCAGTTGGGTCGGACCGGATGAGTCAGATTCTGGGTAAACCAGATCCGGGTATCGGTTGGTGTACACCAAACAAGAATGAGTAATGACCTTTTATTTATTAATTAAAAATTAAACAGTAGAGATTGAATTAGTAAAATAGCAATTTTACCGTCATTTGAACCCACCCTCAACCACCACCAGCAGGACGCCCCAGCCGCCAGAGTTGGGATCCTCTCCAGTACTGGAGAGGACAGTCCTGCCATAGGATGATGACATATGGCAAATTTTAAATCAACGGTTGAGATTTAAAAAAAATTAAATTTTTAATTAAAAAAAATTCCTATTCCTTTTCATTGTCTCCTTTGAAGTCCCTTCTTCATCCCACAACACTGATGCGCCCTTCTCCGCTGCCATGGGTGTCGTGCCACCACATGGTTGTCGTCGCCCCCACAAGATACCATCCCTCAAGTTCTCGAGTTCGTGGCTCCACAACTCTAACACTAGGTGTCGTCGCCGTCATCCGAGAAAGCATGGGATGGGCGGGTTACGATGGTGGACGGCTGTGGGAGGGGAAGGAGTCGCGTTTGCAGAACGAAAACGCGACTGCGCGAGGGGGAAGGGTCACGACGATTGTGGACGACAACGCGAGGGGAGGGGAAGGGAAGGAACGGTGGGTGGCTGCCTGAGAAATGCAAGGAGTGTGGTGTGAGGAAAGGGTGGTAATGACACTGTGCGTGTGGTGGAGAAATGCATCCGAGAAGGGGAAATGGAATATGATTTTTTTTAATTAAAAAATTTAATTTAACTTTTTTTTAAATCTCAACCATTTATTTGAAATTTGCCATGTGTCATCATCCTATGGCAGGACTGTCCTCTCCAGTACTGGAGAGGATCCCATCACCAACCGTCACCGCCTCCTTCAACCCAATATAATATCACCCTCAATCACTATCAAAGCTACCCCAGCCACCACCACGTTACCCATCATCTCTAGTCAAACCACAACTCCCTCATCCCCATAGTGGCACCTCAATTTACTGCATTAACCGCCGTTCTCACTCAAGAACCACTGCTATATTTGATGCTTTATCCCATGCAACTTGAAAGTGCATCCTCACACCCTCGTATGGCCATCCACCACCCGAACTCACCTTACTCACAAGATGCGAGAGCCCCAAGGTCGGCACTGGAATCACATAGATAGAGAGTGAGAGAGGTAGGAGAAGTTGCAATGACGACTTGAGATGGCGGTGCGAAGGTGGGATATGGTGGTGACGGTGGTTTGAGACGCCATCACATGATTCCCAGTGGTTTGAGCTTGGAATCGCGACAGGTGTGATGGGGTTGTGAGTTTAAGTGGTTAGGTTGCTAATATGAAGTGAAAGGAGAATGAGAGAATGACAGCGATGCAACCAATGATGGCAGCACCACCATCATTGCTACTTGAGAGACTAGAGGTATGGGTGCTGTACGGTAAGCTTGACCAGAGATGGGTAAGGGTAAAAATGACAAATGCATAAAAGGAGCATCACAAAGAAAACTCATTAGGAGCATCATAGAATCTCCCAAGTTAGTTAACCATTTCAAAAAAATACTATGTTCTTATCTTTCCGCTGCTAAACAGAACATAATGGAATGTGTGATTAAACTACTCTTGAGAGTGAAGGTAAAACTGCTCATGACTAATGGAATTTTATTTTATCTTCTCTTATATACATGTTTGGCTATAGAATATCAAAGAATTGTGGATATATCATACACCTGAAATTGACATTAGCTACCATTTTATGTCATTTTAATGCATCATATAATATAACAACATGCACAAAGGAAACTAACAAGGCTCATCACAGTTGGCGAATAGCTGGGTTCCTTAACCATAATGTCAGGGGTTCGATTCCTGCCGTGAGCATGGAAAAAGCTTTTTTGGTAGAGGCAAAGCCCACTTAGGTGATCTCTACGCCTAGGAGGGGATTAGTCTTTAGCTTCGGTTAGAGCATACCCTTGGTGAACACAAAAAAAAAACACAAAGGAGGGGGTAAACCCAAAAATAAGTCTTTGCATTACTGAAATAGTAGTTAGAGATACAATTTTGCATAAATGGAATATTAATAAGTGCTACAAGAAGGATTCATGCATCAAACATGGTACAAAATGCAACACGCCTCGGAGGGGATTAATCTTCAGCTATTGGTTGGAGGATACCCTTGGTGCACACAAAAAAAAAACATGCACAAAGGAAGGGGTAAACCCAAAAATAAGTCTTTGCATTACTGAAATAGTAGTCAGATATACAATTTTGCATAAATGGAATATTGATAAGTGCTACAAGAAGGATTCATGCATCAAACATGGTACAAAATGCAACAACAGCCAGTCACTGCACTTTATGATATGATAAACATATAAGGACATGTGTTCGGTAATCACATTTGCAAGCAGAGAATCGTGGATTAACCGCATTTTTCCCACACTATTACCATTAACTATAGGTTTAGGCAAGATAAACATTTACCTTTTTCTTGATTGGCTTAGACAACTTGTTGTGAATTAACAAGCTCAAGAAGAACTTTTGCCAAGCGATGTTGAATGTCTTCAATTTCATTTTCCAAGAATGCTTTCGGATTGCTTAAAATCTAGAAGTTGGAATTACATTAAAAAACATTAGCTCATCATCTTTAAATGCAAACATTTTGAAAAAATTTAGTTACCGCAGACCATTCATTAGGTATGCCCGCTAAAACAATAGTGAACATATGTCTCATAACATAATATCCACACTCTATGCCCCCAATTTGTTTACGAGACTACAAAATGAGATTTCAAGTGAATATCTAGTGAATAGAAATATTTTATAAAATATGGATAATATCGATTGGATTATAGGTGAAAATTACTCACTCTTAGGCAAATCCTGATAAGACTTTTATACTTTGAGGGATTGCCATATAACATATGATATGTTTTCATGGCTTTAGAATAAAATTTCCATAAAAAGTATGTTATAAACATAGAAATAAGAACAACAATCCATATATATGTGCAAAATAGATGTTTTACACGTAGAAACTTACCAATTAACAATGTTCTTCATATCATTGTTCAAAGTCCACCATAATGAACACAGCATGATGATATGATAACAGTGACGTGGACAAATTATAATCAATTGCTAATGAACACTGCGAAATTGAGTACCAATTAGAAAAAAGATCTTATGCATATTGCACAGTATAAAGGAGACACATAATTTTAAAGGAACGAGACATTATTACTCACTTATGGAAGTACGGTGCAAGAAAACACAAGATAACACTTGTGTTTTTTAAGTTTTATGTAAACCATTATGATTCTATTTTCATTATCATTCTTATTATATTATGAAGCAATAACTAATTATAAAGTATACTACTCAAGTTACTTTTAAATTTAGGGTATAGGTTGATCTAGGCTTGTCCTTTTTTTCCTTTGCTGTTATAATCACCTAAAACATTTATTGCAACAACGTAACTATAACTATACTTGGGAGTATAGCTCATATTTTAAAATATTGCAGTTTTTTTGTCGCAATTTTTAAGGTTTGCTTTAATTTTCTTTGTTTTGTAGACAAACTTGTGTTTTTTCAGTTCTATGTTAACAACCACTGTTTTTTGTATTATCATTGTTATTATATTATGACACAATAACTAATTAGAAAATATACAACTAAAGTTCCTTTTATTTCATTTTAAATTTGAGTATATGTTGATATAAGCTTTTCCTTTTCATTACAATCACCAAAGATGTAACACCCCGATTCAGCAACTTGAAAACTTACATTCGAAGTAGTGAAAATTAGGGCCAATTTTTTTTTTTTTTTTACAAACAAGTGGTTCACAAGATGAGAACACTTAGGTTTCCAAAACATAGTTATAACTAAAACCTGTGTTCTCATATTGTACAAACCTTTCAAGTTCCAAACCGAGATGTCACAGGACACCGCACTTTGAAACTTGTTTTTCAAAACATCTTTTAAAACACAGCCCATTTACTTGTTCTCGAAACATCAGTAAATAAAACTCTTGCCGGGGTACAGTATGGTAGAGCTACGGTAACTAAGAACTTACATTGAAGTACATTGCTCTGGGGGATTTGCCTAGCTTCTAGTCATACACACCAAAACTATCTTCGCATCGAGGCAGCCCAAGTTCTCGGTCCACAAGTGGGGTTGTCGCCCTCAGCCACCTCGGGAGTCCCCTTCAAAGCTTCGTCTGGTACTTGCTTCTCCTTGCAGAGGTATCGATGCATCGCTACACGCCATGCCACCTACCGGTTGCAATATCAACAATTGTCGATACGACAACACGGTAGGAGAGAGTCAGTGTTCCGAACACTAACGGGTTGACCATGCGGTCTCGGGATAATTGAATATAAAGATATACAGATTAATAAAACAACGTACTATAACATGTAATGCACATAGCATATATGAATCACATAGAATAAAACATATCATAATACTCTAAACACATCAACACTCATCATTCATAACCCATTAATTCATTCACACTCTTATAACACATTCTCAGAGTCTCTCTCACGAGCTTTCACAACTTAACTCCATTTCCCTTTCATCATAACTTTCACTCTTATCTCTCATTCCAAGAATCATTTCTTATACGCTCATCTTAGTACATATTATTTAATATTTTGATACGCTTCTCTTTGAAACATCTGTGTCTATTAAGTTTTATTGTTCCGAATAGCATCAATGATGAGGGGGACACATCATTGAGCTCACACACGTCTACATCTCCTCGGTCAACCACCCAACCTAGTCGGAAGCAAACAGGAGTACATAACCTTTACCATGCGGGCACGACAGCTGTCACACAAACAAATGGTCCCAGACCAGGAGGACTCAGCCTCAAATCAATCATATCATATATAAACAGGCACGCTCTCAGCGGTAAACACAAATGCCCCATTCCAGTCCCTCTCACTTTTCTAGACTTGCATCGAGGGGGCGACAATATATTTCTAGTGTGCAGTGCGGAACGTGCCACGACATTAGACCCAATCCCCACCACGTTAGTGCGCCACATGTGGAGTTGTTCCGCCTAGAAATATACTCTAGACTTCTTGACGTTTCACTGTCATCGTCCTCCCCTCCTGCAATCCCCACCTGAGTATCCGCAGATACCCATAGTATCTTCCTCTCCACTACTTCGATACGACACTCATGCCTCACCGCGTTTGTAAATGTCTTTTAAGACTTTTAAGGATTTAACGTTTTATTTAGCGGCTTAATCCTAACGATCGGCCCGTCCTTGGTGCATCCCTTCAACGAAGCCCGATCACTAAGCGCAAACTGTTCCCCCTAAAATCTCAATGGCCCTTGGCCTCAAATCACTTTCATCTCATTTCACACTCTTTCTCATCTCATCAACTTTCTCATATCATCATTCTCATAAACTCACGCTCAGCATCATTCCCATCAACATCATCAGTATCTCTTCCTCGTCTTTCTCAAAACATCTTTTCACAAAACTTTTACTTCACAAAACGTTTTCAGAAAAATCCTTTCACAAAACTTTTTCGAAAATAATGTTTCCGAAAACTTTCACAAAAATATCATTTTCACAAAAGCTTTTCAAAAATCTCTTTTTCAAAAACTCTTTTCAAAAATCACATTTTTGGGTGAGTGTTAATGGAGGAGCAAGCTCAACTCAACACTAAGCTTCTTCCCAAAAATGTGTACGAGGAATCATATCTCTACTAAACCACATCTCACTTTCATGATCACTTTCTCTTTCCAATCTCGACTCTTTATCTCTTTCTTCAATCACATTATCCTTTTTCTCTTTCTCAAACATTCTCATACTTTCTCCTCGTTCTCATCTCATCATTTATTTCTTTCTCAATTATTTCTCATACTTCTTATTTATTTCTCTTTTCCATTATCTTATTACTCCCATAGTTCCAGCATCACCATTCACTATCCAAGCAAATCAAATAACATCTAAACAAAACAAAGTATGCACAACAAGTAAACATCTAGTGATGCATAACAAATAAACATCTAGTATGCAAACAAAACATTTAGCACACACACATATCTGTATGGTCTAATTCGCAGTACTCTCGCAATCCGTCTATTCGAATTGCGAGCAACCACGTTATGTGACCACAACACTCTCACTCACCTGGATGACGACACATCCAGAAACTTTCCAAGATTTTCCAGTCGCTAACCTCGTCACGTTTCCTTCGCGTCCGACACCCGAACTAGACATTTTTCCCGTGCGTTAGAACGTTTTCGATAAATTCTTAATCTCGTTTTGAAAACTCTTTGAAATAATTCTTTTCTTAAGAATTCGTTATTAATATCCAAAGACTCCAAAACCAAATCAGATTTCAAATAAAAGACTTTTAAGAAACTTTGAAACAATAATTAAAATGATCTTTGCATTAAAACAAATTCATTCTTTTTGTTATAAAAATCATTTTCTTGAACCAGTAAGTAAAATCCAAAACTCTAGGAAATAAACCAAATCAAAATCAAACACTGATCAAAGGATATTATTTAAAAATTCCAAATTAATTTAAGTTATTTAAATTATACTCTTTAAATAAAACTATTTCTTTGAATTTCAAACATATACTTTTCACACACAAGATTCACAAACAGACTTCCAAAACAAATTCCATTCATTACATTCAGTTAGCACACAACAGCACAATTTCAAAACAATGAAAGCATTCACAAACAGTACATACAGGTTCCAAACATTCATAAGCACACACTACACAACTCATATCTTTAATCACCCAAAACAATTAAATAAATCCTAACCTTAATAAATTAATTTATTTACACTTAAGAAATAATTTAAACTTAATCTCCTAATTAATTTGACAAAACCGAATTACTACCGTTAATCAATTTCAAAAACTTAAAATCATTGAATCAACATTACAAAGAAATTCCTCTTTTACAGAATCAAATCAAACCAAAAGAAAAACACATTACTTTCACATAACATCATGCACCTAGGAATATAGCTATCATCCTTGACACTTTATAAAGAAAACTTCCCTAATCATTTGAGCACGCCTTGACCGAATCTTATATGTAAAATTATGCAAAGATTTAATGCATAAACAAACATATAAAATTAGGAAATTATTTTCTCCCCTCTAGGACCCAAACCGTGAACATACAGTAGGAAAATTAGCAATTTAAAATTCATTTCAAAACAAAATCAACACAACACTTTAAATCAAAAACTATCACATGTATTTAATTATTTCATGCATATACTTTTTAAGTCCTTAGATCAAATAATTTCATCATGCATGCACCCTATATGGGAGACAAACATAGCTACCTATTTTTCTTTAGTATGGCCGAAAGTCAATATGCCTTAAAACAAGGATTTTGAATTTAATTTTTAAACATACAAGTCATGCACTCATAAAACATATAAAATAACACATCACATTCACATCGTCCTTCACAAAATAAATTCAAGTTCATAGTTCTTTTTCAATAAAAAATAAAGGTTTAATTTTATCTTTACAAAAATAACATGTATATGTTTAAAATCATTAAATCTAGTCCTAACACACACATGCATCACTTTTTCACAAAACAAAAGCGTAGATTCTATTATTTATTAGTCATGGCCGAATGGCCTTCTAAAAGAAAATAAATATACACATAGTCAAACACTTAGATCAAAACATTTTTATGCTTGAGAAATCATTTAGAAAAACTTTGTCTATTTAGTTTTTTTTTTAAACCGAAACATGATTTTTCATTATAATCAACATGCAAACCAAATACCTTAAATTTTCATTTATCAAACAAAATAATTACATGCACATACTTAAAACAACTAAGACCATCAACAAGGTTGACATGCAAAACTTAAGACTTAGCTCTTTCGTAAATCAAGTTTAGATCATGAAATTATTCATCAAGTACACATAAAACATATCACATGCCACGGTTTTGTAAAGAATTTAACATGCAAGGATTAATAACTTTACTTTAGTATTTATCAAGCTTAGATTATATTTTTCATTCATCAAGAATCATGAAAATACACATAGATCACGATTTTAATAAAAGATCTAACAAAGGATTTGGGATGCAAGATCAAAGAGTTTCACTTATAAATAAATAAACTTAGATCATGGATTTTCATGTCAAATAATCACAAAGACACACATTTTGGTCACGGTTGTACAAGAAAAAAATACACGTGCAAGAAGATTCATTTTGGGTTTTCACAAAAATCTTAGTTTTCTCTTAGATCTTTAGGAGTTTAGTTAGAAAATTATCAGATCTAACAAAAGAGCTTTAACCAAACATCAAGCATATCAAAATCATATAAACATACACATAAACCACGGTTAGAGCAAAGGAATTTAAACATGCAAAGAGATTTGTTAGAAAAATTTCAAGATCCAACAAAAGAACCATAACCGAGGCATCACACATAAGGTCTAACATATTACAAATTATTCTTAGTTCATAAATGTCCAAGATCAAAGAAGATCAACACAAAATAACAACATGCAAGAAGAAATAATAAAGATCCACAAAATCAAAAGAAAGATCTATAAACTAAAAGGAAAATCTAGGCTATTACAATTTTCTTCTTTGATCTCCGGTTTCCATCATGAAAGGTTGGTCTCTAGCTCCTAATGCTCTTGATCTACAAGGATGAGACTCAATCAAGCTTCTGATTTCCTTCTCCTTCTAAGCTCACGGCTCCCTCTTCTCTTCCTCTCTCTCTCTCTTTTTTTTTCTTTTCTTTTCTCTAAGAGTGGAATGGGCTCTTAGAGTGTGTTTGGTGTTGGTGTGGAGAAATGAGAAATGAAATAGGTGAATGAACCAAGGCTCTAAGTGTTTATAGAAAAATTCACTCTCCCTCCTATACCCTTGTGTGTGGTTCGGCCATGAGCAAGGAAAAGGGGTATTTTTGGGCTTCTAAATATTTGCATGGGAGGTGGTCATCAAAGTCAAGGGGACAAGGTCACATAGGCTAGGCTTTTTAGGGGTCATTCTAGGTTGAAAACTAGTTAGGGTTTAGTCACTTCCCAACTTAGTTTGGTTCATGGTTTGATTTGGTTATGGCTTAGTTTCCAATTCCTTAGCCTATAAGCTTCTTAAAATTATACTCCTAACATACATACACATGCATACACGTATTACATACACACACTTACACACATACATTCATACACACATTTATACATACGCACCGAAGCATACACATATACATATACAATTTTCGTTTTATTTTCTTAGCCATATTTACTTAAGATTATTAATTCACACAATCAATGCAACCCATTCAAAAATCATACTCATACAATTAATTTCATGCATCACACAGTACACACATCAATTCAAACACACTTCACATAAAATTCCAAGCCAATCATCAAATTTATTTTCTTAAAAGCACATTCTCCAAAAATTCGTATTTTAAAATCCTGGAAATACATTTTCGTAAATCCACCCAGAAAAATCTGAAAATTACATTTTTAAAATCTACGTTTCGCTATGATCGTTTTGATATAAAATTTATAAAAATCCGAGTTATGGTTAAAAAGATACGAATTTTTCAAGTTAACAGACCCAAAAATTCAATTTCAAACAAAATCACTTTTCAATAAAAACACATTTTAACAAAATCATTCACTTCTCTTTTATGAAAACATTTTATTTATAGAAATTCATAAAAATCAAACTTTATTTCTTATTTACGTAAAACACTTTTCCAAAAACCTTTTATAAAAATAGAACTTCGGGGTTTATTTTAACCAAATTCGTTCTCGCACGTACGGGAAAAATGCGGGGTGTTACAAAAGACATATATTGCAACAACTAGACTTAGACTTGGGAGTATAACTCTCATATTCACAATATTTTCACCTTCTCTTGTCGCAATTGGTAAGGTTTGCTTTATTTTTTTTTTTACGTAGACAAACTTTCCTAATTTATGTTAACAACCATTATTTCTATTTTTGTAACATCATTCTCTTATTATATTATAACATAATAACTAATTAGAGAAAGTATACAACTTCCTTTTATTTAAATATGGGGTATACATTGATCTAATCTTCTCCTCTTTCTTCTATGGTTATAGTACCAAAACATTTATTGCAACAACTATACTTGATAGTACAACTCATATCTTAAAATATTTAAAATATTGCAGTTTCTTTTGTCACAATTGTTAAGGTTTGTTTTAACTTCTTGTATAGACAAACTTGTGTTTTTTTCAATTTTATGTTAACAATTACTTTTCTGTTTTGTATTAACATTCTTATTATTATATTATGACACAATAACTTATTATAAAGTATACGACCCAAAGTTCCTTTTATTTAAATTCAAATTTAGGTATGCGTAGATCTAGCTTATCATTTTCATTTAAGGCAAAATTTTTGCAGCAACTAGACTAGGGAGTAGGGAGTACAACTCTCATGTTTCACAAGATTTGCACCTTCTTTTGTCGCAGTTGAGCTATGAAAATTACTTACTCTTAGCAAATCCAGGTAAGACTTTTACACTTCGAGGGCTTACCATATAACATATTATATGTTTTCATAGCTCAAAAATACAAATTTCGATGAAAAAATATGTTATAAACATAGAAATAAGAAATCAGAGTAACAATTCATACATATGTATTATAGGGTACCTGCCTATAGCAGTATATCATTAACGACAGATTTGTTAAAACCAATTATATAGGGGTAGTTATGCATTTTAGGAGCAGTTAAGTAGTTGTTATTATGTATTTTCGATTTTTATATATTGAGTAATGTTAGACAGTTATTAGGTGTGTATTCGGTAATTTTATGGATAGAGAACATCTCTATAGGAGTTCCTGGAACTCTGGAACAGCAAGCTATTGCTGTATTGGGTGTAATAGGAGACTTTGGTCTCTAGGGCAACAAGTCTATTGCTGTATTTTCTGTAATTCTTCTTTTCTTCAATAAAATTATTTCGTTTAATCTAGGGTTCTATCAATATGTATATATGCAAAATAGATGTTTTACACATGGAAACTTACAAATTAATAATGTTCTTCATATATTTGTTCAAAGTCCACCACAATGAGAACCAACATTATATTGATAACAGTGTTATGCTGGTAGTTTGTTTTGGTTACCCTGTTATTAGATTTAATAGGTTTTGGTCCCTCCACTAGCATGTTTTTGAATTGATTCTCTTAATAAAAGTGTTAAAAGTGTTCTTATTCTTAAGAATATGATCCTTAATTGGTCATAGAATATAATACATTACGTTCTCGATGTTTTCCATCCACATTTAATAAAAGGGACCAAAATCAAAACGTTTTATAAATTCAAGAACCAAAACCAAAACTTATTTTTATAGGGATCAATATCTACATGCACCATTTTGGTATTTAAGGCAATTTTAAAATATTGCAATTTCTTTTGTTGCAAATGTTAAGATTTGCTTTAACTTTTTTTTTTATGGAGACAAACTTGTATTTTTCTCAGTCATATGTTAACAACCACTATTCTGTTATTTTTTGTATTATGTAGTATGACACAATAATTAATATATACGACTAAAGTTCCTTCTATTTCAACTTAAATTTGGGTATACGATCCAAGCTTATCCTTTTCATTTGAGGTTACAATAACCAAAAACATGTATTGTAGCAACTAGACTTGGGAGTACAACTCATATTTCACAATTTTCACCTTCTCTTGTCGCAATTGTTAAGGTTTGCTTTATTTTTTTAGACAAAGTTATGTTACGTTTTTCCAGTTGTATGTTAACAACCACTACCACCACTGTTATGTTTTTGTATTATCATTCCTTATTATATTGTGACACAACTAATTAGAAAGTATATGACTAAAGTTCCTTTTATTTAAAATTGGGTATATGTTGATATAAGCTTGTCATTCTTATCTTATGGTTACAATCACTATAAATATTTGTTGTTGTAGCAACTAGACAGACATGGTAGTACAACTCATATCTCGTATACTTTGTCATTGATAATGGTGTTGGCTTCTTCATTAAAATCTATTTCTCCAAAATTAGCCTTGTATGATCAAGTTTGATGATGACAAGGTATAGGTACTCTCATGAGCCTTTTTTGGCTCAACCATCGAACCTACTGTATCATACATCTTTTTGCCTTTAAAAAATAATCAACCTTGTTAATGTCAAATAATTTATAAGTTAAGGATATATGGTAATCTGACTTTAATCACATTAAAATATATAAGACAAAATGACATTCTATCAATCAATGTTAATTTCTTAATTTATGTAAAATTCTATAAATTGGCTTAGCATGTTATAATATAAGGAAATCTTGGATGAAGAAATCGATTAAAATGCCAAAGGTTGTGCTAGGTTTTGTGATGACATGTTGCTAGTTAATAGTGTTCATTTGAAGTGGAGGGATTGAATATGACAAAATATGCTTAAGAAGAAATCGATTAAAATGCCTAGAGGTTGTGCTAGGTTTTGTTTTGTTTTGTTTTATTTTGTTTTGTAATGACATCCCGTGGAGGGATTGATATGACAAAATATGCTTGGCATCCATCCAACATGGGAAATTATGAATTTGTATGATTGGCTTGGTTATCTTCATCTTACGTTTACATTGAAGACATGAGCTAATAGTTTTATAATTTTTTTCTTTTATTTCTTGGCATGTAGTGATTACAAAAATGGAAGATTTCTGAATTTAACGCGAGTCAAAAGTTGAAGAATCATGCAAATAACAATGGGATTCATGTTTTTCTTATCCATATTACATCAAATACATTAGTGAAACATGTGTTCAGTTTTATATTTGTATTTGACAATTTGCTCATTCCGGAATTGACTAAAAGTGAGAATAACTTGACTTACATGTGTCATTTCTTTGTTCGACTAATATTGTTGAGTGACAACATCCTGGTTTGTGCATCTCAATTAGGAAAATTTGGTGCACTTTTTGCTTTAGCACTTTTGCAAATTATATTGTAGCAGCTACACAATGCATTCTGTCTTCTTTTTGCCTATATGGGTATAGGTGACTTATCTATTTTGCTCACTGGTAAGATATACAGAGAGATTAACTTTTTGATAATATCGATACCAAAAACAAACAAGGGTGATTATAATAAAAGTTTCCATGTCCGATGTATTTTCCTTAAGAATCATGTCAACTTTGTTTCGCTTAAAACATGAGATTGTTGCTGATTTGTTTTAATATTTCTTCTGTGATGAGCAACATCAGTTGTCTTTGGCCTTTTGTAGTTTTATAATCTAAACAGTTACAAAACAATGTTCATCCTCGAATTTTCTCTATTCATCGGATATTTTGTTCCATAATATTTCATGGAGTATCATTGTTATTTGGATATGACCATATTCATTATGACTCCATTGTCATTGCGATCTTTATCTTATGTCAATTAAAATCATGTCTCATTAACCTAGCAATCTTTGACTTCTTTCATGAATCATTATTTTATACATAATCGATATTTACTACCATTATGTAATTTAACAGCATGATATTCCAACTGTGGTTTCATGTTTCTTGGATCTCACATGCAACTAAAGACAGACTTCAAGGGGCCTAGAAAGTGGGAGGCACAAGTGGGACAGATTCAGGTATGTTGATCAAGATAATGCTAAAAGTGAAGTGGTCTATTCATTTCCTTTCAACTTAAGCAAGCTTTGTCCTTCATCATAATATGAGTACATTTTCATTTCAAATGGAACAAGGATAAATGTGGTATTTTATTTGACAATTTATCACTGCATAATATCTACAGAGAACGGAGAAGATGTGCATAAACATATTTTGAGTATAGGAGTGAAGAGTCTGTTAATTAATTGCCTTTCAACTTGAGCTAGCATGAAAGTTTGTCTTACACAAATAGAACCTCGACTATATTATTTAGTCTTTTTATTTTTTGGTTACTAATAATGATGCTTTTATGCATAAAAAGATTCATGATTCCACTGCATAATATGCATTATTTGATGAAATATTACGTTGAACACTCATTGTAAGTTCTCCTTACTTTTGTATTGCATTAATTTATGAGATTAATGGATATGCACTGACGGTGTAAAGTTTTTTACACCATCAGTCCATCATTAATTGTAACTGCCTAACTTACGTCATATTTTAGCCTACAACAATATTAAATAATTTATAAACAATTTTTATATTGATTTCATCTTATAGAAAATTATTTTTATCGGTACACGAATTTTTATAACTTTTTCATTTTAACTCCTATAAAACTATTCAAGAGACAAAAATTTTGTAGAAAAATAAATCCCACTTACCCAACCCCTCATCAAATACTCCCAAATCTCAAAGGGGAAAAATTATTGTAGTTCCAATTCATAATTTGATTGAAATGGAAAAATCAAGTCATCATTATCGTCATTTTAGTCACTTACTTACACACTCCAACCTAGCCTTACATAACTAGCTTACATACTCATCTTTGCAAGAAAGCTTACAAACCCTTGATTTTCCATCAAGCCATACAAATTATTAGACAACAAATCCTACTTAATATTGAATCTATATAACCTCACTCTCATTTTCTATTTAACAAACAATTTCCTCGATCACTTCCATCCCAAATCGACGAGTTTCAAAGAGAGAAACAAGGTGAAAAATTGTTCTTACTCTTACTTCCATAGTTTTTTTTTCATACATTCCAATCACATATTTGTGAGTTCAAGGTTCATAATTCTTCTCTTTTTTACAAAAAAAATAAAAAATTAAAAATTCTTCTACTCGTCCATTTTGTTTCTATTTCACTTATACTTGTTCTTTCTTCTAAAACATGATGAGTATGAGAAAATTTCTTTAATGAACCTTGATGACGAAAAATATGAAAATCTATGGATATATTTTAATGACTTTTAGGCATTTTTATTTTCTATGTTGGTGAGAAAATGTCAAGCATTATTCTACATGAATATGTTAATCCATAAGGACTAAAAAAATATTCTCATAGTTGTTTTAATAATTTCTCCTCATTTATTTCCTTATAGCCGAATTATTTGCACATGCATTTTTGTTTAGTCATTTAAGTTTTTGGACTTTTGAGAAAATCTTAGTCACTCGATTTTACGAACGTAGAAAAGCTTTGAAAAATATTTGAGTGACAAAACATTTCCTGGCCCAAAAATTTTTAGATGGCCAAATTTATATTCATTGGTGTTAAGAAAAGTGTGTTTTATGATATTTTGTTTCATTCTTGTTCATGAATCTCTAAGAGATTAGCTAAAAAAATTTTCTATTTTATGCTAAAACCAAAATAAAAGAGTATGTCGATGTTAGGGAATTTCTATTTTGTGAAGTTTTGTTGTCTTTATGAGTTTAAGCTATCATGGAACTAGAAAAATTAGTTTTTGAGTGTTGAAATATTTTTATCTATTTTGTATTAAAAAAAACCGTGACTATTTTTATAAAAAAAAACTTGTTACATTAATTTTTGGAGTTACATAAGTGCTAGTTATTTTTTCTATGTACATAAGAATGTAATAACTTTAAAACTAGAAAAACATGTCCATGAGTGAAAAACATTTCTATAACCCTTGATTGATGATGAAACTGAATTGATGAATGAGTTTTAGTTAGGAAATTGAATTTTGGTTTAGTAAATTTGTGTTATTACTAATGAGTGGAAAAAAAATTATTTTTGAGATATTAGAATTTTGTCATGAATCCTCAAATTATTTTCTTGGACTAGAAGTTACATGAATTTTATGAGTATTAACCCAAAAAACTTTACTTAATTACTTGAACAATTTTTGGTGACTAAGATTTCATAAAGAGTATGAATAATTACATGATTTTTCAAAAACTAAAAACTCTCCCTAGGTAATTTTAGTATGCAAAACGATTTGATTATGAAGTGTCCTGCGATTAAATTTTGTTAACCAGTTTGAAACTTCGTTGATTAAGTGTTTTAGTGATTTGGTATCAAATGAAACATTTAAAACCTCCCTAAGTGATAGTGATTAACCGAATTGATTTTTATGAAAAAGGGAAGTGGTTAAATTTTTTCTTTGATATTTGGTGTTAGTAAAGTTTAATGATATTTTTGGTATTAATTGAACTCATGAAAAATATGCCTAAGTAATTTTACTTGTGTTTGGCCGAATTGAGTTTGGATAAGGAAAACGATTTTTGATTTTTGGTTAAGGTAGTAAACTTTGTTTTTTTTAATTTTACTTGAGTTTGGTCTCGAAATTTTAGTCATATTTCCAACACCAGGGTCTCAGAATTTTACTCATTTTTGCAACATGTAGGTCTTGGAATGTTGGTTTTTCTGGCAGATATTACCCACATTTTATGCAGCCACCGAACCTGCTATATATATCTGTTGCTGGAAACATTTAAGACGAGGAAAACATATTTTCATTAAAAGGTTGCATAAATACTAACACATACAAAATCATAATCCATCAACACAAACAATCTTTGTTCAAACACATAAATACTAAAATTCCGAGACTGGTGTTTCGGAATAGCAGATGAAAATCGCAATGGAAAAGGCAACAAACAAAGCAAAAAATCGACAACACAAACAAAGCAAAAAACCGTGAAAGGAAGAACAACACAACCATGAAAGGGAGACAAAAATGGATAAGGAGCTTTGAACCCGTGAGAGGAAGAAAACAATGGGTAAGGAGGGAACTTTAAATGTGTGTATTGTGAGGAAGAAATGGAAGGGATCTTCAATGATTCAATGTTGTCAAGAAGGGGGAGAAGAAGGAAAATGTGTGACTGTGGAAAGAAGAAGAGGGTGGAATGTGGCCATGTGGGGTTTAGTATTGCTTAAGGGTATTTTAGTGATTTCACACTTAACTTTGGGGTTTAGGGATGGAATATGGGGTTCATAATCTATAACTCTTAATCCAGTTGTCTAAGGAACGAAAGTTATATTTTGTCCTTGTTCTATACTTGGTAAAAAATTTATCGAGTCCAAGAAGAAAAAGGATCTTATTTGGGCTTGCGACTATGATAGGATTTAAAAACCATGAGTTTTTGTGATTCTTGAAAGACGAAAGTAATATAAAGGGATTGAAATTGAAAAGATCCAATCACCCATTGTTTTTAGTGTTTGCCGAATTTGGTGAATGTCGAATGGGAAAGATGTGATTGTTTGACACTTCAAGAATGATAAAAAAAATTACATGGATTTCATAATCCTAAAGATAAGAATGATATCTTTGAATAAAAAAGAAACTACTAGTTACAAACCTTGAGAGAAAAATGTAACTTATTAGTTTATTTATGAGTGAATCGATTTTCTATGATTTAGTTACTTTGGTTTTATTTGGTCAAGTGTTGGAAAGTTTTATTATTGAATTAAAGTTGGTATTATGCACTACAAGAATTTTCTCGGACAGCTACGGAATTTTGCTAGGGAATAATTCCATAGCAATTTTATATCAAATCAGCTACGTATTAGATACGAAAATAATTTCCGTAGTTATTGTTCGATAACTTAAAAACCATTTATTATCAGGAAAACAACTATGGAACAGCCACGATCTTGCTAGGAAGTATTTCTAATGATATAAAATTCTGTAGCTGATATGTTTGCTAGGGAATATTCTGTAGCTAATTTAAGTTTTTTTTTATGTTTTATAACATTTCCTTAATTTTTAGCTTCCCCGCGAAATATTTCACTCTCCCGCTAGTAGTGTTATTGACTTTTCATTTGGTCAGTCCTTCTCTCTCAACTCCATTTCGGTCTTCCTTCTCTGCACTCACGACCGACAACCTCCCTCTTCAGTCTTCCTTCTCTCTCACGACCGACGGCCTCCCTCTTCGCCCTCATCTCTAGCCGCCACCGCCCTCATCTCTCACTGCCCGTTCATCCTTCCCTCCTTCATCTCTCAATCGAACCCTAAATTCGAACCGGCCACCAATCTTACCTCCAATCTCAATCGTGACTCACCACTCTCAATTGAACCTTCTCTTTGGGTCAATCGTGACTTACCTTCACTTTTTCAATCTTTTTTCTTTTTTCTCTATTTTCGGTGGTTTATTATTTTTGTTTTTGAAGTTTTATTTTCTGCGTATTATCTATTGTGGTCATGTAATGCAATGTATCAATTTTATTGTTTCTCCAAATTGCCTTTTTCTATTTACTTGTAGTTCTCTAACGGATGCTTTCTAATTTATGTTGAAGCTCTGTGTATCTTCTTCTTCCTCCGTGGTTGTGTTTTTAGGTTCTTGGAAAGGAAAAGCTCTCTCTCTCTCTCTCTCTCTCCTTCAGTTTAAGGTGTTGCATGTAACCTTATAAGTAACATTTTTTTCCATGAAAATGAAAATGTATTGCTGCATATCTGAGGGTTTTTTTTATTTTTTTAAGGGTCTGAAAGTGTTTGAGTTCGATCTCCCATATTTGACCCTTCATTTTGAAGAAAAAAGGTCTCTGCTTTTCTTAATTTTTTTATTTATTTATTTTCTTTGCTTTTTTATTTTCTATTTGTTAATATTTAGCCATTTTAGGGTTACCTTTTTGTTTTTCATATTTTGAAAGTCAAGAGCTTTATTTGATGGTTGGATTTTTCTAAATGTAATAACTGTTGCTTAATTTGTGTCTATACTCTATATTAAATTTTATGTTTGAATTTGTGTATAAATGTTTTATTTTTTGGGAAAAAAATATGAATTGGATTGTCATGGAGATGCAAGTTACATACCATTCTGGGCTTGTAACTTGCATACCAATCATGGCTTCTGTGCACCTCACCACCTCTGCTTCTTTGTGGAATAGGTAATTAGTAATAACTCTTACTTCTTTCTTTGCCCTTCACTGCTTCTGTGCACCTCACCACCTCTCTTTCTTTCTTTCTTTCACTTAAATTCTTGTGCTGTTTGATTTTTGACTAGAGATATTGAATTTACTTGCTTCATTTAATTGGAATCACTTTGGGCTACTTTGTTGGGATGATAGTCATGAACTCAACAAGGTCATTGAAACACCCCGCATTTTTTCCATACGTGCGTAAACGAATTCGTTAAAAATAAACCTTGAGTTTTTGTTTTCAAAAGGATTTTCTAAAGAGGATTTTTCGTGTGTGATAATTAAGTGTGGATTTTTATAAACAAAGTGTTTTATGATAAGAAATGAATGATTTTGTTGAGTTTAAAATGATTTGAGGATTAATGATTTTATTAACAGTGTGATTTCTTTATGGAATAAATTTGCATTTTTGGATTTATGAACTTTGAAAATGTAATCTTTAGAATTTTCTGGATTGATTCACAAAATTTATTTCTGAAAATTGTGAAGGTCAAATTTTTAAGAAACCATGATTTTTGAAGGTTAATAACTTTAAATAAATTTGTCTTTTGAAAACTTCTTATTTGTATGAAAAGCTTGATTTTTAAAGATTATTTGGAGATTTTACTTATGTGTATTTTATGTAGATGCTTGTTTTATTTTGAAAGAGTCTAAGTTTTCTTAATAATAAAATGCGTTCTTGTAGGAAATTAAATCTAATTGCCATGACATGAATTTAATCTATGATATGTGTTTAATGTGATATGTGAGTGTTGTCTGAAAATGATTATGTGTGAATGTGATTCTTGTAAGTATTTGCATGATTATGAGAATTAATGATTATAAGGTCTTGAATAAGTTTGATTAGGAAATAAAAATATAAGATGTGTGTATATGTATGTGTATGTCACGATTTATGTCTGTGCATGTGTGTGTGGTGCTACGGTTTTGTGTGTGTGTAAAGGTTTAGGATTTTGAATGGCGGGCAAGGAAATTTCTAGGATGGATTAGGAACCAAAGAGAGATCACATGGGTAGAAAAAGGATTTGAAGTGATGGAAATAACCTTGCATGATGAAGCCTAATTCCCTAGCCTACTCCAATTTGTCTCCTTGATTTAACCCCTCCCATGCAAACTTTTGGAAACCTGAAATTGCCCTTCCATTTGATGCTTTGGCCGAACCAAAATTCAAGGGAAAAGAGGACCAATTCGGTTGCCCTTAAATACACCTAGCCTTGGTTCATTTCATACACTCCATTCCCATTTCCTTCACTTACACATCCAAACACATTTCTAAGGGCTCCTCAAACCCTTAGAAGTAAAAAAAGAGAGAGAGAGAAGAAGAGAGTGTGGCCGTGGGGAGCAAGAAGCAAGAAGAAGGAGACTTAGAGCTTGGCCATAGATTTTCCTTGAAGATCAAGAGTATTAGGAGTTAGGAGATCAACTTTCCTTGGTAGGTTATTCGAAGATCAAGAAGGAGATTATGTTAGTTAGGTTATTCTTTAGGTTTTGTAATTTTTCTTTTTCTTTCTCCTTGCATGCTCTCCTTTATAGCTTGAAAGATGAGTGTGAGTGTTGTTTAATCTTGATCATGAACTTCTAAAGTTTCGATTGGTTTGTAATATGTAAAATCATGGACTCTATGCCTCGGTTATGGCTCTCTAGGTAGATCTTGATGATTTTCTAAACAAACTTCTAAAGGATTTAAATAATTACTTGGAGTTTTTCTGAAAACTAAAAGTGAAATTCCTTGCATGTTGGAATTCTTCTCTAAAACTGTGATCTATAAGGTTTTCATGAAAAGTTTTGGTAAACCATTTATGATATAAGTTTGATTTGTAACAAAGTAAAGAATTTAAGTCTTGCATGTTAATTTCTCTTGCTTAAATCATGATCTAAACTTATTTGGGAAGAAAGTAGGGCTTTTTAGCTTTGCATGTTGATTTTGTGATGATCTTGGTTAATCTTTGTATGTGCATGTATTAATCCATGTTTGTTAATTAAAAGTTAGAACTTTGAGGTTTGCATGTTAAGTTTTCAAGTAAAAAGATTAAGTTTTTCCCTCTATGTGTGTTACGGCCTAGAAAAATAAGTAGGATAATGATCTTTAAAATGATTCTTTTTAATAGGAGTATGATTTGATTTAAGGATTTGTTTTATGTATGTTGTGTTGGTGTGAAGGCCATTCGGCCATAAGCGATGAAGGTGTCATGATGTTTGATTATTTGGTGCATGTATGTATTATGAGTGGATTTAGTGATTGTAAGGTCATGCATGATATTTTAGAAGTTTAAGGCATAATCTTAATTTTGTTTAAAGTATGAGTTGATGAGAATATTTTAGGGAAATCTTGTCATAATAATGATACATGCATATTGATATAAATGGTGATGTGTGATGATTGGAATGACTTGCTTTGAAAATCTACATGTTTTGCTTTGATTTATTGTCTTTAGTATACGGAAAAGTGAATTAAAATTCTTGTCTTATGTATGATGATATTCGGTCATGAGGTAGGAGAATAGGGAATTGTGTTGATCATCATTTAGGTTGCATGTAGACTAAGATTAGCTTAATTTAAGAACATGAAGATGCATGTATGAAATGATTAAATTTAAAGGGGAAATAAGAATAAAACTTTGAAATGATTTGTGGTTTTGATTGTTGTCTTGACTTGAGTTAAGAAAATGAAATTGAAATTGTTAAAATTTCCCTATGATGCTTACGGTTTTAGTCTTGAAAGAGGTAGAATAATTTCATTATTTTATATCTTTGATTGTATGTTATATCTTTGCAAGATTTTACTTAGGTGTTTCGGATAATGCATGTTTAGATGGTTAGAGAATTTTCTTTCTTGAAATGACTAGTGAGAGTGACTATATTATATGTGTATGCTGTGATGTGTTGATGAAATGATGTGTTAATTTCCTTTCTTCTTTTCGGTTTTAGGAATGAAAATGAATAAGTTGATTGGATTAATTTTCATGATGTTAATTTTATGATTTCAAGGTTTAGAATTTATTGGTAATTAGGAAATGTTAATCATGGGTAATTCGGTTTTGTCATGATTTAATTAAGAGGTTAAGTTTGAATTATTTTCCTATGCATGATCGAGTTGGTGTGTTAGTGTTATAATTTAATTAGTTATTTTTTTAGCTTAAAAGTGTTTTTCAATAGGTGAATGGTGAATGTTTGGATTTTTAAATAATTTAGTTTAATGTGATTCTAGAATTTCATCTTTTCGAATTTTGGTATCCTGTTGGACGTTTTCGTAACATGAATGTTTTAAATTAAGTTTTCAATAATAAAAGGAATTTATTTGGATAAAGGGAGTATTTTAAATTGTTTTCAAGTTTCCTCGAAAACTGTTTTAATCATGGATTTGAATTGAATTTGAAAGCCTTGGATATTGACAACGAATTTTTAAAAGAGAAATTGTTTTCAAAATCGAATTAAACGAGTATGTCGAAATCGTTTCTAACGCACGGGAAAAATGTCTTAGTTCGAGAGACGGACGCGAAGGAAATGAGGAGAGGATAACTACCGAGAAGTCTTGGAGAGCTTTAGGACGTCTCATCATTGAGGTGAGAGAGGGGCTTTCCCTTAAGACGCCGTGGTAATTAGGTAACATATTAAGGCGTCCAATCATCTCAAAGATTGGACCCCGATCTCACTTAGCGAAGTAGTGTGATAGCAGTTATTTGTTTATTGTGTGTTGTTTGGCTATCCACTCGAACGACTGAGAACGGTTTATTTGTTGGAATGTTTTGATGGTATAGTTTATTATTAGAATTATGCATGAGTTGTTTGATTGAATGATTTAATTATTAGTTCAGTAATTTATGATACTGTTAGAACTGTTTGAATAAGCTTTAAGAACAAAGTTATGGAAGTAATTAATTAAGAATGAAAAGAAAAGAACAGCGGATAAGAACGATGAGAATGATTGAGAACGAGTGAAAGGAGTTGATAATGCTGCTGAGCCCGAGTTGGCGAGGAAGGACACTAACGATGATGCGGGGCCATAGTGACATGAAGGACGCGAAGGATGCTGCTGAGCCACAGTTAATGAAAAGGACAATGGTGGCGTTGCTGAACGATAATTGGCCAGAAGGAGTGCTGATGAAGCTGTTGAGCAAGGACTGATGAGAACAGTGCTGACAAAATATGTGAGGAAGAAAGAAGAGGCAAAGGTGCCGTGTTGATTCAAGTAATGGCATATGAGTTTAGGGGGATTAGATGCGAACGATTAGCGGTCGGGACTCGTTGAAGGGATGCACCAAGGATGAGCCGACCATTGAGACTAAGCCGTAATTAAAATTTCTTAAAAGACTTTAAAAGACATTAACAAACACGGGGAGGTATGAGAGTGATATCGAAGTAGTGGAGAGGAAGGAACCATAAGTATCTACGGATACTTAGGAGGAGATTGCATTAGGGGAGGACAATGACGGTGATACGTCAAGAAGTCTAGTGTACTTTCTCGGCGGAACGAATCCCACATGTGGCGTACGAACGTGGTAGGGACTGGGTCCAATGCCATGGAAAGTTCTGCATTCGAAACTAGAATAGTACTGTCGCCCCCTAGATTTCAAATCTTGAACAGTGAGAGGGACTGGAACGGGGCATTGTGATTTGCCACTGTGATACAGTGAGCGTTGATTAATGATATTATATGAATTGAATTGATTTGAGGATGTAGTCCTCCTGGGCTGGGACCAATTGTTTGTGAGACAGCTGTCGTGCCCGCGTGGTAAAGGTCCTGTACTCCTGTTTGCTTCCGACTAGGTTGGGTGGTTGACCGAGGAGATGTAGACGTGTGTGCGAGCTCAATGATGTTCCCCCTCATCATTGATGCTAACCGAAACGATAAGACTTAAAGAACTAAGATATTCTAAAGATAAGCGCAACGATAATAATAATAATAGTAATAACAATACCAAGTGATGGATAAGACGGATGAGTTATTTGAGATATGAATCCCTCGAAGCATCCGATGAGTTTGAGAATAAGAATGAAAGAGAAGCACCAAGGTTGAGAATGTGATATCAATGAATCTTGAAAATATTATTATTGTGAATGATCAAATGTGTGTTTATGTTTATACCCTGATGATGATCATGCGTTGCTTTGATTATGTTTTATTGTGTTTGATTTAATTTGTTATAGTTATTTTGTCTTAATATTTACCTGATGTAATCCCACATAGTCGACATTGCCGTTTTGGGTAGCTCACTCTCTCGCATTTCTATTATGTATTGTATAAACTCTGTACGGATCCTAGATGGACAACATTGCGAGATACCAGTTGATTCGCGAGATCGGAGCATCCCCAATGAGAGGAGACAACATCACTGTGTCTGCCTACGTGATGTTCTTCATAGAGATTAAGCGCAGAAGGGCAGAGCTCATCGAGAGAATTGCAGCTCATGAGTTGGAGACTGATAGCGTGCCGGACGACTCTACGGTGGAGATTACTGAGGAGGCAGAGGAGGAGGATCCCGACACTTGGTCAGAGGCTGATACAGAGGAGCGTTTGAGTGACGAGGATTGGTGCCCGAGTCCTGAGGACATTCTGACAGAGGATGAGGACGAGTGAGAGCTGGATCGACCAAAGTGCAGTATTAAGTAGCAAGCTTTAGCATAGGTTTATGACTAGAGGTTAGGTAATTCCCTTTTGAGTAATGTATCCTACTTTCAGTTCTTAGTATCATGGCTCTATCACGCTGTAACCCTAAACAAGTTTATTTTCAGTACTGACGTTTTAGAATTTCATTGAATGGGCTATTCGGTTTAAATGATGTTTTGGGAAACGAGTTTCAAAGTGCGATGTCTTGTGACATCTCGGTTTGGAGCTTGAAAGATGTTATGCACCTGAGAACGTAAATTTTTAATTATAGTCAAGTTTCTAAACGAAAACGTTCTCACAGGTACGTAACGCTTGTTTTTTTTAAAAAAAAATGGCCCAAATTTTCACTATATTTTATTGAAAGCGATTATGGTTTCAAGTTGCCAAATCAGGGTGTTACAGTTGTGGTATCAGAGCAATGGTTTATCTAAGAACTCTTGTGTGTGGACTTACATACTCTATCGTGTGACTCTGAGTGTGCGCTAGTAGTAAGATAGCAATAGATAAGAATAGGAACGCTAGGAATGTGTCGACGTATTTCTGGAAGGTGTTAGTCTCCATCCGCAATAGAATCTGGGAGCGGTGTTCAGTGCCGTCCTGTGACGTTAATCCGTGATTCGAACTTTCCTTGTTGAACTCCTTTTGATAAGAACTCCTTTTGTTTGAAGTAACCTTTAAGTCATTGACCTGATATCTTGTCTTGTGACTAGAACTCTTCTTTCTTGTTGGAACCTTCTTGTGAAAATCCTGGATTTTTGCCAAACTGCTTTGGCAAGGTGTTTGAAAGAGCCTTTTCCAGAAAATTTTTAACCCTTAACTTGACCATTTGCTATGAACATAGATGAACCCAAAAGTTTTCTCTTTAACCTTGATCAAATGTTTGTGCTTCCCTAAAGCTTTAGTGAGAATGTTAAACCCTGACATCCGACATCCGTCATACAGGTGTTCTTTGACTAGACAGTGGATGGTGAAGTGTCGTGAGGCAAGAATTGTAAGTATCAAGGAAACTAAGGATTGGTTGACATGAATGACAGAAGTGTGAGCCTTGGAGAAGATAGGAGTACCCTTTAGAGTCGTAGGAAGGTGATGAGTCATGTAAAATAAGCAGGAATTAGAATTTTGAGGGCGGATTAGTTCAAATGGTGGCCTAGATAGTGGTAAGATAAGGAGGAATTTGAGAAAATATCCAGAACCTGAGGTCCTAAGTGTCGTGATTTGAGGAGGAAGAATGGTTAAATAGAGGAGAATAGACGATAAGGTGGTGAAGCTGAATTAGTGAAGTGGTGGAACTTGTGATTAGAACCCTTAGGTGTGACTCAAAGTTAGGCTGGAGAATTAAGACTTGACGTTTTGAGGAGTAATAGGTCTCTGAACTGAAGGAATATTGATGGCATAGAACTCGTGATAGATAGAAAAGTTGGTCAAAGGTCTAGAATGTCTAAGTTGTATGATTAAGTATTTAAGAATAGGGAGTGAAATAGTACGTATTTCTTGAGGATTAGTGGCAGTTAAGGAAAAAGGGGAAGATGAGATAGCGACCCTAGAAGGCGGATAGGAGCGATTAATGGATAAAGTGTAAGACAATTAAAGGATAGATTGAAGTTAAGCGATAAAAAAAAATTCTGTAAGATTGATCAAAAGTGGTGAAATATGAGGATTTTTAGAAGTTAAGTCTGTGATGAAGAGTGTGGTGTATGGAGATATGATTTATTAAAGTTGGGGAGCAAGTGAAGATATGAGATGTTAGGAAATAGCTTGACTAGGCTTGAACCGATGAGGAAGAATTTAACCCTATGCAGTAGTAGAGTCTTGATCCAAACGAATCTAACCCTGTTATGTCTGGATGTTGCTCGGATATCTTGAAACTCTTTATTCTTTTGCTTTCCGTGAAAACTGTATTGTTTGTACCCCATTTCGTTTGTTGTTAAAAAGTACTCCCAAGAGATTACTTTTGCAAGTAATCCGTTTGATTAGCCCGTAAGAATGGTAGATAGACAGTACACGACCGCGAATGTTTGCGACGGTTGCTGCAGTTAAAGAATAGAGAGATTATTCAATCGAGCTACGCATTTATAGATCAGGCTCGCTCTACACAGCATTTCTCGAGGACGAGAAATCCACAAGTTGGGGAGAATGTAACACCCCGCATTTTTCCCATACGTGCGTAAACGAATTCGTTAAAAATAAACCTTGAGTTTTTGTTTTAAAAGGGATTTTCTAAAGAGGATTTTTCGTGTGTGATAAATAAGTGTGGATTTTTATAAACAAAGTGTTTTATGATAAGAAATGAATGATTTTGTTGAGTTTAAAATGATTTGAGGATTTATGATTTTATTAATAGAGTGATTTCTTTATGGAATAAATTTGCATTTTTGGATTTATGAACTTTGAAAATGTAATCTTTAGAATTTTCTGGATTGATTCACAAAATTTATTTCTGAAAATTGTGAAGGTCAAATTTTTAAGAAACCATGATTTTTGAAGGTTAATAGCTTTAAATAAATTTGTCTTTTGGAAATTTCTTATTTGTATGAAAAGCTTGATTTTTAAAGATTATTTGGAGATTTTACTTATGTGTATTTTATGTAGATGCTTGTTTTATTTTGAAAGAGTCTAAGTTTTCTTAATAATAAAATGCGTTCTTGTAGGAAATTAAATCTAATTGCCATGACATGAATTTAATCTATGATATGTGTTTAATGTGATATGTGAGTGTTGTCTGAAAATGATTATGTGTGAATGTGATTCTTGTAAGTATTTGCATGATTATGTGAATTAATGATTATAAGGTCTTGAATAAGTTTGATTAGGAAATAAAAATATAAGATGTGTGTATATGTATGTGTATGTCACGATTTATGTGTGTGCATGTGTGTGTGGTGCTACGGTTTTGTGTGTGTGTATAGGTTTAGGATTTTGAATTGTGGGCAAGGAAATTTCTAGGATGAATTAGGAACCAAAGGGAGATCACATGGGTAGAAAAAGGATTTGAAGTGATGGAAATAACCTTGCATGATGAAGCCTAATGCCCTAGCCTACTCCAATTTGTCTCCTTGATTTAACCCCTCCCATGCAAACTTTTGGAAACCCGAAACTGCCCTTCCATTTGATGCTTTGGCCGAACCAAAATTCAAGGGCAAAGAGGACCAATTCGGTTGCCCTTAAATACACCTAGCCTTGGTTCATTTCATACACTCCATTCTCATTTCCTTCACTTACACATCCAAACACATTTCTAAGGGCTCCTCAAACCCTTAGAAGAAAAAAAAAGAGAGAGAGAGAATAAGAGAGTGTGGCCGTGGGGAGCAAGAAGCAAGAAGAAGGAGACTTGGAGATCGGCCATAGATTTTCCTTGAAGATCAAGAGTATTAGGAGTTAGGAGATCAACTTTCCATGGTAGGTTATTCGAAGATCAAGAGGGAGATTATGTTAGTTAGGTTATTCTTTAGGTTTTTTAATTTTTCTTTTTCTTTCTCCTTGCATGCTTTCCTTTATAGCTTGAAAGATGATCGTGAGTGTTGTTTAATCTTGATCATGAACTTCTAAAGTTTCGATTGGTTTGTAATATGTAAAATCATGGACTCTATGCCTCGGTTATGGCTCTCTAGGTAGATCTTGATGATTTTCTAAACAAACTTCTAAAGGATTTAAATAATTACTTGGAGTTTTTGTGAAAACTAAAAGTGAAATTCCTTGCATGTTGGAATTCTTCTCTAAAACCGTGATCTATAAGGTTTTCATGAAAAGTTTCGGTAAACCATTTATGATATAAGTTTGATTTGTAACAAAGTAAAGAATTTAAGTCTTGCATGTTAATTTCTCTTGCTTAAATCATGATCTAAACTTATTTGGGAAGAAAGTAGGGCTTTTTAGCTTTGCATGTTGATTTTGTGATGATCTTGGTTAATCTTTGTATGTGCATGTATTAATCCATGTTTGTTAATTAAAAGTTAGAACTTTGAGGTTTGCATGTTAAATTTTCAAGTAAAAAGATTAAGTTTTTCCCTCTATGGGTGTTACGGCCTAGAAGAAATAAGTAGGATAATGATCTTTAAAATGATTCTTTTTAATAGGAGTATGATTTGATTTAAGGATTTGTTTTATGTATGTTGTGTTGGTGTGAAGGCCATTCGGCCATAAGTGATGAAGGTGTCATGATGTTTGATTATTTGGTGCATGTATGTATTATGAGTGGATTTAGTGATTGTAAGGTCATGCATGATATTTTAGAAGTTTAAGGCATAATCTTAATTTTGTTTAAAGTATGAGTTGATGAGAATATTTTAGGGAAATCTTGTCATAATAATGATACATGCATGTTGATATAAATGATGATGTGTGATGATTGGAATGACTTGCTTTGAAAATCTACATGTTTTGCTTTGATTTATTGTCGTTAGTATATGGAAAAGTGAATTAAAATTCTTGTCTTATGTATGATGATATTCGGTCATGAGGTAGGAGAATAGGGAATTGTGTTGATCATCATTTAGGTTGCATGTAGACTAAGATTAGCTTAATTTAAGAACATGAAGATGCATGTATGAAATGATTAAATTTAAAGGGGAAATAAGAATAAAACTTTGAAATGATTTGTGGTTTTGATTGTTGTCTTGACTTGAGTTAAGAAAATGAAATTGAAATTGTTAAAATTTCCCTATGATGCTTACGGTTTTAGTCTTGAAAGAGGTAGAATAATTTCATTATTTTATATCTTTGATTGTATGTTATATCTTTGCAAGATTTTACTTAGGTGTTTCGGATAATGCATGTTTAGATGGTTAGAGAATTTTCTTTCTTGAAATGACTAGTGAGAGTGACTATATTATATGTGTATGCTGTGATGTGTTGATGAAATGATGTGTTAATTTCCTTTCTTCTTTTTGGTTTTAGGAATGAAAATGAATAAGTTGATTGGATTAATTTTCATGATGTTAATTTTTTGATTTCAAGGTTTAGAATTTATTGGTAATTAGGAAATGTTAATCATGGGTAATTCGGTTTTGTCATGATTTAATTAAGAGGTTAAGTTTGAATTATTTTCCTATGCATGATCGAGTTGGTGTGTTAGTGTTATAATTTAATTAGTTATTTTTTTAGCTTAAGAGTGTTTTTCAATAGGTGAATGGTGAATGTTTGGTTTTTTAAATAATTTAGTTTAATGTGATTTTAGAATTTCATCTTTTCGAATTTTGGTATCCTGTTGGACGTTTTCATAACATGAATGTTTTAAATTAAGTTTTCAATAATAAAAGGAATTTATTTGGATAAAGGGAGTATTTTAAATTGTTTTCAAGTTTCCTCGAAAACTGTTTTAATCATGGATTTGAATTGAATTTGAAAGCCTTGGATATTGACAACGAATTTTTAAAAGAGAAATTGTTTTCAAAATAGAATTAAACGAGTATGTCGAAATCGTTTCTAACGCACGGGAAAAATGTCTTAGTTCGAGCGACGGACGCGAAGGAAATGAGGAGAGGATAACGATCGAGAAGTCTTGGAGAGCTTTAGGACGTCTCGTCATTGAGGTGAGAGAGGGGCTTTCCCTTAAGACGCCGTGGTAATTTGGTAACATATTAAGGCGTCCAATCATCTCAAAGATTGGACCCCGATCTCACTTAGCAAAGTAGTGTGATAGCAGTTATTTGTTTATTGTGTGTTGTTTGGCTATCCACTCGAACGACTGAGATCGGTTTATTTGTTGGAATGTTTTGATGGTATAGTTTATTATTAGAATTATGCATGAGTTGTTTGATTGAATGATTTAATTATTAGTTCAGTAATTTATGATACTGTTAGAACTGTTTGAATAAGCTTTAAGAACAAAGTTATGGAAGTAATTAATTAAGAATGAAAAGAAAAGAACAACGGATAAGAACGATGAGAATGATTGAGAACGAGTGAAAGGAGTTGATAATGCTGCTGAGCCCGAGTTGGCGAGGAAGGACACTAACGATGATGCGGGGTCATAGTGACGTGAAGGACGCGAAGGATGCTGCTGAGCCACAGTTAATTAAAAGGACAATGGTGGCGTTGCTGAACGATAATTGGCCAAAAGGAGTGCCGATGAAGCTGTTGAGAAAGGACTGATGAGAACAGTGCTGACAAAATATGTGAGGAAGAAAGAAGAGGCAAAGGTGCCGTGTTGATTCAAGTAATGGCATATGAGTTTAGGGGGATTAGATGCGAACGATTAGCGGTCGGGACTCGTTGAAGGGATGCACCAAGGATGAGCCGATAATTAGGACTAAGCCGTAATTAAAATTTCTTAAAAGACTTTAAAAGACATTAACAAATACGGGGAGGTATGAGAGTGATATCGAAGTAGTGGAGAGGAAGGAACCATAAGTATCTACGGATACTTAGGAGGAGATTGCATTAGGGGAGGACAATGACGGTGATACGTCAAGAAGTCTAGTGTACTTTCTCGGCGGAACGAATCCCACATGTGGCGTACGAACGTGGTAGGGACTGGGTCCAATGCCGTGGAAAGTTCTGCATTCGAAACTAGAATAGTACTGTCGCCCCCTTGATTGCAAATCTTGAACAGTGAGAGGGACTGGAATGGGGCACTGTGATTTGCCACTGTGATACAGTGAGTGTTGATTAATGATATTATATGAATTGAATTGATTTGAGGATGTAGTCCTCCTGGTCTGGGACCAATTGTTTGTGAGACAGCTGTCGTGCCCACGTGGTAAAGGTCCTGTACTCCTGTTTGCTTCCGACTAAGTTGGGTGGTTGGCCGAGGAGATGTAGACGTGTGTGCGAGCTCAATGATGTTCCCCCTCATCATTGATGCTAACCAAAACGATAAGACTTAAAGAACTAAGATATTCTAAAGATAAGCGCAACGATAATAGTAATAATAATAGTAATAACAATACCAAGTGATGGTTAAGACGGATGAGTTATTTGAGATATGAATCCCTCGAAGCATCCGATGAGTTCGAGAATGAGGAATGAAAGAGAAGCACCAAGGTTGCGAATGTGATATCAATGAATCTTGAAAATATTATTATTGTGAATGATCAAATGTGTGTTTATGTTTATACCCTGATGATGATCATGCGTTGCTTTGATTATGTTTTATTGTGTTTGATTTAATTTGTTATAGTTATTTTGTCTTAATATTTACCTGATGTAATCCCACATAGTCGACATTGCCGTTTTGGGTAGCTCACTCTCTCTCGCATTTCTATTATGTATTGTATAAACTCTGTACGGATCCTAGATGGACAACATTGCGAGATACCAGTTGATTCGCGAGATCGGAGCATCCCCAATGAAAGGAGACAACATCACTATGTCTGCCTACGTGATGTTCTTCATAGAGATTTAGCGCAGAAGGGCAGAGCTCACCGAGAGAATTGCAGCTCGTGAGTTGGAGACTGATAACGTGCCGGACGACTCTACGGTGGAGATTACTGAGGAGGCAGAGGAGGAGGATCCCGACACTTGGTTAGAGGCTGATACAGAGGAGCGTCTGAGTGACGAGGATTGGTGCCCGAGTCCTGAGGACATTCTGACAGAGGATGAGGACGAGTGAGAGCTGGATCGACCAAAGTGCAGTATTAAGTAGCAAGCTTTAGCATAGGTTTATGACTAGAGGTTAGGTAATTCCCTTTTGAGTAATGTATCCCACTTTCAGTTCTTAGTATCATGGCTCTATCACGCTGTAACCCTAAACAAGTTTATTTTCAGTACTGACGTTTTAGAATTTCATTGAATGGGCTATTCAGTTTAAATGATGTTTTGGGAAACGAGTTTCAAAGTGCGATGTCTTGTGACATCTCGGTTTGGAGCTTGAAAGATGTTATGCACCTGAGAACGTAAATTTTTAATTATAGTCAAGTTTCAAAACGAAAACGTTCTCACGGGTACGTAACGCTTGTTTTAAAAAAAATGGCCCAAATTTTCACTATATTTTATTGAAACCGATTATGGTTTCAAGTTGCCAAATCAGGATGTTACAGTCATGTCTATAGATATTTTATTAATTTGTTGTTTACCCTTGTCTGTATATATCAAGATTAGAAAATAAATGAAATAGGAAAAATAAAGTAGTATTTTTTAGTGAAGGAATTTGAAAATAAATGAAATTGGAAAAATAAAGTTGTATGTTTTAGTGAAGGAATTTGACTACTTAGTCTTGGTTATAGGTTCTGGAGAAGATTTAAGGAAGTGGTGCAGGGAAAAGCTCTTATAGTTTGTAGCCTTCCCTTGATATGCTTTAGAGATTAAGCTGCCTTATATAGTTTTAGCTAGATTCTGAGGCCATGATTGGTATGCAAGTTACAAACCCAGAATGGTTGTACCTTATATTAATTTGTGTCTATACTCTATTGACTTTGAATACTCATGTTTGTTTAGCATGTAATGTAATTTAAATTACACTTGGTTGATTACCTGGTTTTTGGTGTGGATGATTGAATATGGGATATTTGGAGGATGCATATAGATAAAATGAAACTATCACTAATGTTAGCAAGCTGGCATTCATCTTGTCTGATTGGCTGGCTATGTTGTGTAATGAGAGATGGACCTTGCTCATTTTTTAAATTGGATTGAAATGTTTTTGGGATCAGACTATTACAGATCAACCTGCTGTATGCAAATTCAAGACAGTTAACTTTTTACTTGAAAATTTATAACTTCATTGCAATATTAGTTTATTCATGTTTATGTACTGTCACTGCTAAGATATTATATTTCTATCCAAATAAAAACTGTTACATTATATGCATTGTCTAACCAAATATCCGCTAACTAACTCTAGACTAGCTGTCAACTAACTTTAGTTAGTTAAATAACAGAAGCACCTAAACTATATCTAAGTTACTGGTGTTTCTTCCTTCTCAAGTAATTCCTTAGCTTTAGTTGACTGAGAGTGTGACTGGCTTAATGCACACGTCAAACCAAATGGAACTAGTATGAGAGGCTCAGAAATATATAGCTAGCCCAATATAAATGGTCCTTAGCACTTTGTATTCAGCTAATAATGGGTCACATGATATATTTAGGATTTTAAGTGTTTTTATTCTAAAACCATGATTCTTGTGTTCCTCTACTTATTTTTCTCCGTATCAAAATGGTATAACTGCTCTTCATATATGCACCAAGACGATTGACCTCTATTTAATCAGTTAAGACTGAAAGTATGAGAGGCAAGGAAACATAAAATTCTGCCAATACTATCAAAACAATGAGGCATTTAACCAACTCAAGAAGAAGTCAACTTTAGGTTCAATCAAAATTTATTTATCAAGTAATCTTGTGCATGCATGTACTGCATGCTTTGGTCCTTTTTTACCTCAAAACAGTGATAGCGATCTGAAGTTGCTTACCTCTGTTATAAACCAGATAGGTGCAATGTAAAATCCATAAGTAGCAACTTCCTTCATAGAAAGTTGTCTCTCTGCTTTTGGAATATTAGTATCATTATATATAGTCACCAATGGCTTAACTTCTGCAAGAGTTGAAAGGTCTAAATCACTATCTTTACGAATCACATTGCCCGATTCTGCATCAAACTTTTTCTGCACACCATTGCCTTTGAGCGGAGAGCTACTCCAGACAAAAAAATCATCTGTTCTTTCTGTGTTTTTTCCACTTTTAGGAGAGCTGCAGTGTTTAAGTAAGCTATAGAACCAGTCCTTAATGAATGCTATTGGGAGGTAAACTACGAGAAGAGAAGCTCCAAGATACGTTATTGCGAATGGCTGCTTGTAATTTGTTACCCTCTTCTGCTGTCTTCTTGTTCCCTATTGCTTTGTTGCCTGCCTGTATTTAGGAGGAGTTCTTCTAATTGCTGGACCAATATTCAGCAACTAACTTAGAGAAGGAAGAGTCCGTCTGTATAAGCTTTGAAGTTCTATCATACTCCACTAGTTTCCCTATATAAGTTTGGTTTAAGAATAGTGAGAATTGAAATATTATTAGTTAGGTGTACTGGAACAGCTGCAACTAAGTTGTTTATTCTTGTCTTATTGCCTCAACTGTGATTTTTATTGTTGGTTTTCTGTTCCCAACACTAACTCTGTTTTTCTTTCTTCTGCAGATTATATAATTCATACTTCTCAGGTACTTGTTATTCTCTTCTGAATTCCTTATTCTGTTTACTTTTTGAAATAAGAATCATTCTCATTTGTTTATTCCTTTTTCCCAAAAAAATTATTTGAAAGTATTTTGTGTTAATTTTTCTGTTTGTGATTCTAAATTTAGCTAAGATCTTTTCCATTGCATAAGGTGGATTCTTTGTTCTCTGTTTTTTCTTGTTATTGCGGGTTATTGTACCTAGGATTTGTGAAGTTTGTTGTGACACCCTTTTCCCATACAAGTAAATATTACAATAAATAAGTATTACTTGTAAAATATATGGACTTGTTATTGTATAGAAATGATGAAAATCAAAATTTCTCTTTTCAAGCGGGTGCACAAACCAAAACTTGGAATTCTTGGAGAAGAAATTCTAATTCGTTTCAAACAGTTGTATTGAATTCGGCAATATCTAAAACCTTTTCATGAGCGGGATAGCATTCGTATTTGAAATCGTATTTATATGATAGAAAGTAAATGGAGCTATCATTTTCGTAGCCGAGCTCTTTAAAAAGATTAAATAAGAGTAAGCGGAAATTATAGGACTATGCAACTAATAGGAATATAATATAGACTTTATATACATATATAAATAAAAAGTTAGGTGATACATAGTCCAAGCATAAGTCATGTCTCCAAGATCCATAACACAAGTCCATAATAGATCTATGCTCAAAATAAAACCATAGCCCTAGAGTACTCATAGTATATCTACAATATGCACATCTCAAAATATATAGACTCTAGAGGTGGTCACATAGATCTGGCAGCATCAGTAGTAGTGATAGTAGTAGCAGTCTCCAAGAAGCAAAAGTAACATCATCATCATCAGCAGCAGCAGCAGCAGTATCTCCTCCACAGCATTCCTACACCGGATCACCTGATCCTCATCATACACCTTATACACGTACCTAGGGATCATCATCCCTCCACTGACTCCCTGTGGAATGAACGACAGGCTCGCCCCCACTCTCATCCTCCACGGGATCCTCCTCGATCTCATCCGATGGAGAGTGTACCCTACCACTGGGTACGGGGTCAGGAGATGGTGTGACCCTGACTGGACTCCTCGGATCAGAAGGGAGAGTATCCTCGCGGACGACTCTCGAGGAAAAAGGGTGTGATTGGGTAGGTCTGAAACGAAAACTATGATAAGAGCGAGCTGGCCGTGTGGAAGGTGGTCCATGATATGTGTAAAACGGGGGTACGTGCATAGTGTATATGATGGGAAAAAGCTCTCAGACGTGCACCAACAGAGGATTCCAAAGAAAAAGCTCTCCAACACCAAAAACCAGTTTGAGCATCACATGCAGAGCAGTTTTGAGTGCAGCACCAAGATTGAATTGGTTTACACATGAAACAGAGATAAGAATTGGGGAATTTAGTTTTTATAGACTCTATGCAACACATACCAACTAAAGAAATCAATTTGAGACCCAAAGACTCGTGAGCTTACCAGAAATCAGAATCAAAGTGAGCTCCCAGAACCACTTTGACAGGAACAGCCCCAACTTCCAAGCTCCAATTCTTCCAACACACTCACTCAAACCTCACGATTTTAGTGTCTATACAAAGCTCGTGATGTGAGCTTTGTATTAGTGTATGATTTGTTACTCAATTTGACTCAGAGAAGGAGAATCGAACGCCTGAACTTAGAAACCCTAGCTTCAACACTCGGCTTCGAATTTGACCAAATACCCCAACAATTCAGTGTTGATTTGCTTTTATAGACCATGGAAACGCTCATGCAAGCCGACACGACCTCCTTGGACGTGGAATGGTGGTGATTTCGTGTCAACGACACGAAATTGTTGGTGGTGACTCATCAAACGCACTAACTCGTGCAACTCTGTCCAAAATACTCGAGTGTTTTGCCCAGTTTTTGAAAAATAATTATTTTATTTACTTTCCCTCCAAAATCTTTCCTATAATTGCTTCTAGGTCCCAGCCCAGGGACTAGTATGCAAAATATCTATTTCATGCATAATTATATTTATTAAATAAATTCAAACACATCTCCTAAATACATAACACAGAATTTTAATCAAGGATTAAAATAGAAATTATTAATTATAATTAATTTTTATAATTAACATTTCATTAATCGGGGATTAAAATTTTGGGGTGTTACACTACTCCCCCACTTACAAGGAATTTCGTCCCCGAAATTCAACTTATACAAACAAGTCAGGATAGTCCTGACGCATCTTATCCTCTAATTCCCAAGATGCCTCTATCACATCGCCACAAACCCAGACGACTTTGACCAAACAAATATCCTTCCCTCTAAGCTGCTTGACTCTTCGGTCTTCAATGCGAACAGGCTTAGCTTCGAAGGTTAAGTTCTCATGAATTTCTAGGTCATCGGGTTGGATTCTAAGAACAATGGTGGGGTCATGAACATACCTTTTTAACTGAGACACATGGAATACATTGTGAAGATTGGCTAAGGACGGGGGCAGAGCTAATTGATAGGCTACTGGGCCGACTCTTTTAAGAATTTGGTAGGGACCAATAAACTTAGGTGATAGCTTCTGGGTTTTCAAAGCTCTACTAACACCTTTGGTTGGTACTATTCTAATGAACACATGGCCACCTTCAGCAAATTCTAAAGGTTTCCTCCTCCTATCAGCGTAGCTTTTCTGCCTACTCTGAGCTGTCCTCATCTTCTCTTGTATCATCTTGATCTTCTCATTTGTCTCTTGCACAAAATCTGGTCCAACCAGAGAACTCTCCCCCACTTGAACCCAGCACAACGGTGTCTGACACTTTCTTCCATATAAAGCTTCAAATGGTGTCATTCCAATGCTCGCGTGAAAACTATTGTTGTACGTGAATTCCACTAGCGGCAACATTTGTTCCCAATTTCCTTGGCCTTCCAAAGCACAAGCCCTCAAGATGTCCTCCAATGACTGAATAGTCCTCTCCGTTTGACCATCAGTCTGAGGGTGGTATGCAGAACTCAACTTCAATCTTGAACCCAAGGCTCTATGTAGATCTTACCAAAACTTTGATGTAAACCTCGGATCGCGATCTGACACAATGCTTGACGGTACCCCATGCAAACGAACAACTTCCTTGATATATAACTGAGTGAGCTTTTCCCAAAGAGTAGCGCATATTAACGGGAATAAAATGCGCTGACTTGGTCAAACGATCCACGATAACCCAGATTGCATCATGACCAGTGCCTGTCCTTGGCAAACCTGACACGAAATCCATTGAGATACTATCCCATTTCCATAATGGAATTTCCAAGGGAAGTAACTCTCCTCCTGGCCTTTGATGTTCCACTTTCGCCTTCTGACACACCAAACAACATGCCACGTACCTAGCCACGTCTTTCTTTAAACCAGGCCACCAAAATACCTTCTTCAGATCCTGATACATTTTGGTAGCTTCCGGATGCATACTCATTTTGCTCTTATGTGCCTCATCCAAAATCATCCTCTTTACTTCCAGGTCATCAGGCACACAAATCCTTGTTCGAAAACGAAGGATTCCATTCTTCCCTTCTTGAAACTCCAACTCCTTGCCTTCTTCCATAAGCTTCTTCTTTTCTTTAAGTCCCTCATCTTTATGTTGCAATTCCCGAATTCTTTGCAGAAATTCATTAGTAATCTGCAACATCCCCATCTTGATACTTGTCGGCTCCACTTGTATTGCCAAGCTCAAATCTCGAAATTCTTCTATCAATGCAGCTTCTCTGGCCATCATTGCACTGATATGCATTGCCTTTCGACTCAACGCATCAGCCACCACGTTTGCCTTCCCAGGATGGTAATGAAGTTCGAACTCATAATCCTTCAAGAATTCCATCCATCGACGCTGTCTCATGTTCAACTCTTTCTGGTCGAAGAGGTATTTTAAGCTCTTATGGTCACTGAACACCCGAAATATAGTGCCATAGAGATAATGTCTCCAAATTTTTAATGCAAAGACAACAGCTGCCAGCTCTAGGTCATGAGTGGGATAGTTCATTTCATGAACTTTTAGCTGTCTCGAGGCGTAAGCAACTACTTTTCCCTCCTGCATCAAAACACTCCCAAGACCTTGTTTCGATGCGTCACAATACACCTCAAAATTCTTCTGTGGGTCAGGCAAAACCAACACAGGAGATGATGTCAACCTTTCCTTCAACTCTCGAAAACTCCTTTCACACTTCTCGTCCCATATAAATGGTTGATCTTTCCGAGTCAACTTCGTTAAGGGTAACGCAATCTTCGAGAAACCTTCAATAAACCTTCTATAGTAACCAGCCAAACCAAGAAAGCTCCTCACCTCTGTGACCAACTTCCGCTGTTCCCATTGCAACACTGAACTTACTTTATCCGGGTCAACCGCTATTCCCTTGCTTGAAATCACATGTCCCAAAAACATAACCTCCTCCAGCCAGAACTCACACTTTGTAAGTTTGGCATACAGTTGCTTCTCCTTTAGAATACTCAACACTATCCTCAAGTGTTCAGCATGCTCCTCCGGGCTCTTGGAATAGATAAGGATATCGTCAATGAACACAACCATGAATGAATCTAAATAGGGTCTAAAGATTCAATTCATGTAGTCCATGAAGATAGCTGGTGCATTAGTCAATCCGAACGGCATCACAACATACTCATAATGCCCGTATCGGGATCGAAATGCGGTCTTAGAGATATCCTCTTCTCTAATCCTGATCTGATGGTACCCTGACCTCAAATCAATCTTGGAAAATACTGACGCTCCACGAACTTGATCCATAAGGTCATCTATCCTTGGTAAAGGATACTTGTTCTTGATGGTGACCTTATTCAATTGCCGGTAGTCGATACACATCCTCATACTACCATCCTTCTTCTTGACAAACAAAATCGGAGCACCCCAAGGTGACACACTCGGTCGGATCATCTGTTTCTGCAATAGCTCCTCAATCTGCTTCTTCATTTCAGCCATTTCCGGTGGTGCCATTCTATAAGGAGCAATAGAAATGGGACCAGCTCCCGGAACTAAGTCGATGCCAAATTCAATTTCTCTTTTCAGTGGCAAGCCAGGTATCTCCTCAGCGAATATCTCTGGAAAATCCCTGACTATTGATATTTCTTCAATCCTCGGGCCATCACCTTCCACTTCAGCGTTGAACAAGCACATATAGCCGAGGGGTTTTGGGTTTCTATAGGTCACTATCTTCTTATCACAATCGATTATCACTTGGTTTTGACTCAACCAATCCATCCCCAAGATCACATTCAATTGTGATAAGGGTAAACAGATCAGATCTACCTTAGAGGTTTGTCCTAACACTTCTATACAACAGTTAAGACATGCTCTAGAAACAACTACAGGAGCATTAGTAGGGGTTTCTACTTTCAGAGTATATGGCAATTCAAACATAGATAAACCCAAACGATCTACACATTCATATGAAACAAATGAATGCGTTACACCAGAATCAAACAAGACATTACAGAGCTGACCATTTAGCAAGTATTTACCTTTCACCAGATCAGAAGATCGACTTGCTTCCACACCACTAAGAGTGAAAACCCTTCCTTGAGCCATAGGCCTATCCGCAGTCCCTCTTGAATTAGCTTTGACCGGTTCCTTGCAGTCTCTCGCAAAGTGTCCCAATTTCCCACAGTTGAAACAGCCACTTGTTCCCCAACAAACACGGCCATAATGATGGCGCTTGCACTTGTCACAAAATGGAGCCTCGCTCCGAAAATTTCTTCCATCCGAACCGCCAACCTTTCCCTTGCCTTTCCCTCGGCGATCATACGGACCCTTGCCTCGGTTGTTGAAACCCTTTCGCCTCTGAGGTCCAGAATTTTGATTGTCCTTTCTTTCTGAGACTTGCAACTCTTCAACTTTCTTGTCATCTTCATACATCCTACACATATCCACGAGTGCAAGAAAGCTTTGAATCCGTTGATAGCTAAAGATCGACTTCAACTTGGGTCTCAAACCTCCCTCAAACTTGATACACTTGCTCCTTTCGTCGGGGTTGTTCTGATAGTAGGGAGAGTACTTCATCAATTCCTCGAACTTGGCCGCGCACTCACCCACACTCATATTCCCTTGTTTCAGCTGTAAGAATTCCACCTCTTTCTTCCTCCTTAAATCTTCAGGGAAGTATTTATTGAGAAACTTCTCCATAAATACACCCCAATTCACATCCCTTCCTTCATAATGCAGAAGCTGAACCGTGTGATTCTACCAATTCTTAGCTTCGTCTTCTAGCATGTAGACAGCATATGCCACCTTCTGAGCTTCTGTGCAGTCCAAAGTCCTCAGAATCTTGTCCATGGTGTGAATCCACTTGTTGGCCTCCTCAGGTCTAAATCCTCCTTCAAACTTAGGCGGATTACAACTCCTAAAATCAGCCAAACTCTTTGCCTCGGTGTTACCGACATTGCATGGATGAGGTGGATTAGCCGGCTGAGGTGGTTGCTGAGATTGTTGCTGCATGGTCTCCAACTCCGCGGTTATCCTTTCTAACATCGCATTGGTGTGATTTTGGTTTCTAGTTGCCATAATAGACCTGCGCTATATGCTCATGGTCACATATGCTGAACTAAAGAAACATTCCTCATACCACCTATACTAAGGATATAGCTTATAACTTTAAATCAACATTCAATTGTGTCTTGTGCTCAAAAAAGACAAGATACAAACATTCATAACAATAAATATGCCCTGCGGATACCTGCTTGATGTTGATGGCTACCTTTCTGGAGCTACTTCCACTACTACAGGATCTGACTTTTGCTCTGATACCACTCAGTGCGACACCCTTTTCCCATACAAGTAAATATTACAATAAATAAGTATTACTTGTAAAATATATGGACTTTTTATTGTATAGAAATGATGAAAATCAAAATTTCTCTTTTCAAGCGGGTGCACAAACCAAAACTTGGAATTCTTGGAGAAGAAATTCTAATTCGTTTCAAACAGTTGTATTGAATTCGGCAATATCTAAAACCTTTTCACGAGCGGGATAGCATTCGTATTTGAAATCGTATTTATATGATAGAAAGTAAATGGAGCTATCCTTTTCGTAGCCGAGCTCTTTAAAAAGATTAAATCAGAGTAAGCGGAAATTATAGGACTATGCAACTAATAGGAATATAACATAGACTTTATATACATATATAAATAAAAAGCCAGGTGATACATAGTCCAAGCATAAGTCATGTCTCCAAGATCCATAACACAAGTCCATAATAGATCTATGCTCAAAATAAAACCATAGCCCTAGAGTACTCATAGTATATCTACAATATGCACATCTCAAAATATATAGACTCTAGAGGTGGTCACATAGATCTGGCAGCATCAGTAGTAGTGATAGTAGTAGCAGTCTCCAAGAAGCAAAAGTAACATCATCATCATCATCAGTAGCAGCAGCAGTATCTCCTCCACAACATTCCTACACCGGATCCCTTGATCCTCATCATACACCTTATACACGTACCTAGGGATCATCATCCCTCCATTGACTCCCTGTGGAATGAACGACAGGCTCGCCCCCGCTCTCATCCTCCACGGGATCCTCCTCGATCTCATCCGATGGAGAGTGTACCCTACCACTTGGTACGGGGTCAGGAGATGGTGTGACCCTGACTGGACTCCTCGGATCAGAAGGGGGAGTATCCTCGCGGACGACTCTCGAGGAAAAAGGGTGTGAGCGGGTAGGTCTGAAACGAAAACTATGATAAGAGCGAGCTGGCCGTGTGGGAGGTGGTCCATGATATGTGTAAAACGGGGGTACGTGCATAGTGTATATGATGGGAATCCTAAAATCTACGAGGACGGAATCGAACCAACGGGTTCGGGTGGTAGAAGGTAATCTCTACCTCTCCCTCGAACACCGCGCGATGGTCCTCATAGATCCATGTGCCACCAGGAAGTGGCCGGATCTCGATGCAAGCGATGTATCGAGACATCACCTACAAGGGCATAGGGGTAAGCAATTCTATACACATAATCAATAGAGCAGAAATGTACAATGGGTAAATATGCAGCAATGAACAACAATCACATTTAGCACTTAGCAGTTATTGAATGCAAGTAGGATGCTCACACTTGTTTAATTTATCACAGTTAATTTAAATGAATGGTGTGATGCATGAATTTAACTCTCAAACCTATCTCCATCAATCTATGTCACTCTCTGACGTCCATCCCTGACAACCCCGCACTCACCAGTGCGTTGTATTCCTAGGTATACAACATTTTGTACATTCACCAAGAATGTACACGACAAGCTTGGAATCCGTGCCACCGGAGCACATCCCGTCATCCAAACGGTCCGTCATCCAAACGGTATAACCATATCGGCATCCACTAAGCCGACCACGTCTTCAACGTGTCATCAAGCAAGCGTATTGGCACTCCCAGAGGCCCTCCTCATGTTACTAAAACATGATAAACGACCTACCATCCAAACTCCAAATGAATGCATCATTTTTAAGCTTAAAGGAAATTGGTTAATATATAACGTGCCACCCGAGCACATCCCGTCATCCAAACGGTACACTCATATTAATCAATTTCTTTTAAGTCTAGATCCCTTGGATTATTGTCGTTCAATTATTAATTAAATGATTCAGAATTAAAATGGTATTTTTAAGATTTTGGGTAAATTACTCGAGTGTTCTTCAGAAGACTCGAGTGTTCTTCAACTATTTCCAGATTACTCGAGTGTTCTTCAAACTACTCGAGTGTTCATGCCTTTCTGGGGATTTGGGTTTCAGATTCATAAAAATACTCGAGTGATTCATGAGTTACTCGAGTGTTCTTCAGCATTTCCAGAATACTCGAGTGACCCCTGCATTACTCGAGTGGTTTACCTTAAACATATCCCATGCAACACTCGATTACTCGAGTTCTGGGCATGGTACTCGAGTGTTCTTGCTCAAAATACATTGTTTTACCAAAATTTTACTCGAGTAACCAGCCTAATACTCGAGTGTTTTATTGCAGAACAGATTGAAATCTTGGTTTTAATATACCATTTTCAATTCTTACCATTTTTAGTCCAATCCAATGATCAACAGAGTTCATATACCACATAATGAACATGTCACAACACTCAATTCATATCAAATTACAGATTTGACAGAGAATCAATCATTAATGCATAAAACATATAATTTCACAACTTAACACCTCAAATTGAAAAATAATCAACAAATTCTTGAATTAGTGTTCATCACAGCTTGCATGCATCATGAGAAACTTGCTCCAAACAACCATAGAGCATAACTTGGTCTCCAAACCAAAGTTCCTATTCAAACTAAGCCCTTAGAGCCTCTTGGTGGCTCTCTAATGAAAATAATAAAATTCATACTCTATCTAGTGCATAAAACAACTTCCCCTTACCTCTCAGACGTGCACCAACAGAGTATTCCAAAGAAAAAGCTCTCCAACACCAAAAACAACTTTGAGCATCACATGCAGAGCAGTTTCGAGTGCAGCACCAAGATTGAATTGGTTTACACATGAAACAGAGATAAGAATTGGGGAATTTAGTTTTTCTAGACTCTATGCAACACATACCAACTATAGAAATCAAATTTGAGACCCAAAGACTCGTGAGCTTACCAGAAATCAGAATCAAAGTGAGCTCTCAGAACCACTTTGACAGGAACAGCCCCAACTTCCAAGCTCCAATTCTTCCAACACACTCACTCAAACCTCACGATTTTAGTGTCTATACAAAGCTCGTGATGTGAGCTTTGTATTAGTGTATGATTTGTTACTCAATTTGACTCAGAGAAGGAGAATCGAACGCCTGAACTCAGAAACCCTAGCTTCAACACTCAGCTTCGAATTTGACCAAATACCCCAACAATTCAGTGTTGATTTGCTTTTATAGACCATGGAAACGCTCATGCAAGCCGACACGACCTCCTTGGATGTGGAATGGTGGTGATTTCGTGTCAACGACACGAAATCGTTGGTGGTGACTCATCAAACGCACTAACTTGTGCAACTCTGTCCAAAATACTCGAGTATTCTAGAAAATACTCGAGTGTTTTGCCCAGTTTTTGAAAAATAATTATTTTATTTACTTTCCCTCCAAAATCTTTCCTATAATTGCTTCTAGGTCCCAGCCCAGGGACTAGTATGCAAAATATCTATTTCATGCATAATTATATTTATTAAATAAATTCAAACACATCTCCTAAATACATAACGCAGAATTTTAATCAAGGATTGAAATAGAAATCATTAATTATAATTAATTTTTATAATTAACATTTCATTAATCGGGGATTAAAATTTTGGGGTGTTACATTTGTGCTATGCTAAGTTGTATGTTTTTTGACTAATATTGACCAGTGAATATTTAATTTTGTTCTTATCTGTTCATAGTTTCCTGAAAGATCATGATATATCATACAATATATAGAACTGGTGATAACCCATCCTGTGTTGTCTAAGTATTTCATACGTTTAAGTAACTTTTCAATTTGTGTTGTCTAAGTATTTATTTGTAATTGTTATACCTGTTTTTAAAGTAAGAGAAGAGTTTTAGGTGATAGTTTTGTTTTCAGAAATAATGAGACCCGATAGAACTTGGATGCTACGAAGACATGATTGTACCGGCCGCGTTAGTGATGAGTATATGAATGGAGTAGAAGAGTTCATTAAGATAGCTAGCATGAACCCAACTATTGCTGATGCATTAAGTCGCATTCTTTGCCCGTGTTCAAGATGTAAGAATCGTGTGAGAAAGGAGTTATTTTGGGTAGAAAAGGATCTGTATCAATATGGATTTATGGAGGGTTACATTAATTGGACTGTTCATGGCGAGGATAGATGGGGGAATATTAGTTCACCTTTCGTTGTCCATGATGAAGTGCAGAATGAGAATCCATATGTGGATATGGTTCGGGATGCTGCTGGTGATAGATTAAATTTTCAATCTCAAGATGTAGAAGAGGATCCAAATCCTGATGCTTCAAAGTTTTATGATTTGCTGAGAGATGCCGATGAGCCTTTGTGGGATGGTTGTGATAAGCAGACAATATTGTCAGCTGTCACTCAACTCTTGAATTTAAAGTCTGAGTTCAACATGAGTGAGAAGTGCTATGATCGATTGAGTGTTATTATTAAGAGCATGCTTCCAGATTCAGAAAGGTAACCTGAAAGCTTATACAAATCGAAGGCCATGGTTAGTGAGTTGGGATTAGGATATGAGAAGATAGATGCATGTCCTAATCATTGTATGCTATATTACAAAGAAACGGTTGATTGCACAGCTTGTTTGGTTTGTGGGCACGCGCGATTCAAACCGAAGGCTGGGGGTTCGTTACAACAAAAGGATATTCCATATTCACAGTTGCGTTATTTTCCCATTACTCCTTGGCTACAACGCCTATATATGTCCAAAAACACTGCTCCAAATATGCTTTGGCACTCCAATGGAGTGCGTCAAGATGAATCGGTGATAACCCATCCTGCTGATGCTGCAGCATGGAAACATTTTGATGCTACTTGGCCAACATTTGCACAAGAACCTCGAAATGTTAGGCTTGGCCTTTGCACGGATGGTTTTAATCCTTTCAATGGCACAACTACTCCTTACTCATGTTGGCCTGTTTTTGTCACACCCTATAATCTTCCACCAAGCATGTGTATGAAGAGGGAATATATATTTCTTAGCCTCGTGATTCCTGGACCAAAATCACCTGGTAAAAGTTTAGATGTGTATCTTAGACCTCTAATTGATGAGCTTAACATGTTATGGGGAGAAGGGGTGAACACATATGATGCATGGAAAAAGCAAAATTTCAATATGAAAGCAGCTTTATTGTGGACAATAAGTGACTTTCCAGCTTATGGAATGCTAAGTGGGTGGAGTACTCATGGAAGACTTGCTTGTCCATATTGTATGGATCATAGTAAGTCATTTGTGTTGAAGCATGGTAGGAAATGTTGTTGGTTTGATTGCCACCGTCAATTTCTACCTCCTGATCATCCGTTTCATCGTGATCGAAACTCTTTCAAGAAGAATTCAGTGGAAAGTTCTTTACCGCCTGAACGATTAAATGGAACGGATATCTTGCATGAAGTGAATAAACTTGAGGAATTCATCTTTGGTTTGAAAACACCAAAGCAAACACAACCTGGTTTTGGTAAATCTCACAATTGGGTGAGGAAGAGCATATTTTGGGAATTGCCTTATTGGCATACTTTACTAATACGTCATAATTTAGATATGATGCATGTTCAGAAAAATGTGTTTGACAATACTTTCAACACTGTTTCGGACATGAAGGGAAAAACAAAAGACAATGCAAATGCAAGAGAAGATATGAAGAAGATATGCAAACGTCCCAACTTAGAGCTGATTGATGATAATGAGAGGTTTAAGAAAAAACCAAGGGCATCATATGTCGTGGATGACAATCAGAAGAGGGTAGTCTTTGAGTGGATAAAACAATCAAAATTTCCTGATGGATATGTGTCAAACATTGCACGCTGTATTAATTTAGATGAGATGAAGATATGTGCAATGAAAAGTCACGACTGTCATGTTTTTATTCAAAAACTTTTTCCTTTGGCATTTCGTGGTTTGTTGCCTAAAACTATATGGGGAGCATTAGCAGAACTTAGCTTGTTTTTTAGAGAAATTTGTGCACCTGTAATACGTGCTTCTGACATGGAGAATGCAGAGCTTTCCATTGTGCAAACAGTTTGCAAGCTGGAAAAGATATTTCCGCCAGCTTTTTTTGATGTTATGGAACACTTGCTTGTGCATCTCCCTTATGAAGCTAAAGTTGGAGGTCCTGTGCAGTATAGGTGGATGTTTCCATTTGAAAGGGAAATGTTGTACTTGAAAAAGAAAGCTCGAAATAAAGCAAGAGTTGAAGGGTCTATTTGTGAAGCATATATTTTGGAAGAAATTTCCAATTTTTCTTCCATGTATTTTGATCCAAGCATACAAACAAGGCGCACTCAAGTTCCTCGGAATGATGACGGTGGTGAAGATAATAATGATAGACGCTTGTCTATTTTTAAACACCCGAGCCGCCCTATTGGCAAAGGTAGAAAAAAATACTTAAGTGATGAGGAGCATCAAAAAGCCGAGACATATGTCTTTGTGAATTTCGAAGAACTAGAACCTTATCTTCAGTAAGTATACTCCTTAACCTGTGAATTTTTTAATTTTATTATTATTCAATATTAATTATTGTATTTTATTAGACAATTCGAGGATTCTCTAAGGGAAAGAAATCCAAATATAGACGAGGATCAAATATTGGAAGATCGAGATAAAAACTTTAGCAAGTGGCTAAAAGATCAAGTAAGTGAAGTATATAATCGTATATATCATACAAATAAATATAACTATCTATTGTACCTTTAACTGATCGTATATATCCAGGTGAGAATAGGTCGAATTGAAGATCCATTGATTCGACAGATATGCTTTGGTCCATCTAAGCGTGTGACTTCTTACAATGGCTTAAAAGTTAATGGTTATAGATTCCACACCAAGGACTACGGACAAAATAAAGCTACCATGAACAGTGGCGTATGTGTCAGAGGAAGTATATATGGTGACAATGAATTGGATTACTACGACATTGTTGAGGATATAATGGAATTGTCGTATCTTGGAAATCAAAACAAAGTATTTCTCTTCAAGTGTGTCTGGTTTGATCCGATTCACGGGGTCAAAGTTGATGAAAAATATGGATTGGTTGATGTTAAGCATAGGTCAAGGCTTGGCTCAAATGAACCATTTGTATTAGCTGAACAAGTGCAACAAGTGTACTATACAAAATATCCACACAACCGGGGCAAAGCTATTGGAGAATGGTGGGCAGCTTGCAAAGGTAGACAAAAACTTTTTGAACCTGAAGTGTTCAAAAATGAGCATGATGAATTTGATTCAGATGAGATCGTGGTTACTGATTATTATCAAGAGGATGGGTCCTCAAGAACATATGTAACACCCCAAATTTCATTCTCCGAATAAATAGGTTAATTGTTTAATAAATAGATAACAATTTCATGTTTGATTTTTGGCTTGCACTGTATATATACGTATATATATGGTGAAAATATTATTATGTTGAGGTTTTTGCATAAAATATTAGATTTCTGCAATTAAGTCTTTTGGGAGGACCTAAAAGCAATAATTGAAAGTCTTTTGGAGTTAAAATTAATTAAACAAAGTTTTTAGTGAAAACTGGCCAACATACTCGAGTATTTGGCTGAATACTCGAGTATCCTGGAGCAGACAGCTCAAGTTGGTGCGTGATTAAAAAATTCAGCCATGGAATTTCCGGTGTTGACACGAATACAACCCCCAGCCATGTTCTATGATTCGTGGCGCCTTGCATGCAAACAATTCCATTATCTATTCATCCTTCTAAGAGAAGGATTTGACCAATCCCTCAACTTTTTGATATAAAACTCAATCCTTGAAGTTCAGAAAGGGGGTTAGGGTTCTTGAATTCTAGCTCTGCATTCGTTTTCGTTCTTGAGTTATACATCACAAATCATACACCGTTTCGAAGCTCACATCCAGAGCTTTGAAAAGAATCAAAAATCGTGAGCCAAGGTTGAGTGTGTGAGGAGTATTGAGTGCTGCAAGATGGAGCCTCAAATCTGCGAAAAACCAGAACTATGTTCAGACCCGTCAACTTCGTGGCTTCGATTCTCTCTCATCCTTGAGAGTTAGGTCATGAGTGATATACCATTGGAAAGCTCTTTCAACGAGCTTCGATTTGATACCAAGTTTGTTATATTTGAGTTCCTAGTTGAAAAGTTATGCTCCTGCGAAGTTAGGTGCTGAAATCTGCAAAACCGAATATTCAGATTCAAAGAGCTGACTTTGAGCTTCAATTGTGGTAAGCTCAAGCTCCCTTTTGGTCTGAAACTTATTGGTTTTCAAAGTTCATGTCATAGAGAACATAGTCTAACCAATTTCCCCAATTTTTATGCATGATTCGAATGTCGATTAATGTGGTTTTGAACCCCTGCTGAAACTGTCATGCAAGTTCGGGTTGGAAGTGGTTAGAGCTTTTGGTTGCTGTTCTCTATGGAGCTTTTGTTCAAGCACGACCCTAAGGTATGGGGGAAGCTTACCATTTGCTAGAATGAGAATAAAATGTATTAGAAAGTAGGTTGAGCCACCATGAGGCTTAAGGGCATAGCTTTGAATTGGAGAAATGGCATGGAGGCCAATCTGAGACATGCTACATGTTTGAGCAAGTTTCTTTAGCTGCATGTGAACTTAATCAATGCTGAAATCATGCCAAATATGAGTATAATTGATTTTGGTAACTCAAGTTGCATAAAGTATGGTTTTTATGCATAATTGGTGATTGGTTTTGATTATCTGAGATTTGATATGATTTCTATGTTGAGACATGTTTAATTTGTGTATGTAAAGCTTTGTTGATCATTGGTTTAAGTTAGAATTGATTAGAATTGAAAATGGTATGTTAAAACCAAGTTGTAGTGCATCTGCTGTCATAAATACTCGAGTATCTGGTAAAATACTCGAGTATTATATGATGCAAGTTTCCCAGATGATCATGAAATACTCTAGTATTTCCAGAAATACTTGAGTATTCTGGGCAGTAAAATACTCTAGTATTTTGTGAAAAACTCGAGTATTTTGGACTGAAAAATGCTCTAGTATTTTGTGAAATACTCAAGTGTTATGGACTATAAACTACTCGAGTATTTTGTGAAAAACTCGAGTATTCTGGGTAGTGTGGTACACAGTTTCATGAAAATGATGAACTACTCGAGTATTGAAGCTACCACTCGAGTCTTTTTATTATAATGATGAGAAAATACCATTTTTAATCTAATCACTCTTATTTAAACCTAATGACACTTAAAGTGAAAAATGTGATACTTTGTTTGATAAATCTTGTCATCATGGAAGTTGAAATGTTTCATTGATACATTTATCGCATGTTGCACATAACAAGATTAATGGATAATCTTAAATGGAGAATTTGTGTGCATTCATGCATGATGATAAGACGATAGGATACCATTTGTCATGTTCGCAGAACATGAAGGGGGTACTATGGGAGTACCAAATGTACACGATAAGTTTGATGACACATTCTAGGAATGTGGGAAACATTCGAGGAATGTTGTTGATTCCGTTCTGGGAACGTGGATATACATTCGGATTGGGACGTATGATACCAAGCTTGATTATTAATGTTATTCGTTCGGGGAACGTGAAAATGTACTCTAAGAGTACCAATGGTTGTATGACAAGCTTGATAACATATCTTGAGAACATAGGCAGCATTCAAAGAATGTCGTTGAGATTGAGGAGAATGCGTTTTGAAAACGTGCACGTACAATCCGAATGGGACGTTTTTCTTATGAGCCAAACTTGTCGTTACATTGGTACATTTGTTGCATGTTGCACATATGGAGATTAAGGAATAACCTTAAATGGAACGTTGGTATGTATTTATGCATGGTGATGTGTAACATATCATTTGTTCATGTTCGAGGAACATGAGGAGGATAATCTGGGAGTACCAATTTGGTTACGACTTGCCTGTAGTCACATTTTGGTAATGTGGCCAGCATTGGTTGCTGTGAACGTTGGATATTCGTCTTGGTGACGAAAGGACTATTATAGTCACATTTTGGTAATGTGACCAGCATTGGTTGCTGTGAACGTTGGAGACTCGTCTTGGTGACGAAAGGATTATTGTAGTCACATTTTGGTAATGTGGCCAGCATTGGTTGCTGCCAACGTTGGATATTCGTCTTGGTGACGAGATGTGCACATCGATATCGGTATTATGGACCACGTTCCAGGCAAAGTCGTGTGGCTTGCTCGATGACACATTTTGGTAATGTGGGAAGCATAGGAGATGCTGTTACGTCTTGGTGATGCAACGTACACTTTGGTAGTGTCGTTATGGATTATGGTCCGAGCAGGTTCACTATACGTCCGAGGCATGTATACGGGTTGTTTGGATGGTCATGCATGAGAGCATTGATTAGAGAATCTCATGACTTGAGAAATAGTAAGCAAGCATCTGGACATATCATTAATGGGTTTGATTATCAACTAAATTGGCTTGCTCATAAGTTGTGCATATAACTTGAATTTTCGGTGCTCAAGTATATGCATTGGAATTATGATGAATCGCTTACTTGTGCATATTAGTACTTTATTCTCATTTGATTATGCGAATGAGTATAGCTTACCTCCCTGCCCTTAGTAGGTGTTGGCCAGGTACCTAGACTTTCTAAAGATCAGTGATCATGAGATAGAGACTCCTTGTGCAACTCTTGAAGACCCGACCAAAAAGGATGATTGGACGAAGGACCATTGACTAGCTCTGAACGTCTCCAACTTTTGATAGAAATCGTAACTTTATGATTTGAGAGATGTATCAGAGTAAAACTTAGATTTGACCATTTGATTATATTGGTGGTACTCATGAAGTTTTTACACCTAATTTTATGAATCAATGACCTTCTTCTTGATTTATGAACTCTAAGGAAACCTAAATAAACCATTTTAACATAATCCGCTGACTCTGATTTTATTATTTGAGTTCGGTGATGAAGGAAGTATTGTTAAAGTCAATTTCTTGGGATAACCTTATAACTAAGTTATTTTCGAAAGCTATTTCGTGCCATAAGGGTTATCTCAAAATGATTTTTAAGATGTTCAGAAATTAATTACTCCTTCCACCGAATTCCCTCCAAATGCATGGTTTAAACTTGAGTACCACATTCAAGGAAAAATTTTCATACTCCGATTTTTTTTTTCCCAATATAGTCAATAATAAAATAATATTCTTTTGATTAAACGAGGGACGTTACATTTTATGGTATCAGAGCAATGGTCCTGACTCTTGGCCCTTGGGTGTGTGGTCCAATACGCCGATCATCAAGAATTGTGGAGTTTTTCTGTGAAGTATGCTCGTACATACTTCTAACTGGAGTAAAGGTTCTATCCTTTGGCCCTTGGTTTGTGGCTTAGTGTTTATCTGGTAGTGTTTGATGTAACCTAGGTCAAAGTATGATAGTAATGTACTTCTTTTAGGTCTGATCCAACCTTAAGTTCATAATGCTGATCCATTATGACACCAAGGAATCAATGAGGGGTGATTCCAAAGGGTCTTAATATCCTCTAGGGAGGGTATTTTCCTCAGTAGAATGAAAAATTATCAAATCCTTAGATTAGGTTCTAGGTGGTTACCTCCCTAGTAATTGGCTTTGCAGAGTCTGTAACTCTGAAGCTGATTAATTCTTTGTGAGGACATGAAATGATTGTGTTTTCTTGTGTGATCCACTCTGTTACTTCAAGATCGAACTCCTACAAGTTTTCTTGTAGTTGTCTCCCTCGTCTGTTTGAACTATTTTATTGAGCTATCTCTTCGGAGTAGACATGGTATCCCCATCCTTTTAACAATTAAGTGTAATTTTGGACTTGGATTGGACGCCCAAGAACCAAGTAATACTTAATTGTGATAGCAAGGCAAGAATTCGAAATCCAAAAGGTATGTGTGTGTTGTTTCATAGTGGATTTAAGGAAGAGGAAAATTGAAGAAATCTTGGTTTCGAAGAATTTTCCGGATATTCTCTATTGAAGTATCAGGTTTCGTCATCAAAGCATGGAGATCAAGTTTGGTATCGATTTGTTTCTAGAGGATGGTTTCATCTTGATTGTTTTTAGGATAGTACCATCAAAAATAGCCGGATCGAAGAAACGAGCAAAGGTATTACTGAATTGGCAGTCGGTCGGATCAAGTGTGTTTCAATGCGGAACATCACTAGTGTTCAATAAGAACAAGAGTAGAAGTATTGTGCATATGCGATGCTTATTTGGAAATGGAATAAGAGCACCATCAGGGATGAGTATTCCTTACCAAGAAAAGAGAATCAAATATGGAATAAATGGTGAAGCCTCGATAGTTTATAAGAATGACTTCAGGCCGAGGCATCATCAAATTGGAAACTGGAAGGAAGACATTCCCAAAGCAATATTTCAATTCCGATACGGGCACTATGTGAAAATAGTAATGTCGTTTGAATTGGCTTATGCTTTGTTATCTTCATGGGCTACATAAGCGGAATTTTCAGATTTTATCTGAAATCGTTTGTGCTGATGCCCATTGTTAATATCCTAAATTATTAGGGGAATCTCAAAGAGCACATGGACTATCCTGAGAACGTGTTATGGGTCCTGAGCGAGGGGTAGCTGTAACCCTTTTCAATGCAAGTCTGGCTGATGAAGTTAAGCTTTGAAAGCTCGTAATCTTTGAGGAAGGAAGGAAAACAGACTGAATAGCGAAGAATGCAGTTCTACAAAGGGGAACAACCAAAGTCAGTCGCTGAAGTTGAAATCTTTTGTGACTCTTTGGGTGCTACGGTAAGTTCACAAGAGGACCTTCTTAAATCAAGATACCTCTAACCAAGATAAATCGGAGGGACTAGTCTTTCATAGGGAATGAGAAGCGCAAAGGAAATTGTCAGTAACGGAAGGGAAGACTAACATCCTATCCTGTGTAACTCTTGCTCGATTCATGCAAAGGTATTGAGGTGTACTGTCGTGGATCGAGGCAAGAACTGGGAAGAGTAAAAGAAAGTTGGGTGTGTGTGCATCAAGTGATGGAAGACACACAAGGTGAATCGTTCGACGCAAAACTTGAGTCTTGCAATGATCATGGATGCTTTGAGGGCTTAAAGTCAATCATTATGGCACTACGCTTAAAGTGTTAGTAATCATGGAGAGTTGAAGTGATTTGTTAAATTAGAGGGAGTTGAACAAGAGACAATGTCGACGGACAAAGTTTTGAAGGCTAATGATCGGAGACTCCGTCGCCATCAGGATAAAGCAAGTATGGAAGCACTTGCAATGGGCCGAAAGGCAATTCATGCTAGCTCTATGGGAATTAAAGAAGTTGTTGAATTGAGTAAGGATTCTAGTAGACTTGAGCTTGTCGATGCAAATAGACCGACGAAAAGTAAGAAGGGAAGGTTGCAAACCACAAGAAAATTCCTGATTCGAACTCGTGGGTTTTAACCAAAGCGAAGAAGGGTTGAAAAGAAAGAATAGATCAGCTTTAGAAGGGAGGAAACCCGACTTCCATGAGGAAATGGATGAAAATTCTTTTTTTTAAACAGGAGTTTGAGTTCCGAATGATATGGAAATATGGAAGTTGATTCTGGAATTAAGAGAGCAAAGGAGGGTTAAACGAAAAAGTTTTAGCGCTAAGGGCGAAGCTAAGGTATGGAGGAACCATGTAAGACAGATGTTGGAAACTGAGGATTGACACATCCCCGGGGAAATACTCAAGGAGAAGTTGTGGAAAAATTGGAGAAAGGAGAAGATTGAATCGTTGGAAATAAGACAAGTGGATATGGATCTTGGAGAATGTGATATCAAGATCGAAAGGTTGAAGGAGGATCCTCTCCAATGATCCAGATGAGAGATTCAAGTATGAAAAGCTCAAGGACGACTTAAGCCCGAACCTCAAACTAGCTATCAGTTATCGGGAAATGAGGAAGTTCTCGACATTGGGAAGCATATGTGAAATTTACGAGGACAAAGGGAAAAGCAGAAAAGAATCACTTGTCTACCTCAATGTGGGAAGTGTGGGACACCTAACTCAGGTTCAAGACATGGTGTACCCAAGGGGATAATTGTTTCAAGGGTAAAGGCAGGTAAAATGATCAGTAAGCGAATCAAGCTCGAAGAAGGTTCAATCGGTTCGGTGTGAATTAGATTTGGATAAGGGTAACCCGAGTGATCTTCTTCCGATCTGAATTAACGTAGTTAAATGTCTTTCGATTGCATTAATTAGATCGTTTGATAATCTGGGAACCTAATCAAGTCTTGGCTTAAAAATTTCTGTGATCAAAACCCTTATCACAGTTGGATTTGATAAACTCCTTGGACACTACAGAATGGGAAGTTCAGTTAAGGCTAGAGGGATTAACAACCACCGGGATAGGACAAGCATTTGTCTCCCCAACGGAAATCTCTCTCAAACTTGACTATCTAACTAAGTCTGATAGTGACGATAATGTTCCCTATCTTTGAGTTCATTTAACTTAAAGGTAAATCGTATAGTCTTTCTTGAGAAAGATTATATCTGAGAGGGATGATTTTCTTGCTAATAGTTTAAATATTAGGACTGATCACCCTAATGTTTACAACTGTTAAGGAATAAAGTCATACAAATATCTCCTTACTCGTGCTCGAGTGATCAGAGTGCGCAGCAGAGAAAGTTTTCCTTGAAAAGTTTATTTGTAAAATGTTTCTAGTGTGGAAAGTGTGTATTTGAAATGTGTTATTCAAAAAGCTCCTTTTGAAATAATATTTTGCGAAATATTTTGAGACGGAAAATTTGGTGGATGTATAAGGAAAATCTTTTTAAGTGGGGGAGGAATTTCCAAAAATTATAAGGAAAAATGATAAAAGAACCGTCTTTTATATAACTTTCGCAAAATTTTTTAAGAATGAATTTCGGGGACGAAATTCCTTTTAAGTGGGGGAGTAGTGTAACACCTCTAATTTCATTCTCCGAATAAATAGGTTAATTGTTTAATAAATAGATAACAATTTCATGTTTGATTTTTGGCTTGCACTGTATATATACGTATATATATATATGGTGAAAATATTATTATATTGAGGTTTTTGCGTAAAATATTAGATTTCTGCAATTAAGTCTTTTGGGAGGACCTAAAAGCAATAATTGAAAGTCTTTTGGAGTTAAAATTAATTAAACAAAGTTTTTAGTGAAAACTGGCCAACATACTCGAGTATTTGGCTGAATACTCGAGTATCCTGGAGCAGACAGCTCAAGTTGGTGCGCGATTAAAAAATTCAGCCATGGAATTTCCGGTGTTGACACGAATACAACCCCCAGCCACGTTCTATGATTCGTGGTGCCTTGCATGCAAACAATTCCATTATCTATTCATCCTTCTAAGAGAAGGATTTGACCAATCCCTCAACTTTTTGATATAAAACTCAATCCTTGAAGTTCAGAAAGGGGGTTAGGGTTCTTGAATTCTAGCTCTGCATTCATTTTCGTTCTTGAGTTATACATCACAAATCATACACCGTTTCGAAGCTCACATCCAGAGCTTTGAAAAGAATCAAAAATCGTGAGCCAAGGTTGAGTGTGTGAGGAGTATTGAGTGCTGCAAGATGGAGCCTCAAATCTGCCAAAAACCAGAACTATGTTCAGACCCGTCAACTTCGTGGATTCGATTCTCTCTCATCCTTGAGAGTTAGGTCATGAGTGATATACCATTGGAAAGCTCTTTCAACGAGCTTCGATTTGATACCAAGTTTGTTAGATTTGAGTCCCTGGTTGAAAAGTTATGCTCCTGCGAAGTTAGGTGCTGAAATCTGCCAAACCGAATATTCAGATTCAAAGAGCTGACTTTGAGCTTCAATTGTGGTAAGCTCAAGCTCCCTTTTGGTATGAAACTTATTGGTTTTCAAAGTTCATGTTATAGAGAACATAGTCTAACCAATTTCCCCAATTTTTATGCATGATTCGAATGTCGATTAATGTGGTTTTGAACCCCTGCTGAAACTGTCATGCAAGTTCGGGTTGGAAGTGGTTAGAGCTTTTGGTTGCTGTTCTCTATGGAGCTTTTGTTCAAGCACGACCCTAAGGTATGGGGGAAGCTTACCATTTGCTAGAATGAGAATAAAATGTATTACAAAGTAGGATGAGCCACCATGAGGCTTAAGGGCATAGCTTTGAATTGGAGAAATGGCATGGAGGCCAATCTGAGACATGCTACATGTTTGAGCAAGTTTCTTTAGCTGCATGTGAACTTAATCAATGCTGAAATCATGCCAAATATGAGTATAATTGATTTTGGTAACTCAAGTTGCATAAAGTATGGTTTTTATGCATAATTGGTGATTGGTTTTGATTATCTGAGATTTGATATGATTTCTATGTTGAGACATGTTTAATTTGTGTATGTAAAGCTTTGTTGATCATTGGTTTAAGTTAGAATTGATTAGAATTTAAAATGGTATGTTAAAACCAAGTTGTAGTGCATCTGCTGTCATAAATACTCGAGTATCTGGTAAAATACTCGAGTATTATATGATGCAAGTTTCCCAGATGATCATGAAATACTCTAGTATTTCCAGAAATACTTGAGTATTCTGGGCAGTAAAATACTCTAGTATTTTGTGAAAAACTAGAGTATTTTGGACTGAAAAATACTCTAGTATTTTGTGAAATACTCAAGTGTTATGGACTATAAACTACTCGAGTATTTTGTGAAAAACTCGAGTATTCTGGGTAGTGTGGTACACAGTTTCATGAAAATGATGAACTACTCGAGTATTGAAGCTACCACTCGAGTCTTTTTATTATAATGATGAGAAAATACCATTTTTAATCTAATCACTCTTATTTAAACCTAATGACACTTAAAGTGAAAAATGTGATACTTTGTTTGATAAATCTTGTCATCATGGAAGTTGAAATGTCTCATTGATACATTTATCGCATGTTGCACATAACAAGATTAATGGATAGTCTTAAATGGAGAATTTGTGTGCATTCATACATGATGATAAGACGATAGGATACCATTTGTCATGTTCGCAGAACATGAATGGGGTACTATGGGAGTACCAAATGTACACGATAATTTTGATGACACATTCTAGGAATGTGGGCAACATTCGAGGAATGTTGTTGATTTCGTTCTGGGAACGTGGACATACATTCGGATTGGGACGTATGATACCAAGCTCGATTATTAATGTTATACGTTCGGGGAACGTGAAAATGTACTCTAAGAGTACCAATGGTTGTATGACAAGCTTGATAACATATCTTGAGAACATAGGCAGCATTCAAAGAATGTCGTTGAGATTGAGGAGAATGCGTTTTGAAAACGTGCATGTACAATCCGAATGGGACGTGTTGCTTATGAGCCAAACTTGTCGTTACATTGGTACATTTGTTGCATGTTGCACATATGGAGATTAAGGAATAACCTTAAATGGAACGTTGGTATGTATTTTTGCATGGTGATGTGTAACATATCATTTGTTCATGTTCGAGGAACATGAGGAGGATAATCTGGGAGTACCAATTTGGTTACGACTTGCCTGTAGTCACATTTTGGTAATGTGGCCAGCATTGGTTGCTGTGAACGTTGGATATTCGTCTTGGTGACGAAAGGACTATTATAGTCACATTTTGGTAATGTGACCAGCATTGGTTGCTGTGAACGTTGGATATTTGTCTTGGTGACGAAAGGACTATTATAGTCACATTTTAGTAATGTGACCAGCATTGGTTGCTGTGAACGTTGGAGACTCGTCTTGGTGACGAAAGGATTATTGTAGTCACATTTTGGTAATGTGACCAGCATTGGTTGCTGCCAACGTTGGATATTCGTCTTGGTGACGAAATGTGCACATCGATATCGGTATTATGGACCACGTTCCAGACAAAGTCGTGTGGCTTGCTCGATGACACATTTTGGTAATGTGGGCAGCATAGGAGATGCTGTTACATCTTGGTGACGCGACGTACACTTTGGTAGTGTCGTTATGGATTATGGTCCGAGCAGGTTCACTATACGTCCGAGGCACGTATACGGGTTGTTTGGATGGTCATGCATGAGAGCATTGATTAGAGAATCTCATGACTTGAGAAATAGTAAGCAAGCATCTGGACATATCATTAATGGGTTTGATTATCAACTAAATTGGCTTGATCATAAGTTGTGCATATAACTTGAATTTTCGGTGCTCGAGTATATGCATTGGAATTATGATGAATCGCTTACTTGTGCATATTAGTACTTTATTCTCATTTGATTATGCGAATGAGTATAGCTTACCTCCATGCCCTTAATAGGTGTTGGCCAGGTACCTAGACTTTCTAAAGATCAGTGATCATGAGATAGAGACTCCTATGCTGCCCACATTACCATAAAATGTAACGTCCCTCGTTTAATCAAAAGAATATTATTTTATTATTGACTATATTGGAAAAAAAGAATCGGAGTATGAAAATTTTTCCTTGAATGTGGTACTCAAGTTTAAACCATGCATTTGGAGGGAATTCGGAGGAAGGAGTAATTAATTTCTGAACATCTTAAAAATCATTTTGAGATAACCCTTATGGCACGAAATAGCTTTCAAAACTAACTTAGTTATAAGGTTATCCCAAGAAATTGACTTTAACAATACTTCCTTCATCACCGAACTCAAATGATAAAATCAGAGTCAGCGGATTATGTTAAAATGGTTTATTTATGTTTCCTTAGAGTTCATAAATCAAGAAGAAGGTCATTGATTCATAAAATTAGGTGTAAAAACTTCATGATTACCACCAATATAATCAAATGGTCAAATCTAAGTTTTACTCTGATACATCTCTCAAATCATAAAGTTACGATTTCTATCAAAAGTTGGAGACGTTCAGAGCTAGTCAATGGTCCTTCATCCAATCATCCTTTTTGACCGGGTCTTCAAGAGTTGCACAAGGAGTCTCTATCTCATGATCACTGATCTTTAGAAAGTCTAGGTACCTGGCCAACACCTATTAAGGGCAGGGAGGTAAGCTATACTCATTCGCATAATCAAATGAGAATAAAGTACTAATATGCACAAGTAAGCGATTCATCATAATTCCAATGCATATACTCGAGCACCGAAAATTCAAGTTATATGCACAACTTATGAGCAAGCCAATTTAGTTGATAATCAAACCCATTAATGATATGTCCAGATACTTGCTTACTATTTCTCAAGTCAAGAGATTCTCTAATCAATGCTCTCATGCATGACCATCCAAACAACCCGTATACGTGCCTCGGACGTATAGTGAACCTGCTCGGACCATAATCCATAACGACACTACCAAAGTGTACGTCGCGTCACCAAGACGTAACAGCATCTCCTATGCTGCCCACATTACCAAAATGTGTCATCGAGCAAGCCACACGACTTTGTCTGGAACGTGGTCCATAATACCGATATCGATGTGCACATTTCGTCACCAAGACGAATATCCAACATTGGCAGCAACCAATGCTGGCCACATTACCAAAATGTGACTACAATAATCCTTTCGTCACCAAGACGAGTCTCCAACGTTCACAGCAACCAATGCTGGTCACATTACCAAAATGTGACTATAATAGTCCTTTCGTCACCAAGACAAATATCCAACGTTCACAGCAACCAATGCTGGTCACATTACCAAAATGTGACTATAATAGTCCTTTCGTCACCAAGACGAATATCCAACGTTCACAGCAACCAATGCTGGCCACATTACCAAAATGTGACTACAGGCAAGTCGTAACCAAATTGGTACTCCCAGATTATCCTCCTCATGTTCCTCGAACATGAACAAATGATATGTTACACATCACCATGCATAAATACATACCAACGTTCCATTTAAGGTTATTCCTTAATCTCCATATGTGCAACATGCAACAAATGTACCAATGTAACGACAAGTTTGGCTCATAAGCGAAACGTCACATTCGGATTGTACGTGCACGTTTTCAAAACGCATTCTCCTCAATCTCAACGACATTCTTTGAATGCTGCCTATGTTCTAAAAATATGTTATCAAGCTTGTCATACAAACATTGGTACTCTTAGAGTACATTTTCACATTCCCCGAACGTATAACATTAATAATCAAGCTTGGTATCATACGTCCCAATCCGAATGTATGTCCACGTTCCCAGAACGGAATCAACAACATTCCTCGAATGTTACCCACATTCTTAGAATGTGTCATCAAACTTATCGTGTACATTTGGTACTCCCATAGTACCCCCTTCATGTTCTGTGAACATGACAAATGGTATCCTATCGTCTTATCATCATGCATGAATGTACACAAATTCTCCATTTAAGACTATCCATTAATCTTGTTATGTGCAACATGCGATAAATGTATCAATGAGACATTTCAACTTCCATGATGACAAGATTTATCAAACAAAGTATCACATTTTTCACTTTAAGTGTCATTAGGTTTAAATAAGAGTGTTTAGATTAAAAATGGTATTTTCTCATCATTATAATAAAAAGACTCGAGTGGTAGCTTCAATACTCGAGTAGTTCATCATTTTCATGAAACTGTGTACCACACTACCCAGAATACTCGAGTTTTTCACAAAATACTCGAGTAGTTTATAGTCCATAACACTTGAGTATTTCACAAAATACTAGAGTATTTTTCAGTCCAAAATACTCTAGTTTTTCACAAAATACTAGAGTATTTTACTGCCCAGAATACTCAAGTATTTCTGGAAATACTAGAGTATTTCATGATCATCTGGGAAACTTGCATCATATAATACTCGAGTATTTTACCAGATACTCGAGTATTTATGACAGCAGATGCACTACAACTTGGTTTTAACATACCATTTTCAATTCTAATCAATTCTAACTGAAACCAATGATCAACAAAGCTTTACATACACAAATTAAACATGTCTCAACATAGAAATCATATCAAATCTCAGATAATCAAAACCAATCACCAATTATGCATAAAAACCATACTTTATGCAACTTGAGTTACCAAAATCAATTATACTCATATTTGGCATGATTTCAGCATTGATTAAGTTCACATGCAGCTAAAGAAACTTGCTCAAACATGTAGCATGTCTCAGATTGGCCTCCATGCCATTTCTCCAATTCAAAGATATGCCCTTAAGCCTCATGGTGGCTCATCCTACTTTGTAATACATTTTATTCTCATTCTAGCAAATGGTAAGCTTCCCCCATACCTTAGGGTCGTGCTTGAACAAAAGCTCCATAGAGAGCAGCAACCAAAAGCTCTAACCACTTCCAACCCGAACTTGCATGACAGTTTCAGCAGGGGTTCAAAACCACATTAATCGACATTCGAATCATGCATAAAAATTGGGGAAATTGGTTAGACTATGTTCTCTATAACATGAACTTTGAAAACCAATAAGTTTCATACCAAAAGGGAGCTTGAGCTTACCACAATTGAAGCTCAAAGTCAGCTCTTTGAATCTGAATATTCGGTTTGGCAGATTTTAGCACCTAACTTCGCAGGAGCATATCTTTTCAACCAGGGACTCAAATCTAACAAACTTGGTATCAAATCGAAGCTCGTTGAAAGAGCTTTCCAATGGTATATCACTCATGACTTAACTCTCAAGTATGAGAGAGAATCGAAGCCACGAAGTTGACGGGTCTGAACTTAGTTCTGGTTTTTGGCAGATTTGAGGCTCCATCTTGCAGCACTCAATACTCCTCACACACTCAACCTTGGCTCACGATTTTTGATTCTTTTCAAAGCTCTGGATGTGAGCTTCGAAACGGTGTATGATTTGTGATGTATAACTCAAGAACGAAAACGAATGCAGAGCTAGAATTCAAGAACCCTAACCCCCTTTCTGAACTTCAAGGATTGAGTTTTATATCAAAAAGTTGAGGGATTGGTCAAATCCTTCTCTTAGAAGGATGAATAGATAATGGAATTGTTTTCATGCAAGGCACCACGAATCATAGAACGTGGCTGGGGGTTGTATTCGTGTCAACACCGGAAATTCCATGGCTGAATTTTTTAATCGCGCACCAACTTGAGCTGTCTGCTCCAGGATACTCGAGTATTCAGCCAAATACTCAAGTATGTTGGCCAATTTTCACTAAAAACTTTGTTTAATTAATTTTAACTCCAAAAGACTTTCAATTATTGCTTTTAGGTCCTCCCAAAAGACTTAATTGCAGAAATCTAATATTTTATGCAAAAACCTCAATATAATAATATTTTCACCATATATATATATATATACGTATATTTACAGTGCAAGCCAAAAATCAAACATGAAATTGTTATCTATTTATTAAACAATTAACCTATTTATTCGGAGAATGAAATTAGGGGTGTTACAACATACAATGTCATCCCTGAAGATGAAACGGTTTTGTTAGCTGATTTCAATGCCCCTATGGAAGAAGTTGATGTAAATGATATAAATATTCCCTTGGAAACCGGAGAAGATGAGCAAATCAGCGATGATGATGATGAATATGGTGATGATAATGTGTTCATAGAAGAGGATGAGGAACTATATTATTCAGATGCAAATAGTGATAGCTGAATATTGTTCAAATATTTTGAATTTTTGAATGGATTATCTTATTGTGAAATTTGTTTCAGTTTTGAAAAATGAAAATGTAATAGTTATGAATGGTTATTATTCAGTGTGCTTATGTTTCAGTATTTTATGTGAACTATATTTTAGTGTTTTATGAATAGTTATTATTCAGTATGTTTCACTATTTTATGTTATGACTTAGTAGTTCTTAGTGGTTATTATTCAGTATGAATAGTTTTGACTTATGTTTCAGTATGTTCCATTGTATTATCATATACTATCTTTATCTCTTTTAATTTATTAGATAGATATTCACCATGCCAATCCGAGGAAGAGGTGCTGGATGGAATCGAAGCCGTCGTCGTGGTCGCGGTCACCATGATCCACCGTCAACATCTCAAGCACGCACCGGTTCACCACCACTAGAGCCTGCTCCACCTTCTCAGCCTGCTCCTCCTGTTCAGCCTGCTTCTCCTGATTCGATCTCCCCAGGTATACCTTTTTGAATTGTTTAATAATCTAAAATATAATGGTTTTATGCTAATGGCTTGTTTGCTTGTAATTATATTAGGTGCTACTTCGACTGCTGCCCCAGTGATCAATGATGGAGTATCAACTTTTGCCCCATCCTCTAGTGATAAACCAACAAGTGTCCCGCATTCAGTGCCTTCGAGTGGAGGGTCTCAAGGATATACTAATAGAAAGAGAGTCATAAGTGTGGAGGCTGTCCCTGAACCGTAAGTAATATTGAAGAAATGTTTAATTAAATATATTTTACATTTAGATATTTAACAAATATTGTTGCATTTGTAGGAGGAGATTTGTTCCACCATCTGTGACTGATAACATTATGTCTAATGTGCTTCCACGGATGCCTGAACCGGCTGAAAGGTGGAAAGACTATTGTCCTATCATTAAAAAGGAATTGTTTAAGGATTTCATGGTAAATCTATTTCTAGCATCATGTATTAATTATTTTTGTCTATTATAACGGTACAAATTTATATTGTTTTATTGGTGTAGAATTCATATGAGTTTGCGTCCGATTGGGATCGCGATATGGCTGAAACTGTTTGGAACAGAACATGCATGGACCGTTACCCAAACCACTTGTCTAATGCAAGGAAGAATGCCTTGAAGAAAGTCAATTCAGAAACCTGGCTGATACTAAGGGCCATGGGCCCAAGAGAATGAGGAAAGAAGTATGGGATGGCTTGGTGGACATTTGGTTGACCCCTGAGTGGAAGAAGAAATCTGATGCTGGTCGAAAGAATAGGGCAGCCATGCCTAATGCTGTGTTGCACACTGGAGGTTCAGTAGGTTTTCAAATACATAAGGCTAGAATGGTATGTTTTGCTTTTACTATCTGCATTATTTTTTTCAAGCACATAATAATAGTAAGAGTACATTAGGATGAATAGAGACTTGAATCATTGAGTAGACTTGTGGTTGTGCTTCTTAAGTTATTTCATTCCGAGATATTCTGAAATATGAGAATTAAAAATCATACTTTATTTCTTCATTTTGCAATGTGTTAATTTTTTCACTTGTTTTCTACCTTTTTTGGAATGCTGGTTGTGATCTTTTGAGGTGCTGTAGTTGGGTTGGGCAGAGATATTCCTTATTTTTGATTCAAGTTGGGTTGCCATACTTGATCATTATTTGCATATTGCTCACAGAGGCATTGCTTGATTCTGGTTGATGAACGGAGAAGTGTGATAGGAAATTTGTTTTGTTAAGTTATATTTTTGTACGAAATTCTTATGCATGAAGAATTGTTTTTTCATGTCCTAATGAAAGAAAGAAAAGATTTGTACTGCTTTGTAATGATATAAGTTTGCATCTGATTATATTGTGTCCATTGATATAAGTTCTATTGTCTGATATAAGTTTGCAGTGGTATTTTGAAGTATTGTCTGATATATTGTCTGATATATATTGCTTTTGGAACGATCAGGGCATGAGAGTCTGATATATTGTCTGATATATATTGTCTGATACACGTGACTGCTTTTAAGTTATATTGTCTGATATATTGTCTGAATATACTGCTTTTGGAAGAAAAAATAAAGAAAAGATAAAACATTAGATGCATTAGATGCATTGTCTGAATATACTGCTTCTGAAAAATGAGATTGCATCTTTTTAATTATATTAAGCTTACCATTCAGATTTAAACTCATTTTTTTTATTACAAGAGGCACAATTGAAACGCCCTGTTTACTTTAAAGAAGTATATGTGCAAATTCACAAGAAAAAGGATGGAGAGTTTGTTTCTGAGCGGTTTAAAATTTTTGTTGTAGGTGTTTCAAGATTATAAATAACTAATCTTATTTAATAAATGACAATATTGATGACTATATTCTTGATTTCCTGTTTTAGGTTCATATGACTCAAAAATGAATGAGAAGTATGGAGAAGACTCAGCAGCACACCCTGTGGTTGACTCTGACGTGTGGGCAGAAGCCTCAGGTCCCAACAAGAAAAGACGGGTCCTTGAGGGTCGTACCATAAATATTGGCAAGAATGGGTGCAACTCTTCATTCTCGGAGGCATCTACCTCATCAACTCCACAAATAGCTAAAGAACAACTGAAGGAGGTAGTAAATTCAGCAATGAGAGAGTTTATTCAAACACAATTTATGCCTATGTTGGTGCCTATGATATCGAGCATTGTTGGCTCCCAAGTAGGAAATGTTGGGAAGCAAGCATCCTTTCAGTGTGGAGGAGCCACAAATGATCATGAGGATGATGATAGGGATAACATAGACTGAATATATAATTATGTTGTTAGCTTGTTTATAGACTGATTACAAGGATGGTATTTTGAAAACTTGTTCTGAACTGAGTGAGTTGGGTTTTTTTTGACATGGTTGAGAAGTAGAAATATGGAGATAGTGGAAGAGCCACAAATGACCATTAGGAAATGGTAATGAAGACTTGTTTTGAAGTAGATTTAGACCAGAATTTATGACATTATTGAGAAGTGGCTAGCTAATATAAAAATTATGACATTATTTTGCTTGATATATTTCTTAGCTTGTGTGTTCTTTGTTTGAAACAATCTATATGGAGGTTATTATAAATATGATTTCGATGATATAAAAATTAAGTATGTTAGTAATGTAATATAGCTATTAAATACAAAGAGAAAAATAAAATATAATTGCAACAAAATAATAGCTTTAGAATAAATATAGAATTCCAATGGAATTATAAAAATAGAAATCCAATGTAGTTATGGAATTGCTACAGAATAGCCATCCAATGATGCCACAGAATAGGTAGAGAATAGCTAGGAAAAAAAGGTACCCAACTACTACCGAATTGCTAAAGAAATGTGATGAGAATAGTTAGGAAACAGGTACTAAACTGCTACCGAATTGCTACAGAATTGTGTTGCAACTCAGCTAGGGAATAGCTAGAGAACCCCTAGGAAAGACAGGTACCGAATTGCTTCAAAATTGCTAGGGATTATGTGGTTATCTTTCACTCATCAGCTAGGAAATAGATGCAACTTTGCTACAGAATGTGAAAATACCGGCTACGGATCAGCTACCGAATATTTCTAGCTGGATAGCTACAGAAAAATACTATTATTACTTTAAAGTGAGCAATTATTTTGCTACAGTATTGCAACGGATTAGCTACAACTATTCTTTAATTAGCTTCGGAATAGCTACCGTATTTTTCGGTAGCGAATTAGCGACCCGATTTAAGCTACGCACCGTGTTGTAGCTGTTCCGCGGTAATTCCGTAGCTACGACTACTTTGCTAGAGGATAGCAATGGAATTGCTACGCAATATTTCGTAGCTGTCCGAGAAAATTCTTGTAGTGATGACTTATAAGTCAAAACTAAAGTAATGGATTTTCCCACAAAAATGTATTTCAAGCATGCATCTTAGTTAGTAGATAAATTCTAAGTGTTTGGATATCAATTATCTATATTGATTAGGATTGAGGAAATGGAAAGGTGAGCACCATAGGATTCCTTAGCAACTTACCAAATCAAAACCCAGTTTTTACTTAATCAGGTGAGAGAGAAGTTATCTTAGGACATTTTGGTAGCTATTTATATTATTAAAATTCTCCATACTATCTCAAAGGTCAGAATAAACAGTCTAATTAGATGAGTTGTATGAGCGTAAATTGTATTGCTTGAGTGTAATGTCTAATATAAAATTATAATTTATTGTTTGTTGTTATGTGAGTCAATAACATGTTACTGCTTTGATTAAATGTTAATTATATGATTATTGTCAATTTTATTGTCGTGTATTTACTGAATGTATCTATATTGTACTGATATAACACATTCAAACAATTGAGAAATGTGAAGAGTGAATAACTAAAGAACTTTAATTTGATAAATTGTTAGTTGTTGGGCACCATAAAAGATTTTATAGACAGTAGATCTTTGGGATTTAACTGATAGAGATAAAAAGTATTTTCGGATGGGAAAATGATAAAAGAATCAAGTGTTGTTGTGGAAATTATGATAGATAATATTTTTCCCCGCATGCTTTGTACGACATGTGACTATTATACCCTCTTAACCAGTCACACACTCTTGAATGATGTTGGTTGGTTGTAACCAAGGCTTATGCTTGTTTACTCGATGTGGTACTATTTTGTCAAGAGTTGACCTGATGTAAATTAATTAGATCTAGTCCCACCGAAGCATTCTGATTAGCATTGTTCATACTTGTGAGTTTTGTACACCCTAGTAGTGGCTTTTGTGACACACTTTCCTCTAATATAACATTATTTATTAATCTCAGTAGAAAATGTTATTTATGGACATCTTTAAATACTAGATTAGATTGTAAATAAAAAATGTCGAATTCGACTTAACAATTTAAAATGTAAACTTAAAAAATTTTCTCAAGACAACATTGAATATTTGAAATGAAACATAAATTTAATTATTATCAACTTAGCGTTGTCTTGTGAGATGTAAACAATTTATCCAAATAAACAATACTTGTTGAATTCGCTTTTTATCCAGATCAGAGTGTGCAGAAAGATATTAGTACCAAGGATCCATGTTGAAATAAACATCAAGTATATATATAGCATCGTAAAAGGGATCCATAAGTACAAAAGTCATCAAGATACTGGTAGTCATGTCCATAAGCTAAAATACATATAAAAGACTGAAAGATAAGACCTGAACTCTCAAAACACTAAAATATGTACAATATATAACAACTCAAAATAAAGTGTCTGAGAGCAGGTCATCATCTGGTCCTCCACGCATCCATCTGGTCCACTGTAGCAGCAAAAGTCGGTCCGGGATCCCTACTATCTATACTATGCATGTCCTAGGAACCACTGGGTCCTCCACGAGGTCTGGGAGCCGGCTCGACTGGTACCTCCTCCTTCACGTCCTCCCCCTCCTCGGGATCCTCCTCTATCCCATCCGAAAGGGTGGCAGACCTGTCAATAGGTCCAAAAGTAGTGGCTGGTGGAGTCCTACCAGCTCCAGTCGGATCGGATGTAGGAACATCCTCATCAGTGAAAACTCTATAGGCAGAGGGATGAGAACGAGTAGCAGGACGGAAACGAAAACTATGAAACCTACGTACAGGTCGAGTTGGTGGGGGTGGTCCTTTATAAACATAAAAGTCAGGATGTGCATAGTATATATAATAGGTATCCTAAACCTACGAGGGCGCACCCGAACGAGGGGGTTAGGGTGGAAGAGTGTGAACTCCACCTCACCCTCAAACGTCACTCGGTGCTCCTCATATGTCCATATCCCGCTAGGGATGGGTCGGATCTCTACGCATGCTAGGTAACGTGCCATCACCTATCAAGGGCACAGGGGTAAGCATATACATACACATAATCAAATAAGGATGATCAATAAATATAATGCAAATGTAGCAGTGAGCATGTTACAATCATATCAAATTTAATCACATAATTAAATCAATGATGATATGATTCATGATATCTCACTCTTCTAAAATTCTCCAACTAGTCACTCAAATGGACGTCCTTCCATAACTTCATTGTATTCCCAGAATACATAAATAATACGTTATCAAACGTATGGCGTACTTGCCTGAAAGTGATAAACAACGTCACTTTATCTAGTGAACGTCACATCGCCAAAACGTAAACTATCACTTGTATTACATAGTCATCTAGACATAAGACCCACAACGTCAACCTTGAAGTGGGGTCGAGCAAGCAGTAACCTTTGGCACTCCCAGAGGCCCTCCTCATGTTCCAAAAATACGTTATCAAACGTATGACGTACTTGCTTGAAAGTGATAAACAACGTCACTTTATCTAGTGAACATCACGTCGCCAAAACGTAAACTATCACTTGTATTACATAGTCATCTAGACATAAGACCCACAACGTCAACCTTGAAGTGGGGTCAAGCAAGCAGTAACCTTTGAACATGACAAAAAGGCGATCTATGTAACACCCCGATTTGGCAACTTGAAACCACAACTGTCTATATTAAAATACCTTGAAAATTAGGGCCATTTTTTTCAACAAGAGTTACGTACTCGTGAGAACGTTTTCGTTTTGAAACTTGATCATCATTAAAAATTAACGTTCTCATGTACCTAACCTTTTTCAAGTTCCAAACCGAGATGTCACAAGACACCGCACTTTGAAACTCGTTTTCCAAAACATCATTTAAACAAGGTAGCCCATTCAATTTAATTTATAAAACATCAATACTTGAAATAAACTTGTTGGGGTTACAGCATGACATCACCAGGATGCTAAGAACTTGTGGTGGAATACATAACTCAAAAGGGAAATTACCTAATTACTAGTCATGAACCTTTTCTAACACTTGCATTCTAATACTGCTCTGTCACTCGTCCTCATCATCTGGCAGCAGATCCTCAGGGCTAAAGAACCAGTCTTCATCACTGAGATACTCCTCCGGATCATCCTCAGACCAGAGGTCGGGGTCCTCCTCCTCAGCCTCCTCAGTAATCTCCACCGTAGGATCATCCAACGCGTCATCTGTCTCCGCTTCCGAGGCAGCAATCCTTTCATCTAACTCTTCCCTTCTACGCGGGATCTCTATGAAGAACATCACATAGACAGACATAGTACTGTTGTCTCCTCTCCGTGGAGTTGCTCCTATTTCCCGTTTCAACTGATATCTTGCGATGTTGGCCATCTAGGATCCATACAATTTTATACAATGCATAATAGAAATGATGGAGAGAGTGATCTACCCAAAACGACAATGTTGACTATGTGGGATTACATCAGGTAAATATTAAGACAAAATAACTATAACAAACTAAATCAGGCACAATAAAACATAATCAAAGCAACACATAATCATCATCAGGGTATAAACATACACACACATTGATCATTCATAATGATAATATTTTCAAGACTCATTGATATCACATTCTCAACCTTAGTACTCCTTTTTCATTCCTTATTTTCAACTCATCGGATGCTTCAAGAAGTTCCTATCACCAATAAATCATCCAACTTATCCATCCCTTGGCATTTTTATTACTATAATTATTGTTATCATTATCATCACAGTGCTTATCGTTAAGATATTGGTTCTTTAAGTCTTATTAGATCGGTTAGCATCAATGATGAGGGGGAAGCATCATTGAGCTCACACACGTCTACATCTCCTCGGTCAACCACCCAACCTAATCGGAAGCAAACAGGAGTACAGGACCTTTACCACGCGGGCACGACAGCTGTCTCACAACATATGGTCCCAGACCAGGAGGAATACATCCTCAAATCAATTCAATTCATTTATCAACAATCAAGGCTCACTGTCTCGCAGTGGCAAATCACAATGCCCCGTTCCAGTCCCTCTCACTGTTCTAGATTTGCAATCTAGGGGGCGACAGTACTTATTCTAGTTTCGAAAGCAGAACTTGCCACGGCATTAGACCCAGTCCCCACCACGTTAGTGCGCCACCTGTGGAATTTGTTCCGCCTAGAAAAGTACTCTAGACTTCTTGACGTATCACCGTCATTGTCCTCCCCTAATGCAATCTCCTCCTAAGTATCCGTAGATACTTATGGTTCCTTCCTCTCCACTACTTCGATACGACACTCATATCTCACCGCATTTGTTAATGTCTTTTAAAAGATTTCCAAAGGATTTTAATTACGGCTTATTCCTAATGGTCGGCTCATCCTTGGTGCATCCCTTCAACGAGTCCCGACCGCTAATCGTTCGCATCTAATCCCCCTAAAGCTCATATACTATCACTTGAATCATCACAACATCATTGCATCATCTTTCTCTCTCTCATATCACAGCAACATTGCCCTCATCAATCCTAGCTCAACAACATTAGCATCACTATTTCAGGTCAATTGTCACTCAGCACGCCATCATTGTCCTCTTTGCCAATTGTGACTCAGCAACATCAATGGTGTCCTTTCTCGCCAGTTCGGACTCAGCAGCATCAACAACTCCTCTCATTCTTTCCAAATTTCCAATCACCATCTACTTCTCTCACAATTCATTCTCGTCATAACTTGCCTTTCTCCCTTATTTGTTCTCATTATTCGGATCCATTATTCTTTTCTTTTCATTCTTAGTTTGTTACTTTCATAACTTCATTGCTAACGCACAATCAAATAATTCCCAACAATATCATATTTATTTAACAAATAAACAAATCATAAGATAATTAAGTAATTCAACACGAACAATCAGAAAACATAACATCATCTTTGATAAGCCAATCTCAGTCGTTCGGGTGGATAGCTAAACCAATCGAACAATCGCTATCACATACACCACTACGCTAAATGAGATTGGAGTACAATCTTTGAGATGATTGAACGCCTTAATATGTTACCTAATTACCACGGCGTCTTAAGGGAAAGCCCCTCTCTCACCTCGATGACGACACATCCTAAAGTTCTTCAAAGATTTCCCGATCGGTATACTCGCTTCATTTCCTTCGCGTCCGTCGTTCGAACTTAGACATTTTCCCGTGCGTTAGAAACGATTTTGATACACTCTTTTAATTCGTTTTTTAAAACAATTATCTTTTTGAAAACTTTTTGTTAATTATTTAAAACTTCCAAATTCAACTTAAATCTAAGATTAAAAAGGTTTTTGAGAAAAACTTTGAAAACAATTTAAAAATACTCTTTCATTCAAATTGTAACACCTACAATTAATTACCCTTTTTTACCCTTAAATAAAATAGTGAAATTAAAATTTCCTTTTTAAACTTATAAAATTTCTTCCGTCAAACGGACGGAGTTTCGTTTGTTTTTAGGATTTTCCCAAAAATTCCGGTTTTTCCTGTAACCTGATAAACATCCACATTTCAAATTCATCAGAGGCCAGCAAGACCCAAAATATTGTTTAGTCCACTCATTACATTATTTCCAAGGAAATACAAATAGTTTCTCAAACTCTTAGTTTCTCAAAATACAAAGTAAATGAAATACAATAAAACTTCCCCAAAATAACCCATGACCAATAGGTGGTCGCTAAATACTATCCACACTCCACGTGGTGGAATGTAATCCTGCTCGGCGAGACACGTATATGCTCCTTCGGTACCTGTAAAAATATAGCAAGAAGGGTAGCATTACACAGTACTAAGAATAATAGCTTCTAAGAAGCATAGCTGACAAACTAGGCCCTATCACATTAGGAGTTATCTATTAACCTAACATTCTTTTTCAAGTAATCACATACTAGTTCATCTTTGATAACTTAAGCCTTATGTCCATACTACCTTCCTAGCAATCCTACTTTCAGTCTTAAGCTTACTTTTCAATTCAATTAAATTCACATTTCATTTTCATTTTGTCCCTGGTCACGACCTACTGCGTTCGCACCACCGTGCGATCACGACTTACTGCGTCCGGGTATATTTCGTATTCATTCTCCCCTGGTCACGACCTACTGCGTTCGCACCACCGTGCGATCACGACTTACTGCGTCCGGGTATGTTTCTCAAATCCCCTGGTCACGACCTACTGCGTTCGCACCACCGCGCGATAACGACTTACTGCGTCCGGGTATGTTTCACTCTCCCCTGGTCACGACCTACTACGTTCGCACCACCGTGCGATCACGACTTACTGCGTCCAGGTATGTTTCTCAAATCCCCTGGTCACGACCTACTGCGTTCGCACCACCGCGCGATAACGACTTACTGCATCCGGGTATGTTTCACTCTCCCCTGGTCACGACCTACTGCGTTCGCACCACCGTGCGATCACGACTTACTGCGTCCGGGTATGTTTCTCAAATCCCCTGGTCACGACCTACTGCGTTCGCACCACCGTGCGATCACGACTTACTGCGTCCGGGTATGTTTCGTATTCATTGTTGGATCATAACAACATCACATTTTCACATGAATATTCAAGCGCAAACACCATTTCAATATCACATATTATCACCCGACCGTTATTGTCACATTTACACTTAACAAATTAAATCAAGCACAACATCCATCAAATTCCTAGTCACTCAATCACCATCCACTAACTTATAATTCATTTAATAATAAACTTCACTTACTTTTTCCCAAGCTGTTTATCCTTAATCCGTTCTTTAATTACCCGCTCATAATTTTCCATTAAATTCGAATTTCTCTTTTATTACTTAGCCCTTCCTAAATGATTTGCCTACATTAACACTTAACCCGTTCTTTGCTTTACGAGACATCCAAAACAAGCACGATATGATAACACACCAATAACAAGTAACAATCAACAATTAATAAACCAAAAAGTCGACATACTCAGGTATGTCTCAGAGTACTATAAATTAAGTCAACTCCCTAAGGTTCTTCACTTCCTAATTTAATATTAACAAAAGAGAATATTAACAAAAACCGTTTAATTAATATTAAATCAACCATTAACACACTAATTACCCCTAAGGTTCATTTCATGCCCTTTAGATATCCTAAGGTTTATTCTTTTAATTAATTAACTACGCCTAGTCATCATTACAACAACCTAGAACTATATCCTTAGGAAAGGTAACGCAAACCCCTCTTACCTCAACCGACGAGTCCAAAGAGAAAACCTTGACCCGAGGCTCCACACTTCGCACCGATTAATGCCGAAGTTCGCCGACGAGGCGGGGCGGTGATCCTAGAAGCCTTTTTAGTGACCGAGAGCAAGACCGAGTCGGTTTCGGTCGATGTCGGTGAGTGTCGATATGTCGGTGGCCCGTGGCGGTTAATTCCTTCTACCCCGGTGATGTCGAAGCCGCCGAGAGGGGAGAGAGAAAAGAGGGCTTGAGGGCACTCCTTATTTGTTTGACTTCATGGAACCAAAATGGAAGAGGAAGGAGCTTGGGTGCCATGATTAAGATGAGGGCTTGGCCTTGTCATGGAATCAAAGAAGAGAATGGTGATGGAATTGGCGCCCCCTATTAAGAAAGAAGGGTTCAGCGAAGATGGAAGAGAAAAGGCGGAGTTCATATCATTTCCATCACCTTGAAGCTATAGCCATGGAGTTGCTTCATGATCTAAGCAAGAAGGTGAGATGGTGCTTGGTCCATGAGTAAGAGAGAGGGGCACGGTGGGAGTTGGAAAGAGGAGGATATGATGTTTGGTGCCTCTTTTTGGTGGTCAAAGGCGTGAAGGAAGAGGTTGATGAGGGAGGGAATGGGCTTCATGGATTAAGGAAGAAGAATGGTGATGGTGGTTGGTTCATGTATCAAGGAAGGAGATGTGATGATGCTTGGTTGCCTTAGGTGGTGGGACGGTGGTGCTTTTGTGCCTCATGAGGGTCCAAGTTATGAAGGTGATTATGTATGAAGGAATGGTGTGGGCTTCTACAACAAGCCACAGGTTGGTGGCTCACAAGGTGCCACGCACCAATTTCACGCACCAACTAGCAGCCCCGCGCGCCTGGGCGCGGGTCATGGCGCGCCTGGGCACAGAACCTCCTGAGTTACGCACCAATTGAGGGGCTGGCGCGCCTGGGCGTGCCCCGGTGCGCCTGGGCGTGCCGTGGGGGTCCTGACTTCAAATCGCCATAACTTCTCCGTTAACCGTTGGATCTTGCTCAAATTTTGAGACAAGCTTCCTAAAATCCTAAACTTCACATCCAACGGTGGAAATTGGGTTTAAAGCTATGGATATTTTATTCCCAATTTTCTCTTTTCGGTTGATTTCTAACATCTAAAACGCCGATTTAACCCCCGATTTCGCTTATATAATTTTGCCCATTGCTACAAATGCCTCCTATACAACCCCTAGAACTCATAATTACTAGTCACCTTGCACCCAAAATTTCTTTAAGTAATTAATCTACCCATTCTCATCACTAAAAACCTATTAATTCATTAATTAGGCTTGGAATTAATTTAGGGATGTTACAATTCTCCCCCACTTATTAGAATTTCGTCCCCGAAATTCCGTTCAATTCCTTCAAATGGAGAACCATCCCAACAAAGGGTTTTCTAAACTACGATGCACACTGCATTAGATTCTATTCCCCCACTTTGAATCGGCATACTACCTTGCTTATGTACGCCACCGGACTTATGCATCCAATGAGGAATACAAATCGTGGTTTAGTTTGGTTAGACTAGAAGCAAAATGCTCTAAGGTTTTTGAGGTTTACTCCGATGTCGGTCAAACATTGCAAAAGTTCTAATAAAAAGACTTTTAATAAACCACAGGTTTCTAGAATCAAGAGCAACTTCTCCAATAGATTGGAGATAGCTTCTAAGGTCAACTGGGTTTTTCCCAGACACTTTACTTTAAACGTCTGGAAAGGGTGCTAATCAAATTGGTTCTTACATTCTAGACTCGATTGGTCTTGTGCCATTTATAGTCCTCAGATGACATCAATCATTAATAAACATAAGATTAGGGGTATTAGTCTAATCTCATATCCATTAACGATAGGGTCATTGTCAGATTTACAAATAACATTATCACTTAATAACTGCCGCATTCAAAACAACCCGAAACTATTTCTATACTCGATCTAAACGGCAGCAAAAATAGAGATCTAATCACAATCTACCTAGTGATCTACGACTTAGGCGCTATTCTTAAGTCCTAAGCAATCACACTCATTGACAAATAAGCAGTTAGCACATACATAACAATTAAAATTCAAATATGCACACCAACATTTCATATCAGCGTGTAATTGCAAACACTAACTTGGCAACCTCTACTTGATTCTAATCTAATCCTGATCTACCTGAATCAGCCCTAGAACTCAGGTCTAAATCTTATGCACACATCTTAGGTAAGCTGCACACATTTCAAATGCAATCCAAGAAGAGTTTGAAAATTTGCATGGTTTCCCATGATTTGTTCACACATTCAAGTTATGCATGCCAAGATAAAACTTCGATAAAATCAATCACTTTGTATGGTTCCAAAATTCAATAAATAAAATCCCATACATCCAAAATATGTGTATCTTTATGTAAATCAGAATAGCGTTCGGGAAATTCGTTTGTGCATTTATGCATTAATAAAATCAAAAGGATATGCCGTAAAACATGTATGCGTTCACCGATGTTTAGAAATTTTGCTTATCATATAAGGAATGAATTTATATATGCATAAGTCAAGGTAGCACATCAACAATTATTGATGTGGTGGTGTGTCGATGGAGTCGTTATTTTTGAAAATCGAATTCCTTCCTTGATGGAAAATATATTGATTTGTTTTACGTAAAATTCTTAGGAAAAGATTAAATCAGGAAAATTTTATTTCACACTTTAAAACTTTGATATGTTCATGCCAGTTAACTCGGATAAAGTTTCCAAAACAAATTTTATAAAGCAAAGCATATCTTTTGTAAATGATTTTCTCCATCAAATTTCGAGAGATTTAGGTGAAGGATTATAACCTTTCTCAAGATTAGCAAACTCAACGAGAATGGGAGTATGTGGTTTATTAGAAAATTTATTTCAATGTTTCTCAAACAATCAAAATAGTCACATTTCCTTTAACTTTGAGTTTGATAACTAGGCTCCATTCCGAATTGAGTAAAGTCACATAGGAGGGTTCCTATTTAATCAGCGGGGGGAATCGATTAAAAGAATAAATTAGTTCACCGCTTGATTACTTAGGAATCCTTAGTTTATTAATCAACTTTTCAAAATTTCGTGATACGACTTAGCACTCATTTAGAATGATTTTCGATCTTGTTAAAACCGTGATATTCATTTTTGAATTCAGTTCCAAAACATGAAAGTTCATTGGGGTTACTATCACACTTGAAAATCGAACGGTTCCGGGTTTTGAAATGATTATGCTTGGGAACCAAGCGATTTTTTGATAGCAACACCATTCCATGAAGAAGTTTGCGAAAGGTTTTATGCCCAAAACAGTTTTCATCATGCACATGTTCAGACAATAACAATTATCATTAAAATGCACCATTCATCATGTAGACAAACACAAGACAATACATAGCATCACATTCATTTATTTCCAAACACATAATCTAGCTCTATTCAATCACTTTGGATTTTAAGCACCTAATACCTAAACATAGGACTATTACTATGTACTATCTTAGGGTTTCTTGTATTCAATTCTAGACGTATAAATACTAGCAATCTATCCTAGCTAAATAGGATTCCTAACTAGCTACTTCTCTTATCCTAAGACAAGACAATACTTCCTACACTTCCGTTGCGCAACTCTGATTCTAAAATATTTACGCATACGGAAACCTATGACAAAACCTCTATTCCTTCTGAATTTGGGATCTCACTAAATTCCCAAAATAATCGCCGAAACTTAAGGACAGGATGATGATATCCTCCAATATGTGTATACTTGAGGTGATCAGGCTCAACCATACGTCATATCGATGATAAGACCATTCTCGTCTTACTTAAGTTTGAAACACATAGCCTATTAGTTCTAAAAACGTTGAAATCTTGTTTTGTGTGTCACAGTTAGAGTTGGTTTACTTGGCGCGAAACCAAAGATCACTTCCTCCCGGTGGGGTAGCAACCTTGTGCTCTTGCCCGTTGGGGTATTGCTTTCCTTAGCCTCGTCATTCATCCACTTTTAAATATGATTTATCATTCTCACAAGATTTCAAGTTTAGCATGGTAAACTGAACATGATTTGAGTGGACTTAGAAAAGATTTTCCAATGCTTACCATGCTTTTCGAAAGAAATCGTCAGATGCTAATCACGCTCCTCAAATCACTCAACAAACTTAAAAGAATCTAGAGTACTCACTACGCTAGACTCAGCAACTATACCTATTATCATGCTACCATAATACCTGACTAGACCACAAAGCAATTTAACATTTTACTACAAGTTACTCGCTTGATGAGTAACTACAGGAGTAATCAGTTACTCCCTTCGGGCCGAGGAAAAACTGCTCTGATACCATAAATGTAACACCTACAATTAATTACCCTTTTTTACCCTTAAATAAAATAGTGAAATTAAAATTTCCTTTTTAAACTTATAAAATCTTCCGTCAAACGGACGGAGTTTCATTTGTTTTTAGGATTTTCCCAAAAATTCCGGTTTTTCCTGTAACCTGATAAACATCCACATTTCAAATTCATCAGAGGCCAGCAGGGCCCAAAATATTGTTTAGTCCACTCATTACATTATTTCCAAGGAAATACAAATAGTTTCTCAAACTCTTAGTTTCTCAAAATACAAAGTAAATGAAATACAATAAAACTTCCCCAAAATAACCCATGACCAATAGGTGGTCGCTAAATACTATCCACACTCCACGTGGTGGAATGTAATCCTGCTCGGCGAGACACGTGTATGCTCCTTCGGTACCTGTAAAAATATAACAAGAAGGGTAGCATTACACAGTACTAAGAATAATAGCTTCTAAGAAGCATAGCTGACAAACTAGGCCCTATCACATTAGGAGTTATCTATTAACCTAACATTCTTTTTCAGGTAATCACATACTAGTTCATCTTTGATAACTTAAGCCTTATGTCCATACTACCTTCCTAGCAATCCTACTTTCAGTCTTAAGCTTACTTTTCAATTCAATTAAATTCACATTTCATTTTCATTTTGTCCCTGGTCACGACCTACTGCGTTCGCACCACCGTGCGATCACGACTTACTGCGTCCGGGTATATTTCGTATTCATTCTCCCCTAGTCACGACCTACTGCGTTCGCACCACCGCACGATAACGACTTACTGCGTCCGGGTATGTTTCACTCTCCCCTGGTCACGACCTACTACGTTCGCACCACCGTGCGATCACGACTTACTGCGTCCGGGTATGTTTCTCAAGTCCCCTGGCCACGACCTACTGCGTTCGCACCACCGCGCGATAATGACTTACTGCGTCCGGGTATGTTTCACTCTCCCCTGGTCACGACCTACTGCGTTCGCACCACCGTGCGATCACGACTTACTGCGTCCGGGTATGTTTCACTCTCCCCTGGTCACGACCTACTGCGTTCGCACCACCGTGCGATAACGACTTACTGCGTCCGGGTATGTTTCTCAAATCCCACGACCTACTGCGTTCGCACCACCGTGCGATCACGACTTACTGCGTCCGGGTATGTTTCGTATTCATTCTTGGATCATAACAACATCACATTTTCACATGAATATTCAAGCACAAACACCATTTCAATATCACATATTATCACCCGACCGTTATTGTCACATTTACACTTAACAAATTAAATCAAGCACAACATCCATCAAATTCCTAGTCACTCAATCACCATCCACTAACTTATAATTCATTTAATAATAAACTTCACTTACTTTTTCCCAAGCTATTTATCCTTAATCCGTTCTTTAATTACCCGCTCATAATTTTCCATTAAATTCGAATTTCTCTTTTATTACTTAGCCCTTCCTAAATGATTTGCCTACGTTAACACTTAACCCGTTCTTTGCTTTACGAGACATCCAAAACAAGCACGATATGATAACACACCAATAACAAGTAACAATCAACAATTAATAAACCAAAAAGTCGACATACTCAGGTATGTCTCAGAGTACTATAAATTAAGTCAACTCCCTAAGGTTCTTCACTTCCTAATTTAATATTAACAAAAGAGAATATTAACAAAAACCGTTTAATTAATATTAAATCAACCATTAACACACTAATTACCCCTAAGGTTCATTTCATGCCCTTTAGATATCCTAAGGTTTATTCTTTTAATTAATTAACTACGCCTAGTCATCATTACAACAACCTAGAATCTATATCCTTAGGAAAGGTAACGCAAACCCCTCTTACCTCAACCGACGAGTCCAAAGAGAAAACCTTGACCCGAGGCTCCACACTTCGCACCGATTAATGCCGAAGTTCGCCGACGAGGCGGGGCGGTGATCCTAGAAGCCTTTTTAGTGACCGAGAGCAAGACCGAGTCGGTTTCGGTCGGTGTCGGTGAGTGTCGATATGTCGGTGGCCCGTGGCGGTTAATTCCTTCTACCCCGGTGATGCCGAAGCCGCCGAGAGGGGAGAGAGAAAAGAGGGCTTGAGGGCACTCCTTATTTGTTTGACTTCATGGAACCAAAATGGAAGAGGAAGGAGCTTGGGTGCCATGATTAAGATGAGGGCTTGGCCTTGTCATGGAATCAAAGAAGAGAATGGTGATGGAATTGGCGCCCCCTATTAAGAAAGAAGGGTTCAGCGAAGATGGAAGAGAAAAGGAGGAGTTCATATCATTTCCATCACCTTGAAGCTATAGCCATGGAGTTGCTTCATGATCTAAGCAAGAAGGTGAGATGGTGCTTGGTCCATGAGTAAGAGAGAGGGGCACGGTGGGAGTTGGAAAGAGGAGGAGATGATGTTTGGTGCCTCTTTTTGGTGGTCAAAGGCGTGAAGGAAGAGGTTGATGAGGGAGGGAATGGGCTTCATGGATTAAGGAAGAAGAATGGTGATGGTGGTTGGTTCATGTATCAAGGAAGGAGATGTGATGATGCTTGGTTGCCTTAGGTGGTGGGACGGTGGTGCTTTTGTGCCTCATGAGGGTCCAAGTTATGAAGGTGATTATGTATGAAGGAATGGTGTGGGCTTCTACAACAAGCCACAGGTTGGTGGCTCACAAGGTGCCACGCACCAATTTCACGCACCAACTAGCAGCCCCGCGCGCCTGGGCGCGGGTCATGGCGCGCCTGGGCGCAGAACCTCCTGAGTTACGCACCAATTGAGGGGCTGGAGCGCCTGGGCGTGCCCCGGTGCGCCTGGGCGTGCCCCGGTGCGCCTGGGCGTGCCCTGGGGGTCCTGACTTCAAATCGCCATAACTTCTCCACTAACCGTTGGATCTTGCTCAAATTTTGAGACAAGCTTCCTAAAATCCTAAACTTCACATCCAACGGTGGAAATTGGGTTTAAAGCTATGGATATTTTATTCCCAATTTTCTCTTTTCGGTTGATTTCTAACATCTAAAACGCCGATTTAACCCCCGATTTCGCTTATATAATTTTGCCCATTGCTACAAATGCCTCCTATACAACCCCTAGAACTTATAATTACTAGTCACCTTGCACCCAAAATTTCTTTAAGTAATTAATCTACCCATTCTCATCACTAAAAACCTATTAATTCATTAATTAGGCTTGGAATTAATTTAGGGATGTTACACAAATAAACTTCCTTTCATTATTAAAAACTTAATTTAAAATATAATTCTTAAAACACTCTTCAGAATGCAAGAATTAAAGATAAAACTCTATGATCACATTAACTAGTTCATCAAAATCCAAAACATTCATCATTCACTTTTTGCAAAACACTTTTGGGCTAAAGAAATTAACTAATCAAATTATAACACTAACACACAATTTCAATCATGCACAGGAATTAAATCATGGCAAAACCGAATTGCCTACAATTAACATTCCCTAATTCTAATAAATTCTAAACCTTGAAATCATAGGATTAACATCATGAAAATTAATTCAATTAATTCTACCTATTCCTAGTCTCTAAAACCGAAAAGAATAAAAGAAATTAGCACATCATTGTGTCAAACATATGATAACACAAACATAGAATTTAATCACTCTCATTAGTCATTTCAAAAGGAAAACAATTCTAAGCACCTAAACATGTACTAACCGAATTATTCAAGTAAAATCTTGCAAAATATAACACACCATCAAAGACATAAAACAATGAAATCATTTTATTTCTCCCAAGACTAAAACCGTAAGCATCATAGGAAAATTAAACAATTTCAATTTCATTTTTCTTAACTTAGTTCAAAGCAATAATCAAGGTCACAAATCATTTCATGTATGCATCTTTATGCTCCTAAATGAGGCTAATCTCAGTCTACATGCAACTCAAATGATTATCAAGCACACTTCCCTATTTCCTATCTCAAGGCCGAATATCATCATACACAAGACAAAAATCTTAGTTCACTTTTCAATGCACTAAAGACAATTAAAGCAAATCATATTACATCAACATGCATGAACCATCATGAGATTTCCTTAAAATTTGTTAAAACTCAACTTATAATTTTTCTTAAATAAAATTTTGAATTATAACTTGATCTTCTAAAAAGAATAGCATGCATGAACTCAAGGCCTACTAAATCTATCCCTAATGCATACATGCACCCAATAAACAAGCACCAAAACACTCTTAGCACTCATGGCCGAATGGCCTTCACACCAACACAACATGTATAAGGCAAATCTTTAAATCAAATCATGTTTATAAAAAGAAAAATCATTTTAAAGACCATTACCCTATTTATTTCCTCTAGACCGAGACATACATATAGGAAAACTTAATTTCTTTACTTGAAAATTGACATGCAAACCTCAAAGTTCTAACTTGTAAGATAATGAACATGGATTAAAACATGCACATACAAAGATCAACCAAAATCATTACAAAATCAACATGTAAAGCTAAAAATCCCTATTTTCGTCTCAAATAAACTTAGATCATGTAAAGGTGTATCAAATATTCACATAGATGCACATAGATCACGGATTGAACACAAGAACTTAACATGCAAGACATAAATTCTTCACTTTGTTACCAATCAAACCTAGATCATAATTTATTTACCAAATCCTTTCATAAAAACCTTATAGATCACAGCTTAAGAGAAGAAATCCAACATGCATGGAGTTTCATTTTAGTTTTCACAAAAATCTCAAGTAATAATTTAGATCCTTTAAAAGTTTGTTTAGAAAATCATCATGATCTACCTAAAGAAACCATAACCGAAACATAGAGAGTCCATGAGTTCACATATTACAAACCAATTTAAAAGTCCATAGTAGAATCTAAGTCACACTTGCACTCATCTCTCAAGCTATGAAAATAAACATGCAATGAAAAGAGAAAAAGGAAAAGTTACAAAACCAAAAGAAAATCCTAACTCTCATGGTTCTCCTCTTGATCTTCACATAACCTACCAAGAAAGTGGGTCTTCTAACTTCTAAGGTTCTTGATCTCCAAAGAAAATTCAAGGTCTTGCTCCAAATCTCCTTCCTCCTTCTTCGTGCTTCTCTCGGCCACCCTCTCTTTCTCTTTCTCTCTTCTTTCTTCTAAGGGTTTGAAGGGCCCTTAGAAAGTGTTTGAGTTGTGTAAGTGAAGGAAATGAAATGAAAAGTGGAGAAATGAACTAGGACTTGGTTTATTTAAGGGCAACCGTAGTGGTCTCTTTTTCCCTTGAATGGAGGTTCGGCCAAGGCATCAAGTGGAAGGGCAAATTTGGATTTCCAAAAGTTTGCATGGGAGGGGTTAAATCAAAGAGACATAGTGCATAGTCTAGGGCTTAGGTCTCATCATGCATGGTCACTTCAAGCTTCCTCTTTTCTACTCACTTAGTCCACTTGTTGGTTTCTCATGTCACCCTAAGATTTTCCTTGCCCAAAATTCAAAATCCTACCCCTTACACACACACACATCACCGTGACACACCCACATGCACACACATCATGCATTTTCATTACTCTAAAGCCAAAATTCTAAACCTATACACACACACTAACACCGTAACACACATATACACACACATATTCTATATTTTCAATTTCCACTTTACATTTATCCTAAGACATTATAATCATCCGTTCATATAATCATACAAACATTTTCAAGAATCACACACACACACATGTAAAACCGTAGCACCATTCACACAAATATGTAAATACTTCCAAGGAATCATATTCATTTTCAAACAACATTTGTAACACCCCGATTTGGCAACTTGAAACCACTCTTCCTCTTTATACAAAATGAGGTAAAATATGAGCCAATTTTTTTTTAAAATATTGTTGAGCAGCATGATTGTGAGAACTGTTACAGTTTCAAAACCCTTTAATTAAAGGTAGAGTCCCCACATGTCATACTAAGCTTCAAGTTCCAAACCGAAGTGTCACGTGACAACACACTTTGCAACTTGAACCTTTACGACTCGATTGTCATTGGCCGTTAACTTTTGAAATCAGAGTTAGTGGTGCCCAAAATATCATCCATTAGAAATTGACCGGGGTTTTACATCAGGATACCGTAATGGTTTAGCAGAACAAATACAAGGAAATATAATACTTCAAGAAAAAAAAAAAAGAAACTACCAACGCGTCTCCTAAGCTGATGGTGAAGAAACGGCGGGAGGTGCCTCACTCGGGTCAACCTCAATCTCCTCAGCGTCCGGATACTCCTCTTCCATGAATTCATCGGGATCCTCCTCGGTTTCGCTTTCCTCCATGGCATCAAACGCATCGTCCGATAATTCGTTCAAGGCTTCATCCAATTCTTCTAACTCTTCCGCTTCAGGGTCGATACGTGCTGGCAAAGGCATTGGATACCCACCATGGTAATCTGCCGGTCCACCAACTTGTAGATCCGAAAGCACGAAACGACATCTACGGGAATCTGGTTCGGTTCCTCTAAGAGTATGGTCAGGGTCCTGAATGCGAACCTCAGCTGCTCCACGCCATTCCCATCCACGACGATTCAATTCCCATCGTCCTTCGTTGTGAATCTCGAATGTGAACTTAACAGGGTCCATGGGCTATGGGTTGACAACATAGATATAGGTGCATAGCCACAGATAGAAGAAGTTGAGAGAGTAAGTATTCCCAGACATGTTATGCCAACAGTGTGGAATTACAGTAGGTAAAATATTAAGAATAAACAAAAACATACAAGAAAACAACATATAAAACAAACATGCTCACTTAGATAAATACTTACCTCATTCCATTATCTTTCTCTACTTATACCTTATGCGCATTCCGATCACATCTCATAAGTTACTTCCGCTGCGCACTCTGATTCTGCCACCATAAGCTCATCTACTTCCGTACTTCCACACATAGATTATTCACCACCATACCTTATTCATATATATAAATATTCTCTTCTTTCTTTTCTTATTTAAGTTTTATGGATTCGGAACCATTAATGATGCAAGGGATTTAAAAGCATCATTAAGGAAAACGCTTTTAAGTTAGCACACTCGTCTACATCTCCTCGGTACACCATCCAACCTAGTCGGAAGCAAACAGGAGTACAGGACCTTTACCGTGGGGCCACGACAGCTGTCAACACAAATGGTTCCAGACCAGGAGGACTCAGCCTCAATAATATCAATTCAATAATCAGGCTCACTGCCTCGCAGTGGCAAACAAAATGCCCCACTCCAGTCCCTCTCACTGTTCTCGATTTGCAATCTAGGGGGCGACAGTACTAGTTCTAGTTTGCAAAGCAGGACGTGCCACGACATTAGACCCAGTCCCCACCACGTTACTGTGCCACTTGTGGAATTGTCCCTCCTAGAACAGTACTCTAGACTTCTTGACGTATCACTGTCATTGTCCTCCCCTAATGCAATCTCGTCCTAAGTATCCGCAGATACCTATCGTTCCTTCCTCTCCACTACTTCGGGTTAACTCTCATATCTCACCGCGTTAGTACATGTCTTTTAAAAAGTCTTTTAATAGTTCAGGCTTATCCTATAGGTCGGTTCGTCCTTCGTGCATCCCTTCAACGAAACCCGACCGCTAATACTCTCAGGACAATTTGTATCTCAACATAGCACAGAGCTGGCCTTTCCATGACACATCAATTTCCTCAATTCATCATCCAACACAACAACCTCTTTTCAAATAATGTTTCACAAAATCTTTCTCAAATAAGGATCTCACCATCCTTCCCAAAAACTAATGTCTTACAAATCTCTTTTCAACAACAAGACTTCTCAAATGCCTCTTCCAAAAATAGACTTTCTCCGAATATCCTTTCCAACAAGAATGTTTTCAAAAGAAATAAGGTTTCAAAAATAAAGACTCCAAAATAAGGTTTATAAACTCTTTTCAAAAATGATGTTTCGTAAACCTTTTTAAAAATGAGATTTTACAAGCTCTTTTAGAAAATCATTTCGAAATTCCTTGTTCCCCTTTTCAAAATAGCATTTCACAAACTCTTTCTCCAACCTCCCTTAAAAGATCCTTTTAAAGAATTTATTTTCAAAATCCTTTCCAAAATCTCTTTTGCAAGAATATAACCTTTTGCTGAGCGCTAGTGAAGGAGCAAGCTCAACTCAACACTAGTTCCCAGACTAAAACCAAAGAACAAAGGAGTTCAACTCCACAACATCACCCTTATACCCCCTCGTAGCTAGACCTCAGAAAGCAATCATTCCACATTGACACCCCAAGCTCTGGCTCAACATTCAGCTCTCATCACATAGTCTTTCATTCTTTACTCATTTACCATCTCTTACCACTTATATGCGTCTTTTATTCGTTATTACTATCGTTCACAACATTCTCATGTTTCACAACCGATCCGCTCTCATCATACATAATTAACTTTATGAGTAAGCCACTAAACAATATATTAAAATGCAGACACAATTAAATAAATCATTACCGAATAGAACAATTCAAATAATTCAGGTAAAATCAATCACTAAACATCACAATACGGTTAATAAACCAATCTCAACCGTTCGGGTGGATAGCTAAATCAATCAGACAAGCGCTATCACGTACACCACTATGCTAAATGAGATTGGAGTCCAATCTTTGAGATGATTGGACCTCTTAATATTTACCTAAATACCACGGTTGTTTAGGGGAAACTTCTCTCTCACCTCAATCGACGATTACACTCTTGATACGCTCATTGCCTTTTCCACGACGACGCTCGTAACCGCTCCCGGTTGTTACTGGAACTCAAATAGTTTTCTCTCTTATTAAAATCGTTCTTATAAAGAAATCATTTTGAAAACAAGACATCATTACCCAAAAACTCCTTACTTGGAAATCACTTTGGTTTTTGCTCAAGTAAAAACGTTTGTTAAATTAGACCATGAAAACAATTTCTTTCAATTTATAAAATCATTTTGGCTTACTTTGTTTTCCTTAAAAACCGAATTAAAACAAGCAACACAAGTTTAGATCAAAACCTTACTTAAAATATTTAGCACTCAAATTTATTTTCAAACACTCATAAACAAATAATAAACATCTAAATCATTCAAAATCCATGTACATAAGACAAAACAAAACACATGCACCTATCTTCCTACACATGGCCGTATCTCACTAGGATGAGACAAGGTTATTTTCAATTGCTACTGATTACTAACACATGTCTATATGACAACCAACATACATCATCCTACTTTTAGACATCCTAATCTAAAGAGTTCAAGAAAAGGACACACTTGATTGAAATCATGTTAATCATCATACAAATCAACATGCAAGGAACAAATCAATGTATTTCTTTTATTTTTATGCCATGACCGAATAGAACATAAGGAAAATCATGTAAACACACACCAATCAATTTCAATTATGCAAAGATCAACTCAAACCATATAACATAAGAAATAAAAATAGCTTGAAAGAAATTTGTGCCAAAACCGAATGGGTCATATGAGAAAAACACTCAACACAAACATTTATCAAATCAACTTCATTCATACCAAATTAATTCAAACAATACACATAAGAAAATTAAATAGCTTAAATAGGATTTATTCCTAAACCGAATGGAACATAAAATTTACTTTTAGGTTTTCAATCAAAGATTCAAGTCCCATAGGTTTAGAAATCCTTAATCCTTATCATAAAACACACATGCAAAATAAAATGAACTAACCTAGACTCTCTTACATGCAAAACCGTGAGCCTCTCACAAAATTTTCATTAGTTAGAAATTTAATTCCTTAACACCAAAAATCAAGGTTCATGTCAAAAGCATCTAAGGAATTTCATGCATGTACTTAAAATCTCTAGATGGAACAAATTTCAACATGCATGTAAAGGAAAAGATGATCTAACATGGTTTCCTAGGCTTGACCAAATGGCTACATGCATAAGGGCAAAATTTTGCAAACTTATTTTCACATGCAAAGGACAAACTCAAAGTCAAATCACTCAAGCATCATCTTATTTTCCAAACCATCACCGAATCATCATCTCACATAAACAAGACACAAAATTTATTTTCAAAGCTTTGTTATGTTTATTTCCTTTTAGAAACCGTAACATGTACCCAAGAAAAATCAAGACTTGCACTTAAACATAAAATTCAAGTTTCACATTTTCTCAAGAATAAAGCATAGATCAAGACATGCAACACAAGATCAAGGCAAAAACATAAGTTTAAATACAAAACTTGCACAAGACCGTGAAGAATAAGATGAAAATTAAACATTCAAGCACAAATATTCAAAATCAAGTCATAAAGACATCATGCAAGGAAAGATTACAACAAAAATATAAACTTAAACTCAAATCTTAGAAAAACCGTGAAGAATAAGTCAAGAATCAAGTATCCAAGGGCAAACATTCAAGATCAAATTAAAAATGACATGTAAGGCATCAAAATTTCAAGATCACGAGAAAATAAAGACATGCATCACCAAAGAATTAAATTTGAACAAAAGTCCTTATAAAGTCCTTTACAACCCAAAATTATTACACTAAACTATCTTAAATAACTACCTCAAACAAAATCCTAATCTTGAAGCTTCAAATCCTCCTCTTCTCCTTCTAAGGTTGCTTCGGTCTCTTCCTCTTTAAGGTTGGTGGGTGATTTTCTTCGTTGATCTTGGAAGGAAATAAGGTTGAGAAAGAATTTGGGGATGTTTGGATTAAGATCCTTAGGTTTGCACTTCTTGTTTTCCTCTTCTCCCTTACGGTCTTTCTCTCTTTTCTCTCTAAAGTCACAAGAGTTGATGTACTCTTGGACCAAGTGTTTGAGTTTGATGAAGGAATGAAAATGAATTGGCCAACACACTCTCATCCCCACGGCTTAAAGAACAAGAGAAAGGGCTTGGAATTTTCCCATCTTAGCCTCGGTTCTATGGCTTGGTGGAAGGGTAATTCGGACCATCCCAAAGTTTGCATGGCAATGGTCATGTCAAGGTGAGGCAAGGGTGGAAGAAAGTCTTCCATAGCTATCATGAGTCACCACCCTACTCCCTCCTAATCCTTATACTCTTGCCACTTAAGAGGACACTCTCTCCTCCTAGTTCTTATTTTCTTTTCTATTTCCTTAATGGGTAAGAAAATTGCTCCTATTTGGTTCCTCTTCTCTACACTTCGGCCGAAACACACTCACACACATGCACATACAATTTTTATTTCAAGTTACCATCACATAGCATAAAATCATGAGACCATGCATACACTTAACACATAGTATAGGATCATGAAATAATGCATACAATTAGACATACCCATATACTTCAACACACCATAATTCATACTCCAATGCCTACGGCTCATACACATATACATCATACATGCATTCATACATTTAGATTAGTTAATTAAATTTTATGTATAACTCATCACATAAGTACACATTCACAAATTTAAGAATATAATTACTAAGGAAATTAATCAAACCGTATTACTTAACTACCAAACAAATTTTACAAAGTCTTATAAAATTTTCATTTTCTCATACACCAGAATCCTTCAAAGGAATAATTTTAATTAAAACCTCAAATCATTTGGCAAAAGGAAGGAAAGATTCGTTTTCCACATGACAAAATTGAAATCAAATTTTTCTTGAAAACAATCCAGTAAAAATCATTTTCTAAAACATTAATCTGAAAATCTTTCTTAAATTCTGAAAATCATTTGAGAAAATTCATTTGTCAACCAACAAAATCATAGTTTTCACTAAATCAATTTCAAATAAAATCATTTTCCCAAAACACTTATCTGAAAGCCTTTCTTAAATCAGACTTTATTGAATTATTTGAGGCCAGAAAATGCGGGTTGTTACAACATTCGCAAATTAAAACAAACACATATCATATTGAGCATATATCATAAATTAATTTCACATTATGACAATTAATTTAATTTCCTATAAGAACACATTTATTATTAAGAAAACTTAGACTCTTTCAAAGTAAAACAATCATCTACACAAGATATATCATTAAAAATTTCTAAATAACCAAAAATAAATCAAGCTTTTCATACAAGCAAGAAATTTTCAAAAGACAAATTTATTTAAAGCTATTAACTCTCAAAAATCATGGTTTCAAAAAAAAAAATATTCGTCCTTCACAATTTTCAGAAATAAATTTTTGGCTAAATTACTCATTTGATCCCTTATCTTATTTTTCAATTTCAAATTGGTCCCTTACCTTTTTTTGGTTTCAAATTGGTCCCCTATGTTTCTTTTCGTTGTCAATTTGGTCCCAGAATCACTATTCATCCTACGTGTCAATATCATATTGGTCCACGTATATATTGTTGGAGAGAGAAAATGACACGTGTCAATAACATATTGGTCCACATATGATGAACAGTGATTCTGGGACCAAATTGACAATGAAAAGAAACATAAAGGACCAATTTGAAATCAAAAAAAGGTAAGGGATCAATTTGAAATTGAAAAATAAGGTAAGGGACCAAATAAGTAATTTAGCCTAAATTTTTTAAATCAACCCAAAATTACCTTTTCAAAGTTCACAAATCCAAAAATGCAAATTTATTCCATAAAAATTACTCTTTAATAAAATCACAAATCCTCTTTTTAGAAAAACCTTTTGAAAACAAAATTCAAGGTTTATTTTCATCGAAATCGTTTACGCACGTACGGGAAAAATGCGGGGTGTTACAATCTACCACCAACACCATGCATGAATGTCATAACATATTCCATTTAAGATTAATCCCTCTTTAATCTTAATACAAATATCCAACATGGAATAATTGATTCACAAGTACTCAAAGTAATTGATGTAATCTTATAATCTCATTAATTTCTTGGAACATGATTAATTAACTTTAGGATTGATAATTTGGGTTAAAATAACTCGGTTAGATTTAAAAATTCAATTTAAGTGTTCTGACTAAAAATACTCGAGTATCTTACCAAAAGACTCGAGTCGTTCATATGTTTTCTGAAAAGTACAGTTTCAGGTTTTCCAGAAATACTCGAGTAGTTCATGAATTACTCGAGTATTTCATCATTCCAGAATACTCGAGTAGTTCATGCAAGACTCGAGTAGTTCATCACAATTTCAAATTGGTGCATCAGACAATACTCTAGCCTCAGCTCAAACACTCGAGTACTGGTGCTGCCAGACGCACTGGTGCACCACGAAATACTCGAGTATCGAGCTAAAGACTCGAGTATTCCATGACAGAACAACACTGAAACTGAGTTTTCACATACCAAATTCAATTCTAACCATTTTTTACCAAAACCAACGTTCAACAGAGTTAAGTTTAAGTATATTAAACATGTTCCAACACAGAAATTACATCAAATTACACTGAATCAAAACTGAGCATTCAATATGCATTAAAAATCATATTTCAACAACTCAACATGTCAATTTCAATTCTGAGCATTTCCAACATGAAAATAACTTGCATTTAGCTTGCATGCAACAAAATAAACATGCTCCAACAAGTTACAACACACAGAATGGCCTCCAAGCCAATATACTAATTTAAACTAAGCCCTTTAAGCCTCATGGTGGCTTCCTACATAATTTCATGAAATCAATCCTTATTCTAGTGAATGTATAGCTTCCCACTTACCTCAAAATCGTGTGAGAACTGAAATTGGACAGAAAAACGACCTCCAAGCTAGTTTCCCCAAAAACCATATGACAGCAACACAGTTTTGAATGAGGTCATAAAACCAGGGATTTTAATTGAGAAATCATGCAAAACAATTGGAGAAAATGATTAGAAATCGTTCTCTGCAACATGCATAAGAGAATGGAATGAAATTGAAGTCTCAAAAGTTCAAGAGCTTACCAAAATCGATGGTCCAAGTAAGCTCCAGGAACTGAAACCAGCTTCAACTCCTTCCCTTCTCAGATTCGATTCTCACTCTATGCTTGATTCTAGCTAACCAACTTAGTGTTTTTACGAAGCCCAAGATGTGAGCTTCGTAACAGTATATCACACTCGTCCTAACTCTCGAAATCAAAGGAGAATCGTGGGAGATAAAATTGGAACCCTAAACTCACGAATTCATCAACAAAAAGCTTGAATTCGTGGTTGATGAGTTTAAATAGCCAATTCTCAGCTTCATGCAGCTCGCCACGATGCCCTTTGCGTTGTCCCTGAGCTGATTACGTGTTGAGCTCGGGGATTAACGCGTTGATGACTCATCAAACGCACTATCTTCACCAGCTCCACTCAGAATACTCGAGTATCGAACGAAATACTCGAGTATTTCGACTAAAAATTTGAATAATAATTATTTTATTCCTTCTTCCCTCCAAAATCTTTCTAATATTGCACTTAGGTCCTACAGCACGGACTAATATGCAAAAATCTATAGTTATTTTCTACCTATTTGCAATAATTAAATATCTAATTTAATCAGGAATTCATAATAAAGATTAATTATAAATAGAATTTATAATTAACTTTTATTAATCTAGGATTGAAATTTTGGGGTGTTACAATACTCCCCCACATAAAAGGAATTTCGTCCCCGAAATTCTTGTCTTATAAAAACAAACCTGGATATTCCTGACGCATCTTACTTTCTAATTCCCATGTCGCTTCCGACACGTTCCCATTCTCCCATAAGACCTTTACTAAAGGAATTTCTTTTCCTCTGAGTTGCTTAACTCTACGGTCTTCTATATGAACAGGACAGGTTTCAAAAGTAAGGTTTTCTCTTAGGCTCAGATCATCAGGCTTAATCCGAAGGATTACGGTAGGGTCGTGCACGTATTTCTTGAGTTGAGACACATGAAATACATTGTGCAGATTAGCTAAGGACGGAGGTAAGGCTATTTTGTAAGCGACATAACCTATTCGCTTGAGGATTTGGTAAGGGCCAATGAATTTGGGTGAGAGTTTTCGGGTTTTCAAGACTCGGCTAACTCCCTTCATCGGAACGATCCGAAGAAACACATGATCCCCTTCTGAAAATTCCAATGGCCTTCTTCTTACGTCTGCATAGCTCTTTTGTCTAATCTGTGCCATCCTCATCTTATCCTGGACCATCCTAATCTTCTCAGTTGTCTGCTGAACCATTTCCGGACCAACCATCAAATTCTCCCCCACTTGAAACCAACATAGCGGGTTTGACATTTCCTTCCATACAAGGCTTCAAATGGTGCCATTCCTATACTGGCATGATGGCTGTTGTTGTAAGTGAATTCAGCAAGAGGTAACACTTGGTCCCAACTTCCTTGTTCTTCAAGTGCACAGGCTCTCAAAACATCTTCTAAAGATTGAATAGTTTTTTCCGATTGTCCATCGGTCTGTGGAAGATATGCAGAACTCATCCTAACTCTTGTGCCCATGGCTTGGTGCAAACTGTTCCAGAATCTCGAGGTAAATCTGGGATCACGATCTGATATGATACTTGAAGGTATCCCATGCAATCGAACAACTTCTTTGATATACAATTGGGTAAGCTTCTCCAGAGAGTATCGGGTGCTTATTGGAATGAAATGTGCCACTTTTGTTAACCGGTCCACTATTACCCAAATTGCATCATGATTTGAGGTCGTCTTGGGCAAACCTGATACGAAGTCCATTGATATGCCCTACCATTTCCATTGAGGAACATTCAATGGTTGGAGCTCTCCTCCAGGCTTCTGATGTTCCGCTTTGGCTTTCTGGCATACCAGACACGAAACTACATACTCAGCAACGTCTCTTTTCAATCCTGACCACCAAAATATCTTCTTTAAATCCTGATACATTTTGGTCAATCCTGGATGCATGCTCATTCTGCTTTTATGAGCTTCGTCAAGAATCAACCTCCTTAGATCTGAATTCTTCGGGATGCAAATTCTCGTTTGAAAACGAAGAATTGCATCTGATCCAAGATGAAAGTCTTTCTCCTTTCCTTCTGTCATGAGTCTCTTCTTTTCAATCAATTCTTCATCCTTCTGTTGTAATTCACAAATTTCATTCATGAATTCATTTGTAATCTGCAGCATGCCCATTTTGATACTTGATGGCTCGACTTCCATTGTTAAGCTTAGATCTCTGAATTCTTCGATCAAAATGGCTCCCTTCACCATCATCTGGCTTATGTGGATTGCTTTTCTGCTCAGTGCATCTACCACCACGTTCGCCTTGCCAGGATGATACTGGAGTTTGAAGTCATAATCTTTGAGAAACTTCATCCATCTTCTTTGTCTCATGTTTAACTCTTTCTGATCAAACAGATACTTCAGGCTCTTATGATCACTATATACTTGAAAAGTAGTGCCATAGAGATGGTGTCTCCATATCTTCAAAGCAAATACAATAGTGGCTAGCTCCAAATCATGTGTCGGATAATTCACCTCGTGCGTCTTCAGTTGCCGTGAAGCATAAGCAACTACTTGTCTTTCTTGCATCAGCACACTTCCATGTCCTTGCTTTGACGCATCACAAAATACTTCAAAACACTTATTGGGATCTAGCAAGATTAACACAGGAGATGATGTTAATCTTTCCTTCAATTCTTGGAAACTTCTTTCACACTTGTCGTCCCAAACGAATGGTTGATCTTTTCGAGTCAACTTTGTCAATGGCAGTGCTATCTTTGAAAATCCTTCAATGAATCGACGGTAATATCCCGCCAATCCTAAGAAACTTCTTACTTTTGTCACAGTTGCAGGTTGTTCCCATTGCAATACAGAATCCTCCTTTGTAGGGTCCACTGTTATTCCTTCTTTAGAGATCACATGACCCAAGAATTTGACTTCCTTCAGCCAAAACTCACACTTAGAGAGTTTAGCATACAGCTGCTTCTCCTTTAGAATCTTCAACACGATCTTAAGATGTTCTGCATGCTCTTCTTCATTCTTGGAGTAGATCGAAATATCGTCAATGAAAACTACTACGAATGAATCCAAATACGGTCTGAAGATTCGATTCATGTAGTCCATGAAGATAGCAGGTGCATTCGTTAGTCCGAACGGCATTACCACATATTCATAATGTCCGTAGCGGGAGCGAAATGTTGTCTTCGGTATGTCTTCTTCTCTTATCCTGATCTGATGATATCTCGATCTCAGATCTATCTTTGAAAATACTGAAGCTCCTCTAACTTGGTCCATAAGGTCATCTATCCTTGGCAAAGGGTACTTGTTTTTGATGGTGACCTTGTTCAGCTGTCTGTAATCTACACACATTCGCATACTCCCATCCTTTTTCTTTACAAAAAACACTGGAGCTCCCCAAGGTGATACGCTTGGTCTGATGAGTTGCTTATGCAATAACTCCTCTACTTGCTTCTTCAGTTCCGCCATTTCCGGTGGTGCCATTCTATATGGAGCGATAGAGATGGGACCAGTTCCTAGAATTAATTCTATTCTGAATTCAATCTCTCTCTTCGGGGTAATCCTGGAATCTCTTCAGGAAATATTTCGGGAAAGTCCTTCACAACTGGAATCTCTTCTAATGGTTTCTCCTTCTCCTCTCCCATAATGGATAACAAACACATGAATCCTTCGGGTTCAAGGGGTTTGTATATGACTGTTTTTCTTTCACAATCTATGGTCACTTGGTTTTTCTCTCACCAATTCATACCTAGGATCACATCCATTTGTGATAGAGGGAGACAAATAAGATCTACCCTAGTGACGCGATCAAATATCTCGACACTACAGTCTAAGCAGACTTTGGAAGTGATTACGGGTAATCCCGTAGGGGTTTTCATTTTAAAACAAATAGGCGAGTCTGACACTGCTAACTTCAACCTATTCACACATTCATTGGAGACAAAAGAATGTGTAGCTCCTGAGTCAAACAAAATCATGCAAGGGTGGTTATTGAGGAGATATTTACCTTGCACGAGATCAGGAGACTGGTTAGCTTCTACTACACTCAAGGTAAATACTCTGCCTTGAGTAATTGATTTTCCAGCAGGTTCATTGGAATTACTCCTCCCAGGTTCTTTGCAAAAACGTGCAATGTGACCTTGTTTGCCACAGTTGAAACAGCTACCGGTTGCCCAACAGATTCTTTCATGATGATGGCGTTTGCACTTTTCACAAAGAGATGCATCACTGCGATACTTCACCCAATCATCATTTGTAACTTTTCCCTTTACTCTGTTCTTGTGGAAGTATGGACTCTTTCCCCGATAACCAGAACCCTTCTTTCTTTGAGGTCCATAAGCTTGTTGACTACTCTTCTCTTGATTAACCACTCCTTCAGCTTTATTATCGTCTTCATACATTCAGCACATGTCTACTAATGCCGGAAAACTCTGTATCTTTTGATAACTAAAAACAAACTTCAATTCTGGTCTCGGTCCACCTTCAAACTTGATACATTTTCTTCATTCATCTGGATTGTTCAAGTAATAGGGAGAATACTTCATCAGTGCCTCAAACTTGGCAGCATATTCCCCTACACTCATATCTCCTTGTTTTAGTTGCATGAACTCTATCTCCTTTTTCCTCTGTAGATCTTCCGGAAAGTACTTATTAAGGAACTTCTCCATGAATACTCCCCAAGTAATTTCCCTTCTTTCATAGTTCAATAGTTGCACTGTGTGGTTCCACCAATTTTCAGCTTCATCCCCCAGCATGTAGACAGCATATGCCACTTTCTGTACATCTGTACATTCCAGAGTTCTGAAGATTTTGTCCATCTCATAAATCCACCTATTAGCTTCCTCTGGCTTATATCCCCCTTCAAACTTTGGAGGGTTGCAACTTCGAAATTCCGAGAGAGTTTTAGCCTCTGTATTACCCGGATTACATGGATTTGGCTGATTTGTTTGTTGTTGTTGATGTTGCTGCATGTTCTCCAGAACAGCAGTAATTCTCTCCAACATAGCATTGGTATGACTCTGGTTTCTAGTTGCCATAGCAGACCTGCACTATGGTCTCTATATCACTTAAAGGTCTCTTTTGGATTGGGATAGTGTTGATTTACTAGCAAGAGGACTAGGTCAGCAAGTAATATAGTCTGGAAGACCGAATATCGTCCCACAGGGATCGAAGTTGTTTCTAATAACTTTCCACCAATTTGTAATTATTAGTGCAACTTGTTATTGAATTTTAGAAGGAGAAGAAGAAATTGAATAATAAAAGAAAAGAAGATTGAGGAGATAAGATGATAAGAAAGCAATAGAAAAAGGTTAAGAACTTGGTTTCGTGGTATGATTCACTTATTTTAATTATGAATTATATTTTACTTTAATTATCCTTCAATTCATGGATCATTCCTCTCAAATAGTAATAGTTAGATGTCTCTATACATTACCCTTATTTTCTATATATTTAATCCTTGATCTCTCAACAAATTATAATATAAGAAAATATCCATTCAGCACAAGGGAACTAAAAAACCATATAATCATCCAACCATATCTCTATGTATTGGACTGAATATACCATTAATTGCATGGCCTATTCAAAATCCCAACTGTCGTTGCGAATTAAGAAATCCAAAACATAAATTGGCCAAATTTATGTATAAAATAAGAACTCAATTAATGCATGAATTAAAAACAGCAAAATATTAAATCATAAATTAAAATAAGCTACATCATACAATTTACACCATGTTCCTAACAAGAGGTTTTAGTTACACATATAGAAATAAAGAAAACAGAAGCAAAGAGAAAACCTCATATCATAGACAATACTGGTTAACTCTCCAAGAGATCTTCAATCCTTGTGTCTTGCCTCCTTGCTCTCAATAGATGTTACTAACCTCTCTCTCTAATCCTAATTGAATTCTATGATCTTAAAACCTATTGAAAACTATTTACAAATCCTCTATTTAAAGAGTAAAATAAATCCTAAAATAAATCTTAATTAAATCTAATAGATAAGGTCCATGTCTATCTTCTAATCTCTGACCAAATCTAAGATATGAAGCCAAATTAGACTTCTCTTCTTCTATTTTGTTCATAATCTGGTCAAATTGGGCTTTCTCATGTCTGACACTAAACTTCAGCCCTGATTTTGACCCTGAAGATGGACGAATTTGAGCAAGGCTATTTCTGGCAAAGTTGTAGATCTTTTCCTTAGCTTTAAAATGATACCAAGATCGCCTTATTTGGATAAGCGTAGCTCAAGTTATGGCCAAAATACCAACCAGCGTCACTTCCACGCGGTTTGTGCGCCTGGGGCGCATCCGTCCTCACGCCCGGGGCGCGCACGGGTTCATCCGGACTCCGTTTTACTCCGTTCTTGGACCGTTTCGAAACTCTTTTCATCCTCTATCCAAATCCATCAATATATTTTGCATTTAAACTCCATAAGTACCTGAAACATACCCAAAAAGGATCAAAACGTTCCAAGGGATCCTAAACTACTAAAAATAATTAAAATCTAATAAAAAGTCCTAACTTTGCTAGAGAAACAAACCAAATACATAGTAAAAGGGAGTCCAAATAATGCTCAAATCTTTATATATTGGACCCAAATCACTCCCCCAAACTTAGCATTTTGCATGTCCCAGGCAAAAGTAAAATAAAAATTCTAAACAAAAGACAAATTCCCTAAATCAACATGAATACACCTAATCTAAGACTACGACTCATCTACTTCGACACTCTTATTATCATGACCTATTCACAATTACATACTGGTTAACATAACAATCCCATCCAGAACTCAGAATTAGCGAACACTCTCAACCTCTCAATTGTTTCTCTCAAAAGTGTATAAGGATCATATTTTCAATTCACTCAAGTTCAACAATGATAATGTGTTACCATAGGCTTGACCATAGACCAACATCTCCACTGAAATTATTGAATGCATGCAAAAATCAAAAGGTCTTATTTTTTGTTGTAATGGGGCCATGGCTACAAGTGTCAGGTGGGATAAAAGAAAGAAGGGATAAAACAAAGGCTAACTTGCAAAAATATTTACAAAAACAAGTTTCCCTCAAAAACCATGAATGAGCAATGAATACAATAAAGGCTCACACTCACATCAGGACATTTTATTCTTCCTTTCTTTTCCAAATTTTTTTTCTTTTCTTCTATTCTCTTCCTTTACATTTGTTATTTACTTATTTTTTTTCTTTGGAAGAGAAATAGAACTCATACACTCTTCACCAATTACTTTCACTTTTTCTTTCTATATTCCTCTCAATTGCTCATTCAAAATTCCCAAGGTACTAACAAAGAATATTTCAATAAATGCAAGGTACCAAAGAAAAATCATAATGTCTCATAAGGCTCAAAATGGGCAACTAAGGGAAAATTATCAATGCAAAACATCTGCAGGCCACAAAAACACATCCTAGGTGCCTTAATCATCTTAATGCACGCAATCAATTATCAATTTTGAAATGGTCACAGGTCAAGTTCTAGAAGACAATATCGAAGTGAACACACTCATGAAAAAATAGGGGTCTCAATATCAGAATAAAATTTACCCCTCAATAGGCTCAAAATCTCACTCTTGGCTAAAGTCAGTTCACTAATCATAAGTTCTGAATGCCCTTATCAAAATAACACAGTACGCAATCATGCTCGGTTCAATCAAACAGATTCTAATGCCAATGAGTCTAAGTCCTAAACTAAATATACACATGCATCAAAAGAGAAAAAGTCTTAAGGTTAGAAAAATTACTTACTTTCACTAGAGACATAAACCAATACCAAATATGGGGAAACAATTCAAGTCTGGAAAAATCAATTTTTATTTTGTATATACTCCCCCAAACTTAGATGTTGGCTTGTCCTCAAGCAAACTAATCTAGCCTAAAATAAAAAATTAAAATTAAAAACTACCTAAAAAAAACTGAACAATATTTTTTTTTTTGTTGTGAGGTACAGGGGCCTAGGGTGCAATAAAAAAAATTGGGGTAATGGGGTCCAAATCCTACAAATACAAATCTAATCTTAAAATAAATCTATCCCTGAAAAATAGAAAAATAAAAAAAAACGAAAATAAAAAAAAATCTATTCTAAAAATAATCCTAAAAAGATAAATCTAATCCTAAAAAGACAAAACAAATTCCTAAAAGATATAAAACTAATCTAATCCTAAAAGATAAGATAAAAAAAATAAAAAGATAAAAAACTAATCTAAAAAATAAAAAATAAAAAAAATAAAAAGATAAAAAACTAATCCAATCCTAAAAGATAAGATAAAAAAAATAAAAAGATAAAAAACTAATCTAAAAAAATAAAAAAAAATAATAAAAAGATAAAAAAACTAATCCAATCCTAAAAGATAAGATAAAAAAAATATCTATTACTAAAAAAAAAATCTGTTCCTAAAAAGTAGGAGTGAAATTCCCCCAAACTTAATCTGCAGCAGCCCCGCGCGCCTGAGGCGCGCGACCGCGTGCGCCTGGGGCGCACAAGGTCTGTTCCTCAAGGTTTTTTTTTTTTTTTTTACAAAAACTACCTAAGAATTGAAACCTATGCTACAACTTATGTACAAAACAAATCCACCAGGATCCCAAATTCTATGGGTCAAATCCCATGTGATGCAACAATAATGATTTATGCCCACATCCCATGGGAAAGACCTTAGGTGATCTTTTCTTCCATCATCCATCATGAAGTTGTTAACTCCAATAGTCAAGAAGATTACTTTCTCATGTTTCTTATTGCCTAATAATGATTCAGATTGTTCTAGATAATTTTCATAAAAGTACTTAGGCTGAATATAATAGAAAAATTTTGAATCACCCAAGTATGAACTAGATTTAATTAAATTCTTTATAGCAACAAATTCCTCATGCAAGGGTGGTTCAATTTTTTCTATAATTTTCAAACCTTCGTTTTTCATTTTTTGATCCTCTTCCTCAAACCTATCATGCACAATTTCTTTTTCAAATTTTTGCTCCTCTAAAGGGAATTGATCATTGGTCACATCCATTACCACAACTTCCTCCTCTTTTTTAGGAGAGTCAAAAATTGTTGATAATGATTGTAACTCCTCAGATACATATTTTGAATTTTGCTCAAGTGCTATTTCTATGTTCTCAAAATTTTTTCTGTTTTCTTTTTCTATAAAATTAACTTTTTGAACATTACTACTAATTTTTTGAGCTAATTTATCTTGGTTAATTTTCCATGACTATTTCTCCACAGGGGGAGGAATTGGTTCAACATGAGGGGATCTAAAATTTTTGCAATCTTTAGCAAAATCCTCAACTTTTTGAGTCAATCTATCTAGAGCTATTTCCCATTGGGCCTTCCTACGAGTGATATTTTCTTTCTCCACAGGGGGAGGAATTGGTTCAACACGAGGGGATCTAAAATTATTTTTGCTATCTTTAACAAAATCCTCAGTGGCTTGTTCCAATTTCTCTAGAGCTATTTCCCATTGAGCTTTCCTAGGAGTTATATTTTGTGCAACATAGTATGGAGGATAAGGATAAGGAATAAATCTATCACAATCTGAATCACTATTACAATTATAATCGTACATGAGAAAGTACAAATTACACAAATAATTACAAAAAGTACCGAAAAGAAATTAGAATCGAATTTCAATCCCCGGCAATGGCGCCAAAAACTTGTTGATTTACTAGCAAGAGGACTAGGTCAACAAGTAATATAGTCTGGAAGACCGAATATCGTCCCACAGGGATCGAAGTTGTTTCTAATAACTTTCCACCAATTCGTAATTATTAGTGCAACTTGTTATTGAATTTTAGAAGGAGAAGAAGAAATTGAATAATAAAAGAAAAGAAGATTGAGGAGATAAGATGATAAGAAAGCAATAGAAAAAGGTTAGGAACTTGGTTTCGTGGTATGATTCACTTATTTTAATTATGAATTATATTTTACTTTAATTATCCTTCAATTCATGGATCATTCCTCTCAAATAGTAATAGTTAGATGTCTCTATACATTACCCTTATTTTCTATATATTTAATCCTTGATCTCTCAACAAATTACAATATAAGAAAATATCCATTCAGCACAAGGGAACTAAAAAACCATATAATCATCCAACCATATCTCTATGTATTGGACTGAATATACCATTAATTGCATGGCCTATTCAAAATCTCAACTGTCGTTGCGAATTAAGAAATCCAAAACATAAATTGGCCAAATTTATGTATAAAATAAGAACTCAATTAATGCATGAATTAAAAACAGCAAAATATTAAATCATAAATTAAAATAAGCTACATCATACAATTTACACCATGTTCCTAACAAGAGGTTTTAGTTACACATATAGAAATAAAGAAAACAGAAGCAAAGAGAAAACCTCATATCATAGACAATACTGGTTAACTCTCCAAGAGATCTTCAATCCTTGTGCCTTGCCTCCTTGCTCTCAATAGATGTTACTAACCTCTCTCTCTAATCCTAATTGAATTCTATGATCTTAAAACCTATTGAAAACTATTTACAAATCCTCTATTTAAAGAGTAAAATAAATCCTAAAATAAATCTTAATTAAATCTAATAGATAAGGTCCATGTCTATCTTCTAATCTCTGACCAAATCTAAGATATGAAGCCAAATTAGACTTCTCTTCTTCTATTTTGTTCATAATCTGGTCAAATTGGGCTTTCTCATGTCTGACACTAAACTTCAGCCCTGATTTTGACCCTGAAGATAGACGAATTTGAGCAAGGCTATTTCTGGCAAAGTTGTAGATCTTTTCCTTAGCTTTAAAATGATACCATGATCGCCTTATTTGGATAAGCGTAGCTCAAGTTATGGCCAAAATACCAACCAGCGTCACTTCCACGCGGTTTGTGCGCCTGGGGCGCATCCGTCCTCACGCTCGGGGCGCGCACGGGTTCATCCGGACTCCGTTTTACTCCGTTCTTGGACCGTTTCGAAGCTCTTTTCATCCTCTATCCAAATCCATCAATATATTTTGCATTTAAAATCCATAAGTACCTGAAACATACCCAAAAAGGATCAAAACGTTCCAAAGGACCCTAAACTACTAAAAATAATTAAAATCTAATAAAAAGTCCTAACTTTGCTAGAGAAACAAACCAAATACATAGTAAAAGGGAGTCCAAATAATGCTCAAATCTTTATATATTGGTCTCAAATCAGATAGCTACCCTATCCTATCCTTACTATATTCGATCTATTCGAACAGCAAGCCTAACTGCTTCCAGCTGAGCTAGGAGGAACAGGACCATGCTCTGATACCATTTAAAATGTGACACACTTTCCACTAATATAACATTATTTATTAATCTCAGTAGAAAATGTTATTTATGGACATCCTTAACTACTAGATTAGATTGTGAATAAAAAAATGTCGAATTCGACTTAACAATTTAAAATGTAAACTTAAAAACTTTTCTCAAGACAACATTGAATATTTGAAATGAAACATAAATTTAATTAGTATAAACTTAGCGTTGTCTTGTGAGATGTAAAAAATTTATCCAAATAAACAATACTTGCCGAATTCGCTTTTTATCCAGATCAGAGTGTGCGGAAAGATATTAGTACCAAGGATCCATGTTGAAATAAACATCAAGTATATATATATATATATATATATATATAGCATCGTAAAAGGGATCCATAAGTAAAAAAGTCATCAAGATACTGGTAGTCATGTCCATAAGCTAAAATACATATAAAAGACTGAAAGATAAGACCTGAACTCTCAAAACACTAAAATATGTACAATATATAACAACTCAAAATAAAGTGTCTGAGAGCAGGTCATCTGGTCCTCCACGCATCCATCTGGTCCACTGTAGCAGCAAAAATCGGTCCGGGATCCCTACTATCTATACTATGCATGTCCTAGGAACCACTGGGTCCTCCACGAGGTCTGGGAGCCGGCTCGACTGGTACCTCCTCCTCCACGTCCTCCCCCTCCTCGGGATCCTCCTCTATCCCATCCGACAAGGTGGCAGACCTGTCAGTAGGTCCAAAAGTAGTGGCTGGTGGAGTCCTACCAGCTCCAGTCGGATCGGATGTAGGAACATCCTCGTCAGTGAAAACGCTGTAGGCAGAGGGATGAGAACGAGTAGCAGGACGGAAACGAAAACTATGAAACCTACGTACAAGTCGATCTGGTGGGGGTGGTCCTCTATAAACATAAAAAGCCGGGATGTGCATAGTATATATAATAGGTATCCTAAACCTACGAGGGCGCACCCGAACGAGGGGGTTAGGGTGGAAGAGTGTGAACTCCACCTCACCCTCAAACGTCAAACGGTGCTCCTCATATGTCCATATCCCGCTAGGGATGGGTCTGATCTCTACGCATGCTAGGTAACGTGCCATCACCTATCAAAGGCACAGGGGTAAGCATATACATACACATAATCAAATAAGGATGAGCAATAAATATAATGCAAATGTAGCAGTGAGCATTTTACAATCATATCAAATTTAATCACATAATTAAATCAATGATGATATGATGCATGATATCTCACTCTTCTAAAATTCTCCAACTAGTCACTCAAATGGACGTCCTTCCATAACTTCATTGTATTCCCAGAATACATAAATAATACGTTATCAAACGTATGGCATACTTGCCCGAAAGTGATAAACAACGTCACTTTATCTAGTGAACGTCACGTCACCAAAACGTAAACTATCACTTGTATTACATAGTCATCTAGACATAAGACCCACAACGTCAACCTTGAAGTGGGGTCGAGCAAGCAGTAACCTTTGGCACTCCCAGAGGCCCTCCTCATGTTCCAAAAATACGTTATCAAACGTATGGCGTACTTGCTTGAAAGTGATAAACAACGTCACTTTATCTAGTGAACGTCACGTCGCCAAAACGTAAACTATCACTTGTATTACATAGTCATCTAGACATAAGACCCACAACGTCAACCATGAAGTGGGGTCAAGCAAGCAGTAACCTTTATTTGAACATGACAAAAAGATGATCTACCACCAACACCATGCATGAATGCCATAACATATTCCATTTAAGATTAATCCCTCTTTAATCTTAATACAAATATCTAACATGGAATAATTGATTCACAAGTACTCAAAGTAATTGATGTAATCTTATAATCTCATTAATTTCTTGGAACATGATTAATTAACTTTAGGATTGATAATTTGGGTTAAAATAACTCGGTTAGATTTAAAAATTCAATTTAAGTGTTCTGACTAAAAATACTCGAGTATCTTACCAAAAGACTCGAGTCGTTCATACGTTTTCTGAAAAGTACAGTTTCAGGTTTTCCAGAAATACTCGAGTAGTTCATGAATTACTCGAGTATTTCATCATTCCAGAATACTCGAGTAGTTCATGCAAGACTTGAGTAGTTCATCACAATTTCAAATTGGTGCATCATACAATACTCTAGCCTCAGCTCAAACACTCGAGTACTGGTGCTGCCAGACGCACTGATGCACCACGAAATACTCGAGTATCGAGCTAAAGACTCGAGTATTCCATGACAGAACAGGACTGAAACTGAGTTTTCACATACCAAATAAAGTCAACACTTTTTAATTACTTCTTTCCACTAACACCCCTATAAAGTCAACACTTTTTAGAGTTCCAATAATAATTATAGAGTTAGTTTTGAAAAACTATATCAAATTTTCACATTTCCAATGCCACTAACAAATTTATCCACTCTCCTTGATGGGAGTGAAAAATCCCAAAAGGGTCTTATAAATAGGACTGGAGGGAATAATTGTGAAATTTGTTATATTATATTATTTTGTTGAAGCTTAATATTGATAACTGCTTTCTTGTATGTGAAACCTGTATACACTACTATGCATTAGTCAAATTATTTCTCCTACTTCAAACTCCATCTTTGTACTGTATATCTTAAAGTTATTTTTCTATTGTTACATTACATATTCACAGGGGCCATGAGGAGCTTGATGTTGCCAGTTTGCGAGAATATGAGTAGTTTACAAAAGTATAAGGCTTAATTACGTCACAAGTCCCTAAAGTTTGGGGTATATGTTAGATACTCTTATTCTTTGTTACTTAAATACAAAAATGGTCCCTATAAATATTGACTCTTTCGTCCCTGCAAAAAAAATGGTTTTTGTCCATGCATTTACAAAACATTTTGGTTTTGGTCCTTCCTGTTAAATTTTAGTCCCCATGATTATGTTCGTAGTTTGTTTTGGTCCCTCTATTATTAGATTTTGTATGTTTTAATCCTTCTACTGTCATGGTTTTTGAATTGGTTCTCTTACGTAATGGAAGTTGTCTTTTTACCCTTGAGAATTCATGCAAGAATATTATCCTTAATTGGTCATAGAATCTAATATATCACGTTTTCGGTTTTTTCCATCCACATATTTAACTAGGGGTGTAAGCGGGTCAATTTTCACCCGTGAACCCGATTAACCCGACCCAACCCAAAACACATTTGACTGGTTGAGTCGGTTCAATGGGTTAGGTCAGCTTTTTTAAAGGCAACCCAATCAAGTACGGGTTGGGTCATGTGTAACATCCTAAACTTTGATTTTAATGAAATTATTGATTAAAAACCTTAGAAAAATTGGAATAATGACTTTATGAATTTTGGTAGATAGGTGAGTGGTGATTATAGATCCTAGGGGTTGTATAGAAGGCAGTTGTGGCTTTGGGCAAAGTCAAATAAGCGAAATCGAGAGTTAAATCGGCGTTTTAGATGTTAGAAATCGACCGAAAAGAGAAAATTAGAAATTTATTATAGGAAGCTAAGAAAATAAATTCCACCGTTGGATAGGAAGTTTGTGGGGTGAAGAAGCATGTCTAAAAATTTGGACTCGATCCGACGGTCGACGAAAAAGTTACGGCGAATCGAAGGTTGGAAACCCTGAAACTCGCCCAGGCGCACCAGCCATGCGCCCAGGCGGGTGCACTATTCATGGTGCACCAATTCAGTGAAAAACCCGCCCAGGCCAGCCAACTGTGCGCCCAGGCGAGTCGCAGCATGCACCAGCTGCATCAGAGTCCGTGTGTGGCGCGCCAAACCCCAGCTGACCGCACCAGCCATGCACCAGCTTGGTGCTGGTGCTGATAGTGCGCCCAGGCGCGTGGCGCAGATCTGATCACATCTGGTCCCTTGATTTTGAGCTTGGTGGCTAAGCAATGAGCCACAGCCACACGATTCTCCAGCAACATCCAAGGCAAAAATAAAACACTAAAAATACATCATTCCACCACCTTTCAACTCCTTCATCAACCCATCATCCTCATCAAGTTCCCTCCATTCCAAGACCATCTCCACCATAAATCCACCAAACCACCATACACCTTTGATTTTTGGGCACCTCAACCTAAAATCAAACAAAACCCAACAAGCTTTCACCATGGATATTGATTAAAGCTTCATCCTCTTCCTTCTTGGGCTCACACGAATTGCTCTCTTCTTCACTCTTTTTGGTTTTTCAAATTTTTTTCACCATTGATTTGGGTAAGTAAACTTCATGCCATGAGTTATTTTCCTTTCCATTTCAGCTTTCCTTGACTCATAGAAATTGAGCTCTAAAACCCTAGGATTCTTGCACTCTTTGCTATATAGGGATTGTGTTTCATGCCTTCCAACTCGAATCAGGGCAAGGACAAAGATCATTCCTCTTGTGCTCTATCAAATAGGCTTGTCTATCATCATTTCATCATTTCCATATTGAGGTGGCAAGCTAGACTTAGGAAGTTCAAGTTTCTGAGATTTTGAGCTAGGGCTCACTAAGGTTCTAATTTCTCTTTACTAATTTAAGGTAAGGAGTGGGTTATAGTGAGTATTACCTTACTCTGGGGTTTAGTTTACAATAAGCATATAATGGGTACTAAGATTTTTGTGTTAGTTTAGGTTGATATAATATAGAATAATTGCTATAATAGAATTTATGACTTAGGGAATTTATTTTGATGTTGATATATTGCATTTTGTGATTTGGTGATGTTGATGAATTAAATGCTTATATTGTTTAATAATTTGAGTTGTGATATTAAGATGAATTGTGCTAATAAAGTTATAAAATATATTAGTGATCTTTGGATAGTGGAAATGGGTAATGTGGTGGTTAATTTTGAGTAATGGAAATTTGCTAAAGAATTGATAATGATAAAGGAACTAAATGAATTATACCCAGGCTCAGCCAGGGGAGATTGTATTATACCCGGGCGCTGTAAGTCGTTATTGCACGGTGGTGCGAACGCAGTAGGTCGTGACCAGGGGATTACCCGGGCGCAGTAAGCCGTTATCGCACGGTGGTGCGAACGCAGTAGGTCGTGACCAGGGGATTGAGACATTTACCCAGGCACAGTAAGTCGCTATCGCGCGGTGGTGCGAGCGCAGTAGGTCGTGACCAGGGGATTGAGACATTTACCCGGGCACAGTAAGTCGCTATCGCAGTAGGTCGTGACCAGGGGATTGAGAAACATACCCGGACCAGGGAGCGCAGTAGGTCGTGACCAGGGGATTGAGAAACATACCCGGACGCAGTAAGTCGTGAGTGCACAGGAGTGCAGACGCAGTAGGTCGTGACCAGGGACAGATTGAAAAGAATATGAAAATGACTAAAATATATAAAACAAAAGACTTATGAAAGTGTTAAATGAAATCGACTTGAGAAACTAATGAATACTTGAAAATGAATTGTGATACTTTGACTCTTATTATGTTGTGCTTGAATTGTTATATGTGTATGGCTTAGTGTCGCATTATGTCTTAATTGGAAACTGCCTCCCCATTTTATGTGTAATACTCACTCCTTACTATCTCCACAGGTACTGAGGAAGAGTTTGCACAAGACCAGACCGAGCAGGAGTACTCTCCCTCCCAGGGAGAGTAGGTTACCTTTAGATATGTAGGGCATGGAAATGTCCTGGGCCCGATGATGTGAATCCTTTTTGTTGTGTATAAATGTAAATAGCTTTTGGGGGCCCAGGACGACTCCTTTTGGGAAAGGGGTCTATTTTGGGGAAAAACTGTTTTCCTAACTTGTTTATATTCCGCTAACTCTGATGACTAGATTCTGATGTTTTAAACTTGTTTCTGATGCGTGCACGAAGATGCACTAGCTGATATCTGTATATATATGAATAGCCCTGCTGGCTTTGAAATTTGAAAATATGTTATTTATCAGGTTGCAGGGAAGCAGAAATTTTGGAAAAGTCGTAAAAACAAACGAAACTCCGTCCGTTTGACGGGAGATTTTCTTATGAATTAAAAATAACTAAGAGTTTTTACTAATCAATTTATAAGTTAAAAATGAAATTTTCAAGTTGCTATTTTTAATTAAGGGTATAAAAGGGTAAATAAACTTAGGTGTTACATCATGGATTTATTATTTAAAACCCAACCTAACCCGACCCAACCCGCATATTTAAATTTATATTATTTTTTTATTTTTTTTATTAATATAGGTTATGGTTAATCTATTAATGTTGAAGGAACTACTTTTGATGCTTTTTGTTTATGGATAATTTGATTCAAAATAAAAAATAAATTTAATTATTGTTTATGTTATTTTTTTTAAATTTTATTTTTATATTTATTCAGATTTTTTTTTATTTTATGGAAATTAGGACACAGACCCGATTACCCAACCTAACTCAACTCGCATTTCTATGGGTTGGGTTGGGTCGATTTTGACAATCAAATAGAGCACAACCCAACCCAACCCAATTTACTTTGGTTGAGTTGGGTGCTAAATCTCCTCAAAATGTAGCACCCTAATAAATATTACCCTTAATTCCCAAGTATTAAAAATGTGTACTTAAAAATTTCTTTTTAGTTTAGTAAAATTACCCGTCAAATGGGCGGAGTTCTGTCTGTTTTTCAGACTTTCCAAAATTTAACCTGTGTATAACATCGTCAATATATATATATAATCAATAGCCAGCAGGGCTGCACCTCATGCACATAACATATAAAAGCCCTCAGGGCGCAAAATAAAACATCCAGTATCAGTTATCAGAGTATGAGCAGAATATGTGTACTAGGTGCAACTAGCATGATGCTCAAAATATAGTTATGCCAAAAATAATATCCTAAGCCTCATCAAAATACATAAACATCACATATACAACAAAAGAATAGGGAGGCTTAGGCCCAATATAATCCTAGTCCCCAAATATAACCCTACTCTCCCTGTGAGGGAGAGCACTCCTGCTCGGCCGGGGGCTGTGCTAACTCAATCTCTGTACCTGAAAGATAGTAAGGGAGTGAGCATTGCACATGAAATAGAAAAGCAGTTTCTAGATAGACATAACAACTCACCAGGCCAAACACACTTAGCAATTTATTCACATAATCACATTAACATCGCAAACATACCACATTTTCCAATTCCATCATTTTATAAGTGCCAGATCCCTTTTAGTTAGTCCATTTTCACCATTTGGTTCCCTTTTATTTATTTTCCCCGTTTCCAAATAAATCCCTTTATAACCCCTCACCCTTTTTCCTTATTTTTTTCCTTTTATTTACGGTGTATGTATGTCTCCACCAAATCGAAGGCCTACATACATACGCCAATTACGATGTATGTCTCCACCAAATCGAAGGCCTACATACATCGCTTTTCCATTACCATTATCTTATCCAATTTTATTCCCTTTTTCCTTATTCATTTCCTTTTACTTTCGGTGTATGTATGTCTCCACCAAATCGAAGGCCTACATACATACACCAATTACGATGTATGTCTCCACCAAATCGAAGGCCTACATACATCGCTTTTCCATTACCATTACCTTGTTTTATCCAATTTTCCTTTCCTTGTTCCTTTTTACTTAGGGTGTATGTATGTCTCCACCAAATCGAAGGCCTACATACATACACCACCGACGATGTATGTCTCCACCAAATCGAAGGCCTACATACATCGCCCCGTTTACGTTGTATTGTCTCCCCCAAATCGAAGGCCTACAATACAACCCCATTTTACGATGTATTGTCTCCCCCAAATCGAACGCCTACAATACATCTCCATATTTATCCATTATTAGTTGTCCATATTATATATCATTATTTTTCCTACCAATTCCGTTTAATATTTACCTAACCATTCCAAGCACAAGCACCGTCACATTTATAACCAAATAGCCACAATTCACTTTTCACATAAACAATTAGTGCAAATAACAACAAAATTCGCCTTTTCATATAATCATGCATAAACATGTTTTTCACTTGTCCAAATTATTGATTTAAATTCCTATCCTAGGGGTTCATGCCATTTATTTTCCTCCATTAAAACCTAACCTCATTCTCTACTTCTTAGAGTTCCGTAATTAATAAATTAAGCCTATTTTCACCCTTATCCTTATCTCTAAATTGGGGTTTCTAATTTCCTACCCTAACACATAAACTCCTAGCCAACCATTATACCTAAATACAAACCCTTTCCTAGAACAAACCAATGCTCACTATATCCACCCCCTTACCTCAAATACTTAAGGATAAGGAGATTCCAAATGCCCTATGCTTGAGTTTGCCCACCAAGGAGATACCAAACCACAAGATTAGGATGGAACCTAAAATAGAGAGTCATAAAAGAGAGGGATCATCATTTATGCCATGATTCAAGTCAAGAATCAAAGAAAAATAGAGCTTCTAATGCCTAGTGTTGAAAAATCACTATTTATGGTAGAGAGAGAAAGGAAAACGAATTTTGGAAGAGAAGGAGAGGAAACCCACACTCAAACACTTACCTGGAGATGATAATAACAATCCTTGATGATGGAATGAGTGTCACCCACTTGATTCTTGATCAATTTGAAGTGAGAAAAGCTTGAGCCCTAGAGGAGAGAGAGAGAGGTTCGAATTTTGGAGAGAGAAAGGAGGAGAGTGATTGTGTGGATGACTTGTTCTTTCTCTTTTTTTTATGTTTCCTAGCCACCAAAGACAGCCATCGTGTGGCTGATGATGCAAAACTTTGCCCCCAAGACTTGATCATGCGGCTGGAGACGCACCAGCTGTTGCGCATGCGCCTGGGCGCGGTCGGGGTGCGCCTGAGCGCGGGAGAGGCACCAGTTCCCATTCTGGTGCGTGATGCTGCGCCTGGTGCGTGACGGATGGAACAATTGGCGCACCAAATAGATACTAGTGTGTGGCTGGTGCGCCAAAGGCGCGCCTGGGCGCAGGACTGGTGCACCTGGGCGAAAATCCTACTGAGTTGGTGCTTGAATTGCACCCTGGTGCGCCTGGGCGTGCACCAGAAATTTCAAACTTCGATTCGCCGTAACTTTTCCGTCAACCGTCGGATCGGGCCCAAATTTTTAGACAAGCTTCTTAATTCCCTAAACTTCACATCCAACGGTGGAATTTGTATTTCTAAGCTACCAATCTTGTTATTCTTATTCCCCAAAGTCCTATGTTTTAAACTTGAATTTGCATGTCTAATTGGCCAATTTCTAACTCACATCATAATTGTTTCTATCCTAAGACTATCAAAACATAATTTACACTATAAATCAAGTTTGGGATGTTACAATCCTCTCCCACTTACCAGAATTTCGTCCTCGAAATTCAGTTGTCCTAAAACAACTGAGGATAAGACTCCTTCATCCTGCTCTCCAGCTCCCAAGTAGCCTCTTCTACGTTGTTTCTGTTCCAAATCACCTTTACCAATGGAATTTCCTTGCCCCAGAGCTGCTTAATCTGCCTGTCCTCAATTCTGATCGGGAGGATCTCAAAAGTAAGATTCTCCTTCAAGGGCAAATCGTCAGCTGCTACCACATGGGAGGGATCATGAATGTACTTCCTCAGCTGGGAAACATGAAATACACCATGAAGTCTAGACAAATGTGGAGGCAAAGCAATCCTGTACGCCAAAGGCCCAACTCTTTCCAGAATCTCATAAGGTCCAACAAACCTCGGAGTCAGCTTCTTTGACTTGATTGCCCGACCAATGCCAGTGGTAGGGGACACCCTAAGAAACACATGATCACCCACATCAAACTCTAGGGGTCTCCTACGCTTATCTGCATAGCTCTTTTGCCTGTCTTGAGAAGTCTTCATCTTATCCTTAATCATCGCGATCTTCTCTATGGTTTCTTGCACCAACTCTGGCCCAATCAACAAGTTCTCCCCAATCTGGAACCAACAAAGAGGCGTTCTACACTTTCTACCATAGAGTGCCTCAAAAGGTGCCATGCCAATACTAGAGTGAAAGCTGTTGTTGTAAGTAAACTCCATCAATGGTAACAACTGCTCCCAACTACCAGTCTGCTCTAGAACACAAGCCCTCAACAGATCCTCCAAAGTCTGAATAGTACGTTCAGACTGCCCATCAGTTTGAGGATGATAGGCTGTACTAAACCTCAACTTAGTACCCAAGGCCTGCTGAAGACTCTGCCAAAATCTGGATAGAAACCGCGGGTCATGATCAGACACAATACTGGAAGGCACACCATGAAGCTTCACTATGTCCCGAATATACAACTGTGTCAGCTTCTCCAGTGTGTACTTCTTATGGATCGGAATAAAGTGAGCACACTTTGTTAAACGGTCTACCACAACCCATACACCATCACAACCTGCAGCAATTCTAGGTAGACCCATCACAAAGTCCATGGCTATGCTATCCCACTTCCATTCAGGGATGTCAAGTGATCGCAACGGACCGCCTGGCTTTTGGTGCTCGATCTTCACCTTCTGACAAGTCAAGCAGCGAGACACATGCTCGGCCACATCAGACTTCAATCCTGGCCACCAATAGATCCTCTTCAAATCCTGATACATCTTTGTTGTACCGGGATGGAAACTCATTTTTGTTTGGTGAGCTTCCCACAATATGTCTCTCCGAATATGGAAATCCATTGGAACACATACTCTACCTCTGAATCTGATGATTCCATCTGCACCCTTGATGAAATCAGGTTCCTCTTTACTTACTGCTCCTTCTAACAACTTCTGGAGCTCTTCATCATCTGCTTGCCTTTCCTTTATCAAATCCATCAGCTCACTAGTGACCTGCAACATTTCCAGAACAATACTCTTCTCTTTCACCAGCATGTTCAAGTTGAGATCACTAAACTCCTGAATTAGCTGCATCTCCTTCACCATCAAGTTGCTAACATGAAGAGTTTTGCGACTCAATGCATCGGCTACCACATTAGCTTTACCCGGATGGTATTGAAGATGGAAATCATAATCTTTCAACAACTCCATCCATCTCCTCTGTCTCATATTCAGCTCTTTTTGATCGAAGAGATAACGGAGACTCTTGTGGTCACTGAACACCTCAAACTTTGTGCCATACAAGTAATGTCTCCAGATTTTCAGGGCAAACACCACAGCTGCTAATTCCAAGTCATGAGTCGGATAATTCTGCTCATGCTGTCGCAACTGCCTGGATGCATAGGCCACAACTTTGCCTTGCTGCATAAGTACACAACCCAAGCCTTGCTTTGAAGCATCACAATACACATCAAAGGGTTGGGTTGGTTCCGGCAAAATCAGAACCGGTGAACTCGTCAATCTCTTCTTCAGCTCTAAGAAACTGCTCTCACACTGTTGTGACCATTGATAAGGGACATCTTTCCTGGTTAACATTGTCAATGGAAGAGCCAGTTTGGAGAAACCTTCAATGAATCTCCGATAGTAACCTGCCAATCCCAAAAAGCTTCTGATTTCTATGACTGTTGTGGGCCTCTCCCACTTTAACACTGCTTCCACCTTGGAGGGATCCACAGCAACTCCTTGTGCAGAAATCACATGTTCCAGAAAAAGGACTTCATCCAACCAAAAGCTACATTTAGACAGCTTGGCAAACAACTGCTTTTCTTTGAGAACCTGCAGCACGATCCTCAAATGCTCCTCATGTTCACCCGGACTCTTAGAATAAATCAGGATGTCATCAATGAACACAATGACGAAAGAATCCAAGTATGGCATGAAGATCCTATTCATGTAATCCATGAATATTGCAGGAGTGTTGGTCAATCCAAAAGGCATCACCACATACTCAAAATGCCCATAACGCGTCCGGAAAGCAGTTTTTGGAATATCCTCTTCACGGATACGGATCTGATGGTATCCCGATCGGAGGTCAATCTTAGAGAACACGGATGCACCCCTCAACTGATCCAACAAATCATCAATGCGACGGAGCGGATATTTGTTCTTTACTGTCACTGCATTCAACTGCCTGTAATCAGTGCACATCCAAAGGCTACCGTCCTTCTTCTTGACAAAAAGGATAGGAGCACCCCAGGGTGACACACTAGGCCTGATAAGTCCCTTTGCTAATAGCTCCTCCAATTGCTTTTCAGTTCTTCCAATTCCGGAGGCGCCATTCTGTAAGGTGCAATAGAAATTGGACCTGTACCAGGTTTCAGATCAATACTAAACTCAACCTCTCTTCTTGGAGGCAATCCTGGAATCTCCGTAGAAAAGACTTCCGGAAACTCCCGGACCACAGGGATTTGACTGACATCAGATACTTCATCAACTTCTATGGCAGACAGAGTAGAATCACTAAAGATGACTGTTTTCTTACGACAACCAATTAGAACGTGATGCTGAGCCATCCAGTCCATACCCAGAATAACATCTAATCTAGTCAAAGGCAGACAAATGAGATTGATTTTGAATTCCCGCTCCAAAACTCGGAGTGTACAATCCAAACACATCTGAGAAGTAATTACTGAAGAATTCGTAGGGGTAGAAACCGACAACTTATAAGGCATTTCTATAGTAGACAACCCTAGTCTCTTCATGCATTCCATAGAAATGAATGAATGGGATGCACCACAATCAAACAAAACACCACAAGAACTGCCATTAACATGACAAATACCTCTAATCAGTTCATCATCATCTGTCACTTCTTCGCCATCTAGAGTGTACACCTTGCCCTTCTGCATTGGCTGGCTCCCACCAGATTTCTGTGCACTAGCCACATTGACCTCTCTCTTCACAGTATTTTTAGGGCAGTTGGAAACAAAGTGGTCGGGCTGTCCACATAAGTAACAAAGTCCATCTCTTCGACCCATACTCCAGCACACCCCCTTGTGTTGCCTCCCACAATGTGTATAAGTAGGAACAGGACCAAGAGTTACTGCAGATTGCCCTGCTCCTCTAGGGACTGAAGGTCTGGGATTAGAATAAGGACCAGATTTCTGCATAGGACCCTTGCCCCTAATAGGACCAGACAATTGCTGTGATGCTCTGCTTCGCTCCTCTGCTTGTTCCTGCTTGAGAGAATCTTCATAAGCACTGGTCATGTTCACTAGTTGAGAGAGATTAGAGATTCCTTGATAGACAAAAACAGTTTTGATCTTGGAATTGAGACCAGCTTCAAACTTGATACACTTAGTGCGTTCATCCGCATCCCGGTAGCTGCCCGGATAGCGAATGAGATCCTCGAATTGAGCTGCATATTCTCCAACACTGAGGTTCCCTTGTTTCAGCTCAAGAAAAGCCACTTCTTTCTCCCTCCTTACATTTTCCAGAAATTACTTTCCCAGAAAACGGACCTTGAAAAGATCCCATGAAATAAGCTCATTAGCTGCTTCCAAACCTCTCCTCTGTTGGTCCCATCAATGTTCCGCCTCACCAATCAGCACATATTCCACTAGTCGCATATAATGATCACCCGGTGGCTGCAGTGAGCGAAAGACCTTCTCCATCTCCTGGAGCCATCTTTGAGCTCCATCAGGATTGTAACCCCCTTCGAACTTCGGCGGATCGCTCTTTCTAAAGCGGCCCATCCAGTCAATCTCGACTGGTGGTAGTGGAGGAGGTTGTAGTGCTGCTGCTGCGGCTGCTGCAGCTACAGCAATGTTATGGGCTTGATTCTGCTGCAGATTTGCAAGGTTCTCAGCTTGTTGCTGCTGAGCTTGGGCTTGGTTCTGCTACAATTGAACCAGAGTTTCAAGAATTGCAGCAATTCTGTCATTGTCAGCCCGTCTCCCTGCCATACTGTTGAATCATGGAGGGACAACCAGTTAATGATAACACAATTAAATAAAACTACTAATATTCTACAACTTAGACACTGAACTAAGTAAATTGGTTACTCGCTCGGTGAGTAACCATAGGAGTAGTGAGTTCATACTCCAAAGGCCGAGGGAAACTGCTCTGATACCATAAATGTAGCACCCTAATAAATATTACCCTTAATTCCCAAGTATTAAAATGTGTACTTAAAAATTTCTTTTTAGTTTAGTAAAATTACCTGTCAAACGGGCGGAGTTCTGTCTGTTTTTCGGACTTTCCAAAATTTAACTTGTGTATAACATCGTCAATATATATATAATCAACAGCCAGCAGGGCTGCACCTCATGCACATAACATATAAAAGCCCTCAGGGCGCAAAATAAAACATCCAGTATCAGTTATCAGAGTATGAGCAGAATATGTGTACTAGGTGCAACTAGCATGATGCTCAAAATATAGTTATGCCAAAAATAATATCCTAAGCCTCATCAAAATACATAAACATCACATATACAACAAAAGAATAGGGAGGCTTAGGCCCAATATAATCCTAGTCCCCAAATATAACCCTACTCTCCCTGTGAGGGAGAGCACTCCTGCTCGGCCGGGGGCTGTGCTAACTCAATCTCTGTACCTGAAAGATAGTAAGGGAGTGAGCATTGCAAATGAAATAGAAAAGCAGTTTCTAGATAGACATAACAACTCACCAGGCCAAACACACTTAGCAATTTATTCACATAATCACATTAACATCGCAAACATACCACATTTTCCAATTCCATCATTTTATAAGTGCCAGATCCCTTTTAGTTAGTCCATTTTCACCATTTGGTTCCCTTTTATTTATTTTCCCCGTTTCCAAATAAATCCCTTTATAACCCCTCACCCTTTTTCCTTATTCTTTTCCTTTTATTTACGGTGTATGTGTGTCTCCACCAAATCGAAGGCCTACATACATACGCCAATTACGATGTATGTCTCCACCAAATCGAAGGCCTACATACATCGCTTTTCCATTACCATTATCTTATCCAATTTTATTCCCGTTTTCCTTATTCATTTCCTTTTACTTTCGGTGTATGTATGTCTCCACCAAATCGAAGGCCTACATACATACACCAATTACGATGTATGTCTCCACCAAATTGAAGGCCTACATACATCGCTTTTCCATTACCATTACCTTGTTTTATCCAATTTTTCTTTCCTTGTTCCTTTTTACTTAGGGTGTATGTATGTCTCCACCAAATCGAAGGCCTACATACATACACCACCGACGATGTATGTCTCCACCAAATCGAAGACCTACATACATCGCCCCGTTTACGTTGTATTGTCTCCCCCAAATCGAAGGCCTACAATACAACCCCATTTTACGATGTATTGTCTCCCCCAAATCGAAGGCCTACAATACATCTCCATATTTTATCCATTATTAGTTGTCCATATTATATATCATTATTTTACCTACCAATTCCGTTTAATATTTACCTAACCATTCCAAGCACAAGCACCGTCACATTTATAACCAAATAGCCACAATTCACTTTTCACATAAACAATTAGTGCAAATAACAACAAAATTCGCCTTTTCATATAATCATGCATAAACATGTTTTTCACTTGTTCAAATTATTGATTTAAAGTCCTATCCTAGGGGTTCATGCCATTTATTTTCCTCCATTAAAACCTAACCTCATTCTCTACTTCTTAGAGTTCCGTAATTAATAAATTAAGCCTATTTTTACCCTTATCCTTATCTCTAAATTGGGGTTTCTAATTTCCTACCCTAACACATAAACTCCTAGCCAACCATTATACCTAAATAAAAACCCTTTCCTAGAACAAATCAATGCTCACTATATCCACCCCCTTACCTCAAATACTTAAGGATAAGGAGATTCCAAATGCCCTATGCTTGAGTTTGCCCACCAAGGAGATACCAAACCACAAGATTAGGATGGAACCTAAAATAGAGAGTCATAAAAGAGAGGGATCATCATTTATGCCATGATTCAAGTCAAGAATCAAAGAAAAATAGAGCTTCTAATGCCTAGTGTTGAAAAATCACTATTTATGGTAGAGAGAGAAAGGAAAACGAATTTTGGAAGAGAAGGAGAGGAAACCCACACTCAAACACTTACTTGGAGATGATAATAACAATCCTTGATGATGGAATGAGTGTCACCCACTTGATTCTTGATCAATTTGAAGTGAGAAAAGCTTGAGCCCTAGAGGAGAGAGAGAGAGGTTCGAATTTTGGAGAGAGAAAGGAGGAGAGTGATTGTGTGGATGACTTGTTCTTTCTCTTTTTTTTTTTATGTTTCCTAGCCACCAAAGACAGCCATCGTGTGGCTGATGATGCAAAACTTTGCCCCCAAGACTTGATCATGCGGCTGGAGACGCACCAGCTGTTGCGCGCGCGCCTGGGCGCGGTCGGGGTGCGCCTGAGTGCGGGAGAGGCACCAGTTCCCATTCTGGTGCATGATGCTGCGCCTGGTGCGTGACGGATGGAACAATTGGCGCGCCAAATAGATACTAGTGTGTGGCTGGTGCGCCAAAGGCGCGCTTGGGCGCAGGACTGGTGCGCCTGGGCGAAAATCCTACTGAGTTGGTGCTTGAATTCCACCCTGGTGCGCCTGGGCGTGCACCGGTGCGCCTGGGCGTGCACCAGAAATTTCAAACTTCGATTCGCCGTAACTTTTCCGTCAACCGTCGGATCGGGCCCAAATTTTTAGACAAGCTTCTTAATTCCCTAAACTTCACATCCAACGGTGGAATTTGTATTTCTAAGCTACCAATCTTGTTATTCTTATTCCCCAAAGTCCTATGTTTTAAACTTGAATTCGCATGTCTAATTGGCCAATTTCTAACTCACATCATAATTGTTTCTATCCTAAGACTATCAAAACATAATTTACACTATAAATCAAGTTTGGGATGTTACACAAAACCCAACCCAACCCAACTTGTTACACCCCTATATTTAACATCAGGACCAAAATCAAAACGTTTTGTAAATGCAGGGACCAAAATTGAAATTTTTTGTTTCGCAGGGACAAATTTCAAAGGGGTCAATATTTACAGGGATCATTTTGGTATTTATGCCTTCTTTTTTTTCAATGATTATGCCTTCAAATTTATCTATGGTTTGTTATTTGCCCCTGTGATGGATTCCGACCAGTTTTTGCAATATTTATGCCCTCAAACTTAGCTCTGGTTTGCTATTTGCCCATGTGATGAATTCTGACCAGTTTTTGCAATGCTTATATCTTCAAACTTATCTTCCGTTTGTTATTTCCCCTGTGACAGATTCCAACCAGTTATTGCACACGTGGACCACCGTGGTCCTAGTCACCCCACCAGAGCTCTTCATCTTCAACCTTTCTCCAACCACTAGAGCTTTAACCATCAAACTGTCTCCGCCACCATACCTCACCCCACCAACTCCCACCTTCATACCACCACTGCCGCCAAAACCTCAAAGACGATGTCCAAACCCTAAAGCAGCTTCGCTCTGACATCAAGCACCACCCCGATCCCTCCCTCCCCTCCTGCCATGACCTCTTTCGGTCCTACTTCAAATCCCTCTACCTCGTCGAAGCCCACTTCCCTATCTCACCCGACCCGAGCCATGTCAACACTCTAACCTTCATCTGGTTTGATGCCTTCAAACCAAAAAACAAGTCTACACAGTAAAACATTCACCTCGAGAAGGCTTTCGTGCTGTTCAACTTGGGCACTGTTTATAGTCAAATTGGATTGTCGTACGATCATAACACGATTGATGGGCAACGACAAGCTTGGCATGTGTTTATCGCTGCGATGGGGTCATTTGCTTATTTGAGGGAGATGGTATTGCGGTTGGAGCTTTGGTAGTTGAAGAAGGTTGAAGATGAAGAGTTTTGGTGGGGGTGACTAGGACCACGATGGTCCACGTGTGCAAAAACTGGCTGAAATTCGTCATAGGGGCAAATAGCAAACCGAAGATAAGTTTGAGGGAACAAACATTGCAAAAATTGATAGGAATCTGTCATAGGGGCAAATAACAAATCGAAGATAAATTTGAGGGTATATACATTGGAAAAAAAAAAGATGGCTTAAATACCAAAATGGTCCCTGTAAATATTGACCCCTTTGAAGTTTGTCCCTGCAAAAAAAAAGTTTTGATTTTGGTCCTTGCATTTACAAAACGTTTTGATTTTGATCCCTTTTGTTAAATCTTGTAAAAACTAGCCGGAATTCATCATACGGGCAAATAGCAAACCGAAAATAAGTTTGAGGACATAAACATTGAAAAAAGAATGATGGTATATGACAAAAATACCCCAAACATAAAGGACTTGCGACATAATTAATTCAAAGTGAAAAATATAGCTACTGTTGAACTTGGAAGATATGAGATTGAGACATGGTACTTCTCCCCATTCCCACCAGAGTACAATGATTATCTGAAGTTGTACTTTCGTGAGTCTTGCCTCAATTTCATGAAATGCAAAGAGTAGCTACTGAGGCATATGGTAAGCTGTGCCTAAAATAATATTATTTTTTCCTAAATTTTTTCTTTATTTTGGAAAAGTGGTTATTTTCTAGTGTGCTATCCATGTTTGAAGATGATTGTGCACTTGATTAATGTCTTTGCTATATTTTGCACGCATTGCTCCTATTGTTGTTTTGTAGGGCATTGTTATATTATTAAGTGAAATTTAAAGTTATCATAATTCTATTATCACTGAGATATTTGATCATATGCTTATGTGTGAAGTTGTTTACTTGCAATTCTAAGATGCGGTTTGTTGCAAAAATAAATAAATAAATAAAATAAAATTATGCAACTTCTTATAATGTTGCATAATGATACATCAAAAGCAACCAAGTCTTATCCCATTAGGTTGGCTTAGTTTAAAGGATCAATTGATACCATTGAATTCTTTCGGAATCCAAAAATGTAAGATAATCTAGCATAGCTATATCATTTTATTATCGTCTTTAACGAAAGCAAAATGTAAGATAATCTTATTTCCTTTCAGCCTAGGAAAGCAAAAAGAGAAGAAACAATAGCTAATACTTTAGAGCTCTGGTGGGAGTTATTCTGGATTATTGTGTGATATTTTCTTTTGGTAGAGAAGGTATGTGACAATTAAACTAGCTCCTTTTCCTCAATTAATTTAGACTATTCTGTTCAGCTTTGTCTCTGGAATTTTTGTATATCATGGTGATATTGAATCCATGTAAGCACAACCTGATGATTGGGAGAGCGTTTATTGATATGATATGGTCTCAGCAGCTGTTCCTTTTCATTTATTGTTGCAAAGCAAGAAATATGTTCTGAAATCTCTGAATCTCTTTTTTCTTTTTTTCATGTATTTAATTCCATGTGTTATATATTGCCATGGAAATAGGTATTTAATTTGGGATAAAAAATTTCTATGTTTTTTTATTAACTTTATGGGACGGAAGGAGTATAAATTTGTACCAACTTATATTAATTTTTAAGAGTAATTATGATGTCAACATAGCCATAACTAATGTGTGGCTATAATTTTTAAATATATATATATATATATATATATATATATATAACCTAATTTTGTCACGGTTAAAACCTTGGCTAACAGATAAAAAAAATTAAATGTGATCAGTTCAAAAAATATTATATCCTAATTTAGTCACAATTAAAACCGTAGCGAACTGATCAAAAAATTAAATGCAACCGGTTCAAATGATTAAACGAGATCTGTTCTTTTTTCATAACGAGACTAGTTCAAAACATTAAACAAGACCGGTTTAAAATTTGAACAAGACCAAATCTTTTTTCATTTTCAGACTGATTCCGAACCGATTTCATTTGTTCAACATTTATAAGACAGTCTTTTTAAGACTGATTTGGAACCGGTGTCATATGCGGTTTTGGTTTAAAAAAGTAATATGTAGTACTGAATAATCAATATATTACAAAATAGGAGAAGTTGAGGGTAATTGTGTTTTCTCTCCTTAATATCTTATTTTCCCTCCTAATTTCCCACTTTCCTTCCTAATAATCGATTACTGAGCCTCTGATATTTGTATGATGCAACATCATGTAATCGATTACTACAAGACATGTAATCGATTACTTTGTCTCAGGAAAATGTATGATGCAACATTTATAATCGATTACTTGATCCAGGTAATCAATTACTCTCATACAGAAAGTAATGGATTATCCAAGTTCACATAATCGATTACACACTCTCTAGTTTTTCTATGATGCAACAAAGTTAATCGATTACTTTAACCAGGTAATCGATTACTCCTTCTTGCATAACATAAAAATATCCAGAGTTTTGTTTCATCAAGCATTTACATTGAAACTAAGTTAGAAAAACAGATTTCATGAAAACACTTTTTCTTCTCCTTTAGATGAAAAACTCATTGGCCTTTTAACTCATTAAGAACAAAAGACTCCATTACCTTACAACATGTCCTAAGGTAAAAGGCTTCTAGACTTATATTTGCTTGAATCTTCAACTTGAGATTGAAGCGTCTTGTGAGCTTGAATCTTGAGTTTGTTATCATCAAAACTTTAACTTGAATTCTGCTTGAAGTCCATGAGAGAGCTTGGAGCTTGACTTCCAACACTAGCTTGACTTCCAACACCATTAATTGTGGCCACATATTCCTTTGCTTCATGCAACAAAAAAAAAACAAGAGCAACAACAACACAACACACAAACACATATCATCTCCTTCCTTCATCATCTCTTTCACTTTCTCTCTCAAGGAACCAAGAGCAAAGCATCATAATCATCAACATAAACCCTAAAGCTAAGACCACCCACCATCACCAACCATCATTGATCATCATAATCATCAAAACCTCCATCAAGAACAAGCTCATAAATCACTTCCTCACCTCCTCCTCTCACACGCATAATATCATCATCATCTCTAGGGTTTCTCAAGCTCCAAATCCATGGAGAACTTCATGTACTCCTGCCTCCATCCCAAGACCCATTGAAGCCAAACCCACTTCCTCCTTCACAATCTCCACTTGATCAAGTTCCACTCCATCTCATAGTTGCTTGGTTAAGGCACCTCAAGAGTTTCAAGGGACTAAGGTTTTAAGAGCTAGGGCAAAACAAAGCTAGGACTCAAAGGCTTTCTTATCTCTCATCACTTTGAGGTAAGGAGTGGGTGTTATCCTAAACCAGGGAGTAGGTTCTACTGTGCTCATAGTGAGTACTAAGAATGGGTGTTAGTCTAGGATATTACACATTAGGGTAGTGGATATAATTAATAATTAGAGTATAAGAATTAAGGAAACAAGATTATTTTGGTAATTGTGATATTATGTGTGCTTATGATATTTGTTATAAATGTTTGAATTATTTGGGCATATAAATATGAGTATGTGAATTATGAACTTAGGAGAGGGTGTAATGTGCTAAGAAATTAGATAAGCTAAGAATGATAAATATATAATAGTGATCATGAGAAGATAATTTAAGCAATAACAAATGAGAGGAAAAGAGAGAAGTTAAGAATGAATAAATGAAAGTGAAAAGAGAAGTTAAGAACAATGGTTGTGTGAGCCTGGTCATAGCAGACACACGTTGGACGTGTGCATTGATTGCGTAAGACACACGCGATGTGCAGCTGTAAGACACACACAGGATGTGTGTTGTAATGGCTCACACAAGATCCCTAAGAACGGGATCGGTTGGGATGTGTACATGGTCATGTAAGACGTGCGGCCGGCTTCTGTAAGACGCGCGTTGGACGCGTGTTGGACTCGTGCAATAAGCCACGAGCGAACTGTATGTCATGATTGTGTAACTCACACGAGATGTGCAACTGTAAGACGCACACGAGATGTGCGTAATGAATGGACACACCATAACCCCAAAAATATGTGTAAGACGCACACGGGATGTGTGCTTCTCCAAAGGATATGAAAAATGGGAATAAAGGAAAAAGAAGAAAAGTGTAAGAGTAAAAAGAAAGAAAGATACTAGAAAAGGATATAAGTAAGAATAAAGTGAAAGGAAAAGGAAAGGCTAAGTTAAGGATCATAAATATGTATTTGATGCTTGATGCGAATGAGTATTTGATAATGTGCATTACTTAATAAATTGTGACTGACTTAGTATGTTAGTATGTCATATTAGAAACTGCGTTCCTATGTTATGTGTAATGCTCACTCCTTACTGTTTTTACATAGGTAATGAGTCTAAGTTAGCACAGATCCCGGCCGAGCAGGAGTACTCTCCCTCACAAGAGGGAGAGAGTAGGTTTTAGTAGTTGGACATGGTGTCGTGTCCTGGACCCTTTATTTTGATATGATGATGTAGTCTATTTTGATGTATAAAATGTAAAAAGTTCTTTTGGGTGGGCCCAGGACAACTCCTTTGGAAAAAGGAGTCCTTTTGAAAAATTTAAGAGACATAGATTGATATTTAAAAGCACTACTACTCAAGCTAATTCTTATAAAGATGATTATCTCATATTAGGAGAACAATACCACAACCTCAAAACATGTGATCTAAATTCCTATGAAAGCCCACAGGATGCAAGATATGAAACAAAGGTGATTCTTCAATAGAATGATATAGATACGATACAAACTCAGATATGAAAGATACAAAAATTTTGAAATTCAATTTAGATTTTAGACACAAAAACAAAAATTTATAAAAGAAAAACTATGTGACTTATGCGCAACATATCTGTTAAAAGAATCAGTCATTCTAAAAATATAACTTGATTATAACAATTTAAAGGAAGATGCTTGTGATAATAATAGCAAAATAGTATAATTTCTGTTCATATCATAATCCCTTATGTCATATTGTCATCTGAAACTTATTATAAATCAAAAGAAGTTTTGACTTAATATAATAAGAGATTAAATAAAATAATCTTGGATTAAAAAAATTAAAAATTTAATTCAATTTTTTTTTTTGGGTCATACTTCTTTCTCCGAAAATCTGGAATTTAATTTTTTTTAATCAAATGTTTAATAATTTAAAATCATAACTTTTGTCCAGCGGCTCCATCTCTACAAATTTGAGATTCCTTATCGCCGAAATGTCCTTAGTTCCAACATTGATGAGATTGTTATCTTGGAGATAAAGGCTGTTGAATCTCTTGTTAGAGACCGATTTTGGAAGAGGTTGATGACACATGTCCAGAAGAAAGATGGTGTTGGTGCATAGTACATTGCTTTTCTTAACTTTATTCGTGTGGAAACTATGTATTTTGTTTGGGTAACGTTGGTTTCGCTTGTACTATCTTCTTCTATTGAATAAAATGCATATTTTTCCTTCAAAAAAAAAAAGTATACTTATTCACTTCGGTCTCTAATATAAGATAAAAAATGATATACTTATATTGATTTTAAATATAAGAAAAAGTTATCTAACTTTTTATTCTCAATACAATTATTCATACAATATTCTCATTTAATTTTTATTTCAGTCTCAATGCAACTTTTTCAAAACAGCTTTATTTTTTATGAATTAAATAATATTAAATATACTCAACTAACTTATTTAATAACAATAAATGTGGACTTTTTTTTTCCATATAGTAGAGACCAGAGGGAGTATTAATGAAATTAATGGGGGCATCATTGATATAATGTTAAGTTATGTTGGGTACCATTGACACTTGTACTTATTGACCAGGTACACTTGTATTTGATCGAGCATTTTGTCTACTAATAAACCTTTATCTATTATTATGTTTTTTTTTTATAATTCCTTTTTTTTTATCATCTTATCTATTATTATGTTGATTGAGCACGTTAAATTTCCTCGAATTCATTAAAAAAAAAAGTACTTTAGGAAATTAAATGACATTGCGAATTAAAAAGTAAGTTAATTGAGACAATTCCTTTATATAAATATTTTAGGAATAATTATATTTAATAATAAAGATTTTTTTTTTTTGGCATATTTGAGATAACTGATAAGAAAAAAAGTTGCTTCTTATAATTAACACGAAAGAGAGTAATATAAAAAACTAAAATACACATATATTTACACTTAATATTTTTAAAAATTCCAATAATAATGTATGATCATTTTACTTCAAATATCTCTTCTTAGTCCTTATTTTTTAAAATTCCAATAGCAATAATAATGTGTTGTACATCTCTAATTAATCAATATTATTTTTTACAGTTCCAATATGTTATAGATCCTTACTAACATTTCTTAGAGTTCAATAATATTAACGGGGAGCATTTTTTTTTTTAAGTATAGAAAGAATTGACATTCTAATTGTACTAACAGTATTTACTACTTCCATTCCATATCTCTTGGCCTTTACAGCTTTTTTTTTTTTGCCCCATAATTCTCGTCCTTTTTTTTTCATAAAGCATAATTTTTGTCCTTTTAGAACTTTAATGGATAAACATATTTTTTTTTCAATTTTAATCATTCATTCAATAATTTATCTTACTCTTCATTAATTCTACTTTTATTCTCTTTATCATCTCTAAACCACTATAATTAATTAATGGACACTTTTCCCAATAAAAATTAAATACTTCTACAATTTTCAATAAAAATTAAACAAGAATATTTTAGACAAAACATATATAAAGTACTACTTACAATAATCAAACACTTTCTTAATATATATACACCCAAACCTAACATGTCAAAAAATTTGGAATGGAGGAAGTAACATTTAGTGAACGAAACTATTTTAAGAGAATCTTATATTGAAGACTGGATGAAGAAAATTGCAGAGACAATTTTATGGCACATATTGGACGGGAAGGGATTACACAATAGCTAGGTGTTTCCATACTGTGCGTTTAGGGTCAAAAACGTAATAATACTATAGGGAAAAAAATTGATATTTTTGACTAAAAGAGACCGCGAGTAGTGGGTTACAATAGAGTATAGAAACTAATGCTAAAACGAGTAGTACAAAAAAACGACCCTTTCAGGAATGTATGAACGCAACTGATTACAAAGCTATTAAAATACATAGAATCTACTCAATAATAATCTACATGCAATACAATGGAACAAAAAGTATGAGTAGGTAAGGTGTGCCAAGAAGAGGACTAAGATAGTAATCATGATAATCTTTCTAAGTCAACTAGTCGCTTACAACAAGAACTCCAAATAAAAAGCTCAAGCAATCAAGCTGTGTATTACTTGGCAGAATAAATAGCCTGAGTCATGAGGATGGCAGCTAGAATCGTCGAATGTCTTTAGGAGGCCTGAAATTAAGGGGGAATGATTCTGGAGTGGCACTTTCATCTTCTTTCCACATTTTGATAGTCTTGTCAGCTTCGCAGGTTATAAGCCTTGTACCCGTAACATCATAGGTTAAAGCATAGATACCAGCTTCACTGTCCAGTGAACCTGTAAAAGAGGAAAGTAGTGTTGGCGTTAAGTGCCAATTTTGTACTCATATATAGACAGGAAAAGCATCAAACTAAATCCAAAACCAGCTAAATATGCATACCAGGCTGTACAATTGTTTGGGCTTGTTGGAAATTGTGACCACTCTTCCAATCCCAAAACCACATACTCCCATTATCACCTACAACCAAAACGAAAAAATTTAGATTGACGAATGTAACGGGCAAAATATTGAATCCATGTCTGTTATTTTTCAGATTGGGAGACATTACTCCCTACCCGCATGGGCACAAAAAAATCAACAAAAGGAATTATTGAAAATATTCGATTAAAAAAATACTAAATAGAATTTTATGTTGTTCTGGATCTGTTCATACCTCCAGTAACCATCACACCATCCTCGTTGACTGCCATTGCATTGATGATAGTTTTCTGTTGAGATCTACACATAATACAAGAATAATGACAACCATATCTTTCAGGCAATATGATTTGAACATGAAAATCTAAGTCTGATACTTCGAAAGACCACTGAGAAACAAATTGTTATCCCACAGTAAAGAATACAATTTTTCATTAACAACCCTACCAAGTCCTAATCACAAAAGTTCAATAATAATAAGTATATGAACTCACAGCATATTATGGCAAAATTCTCCTTTTGGAAGGTTGAATTTCTTAATATTATCAGCCGACGCAGATGCAAAAGATTGCCTGCAGCCAAGAGAAAGCAAAAGAGGGAAATAAGACAAAGAGAAAAGGAGGGTGAGAAGCCAAAAAAGAATGACATATTTAAAGAAAGAACAGATGATCAACCACATTCATCATTCTACAAGTAATAATCCACTGATAGTTACACATACTCTTTCGGATGCGGAGCCATTGCTCGAACAGATTTCTTATGGTTTGTAAGGGTTAACATAGTTTTACCTGCAAGGATGCATCATACGTCAGATTGATATGAAAAACATTGAGGAACTAGCAAGTGGATATCAGAACAGAGACAAACATGACAAAGATATGAGGGAAAAAAACATAAATTACCATATCTAAGATCCCACATCTTGATGGTACTGTCATGAGAACCAGTAACAACTTGGGGATCCTACAAACAAAATACGAATAGAATTAGGCTTCTGAGAAGGAGGAAATAATAGAGGCTAAAAAACTAAAACTACACTAAGACGATGTGTTCAGTATTTCAAAGCTGCCTTTAAGGGCTGAAAACTGGGTTCCAATTTATCATATCAAATAACTAGGAATTAAGCAAGTCTAACTATCTGCATGCGAGTATTATGGACATTGGCATTTAAACACCATACAGTACTGTAGCACCATTCAGAATACCAAAAGAGAAAATAATATACAACAAAAGAAGAATCTGCATACCGTTGGCCGTGTAAACACAGAGCAGACAGTGTTATCATGACCAGAAAGAGCATGAATTTGCATTTTACTACGTATATCCCAGACCTGAAAATTTAGTGCCACCAAAGCCTGTCATTACTTTTCTTCTTCCTTAATAACAAATAACAAATTTTAAAAAATACCGAGAACTGTTTAGCAAAATGCATTCATCCAGCTAAATAGACCATAAACATAAGGTAACTATATTAACAGATTCCATACCCGGCAAACAGAATCACGGCCGCCAGTCAGAAGAATGTCAATTGTGGGATGAAGAGCCAAGCAGTAAACACCACTCAGATGACCATGATATGATCTAATAACCTGTAAACAATATCATGACATTATACAGTTATCCATACAGTTTTAGTAATTGCTGAAATTTTCAGCCAAGAATAACAAATACTGAAATGGGTATTAGACCTTATTCTGTTCAAGATCCCAGCATTTAACTTGTTTATCATCACCAGCAGAAAACATGTATGTATGTTTGTTGCTAACAGCAAGTCCTGTAAACAAAGTAAACTGCCATTATTCACCTGGTTCGAGATTGCTGCCACCACAAATAATTACTGTTGAATTAGAGGGATTTAGATAGGGGAAGAAGGGAAAGAGAGAATAAGAACTGAGAATAATATGAGACTGTTATTAATCAAGAATGTTGTTTACAAGAGATTACACAAGACAACCCCAATAATCCTATTTCTATTTATTCAAAATGCAGAATCCTACTCCTATTTAATTAAGGAAACAAAACTTAAAAAATATAATAGGAATTAAATAGTAAGAGAATATCTAGGATACTCCAAGACATTCTAAGATAAAAAAAGATTGCACTAGATATTCTTCAAACTTTTAACAATTACTTTGATATCTTACCTCTTATTTGTTCAATATGGCCAGTTAGAGTGAGCTTTAGTGTTCCACTTGCCAAGTCCCATATCTGTCAAAATAAAGAACTCATTAAAAGAGGTTTTAATCGGACAGAAAGAAAAAACTTACTATTGCATAAACTATTTCTGAATTTCTATCTTCAACATTTAAGCTCCCTACGACTCAATATATAGTTTGTGAGATAATTTTGGTTTGTTTAATTTGATACTTTAGAAAACCTAGGCATTAATGTTTTTTCAAGCTTATTGTCTCAGTATCTCTACAGAATGGAAAGGGAGAGCATTAATGGTGTTAGGGTAATTTAAATAAAAACAGTCATATTTTCCAAAACCAGAGGATATGTAATAAATTTCTTAATCATTGTGCAAAAACCTAAAACTACCGATATACTACAAAAGAGGAGTAATAAATAAAGAATTTTTCTAACATATGCATCACATGCATATGATAAAGAAACTTGAAAAAATAAGTTTTTATGGGAAAATGATGTACTTAATGAATAAAAAATGATGTTTTAATTCCCCAATACAACGTTAACTTTTATGCTTGTTTATTCTATGCAAGAGTGGATAGGTTAGAAAAACCCATAAATAAATAATCGACACATTGCTAAAAGATAACTTGAGGAAAAGGGAAACCTACTCGTAGGGAATTAAGGATTATCAAAGAAATCTTGCAGAGGCACCAAATACCATAAAAACATAATTATCAAATTGGATAAATATGAAGCACTGAAGAACTGAATCCGGGAAATAGCTATAAAAAGGCAGAGTTCTTATACATAAAATTATGAAGCAAAAACTAAAAGACATGGCACACTAAGCTAGTTTCCTTTTAATCTACATGGTTTAGTTGCTTTCCCCTAGGCCCTAACAAGCAACTATAACATGCATCCATGATCAAATTACCTTGATAGTTCGATCAGCTGAACCAGTACAAAACCATGTATTGCTGTGATCAACTGCAACAGATCTCACCCATCCTAAGTGACCACTAATTACCTATAGAAAATAAATCAAGCTTAAAATCACTCAATAAAATTATAACAAGTATAAGACAATTTAAACTTGAAAATTTATTTATGCCCGACATGATTAGAAAGAAAGAGTCAAGACATTAGTAATTCAAAACCCAACAAGTTGAATAGAGCTAAAAACACTTGAGAAATTGCATTTATATTTTTTTAAAAAAAATATTTTTTATCTACATGAGTTGATCAGATAGACCAGAAAACGGATCCTTGAAAGAGATTTAAAAGTTGATGGAACTAAACAGAGGTGCTCTTAGGCCAAACTACTAGTTAGTGCACCAAGGATGCCCAATTACATTTGTTTTGGTTCACAGAACCTGAGAATGAAAAATAACAAGTCCTAATGCCAGTAATCCATAGAATGTAATTAAAAAGGGCCATGTTCTCACCCTGTAGTTCTTCCATGGCGCATGCCATACGGGGCGTGGCCATTTGCTAGGCATTCTTTCCATTATAGCAGATGTTGATAAATTCCTGTAATATAGAAACTATAACAGTTTAGTCAAAAAGGTTGTGTCATAGGAAAGCCAAATATGTTTTGTATAGGAAAATTTTAATTTTGATGCACCATCAGTGTAAAACTTACACTGTCAATGGTCAACCAATCATATATATCACTCCATGTGTGACTTTTAAGGTAGTTATCATAAGAGTCAAACATTTTTAATGTTGTCGTCAAATGTATGATTGGTTGATAGTGTAAAAAACTTTACACTAACCACATACTATAAATAAATTAAATCAAAGATAAATACAATCCTTCATAGGCAAATGTACACACATTGAGTAAACAACAGATTTGAAGCATATATTCACCATTGTCAAATGTAATAATGTATGATTGGTTGATAATGTAAAAAACTTTACAATAACCACATATTATAAATAAATCAAATCAAAAATAAATACAATCCTTAATGGGCAAATGTACACACGGAGTACAAATTGATTTAAAGCAATCATACAACAGATTTGAAGCATATATTCAGTTACAAATTGAAAATCATATTAGAATCTTCTAAAATATAAAAGGGATAGAGAAAGCCATAACCTTTCAGCTGAACCAGAGCCAGAAGCAACTATTGTATTTCTACCAAGATCATGCCTGTAAAGTAGCAATAACATTAGATTAAGTAGCCTTCAATAACAGCTATTCGGAAGCTTTGCACACTATGCAGGACAAAAGCCATGTTTCAGTGAAGACACGAGGTACTAATGCTAGACATTTAAAGAAATCATATTCACAGTATAAGAAAAATCAAAACCCAAGAAAAGACAACTGGAACAGAATACATTATACATCTTGAAGATGGAATACCAAATATTTCTTCTTTCAAGATAAGAAAAACGCCACACCTTCTTAGCAAACTTCTACCAATTTCTGCAATCTACTATCACGTTCATATAGTGAGCAGTTTCTTATTTTGAAAACTAAATAAGTTCTTCAGACAACATTTTAAAATACCAAATACCACGTGATTCTAATTAAACTTCTGCAAGCAGATTATATGATTACAATCTCAACTGTAACATAAACTAATATGTCAGAAAATATAAGTTTATAAATAACTGAATAACCATGAAGAAAAAATTTCAAATAAGCATGGCGCAAAAAGGTGATTCATTAGTTGAATAAATTGAATACATATTGATACACAAAGAGCCTGTTTGACAAAACTAGCTTATAACTGTGAGATTATGACTGATAGTTGTGAGCTTATAGCTGTGAACCTAGCTGACAGCTGTGAGATTGTAGTTGAAAGCTTATAGCTGTATAGCTAACTTATTGAAGTGGATCCGTTTGGCAAAACTAGCTGTACAACTAGCTGAAATTTGTTAAATGACTTAAACGATATAATTTGACCAAGATATATGATAATAATTAAGAAAAAAATAAAGGCCAAAATTGAGATATAATTTATTGAAAGTTCTTTCATTTTTTTAAAAGCTACTTCACATAGCTTTCTGAAAGCTAGCTTTCAAAAGCTATAAGCTTCTTTTGTACAAGCTATAAGCTTCTTTTTTTCTTATTCACCAAACAGCTCTAGTAGCTTATTGACTAAGTCAATAAGTTAAAAGCTACCAGATAAACTATAAGTTTGCCTTACCAAACATAGCCAAAATCAAAGAAAAATGGATTAAACTATACTTACGGAGCTGTCGATGGCATTGTTGGGCCTACAACCAAAGCATTTTGGGGTCCTCCTTTATGGGGATCCTTAGAATCTCCTGGACCTGCCAAATTTATAAGAATTAATGAACAATATCAACATCTTGGGCACTACCAACCAGATGCTCTTATCTATTTTAGACTGAATAGAAAATTGCATAGATAGCCTGCTAAAAGGCAAAAGAAAAGGGGGGAAAACTTATTGGGACAGGGAAGAGTTATTCAGAGGGCCAAATAACCTAAACTAATCATACGAGGAAACATATAATATTCAAAGCAAGCACATTATCCTGTTGCTATTAAATGCCAAATGTGTGTACTGTACAGGAACTTGATTCAAGAGTTATGTAAAGGCAGATAACATCAGGAGTTAGCATTCTTTGAATTTAAGGTTAACATTATTTATCACAAAAGTCTTTAACAGTGAAGTCACATACATAAAACATGGACGTCAAATTTGACAATCAAATTGGTAATTTTGTCGTCTACTGCTCTTCCCACCGAGGAAAGAGCTGTCCTGAGACTTAAGGCAAATGGATGGCTACATAGTAAAATTTCTAAACAAGATATTCCAAACATATACTCTCCTACAAAATCAAACAAAAAAAAAGGCGATAGTATCACACTCACACCAATAAAATAAAGACAATGGCAATGTAACAATAAGCCATTCGTTAAAACCACATAAAAACAAAAAGGTTAAGAAATCATAGCCACCATTAGCTCATTTCATCATCATTACCCATCATACCGAGATGATAAGTATGACTAGTATCATACCTGGAAGAGCAAGCACACTAGAGGGCCCCGGTTGCTGACCGCGATCCTGTGTGGCAGATTTAACTTGACTAGGAGGTTGATTAGTGGTGCTTTTGATTCCACCATACTCCACATTCACCTAGTTTTCATTGCAAACCACATAGCATAACCTAACCTCAGTTCATAATCCAATATTCTTTTAAAAAATTTCAAACTGCCCAAGTTAATCGAAAATTCAAAGCGCACTATTATCATTAAAAATTTAAAATCCAGATTAACTAACCTTGTAGTTAATGCGCATTTTCTTACTGCATAAGAATTTTAAAAAAAAAAAAAAAAACAAAGTGATAAATTAAATTAGCATTGGTGTGTAAGAATTTGGCGAAATAACTTAAAAAGAGAAGAACTTGAAAAAGGGGCAGTGGTACCTTTCGGCATCCGGTGGAGGGAGTTGGGCGTGAACGGGAGAGAAGAGATCAAGGGCACGCTTCAGTGACTTGAAGCTAAGCTTCTTCAGTGACTGTGGCTCTACCGGTTCCAACTCACTCGCCATGGTGGGACCTGTAATTCCACAACTCTCTTTAGGGTTAGGGTTTATAAAAATAAAAAATAAATAAAAAAATCGATGATCGAAAATGAAAGCATGAAACAAACAAACAAATATAAGGGGGGAGGGAGAGGGGATACTGAATGCATCTGATGGATTCAAATATCCGAATAAATTGTTATTATAAAATAAATGTAAGCTTTCAAAAAGTGAAAATTACATGTGCGATGTTGAATGAGGGGAGAAGACCGAAAAAGAAGAACGAGAAAAATAAATAGGAGAAGGAAAGAAAGCTAAGCTTACAGTGAGTGGTTGCCGGTGGCGGTTTTTTACGGCGGGATTGGGTGTGGTTTGCGGCTGTTGTCTGGGAAGGGAGTGTGGTGGTGGTCTGTGACGATGGGGAGAGTCGATGGAGATGAAAAGTTGGGGTTTTGACTATGCTCCTCCTTCCAACGAGAAATTATTATTGGTCCTGAAGCACAAATCATTTATGTTTTAGGCTAATAATAATAATCTAACACATATGAATAAAACACTTTTGGTTTTTTGTTAGATTTCATAATCAATTAAAAAAATAATGAAAAACTTACATAAAAAAAGACCTACTCATAAAGCTAAATATTAGAATCTTCATTTTTGTCATTTAAGTTCTTTTATTTAATTTTTTTTAACTTGATGTTAACACTCAATTTTGTCCCCTAAAACAAAATAAAAATTGCATTAAAAATTTTTGAGAAAAAAAAATTAATTGAAAAGATTGTGTCCAAAATTTTGGCAAAATTAATTCAAAAGATTGAAAATCAATTATTTAAAAAAAGAAATATTTTGATAATTAATTAAAAATCAATTTAGAAAATTTTGAGAATCATTTAAAAAATTTGAAAATCAATTTGAGAAATTGAGAATCAATTTGATTTAATTAAAGGTTTTTTTTAATCATAAATATTTGAAAAAATTACAATTGATTTTTGACAAATTTTTCTAAATCTGATTTTTTTTTTTTTTACTATAAATAGAGGTTCCTTCCTCACTTTGGGGAAGAGGGGAAAAATTTTTTGAAGAGAGGTGCACAGAAAAAATACAAAAATTGGGTGAGAGGTGCACATAAATTTAAAAAAAACACTTGTGTCCAGTAAGACTCGTACGTGGTACTCCATTTCCACCGAAGTCCGGTTTGTTTGTTTTGTTTTTTCCTTCTTTCGTGCTAAGCACTCAAATTCAAAATATGCTGCATAACTCAATCTGTTACAGCATCAAGTTTGTTTGTTTTTTTTATTATTATTATTTTTATTTATTTATTACTCTTTCTTTTTTTCCTTTTAAATTTATATTTTTATTAAAAAATAATTAAATAATTAAATAATAATAATAATAATTTAAAGTGCAGTCATTTTTCTATTGTTATCTAAAATTTTCTAAACCTGATTTTTTTTTTTACTATAAATAGAGGTTTCTTCCTCACTTTGGGGATCAGGGAAATTTTTTTGAAGAGAGATGCATTAAAAAAATACAAAAATTGGGCGAAAGGTGCACATAACTAAAAAAAAACATTTGTGCCCAGTGAGACTCGTACGTAGTATTCCATTTCCGCCTGCGTCCGGTTTGTTTTGTTTTGTTTTTTCCTTCTTTCGGTTTTCGTGCTAAGCACTCAAATTCAAAGTGTAAGAACTACAATCGGTGGGTGAATAAACTAGAGAACACTGGGAGAACACCTAAAAGGGGGTTGAATAGGTGTTTAAGAAACCTTGAAAGATTTTCGAACGAAACAAATAAAACGAATGATTTTTACAAAATATTCAGCTCTTAATCGATTAAGCAAAGTTGATAATTGATTATCCTTTGTGAAACTTGAGTTAATCGATTATTCAGATCAGTTAATCGATTATTGCCTGAGAACAGATTTTTGGCTAATTGATTAACACCTTTAGTTAATCGATTAATCACTGTTAAAACTGAAAAATCATTTTTCAATCAAATACGAAAATCAATCAATTAACACATAAGATCAGAAATAAAGCGGAATTGATTAACACCAATATTGTTAATGATTACCTAGGTTATGAAAATGATTTTTCCCAAATCAATTTGAATAATTAATACCTAATTCATTAAATTATGGAAACTTTTCTAAGTTTTCAAACAAGAACAATATGGAATGGCAAAAACTAAAGAGTTAAGGGAAGAGAAGCTTGCTCAGAGATTTATACTGGTTCACTCACAATCATCGTGAGCTACATCCAGTCCCCTCTTATCATAAGAGAGAGTTTATTCACTAAGGAATTAGAATTCTCAAATTACAAGTAATCCGTCTCTCAAGACTCACTTCTTGATAGCCTCTAAGAGATATCTCACTCTTGTCTTGCAATCCTATTGAACTTCTAATCTAACCTTCTTCCCTTGCTTGTTGATAACCCCACAACAAGGCTTCCACTTGCTTGTTGATTCCTCACAACAAGACTTCCAATTTGCTTGTTAACACAACAAGACTTCCAACTTGATTTTCTTGATGAACAACCACCAAGACTTTCACTTTGTTGTAGAATATTTGCCTCTTGCAATGATTACAACACAATAGAAAACACAATACCCTAATGAATCTCCTTCAAGAACTATGAACAATTAGTAATTGAGATTCAAAGGTTTCTTGATCAAAGAATATGAAAATGAAGAATTTTGATCTTTGAGAAAGTGAGAGAGAAAGTTGAGAGAATAGTGTGGCTTTGATCTTTCTAAAAATGATATGAAATTGAAATTGGTTTGTTCTAATGATTCACAAAGGTTGGGAAAAGATTTATATAGAATACCCAAAAGTTAGGAAACTTAAAAACTAATTTTGAGAAGGTCAGCAGGTGTTAATCAATTAACATATAGCCTTAATCGATTAAGCACTGTTGAATGTGTGTTAATCGATTAGCCATTCTACTTAATCGATTAAGCACTGTAAAAATTAATTAAGAACTTGTTTTCTCAAAACTAAACCTTTTCTTTTCGAACCTTTAAGCCACCTATTGATTTTAGGTTAGTGAAATACTCAAATTATAATATGATCATGCACTTGATAGAGATTCACTACCCTCTAATAAACTCTACCCAAACTCATCAAACTCTAAGACTCAAAATAAATATATTACAACTCAATACACATATTGAATCTTAATGAGCTTGCTCTCTCTTCATCATTGTTGTTTGTTGATCTTTGGTGAGCTTCTCCATGACTTGAGCTTGATCAAAACATTTGTCATTATCAAAACCACGCACTTGCATAATAGATCTCACAATTTTCACATGCACATGCACACTAGATCTAACAATCTCCCCCTTTTTTATTATGACAAACATGTTTTGAAGTTGTTTGAAGTTGTTGATTGTTGAACCATTTGATCACTTGGTGAGACTCTTGCTCCCCCTCAATAAATGCTTTTGACATTTGAAATCCAATTGAGTTAAGCTTGATTCTCCCCCTATCTTCAACAACTTTGCTCCACCTATATAAAAACAACAAAACAACATTTTCTTCCCCTTTTGGCATTATCAAAAAGTAATATAACAATGAAATACTAAGCCAAAATAAGAGAAATTATCATTTCTTTCTCTACATAATTGATACCAATTAATCAATGAACTATACTTTGAAATGTGATACCAATTGGAAAGAAATATAACAATGAAATATGATGCCAATTGGAACTAAAAAACATAATATCACTTGACAAAGTATGATATCAATTGTAAAGGAATATCACAATAACCATAATAGCCTGATAAACACATAATGAACACACAATGATATCAATTGTAAAAGAATATATCATGACAACACTTTGTGAATTTTCAACACAAATTATAAATACCAATTGTAAAAATTAGAAGATACCAATTGTAAATACTTGTGAAAACCCACTTGATACCAAATGTGAGTTTTGTAGAAATAATACCAATTGTACCAATTTGTAGGACCTTTTCTTTGATACTTGAAGATGCAAATAATGAATATTACTTGTAGACCTTTTGCTCTTCAATCATACCTACAAAATAATCATGCTTTGCTTTTTGGTATCCAAAGGGTCTTGGATCCATTTTTGTTAGTTAAGGGATTTTCACCATTCTTAACCCAAACAAAATTTCCTTTAGGTATACCATGCACTTTAATATAACACACATTTGAAGTATGTTCATGAGTACCACAATAGAAACATGTTGGTGTGTTTGAAAAATCAACCTTAGAGAAATCAACAACATTTCTATGAGACTTACTCTTAGCATTAGTATAACCCAAACCAAACTTGTTTGAATTTTCTCTTTGAAAATTTAACAATGTGGCAATTTAATATCACCACTTGTGAAACTTGCAAGCTTATTTTTCAAAATAGCATTTTCATCCTTAAGCAATTTGCAATTCTCACAATCAACCACAACATTCAATCTACTAGCACAATCACAAGAAGAACTAGCATATATAAGATCAAGAGTTTCATTTTGAAGATTAAGCTCATCAACTTGTTTTTGAAGTTCTAAAATCTCTTGTTGATGTTTCAAAACGAGCTTCTTCCTTTCTATATTTTTCAAAGCTAGTTTCTTAAGTTGTTCATGCATTTCTTCATAAGCATTATATAAAATTTCATATTTAGAAGAAATTTCGGATTTAGTATCACTTACATCGCTTTCCTCACTTTGTTCATTTGATTCATTACTTGAACTTTTTCTTCATCTACTTGAACTAGCAAGTTAAGAGTAGCGATTTCTTCATCATCCAAAGAACTACTTGATGTGCTTTCCTTATCTTCTTCATCCCTAACAATGTGTGTCTTTTTGTGCTTTGGATGTTTCTTCTCTTTCTCCATCCTTTTGAGATACTTTGAACATGTATACTTGATATGACCGGGTTTTCCGCATTCATGGCAAACTACTCCTTCTTTTGTTGTCTTGGTCTTGTAGTGTGGGGAATTTGTCTCTTTCCTTTTGTCTTTGTTCAACCTTCCTTTTCTCCTTAGAAGCTTGCTAAACTTTCTTAGTAGAAGTTTCATATCCTCTTCATCAATGTCCGAATCGGAATCTTCACTATCATCGGAACTCTCTTCCTTTTTATATGAACTTTTAGCCTTAAGAGCGATTCATTTTCTTTCTTTGTTCTTATCCGACTCTTCATGCATATGCAAACGTCCAAGCTCCATTTCATGTTCTTGAAGCTTTTCGAAAAGTGTAGCTAAGTCCATGGTGTCCAAGTCCTTTGATTTTATAATCGCGGTAACCTTAGGTTGTCATTCCCTGCTTAGACATCTTAAAACTTTGTTAACTAGTTCACAATTCATGAAAGTTTTCCAAGAGCAATGACATGATTAATAATATGAGTAAAACGTTTTTGCATATTACATATAGGTTCATTAGGCAACATACTAAACAATTCATATTCATGCATCAAAGAATTTAATCTAGCACGCCTAACTTCACTAGTGCCTTCATGTGTGACTTGCAAGGTGTCCCACATTTCTTTGGCATTATGACATTGGGAGACTCTAAAGAACTCATCATAAGATAAAGCCGAAGTGATGATGTTTTTAGCTTTTAAATCATATTGAATTTTCTTTTTATCATCATCGGTCCACTTATCTTTGGGAGTGAGTTGAGATACACCTTCTACTTGTGTTGAGGGAATGTGAGGACCATTCTCAATGGCTTCCCAAATGTTCACACCTATAGCTTCAATAAAAATTCTCATTCTAACTTTCCAATAAGCATAACCCTCTCCACCAAACATATGAGGGCGGTTTATTGAAGCACCTTCACCACCAAAGGGATTCGTAGAACCCATTGTAGTTTCCTCAAGGATCTTTACGAAAATAAAGCTCTATGCTCGCGTCTTTCGACTGAGCTTTGATACCAATTGTAAGAACTACAATCGGTGAGTGAATAAACTAGAGAATACTAGGAGAACACCTAGATGGGGGTTGAATAGGTGTTTAAGAAACCTTGAAAGATTTTCGAACGAAACAAATAAAACGAATGATTTTTACAAAATATTCTTTGCTTAATCGATTAAGAGCTGAATATTTTGTAAAAATCATTCGTTTTAATTGTTTCGATTTGTTTTATTCGAAAATCTTTCAAGGTTTCTTAAACACCTATTCAACCCCCCTTCTAGGTGTTCTCTTAGTGTTCCTTAGTTAATTCACTCACCGATTGTAGTTCTTACACAAAGTCTGTTGCACAACTCCCTCCGTTGCAGCATCAGGTTTGTTTTTTTTATTATTATTATTTTTATTTATTTATTACTCTTTCTTTTTTTTTCTTTTAAATTTATATTTTTATTAAAAAATAATTAAATAATAATAATTTAAACTGTAGTCATTTTTTTCTATTGTTATCTAAAATTGATTGTGTTTTAGTGACTCAATTTTTCTAATCCAACTTTACTATTTGTGGTGAGTTCTTTTGGACTTCTTCTCCGCACCAAAAATAAATATATAAAAATAATTTTATTTACAATAATAATAAATTAAAAATACAGATTTTTTCAATTGTTGTTCTAAAAATTGTTGCGTTTTGGTATATCGATTTTTCTCTCCCAAATTCAATGGAGAGATCTTTCGGGCTGTGTCTCCGCACAAAAATATGTACACATAAAAAATAATTTTTTTATATAAATAAATTATAAAAATAAGAATAAAAAATGTTTCTTTAAATAAAAATTAAATTTATTTTATTAATTAATTATTAACAACATGTGCTTTGAAAATCCACCTTCCCTTGTCTGAATGTCAAGGTCTTGTGCATGTTTCTCTCGGCATCAAACCTTTTTTCTAAAAAATAAAAATAAAAAAATTAATTTAATTAGAACTACGTAGCCTTGATTCCTCATTTTATGTTGGTTGTAACACCCCGATTTAGTAACTTGATTATATTTTTATTTGGTAAAAATCTGGGATTTTTTTTGTTGGTGATATGGTCATGAGTTCGCCTTTTCAAAACATTATCATTTTAAAAACATTTCGTTCATGTACCACGTCACACATCAAGTTCCAAACCGAGATATAACCAACATCGCGCTTTGTAACTCTTTCCCTTCATTGTTATAGAATATTTTGTTCACCAAAATAAACAACGGTTCATAAATATCATAGGTGAACATATTAAATTTATCAGGGTTATTAGTTTCTCAAAACAGGTCATAAAATCAAGCAAATTACATCGTGGTAGAGCAATAGTATCTTAGTAATCTCAAGGGGTACCTTACATTCTTAAACCACATAGATTAGACGTCCTATTTTACTGAACTCCTTTGAGGCTTCGTCTTGAGTTTCTCCTCCATAAGCCACCACCAGGCGCGTTGGCATAACAGGATCCACGTGTTCTGACATCTGTGGACATCGTCGCCGAAGTCCACAGGAAAAGAGAAGACAAAGAGAGAGTGAACATCCCGAACGAATTCTCGTCGACGGGGTGGAATTACAATAGGCAGATAAATTAAGACATAATATTAACAACATCATAACAACAGATAAGACACACAACACATTTCACATTATTATCATCATTATGTATTTGTAAGTCTCAAGCTTTCCATTCTTTTCTCAACATCATTCATTTCTTTCTCAATTCATTTCCCAACGTTATTTCACAACTCTTATCTGTCACGACATTTCATCCTTGAGCTTATTAGTAACTTTCTTTTACTTGACCTTCTCATGGTACACTCATCCTGGGCCATTCCCGCTCTCATCGCCAATATCTTTATTATATTCCGATCTCTTAGTCTAAGAATCTTTTCAATGTGGTGAATTACTTTATTAAGTTTTATCAAATCATATCCATCGATGACAGAGGATATAAAATTGTCATCTTGGAATTAGTTAGCACACATACATCTCCTCCAATCATCCCAAGCCTAGTCGGAAGCAAACGGGACGTACAAGAACCATAACCCACGTCGGTCGAACAGTCGAGAAAATCCAACAGCATATAATATATTTGTCAAGACCATAACCGCACAGGCCGGTCATTAAGACAATCCATATTTTACGCGATACCGCAAGGGCCCAAAATCATTCGACTGCCTGCCTCGTTCAGGTTCCCTCTCACCGTTTCGAATTTGATCAAGGGGGCTACAGTGCTTTTCTAGTCAGCTGTGCAGAACACGCTACGATGCCTTGGGTATTAATCCCTGTTCACTTATAGACTCGTTCCGCCTAGAAAAGTACTCTAGGTTACTTGATGTTTCACCGTCATCACCCTCCCCTATCACAATCACTCACCTGAATATCCGCAGATAAACAGGGTATCTTCCTCTCCACTACTTCATACTCAACTAGCCGCGTTATGATTAATATCTTTTAATGTTTTATCAATGTTTTATTACTACCTTATTAACCCTAAAGTTCGGACGAGTCACCCTTGTACATCCCTTCGGTGATCCTCGACCTCTAATTATCCATCTTTCACATTAGTCTTTCCCAACCATACTTTGCTTAACTCATCAGGGCTCGGACACACGAGCATACCGCACACGTGGCCAACACAAGCTCAATTTTGAAAACGCAAAATCTAACTTGATGCACATTGGGAAGTTCTACTATCACATGTCCCTCATATCCACAACAATTTATTCTTTCCAATTTACTTTTGCACCAGTCCAATTTTCTTTCTTTACTTCTCCTTATAACAATCTTTTCCTCATGGCCAAACTGGGCCTTTATCAACTCTTTCATACTCCTCATGACCTTTCATGCGTCCTCACATCATCTTTAAACCATCATTAATCAAACAAAGCAATATAATAATATAACATAATTACTTTTCAATTTCAGATAAAAGTTTAACAGGTATAGAGCAACATATCATATCATTTCATCATCATAAATAACATCATGTCATAACATCATAACAAAAAGGGATGTCTTAGTCCTGCGTATCAGTGGCCAAACATACATACCCAACTGCCACTATACGACTGACTCTTAGACCCCACGTTTCGGCTTTTGAGATGGCCAGGAACAGCTTAATATTTTACCTAAAGACCACAGTGTCTTAGGGAGCCCCTCTCTCACCTCTTGTCTAGCTTGCATGATCAGAAAATCGCTGCAGGTCCATCCGACTGACAGCAGCTCCGAACTCCCGATCTCCGGATCCCTTGCTTAAAATAAGACACAAAATTAATACAGGGCTACCTAAATAATATTCATGCTTAATCACCAAATCGTTTTTCGAAAACGCGCTTTACTTCTTATCGGGTAATCACACAAGAATCTTCACATTTTTTCAAATTAAATCCAACCTTTGAGTATACTTTAAATACTTCAAAATCATTCTAAAATGAGCAGTAAAACATTTTAAAACAAATTAAATTTCTGCTGGTCCATTCTGAACAGTCAGCTAGTTTCAACCGAAAAACATCGAAAAACGTCACTTTTTCATTCCGTCTTTTCTCTAAACCAAGTACCATTGAAAACTCAACTTTAAATAAATTGAAAACATTTGTAGAGGTGAAATACAAATTAAATCAACGCTGGACAGCAGTGAAACATCTCAAAATCACTTTTGCGGAAAATCCGAAAACACCGTAAAATCATACTTTAGTTTGTCCAATACTTTGCAACAAAATAAACACTTAAACAATAATTCCTTTATCGAACACAACACTATGAAATAAAATAGGGCAGCAGCTAGGAGTTTGAAATTTTCAAATACAAATCATTCCGAAAATCAATTATTTTTCAAACGTTTTTCACAAAACCAAACAAAACACCTAACGAATAATTTAACTCATTTTCCTTTACTTTCTTTAACACACGAATAACCCAAGACAAGGAAATACATATCCACACAATTTATCATGCACCTCATAAGGTAATTCAATTAGCTTACATTACTTAAGGCAAAATTTCCTAACTTGGGACTAAACTCTTAAATCGAAATATAACAACAAACAACCAACGTACAAATTCATTTTCATATATTCTAAAAACGACTTCAAACTTTGCTTATTTAATTATTTCAAAACATCATATTCTACACACAAAGTCCAGTCATGTCACATAGGAATGCACAAGAGTTCATGATTGTCAAAAAGTACTCAAAGAGGTTTTATTCAATTACGAGAAAAACACAAGAAATAAAATCCAAAACTATTTCAAATCAATTGGTTTCAAGCTCAAAATTTCTAGAATACTTAAAACACATATTCAAGTTCATCATGTAAAATTTTCAAGCCATTTGAACATTCAGAACCTAAGTTTCAAATCAAATTTCACACAAAAATCGAAACAGAACTGTGCTGACCTGAAGCAGAATGGCATTGATTAAAAATAGAAAACCAACTCCGACTTGTATGAAACTTAGTACAAACATTCCTTATACAATCAAGGTCATCTCATAAAAATTTAAGATTATTTGGAGTTGTCAAAGTCACATTTTTTTTAAATTAATTTTATTACTAATTCTGAAAAATCTGCACCAATGTGCTCACTGTTTTTCAATTGGTAAAAATATCAAACAAACTCCAAATCACCTCAAATTTTACAGAGGGTCACACGACATGTCCAGGAAGCTTCCACAAAAATTTCAAGCCATTTAGAGTAATTTAAGTTCAAAAACTTTGTTTATGTTTAACCTGAAAAACTTATTTTTCCGAAATCGTTTTCACACAAATGATTCCATTGAAAGTATCAAATCAATTGCAAAAATCTTATAAAAATTAAGAGACACTAATTTTGACATTATTAAAACAGTTGCTAGGTCATGAAAGCATTGGTCTTGTGCAAACATCTTTTATCCCACTCTTTTGCAAAGCAAATCACAAGTTTTTCATAAACAACTTAACCAAACAAAATTACATTTAGAATACCAAAACAATTCAAAACCCTCTTTAAATTTCCAGAACACATCTAATTAGCATCAAAAACATCATACTAAATTATCAAGGCAATCCAACTAGTACAATTGATTTTCATTTAAACCTTTTTGCATGAAAATGACCCTTTTTCCAAAAATTTCAGCACCATTACACACAAACATATTCCATATAAATTCTTATCAATTAGCCCCTTTTAAATTCAAATCATCCTTTACACATTTACTAACACATAATCAATCATACTTTTCATTAAACAAATAAGTTTCTTTGGAACATTTTCATACACACATTCGGTTTCATAATCAAAACAATTCCTCGATCAATTTAAAAACTCAACTCAAGTACTAACACAATTCAAAGATTAAAACCAAAGTTCAATAATTTATTTTTCTCTTGCATTACTCGGCCTAAACATTTACAATCAAAGGAGAAATGCTTTTAAATTTCAAAACTTATTAGTTTCAAGTAACTTCCAATAAGAGTTCAAACCACTTTACACATATACCAACAATTAGTTTATCCTTAACATTCATAAATTTGTCATGCATAATCAAATCGACTTAATTTTCTCCTTAACCTAATTTGGCCGAAATACACACATAGCAACTTAGGAACTTTACACAAATTAATCAACACATCAAAAAAATTTAAAAACCATCAAGGAACATGAAAAACCAACATGCATGGAAAACAAAAACATTTTCTTTTATTTTTACCCTTCGCCGAATCATGCACATGGAGAAGGTTAGAAATTTTTTGCACAATAAAGCAACATAATACACATAGTTCAAGATCAATAAAAATAAATTCTTATTCTTCCATCTCAAACATAAACCAAGTCATTTAAACAAAATAAAATCATTTAGGTAAAAACCAAATGAAAACCATATGGGTCTCCTTTATTGAGGCATGTTCACTTAATTTTAACATCAAATTTTTGTAGAATAAAGCTTGGGAAGTAAAAATGATCAAAGAAAACCAACATGCATGAGGATCACAATTTATTCACTTTACATTTTCTTCTTGGCTGAGTCATTCATAAAGAAAATAGGAGAAATTTCAACAAATAACTCATTACAATAACAATACCAAAAATTACTCTTGTTTTATGATTATTAATCCAATTAACAAAACAAAAATCACTTGGGTATGAAAAAGGGGATCAAAATTGTGGCATGAAAAAGGAAAAGAAGAAAAATTTGTGCTACCCAACAACACATAGTCCATGAACATACTAAATCAATCCATACTCAAGCATGAAACACAATCAAAAATCAAAAATCATTTTAAACAAAATGAGGGTCAAAACCGTGAGCTTTTCGTAAGCCATGATGCATGTTTATTCAAACTCTTAAAACTTAAATCTTTGTACATTTAAAGCATATAAATCATAGAGAGACACAAAAACTCAACATGCATCAAAAATAAAACTTGTTTCCTTGCTTTGGCCGAATCACATACATAAAGAAAATGGAAAAATTTCAGCAAAACAAATCATTACATCAACAACATCAAAGATTACTCTTGTTTCCTTATCATTAATCAAAAGTAAAAACAAAAATCCCATGAACACAAAAAGGGACCAAAATCGTGAAGCTTCAAATAGTGGATGCATGTCCATTTTCCAACTAAAAGCTTAAATCTTTAGTCATTAATATTTGAAAAGTGAGGATCTTTCATAAAAACAAAAATGCATTAACATACTCTAAACAAATCAACAACTCTTTATAAATATATGTATTTGAACTGAAATGAAAGAAATAAAATAGAAGAGAAACCAAGCTAGATGATGATCACCTAAAGAAAGATCCAAAAGCCCTTCCTTTTCTTCTCCTAGGGCCGCGACCTTCTCCCTCTCTTCTCCCCTCTTCTTTTTTTTTGTTCTAAGACTCATGAACATAAGGGTGCAAGAATGAGGCATTGGGTGGTATTTATAGAAAAGGGTGTAGGTTGTAACACCCCTAATTTTCGTCTCCCGGATAATAAGGAAATTAATAATAAATAAAGTTTTATTATTAATTAATATAAATTTTCCAAGTTTATGTTTTGTATTTAATTAGTCTTGAAATATATAAAAAAAATAGGTGAAGGTATTTTATATGATAAAGATATACAAAAATATAGATATTTCATTTTAGTCCTTGGGTTAGGACCTAAATGTAATATTAGAAAGGTTCTTGGAGGGAAAGGTTTTAAAAATATTAATTTTTAAATTTTACACTGATGTAAACGGTTAGTAATGCCCCGTAACCGGTTAGTCGATGAAACCCAGAAACTGAGATGGTGGAGTTTGATGAGTAATCCAGCTGTGGATCATGTTCTTGCCACGATTACTTCCTTCTTTGAGTGGAATTAGACATGTCGCTCTGCATGAGAAGTTAATTGCTCTATAAATAGCTTGGATTGAGATCAAAATCGGGGTTTTGGTGAGTGTTGGTTTGGGAAATCTCTGTTCTAGGGTTTTTGCTTCATTCTGTTTGATTCTTCTTCTGTGTGGGGAGTGAGACTTTGAGTGATACACGAACACGAAGCTTACATCCAGAGCTTCATGTTGATATAAAATTTGTAAGCTAAAAGTGTGTGTGGAATAAGAAATCAATCTCTGAAGTTGAAGCTTGAAAACTGGTTCAGTGTTATTCTTGTTTCTGGAAGCTAGGTTTAAGCTCTGATTTTGGTAAGTACAGGTAACCTTTAAGCCTCAAATCACTTCAATCCTTTAGTGCATGTTACCTAGAGCAAGTCCTAATTATTTTCCCTAATTTGTTTGGTCAATCTATATGTCAAAATCCCTGGTATTTGGACCCTGTTGCTGAAATCGTGGTTAAGAGCAGAACTAAGGATTTCTGTGGAATCTGTGGATTTTTCTTCAATCTCAGTGTTATTACTCATCAAACACTATCCTAAGGTATGGGAGAAGTTTACCTTATACTAGATTAAGGCTAAAATTATGTGTTTTAGGATTTGAGTCAACAAAGACTCAAAAGGGGCATTATATGAACATGTTAAAAGGCTTAGAGGCCAATTTGCAGCTCAATTCTATTTTGAGCAGGTATGGTATTATGCATGCAAGTGATTTTGATGGTTGAAATAGAATCTAAGTGCTTATTATGAGTTTTGTGATATCAAGTTGTGTTTATGTTGAGTTATATGCAATTTGATGCTCTAAATTGAATGCATGCAAAATGAATATGTTTCTGTGGTTAAACATGTTTATATTAAGGTATGTGAACTCTGTTTATGACTGAAATTGGTTAGATTTGAGTATTGTAGAAAATGGTATGCAAAATCTCTTTCTGCAGTGTAAGTTCTGCAGAATCTAACCGGTTATTCTGAATCTGTAACCGGTTAGATACTGTCAGTCTTTCAAAGAAAATGGTTTTCTGAAATTGGCCCAGTGTTCTTACCATTTGCACTCAAGTCTATACTCTAATTTCATTTGAAACCAATCTGAAATCATGTCAATGAACACTGTTTGTTTCAGATTGTAATTGATGAGTCAATGCCTTAATGTTAAAAGATAATTTCAAGTGGAAATTATGCTAAATTGGAATTGGATTGTGATTTAGACTTTTGAATGATGAAATCAGTTGGGTTTGAGGTATATATCAATGCTTAGACTCTGTTTATGGATTGGGTAGAGAATTCAAGAAAAAGGTTTTTCTGAATTCCAATGGTTATTAGGTTCAGGTCTGTAATTCTAACCGGTTAGTCTGAAATTGTAACCGGTTAGTACCTGAAACTGAAAAATAAAAGTTAAGTCTTTTAAGTGGAAAGTTTGATACCATTGGTTAAGTTTTTCCAATCCAAGTCTAATGGCATGTTTTTAAGTTAATTCAAGGATGAATTTTTATGTCAAAGGTTATACCTCAAATTAATCATTCAAAGGAGAGTTTGAGATATTTCTAAATCACAATAATTAAATTAAGGATAAAAACCAACCTTAATAATTGTGCGTGCATTCATTCATAGAGAATGAAGATTAGGTTGGTGATTGAGTCATGTTCTGGGAACATGAGTAGGGTACTCTGGGAGTACCAAATTGATGCAACCTACTTGATGACACATTCTGGGAATGTGGCCAGTGTCTGGGACATGGTGTTTTATGCGTTCTGGGAACGTAATGCACACTCTGGGAGTGGTGCTTGTTTTCCAAGTATGGTTTGCCATACGTTCTGGGAACGTATGTTAGTGTTCTGGGAACACTGAGATATCTCTTGATAGATATCAAAGATGATGGAGGCCTCAGATGTGGATAGAAATCATGCATCATGCCACTTGCACGCATTATAATAGATATAATGTTGAAAAATTGGTGTGCTCATATGTACTTGCATTATTGTCTATCCATGATATAATTGTGTTTGTATTTTAGTCTTTATTGATTATGTATATGTGTATACTTACTCCCTATGCCCTGTTTAGGTGATGGCCAATTACCTAGCCTGCATCGAGATACGCCCTATTCCTAGTGGTATATGGACTTACGAGGAGCACCGAGCCACCTTTGAGGGGGAGGTGGAGATTACTCTCTACCACCCTAACCCTTTGGTTCGGGTGCGACCTCGTAGGTTTAGGATCCCTATAGTCTATACTATGCATGTTACACCCTTTTACTCATATAGAGGACCACCCCTGGCTCGACCAGTGCGTCGATTTCATAGTTTTTGTTTTAGATCTGCCACTCGTACTCATCCTACTTCACATAGAGTTGTTACTGAGGAGACTCCTTCTCTTGGTCCGGCTGACTCTGAGAGGACTGCTTCTGCAGATCCTAGGCCCAGTGGTGGGCTCTCTGCACAGTCGGGCGAGGTCGAGGATGACCCAATTGAGGATGAGGACGAGGAGGAGGTGCCTGTCGAGCCTACTGTTTCTACTAGAGGTGGACCTTCTGGTTCTTAGGGGCCTGCATAACATAGATATTTTGGATCCTAGGACTAGGAATAGAGTTGCAGAGGATCAGAGGAGCTGCTGAGGACATGGATGACCTGCTCTGGGACTTCTTTTTTGACTTTGTTATATATTGTATATATTTTTGAGAGGCCTTAGAGTGAGGTTTATTTTGAGCAGCTAGTTATGTATATGTTTCACTAAAACTTGCTATCTCGACTGTGATATTTGCTACTATGATACTGGTGGGGGGTGTTTATTTTATGGTATATATATATTTGATGTTTTTACCTCAGCAGTGCCCCACAAGTATTATTTTTACTTCCGCATACTCTAAGGCCAATATGTTTGTAATCAAGCCCGATTTTAGTTAAAAAAAAGGATTCGGCAAATAAGTTTATATTCTACAAGCCCGATTAAACTCAAGAGACAATTAATATGTTTGTAATCAGCGCTACGGGTATGTTTTATTATATTAAAAAAGCGTTGTCTCAAGATGCTTTTGTAATTAAGGTATTATTAAGCCGAATTGAAATTATTTGTCAAGGTTAAACGTGTTTAAAATTGAGCAAGTATAAGTTAAAAAGGAAAAATTTTCTAGACCCAATTTTTGATAGCAAGTATTCTATATTTGGAAATATTTATTATTTTCAAGATATAAAACAAGGGTGTCACATAGGTGGGGTTCATTGTCTTAAAAAAAATGGGGTGCATTGACAATTAAAAGGCTTCCCCTGCAAGCCATATACTCCCCACGGTTTTCATCATATTTTATGGGGTGGGACTTTGTATTTTTATTGCATGTGTAAGATCGATAATTAATTAAGTGTAGGTAGGTTTAGGTTGGGCATTAATTAATGAGATAAAGGGATAAAGAGCACTTGCATGCATTGGCCGAATTTTTCATGCTTGGATAGGGTCATTAGTTGCATGTCTCCTATAGGGAACATATAGGGGCTACACTTTAATTAGGGTAGGTTGTATTTAATTGGGTTACCCTACGGTCTTGTGCATTCATAAAGAAACGTCAAACAATTTTAAAATTCAACATGCACAAAATAACTTATTAAAACCGTACAACATCATCAGACAGTGAAAGATAATATTTTTCCAATACAGTAAATAATACTAAAAAAATCATAATTCAGTTTACTTAAATTAAGACATTATAATATTCTCAAAAATAATGAGAAATTTGTGGACAGCAAAATAAGTTCCAAACAATACCAAAATAAATTCTATATTTCAATATAATCGTTTTGACTGTAAATTCATCCAATTCGGATTTACAGATCAAAAGTTATGAATTTCCAAAGTTACGTAATCAAATAAATCAATAAATAACGATTCCTTCAAAACACAAAACAAATGAAATAATCCACCGGTATAAAAATAAATTCCAAATAATTACTCTCATTTGAAATTTTAAATCAAATAACGAATTTATATAATTTCGAAAATAACTGCCCAATCAAAATCCAGAAAAATCGATTTATAAAAATACGAAAAATTGCGGGTATTACATTCCTTCGACTTAAAAATTTCTCGTCCTCGAGAAATGGGATAAAAAGAAGGCATACACAAACACAAAAAACAACATTCGTGCTTCCACTCAGCTTTCAAAACTTCTTTCGATTGTCACCTCCAGGCAGTGGAGCTTCATTCGTTAGGCCGCATTGCGTCAAATTGAGTCAGACTCAGTGAGGTTGAATAAAAAGGATCATCATTGTAACATCTGCCCATTTGACTCACTTCTACAAGTCCCTAATCAAGAAATTATTTTAACCTAATTAATTAAAGAATCGATTTAAAAGAGTTTCGATTTCATAATGAACTCTTATGTTTTGAAATTTGATTTTCTTGTGTTGTGACTTTGTGTGCATGAGTGTTTAAGGTTTTGATTGAGACCTTGTTTTATTGATTTATATGATTTCGTGGAAAATTATTTTCTAAGTTTCAAAGAATCAAAGTCCAATCACCTCTGGAAACCCTAATTGATGCCCTAATCGTTGATTAAACCCTAAACCCTCAAAGTTAATGAACTAACCTAGAATTGATTTTTCCTTAAACCCATGATTAAGTTTTTGATTAGTACCTTAATCCTTGATTAAGCCCTAATCACTAAGGATTAGTGGACTAAACCTAGATTAATTAACCTAATCCTACCCTAATCATGATTACAACCCTAATTAGTGCCTTAAACCTAATTAGCTAATCTAATCTATCCTAAACCTTCTATGGCCGAATACCTAGATGCATGGCTTGGCCACCAAGCTCATTTGCATGGTTAACAAGTGGCATGCCCAAAAGTCAAGCTAGTGACATCATCAAGATGACCTAAGCATGACTTAAAGGAAGAAAAAGTGAGGAAAAGGAAGGAAAGAGGAAGGAGCCGTGGGGGAAGGAACCAAGACCAAAGAAATTGCAACCAAGCCCCCCATGCAAGCCCTTGATGGCAATTAAGTGAAAGTAGAGAAAGATAAGAGAAAGAGAGGGCCAAAACCGTGAGAGACCAAGAGGAAGTTCATTCCCCTTTCTCATTCTTGTTCCTTCATCATTTCTTTCTTCTCTCAAGCAACACCAACACACACCCACAAACACCACTAAAACCGTGTGGAAGGAGTGAGTTTCTCTTCATCTCCTTCATTCTTTCATCAACAAACACACACACCTTCTTCATTTCCTTTCCAAAACCAAACACATAACACCAAGAGAATCATCAAACTCTTGGTGAGAAAGAGAAAGAGAGAGTGACCGAACCTTGAGAGGAAGGAAAACAAACTTTGAACTCTCCATGACCTAAACAAGACCAAGCTAAGATAGCGAAGGAGAGAAGGAGGAAGACCATGGACTAGGAAGAGGAGTGGTGAACCGTGAGGAGAGATGAGAGAAACCAAGGAATTGGACTTGATTTTTGAAAGTTTTGATTAAGTAAGAAATTTGTTACATGATCTAAAAGTTTTAAACCTTTTTCTTTGATTCTGCTTCGTTTTTCATGATCTTCTTCTAAACTTTGATTTTGTTTGAAAAAGTGTTGATGCATGTTATTTCTCTAAGCTTGATTCTAAAAGTTTTATTAAGAAAATGTTTTTCTTCATGATCTTGAGTTTTCTCTTTGATTTCTTGAAAATGTTTTGGAAGAGAACTTGATTTTAAGTTTCATGAAAGATTTTTTCAAAGATCTAGTGTTCTTGTTGCATGTATGCCAAGATCTATGCTTGAAACTATGATTTGTTGGTGCTTGAGTCTTAATGTAAAGATCTTTGAGAATGATTGATTTCCTTGGTGATTTTCCTTGTGGTTAGCCACGGTTTGTGCTTGACTTTTAGGTTAGAAGCTTGATGTTGGATTTTGATTGTGTGCATGTGATTATCTTGTGATTCTAAGTATGATTTGGAAGTTTGAATCTTTAAGAAAACTCTTTTTAAGAAAATCATGGACAAGTCACGGTTTTGATGATGGTGTGATTAAAGACTTGATTTTCTTTTGATTAATCTTTTGCATGTTACAATCTTGAGTTTAATGATGTTTTAAATGAGTATAAGTTGTGTGATTTTCCATGTTAGCCACGGTTTGTAAGTATAAATGAAAGAGGACCAAGATTTTCTTAAGTCTAAGTGATGAATAAGTGATTTCCATGAATTATGAGTTGATTTTATGTGTTGATTTGTGAAGTTATTCCTTGAGAAAATAATTTTTGAAAAGCTAAAGGTGCATACGGTTTTGGCATAATTAAGTGTGATAAGATGAAGTTTTGCTAAGATGAAATGGATTAAGTGAAAGTTAAATGAAAATGTGTCTAGGTGATTAGGTGATGCATGATTCGATTGGTGTATGCTAAAGTGTTTGATTTCCTCATTTAATTGGGCTATATGTATGAGTAAGTTTGTGAACATGTTTATGTGTGACTTGATGGCTTGTGATTGTGAAATGTTTGGAATGAATGAATGTTGTTGATTTGTTTGTTTAAGTACTATGCTGTCCACAATTGGTTTTAAGTGTTTGAACTTGATAGATTGTTGACCAAGGTGTTTATTTGATTGTTTTCAAGATGCTTGATTTATCTAGGTGTTGAATTGGTTATAAACAATGGAAAGTGAATTTAAAATCTAAGACATGATGCTGTCCAGAATTTTATGGACTATGTTTCTTATTTAAAAGTGTTTTAAAAGTGTTTTCAAGGTGTTTTAAATTTAAGTTTTTATGGGTATTTGACCTAAGACAAAGTTGGTTTCAAAAGTGCAATTTTTCGGTGTTTTTGGAATTGATTTCAATGCTGTCCAAGAAGAACCAGCAAAGAAACCTTTGATTTAAATTAATTTAATTGATTATTTTCTCATGATTTTAAAGTATAAGAGTTAGCGTTTGATTTTGGACGAGTTCGAGCAAAAGAGTTAATGTTTTGATAAAGACGATGTTTGAATTTTCTTAAGTTGTCTTGAGAATAATTTTAAGAATGATAATTAAATAAAGTTTTAATACTCACATGTCTATCTTATGGGACTTGAAAGAAGTTGGAGTCGGGCAGACAAGAAAGGAAGCGGATCGCTCGGGACTTGTAGATTCGGTAACTGCGAATCTAGGTGAGAGAGAAGTTATCCTAAGACGCTTTGGTGTCTAGTGAGTATGCTAGGACACTCCGTACTCTCTCAAAGTCGGAGTAAAGGTCTAACGTAGCTAGTAGTATACCCGATAAATTGTGTGATTGTCTGTATCGAGGTATACGAAGACTCAGACCTATACCATTACATGGTATTGATCGATTGATAAATTTGTTTATGCTGAGATATATTGTTGTTATATTGTCATTGCATGTGCATAATGCATCATCCCGCGATATAAGATAAGAATAGTAAAGACATTAGACAACTATAAGAAATTCCCCCAACGACTCGAGCGAAACTCCAAGGGGTGGAACGCGTGATGGTACCGGATGATGCAGATGCGCCGAATGTGTGAATCGAGTTGATGCTGTGACAACGATGAGGTCTTCAAGTGTGGATACAACGAATGCTGAATTCTATAAAGAGTGTATCTATGTGGTCGTAGCCACTTACTGAGAGTGTTTCCACATGGTCGTAGCCATGTGTTGAGAGAGAGTGTTTCCACATGGTCGTAGCCATGTGTTGAGATGATTTCCATATGGTCGTAGCCATATGTTGAGATAGCCTCCATATGGTCGTCGTCATATGTTGAGAGCTAGTTGAGATAGGTCGGAGCCTATCTATTAATGGTTTACGGATATCCCGCATATGGTCGGAGCCATATGCCGATGGTGATTCTGAGTGGGTCGTACCCCATCAGAATGATGATTGAAATTCCGACTATAGTTGTAGCTATATGTCGATGGTGATTCTGAATGGGTCATAGCCCGTCAGAGAGATTGTGGATATCCTGCATATGGTCGGAGCCATATGTCGAGAATGATTCAGGATGGGTCGGAGCTCGTCAGATATAGTGGTCGAGTCCCACAGAAGCATTCCGCATATGGTCGGAGCTATATGACGGAGATGACTTAGGATGGGTCGACGTTAGGACAAACGAGTATAATCCCACGACTTAAAACCCTTACCCGAAGTAGTGGAGAGGAAGATACGGTGTTTACCTGCGTGGTAATCACTTGATGATTAGGATAGGGGAAGGCAATGACGGTGACTCGTCAAGAAGCCTAAGAGGAGTTTGTCTAGGCGGGAAAAAGCTACAGTGACCTGGGTTGACCATCCGAGGTTGGGTAGGTAGTCTGGTGTCGTAGCTGAAGTACTGCATGATCACTAGACAGATGACTGACACCCCCTTGACTAAATCAGGATCAGAAGAGGGATACTTGAAAACGGTGGAGGTAGACACCCCTTGTCATGACACTTTTTCCCGGGCATTTTATATCATATTATATTTTGGGTGTTGTCTCCAGGAGCCGGTGTGGGTAGAGATCCTGTACTTCTGATTGCTTCCGACTAGGTGGATGGAATACGAGGAGATGTAGACCTGAACCCAAAACCATAAGGCCTGAAATATGATCTTGTGGATTCGAGATACGTGGATAAAGAGACTCTGACTTTGCGAGACAAGCTGTCAAAGAGAATCGACTCTGTAAGATGAATGGATTAAATGATTCCCTCAAGGAAAAGACTTAGCGACCGATGATATGCATGCTGAGAGATTCAACCTTGCGAGATGACTAAATTAAAAGATTCCCTTAAGTGAAAGATAAAGAGTTAGTTAATGCGACGATTGCATTGCATCCTCATGCATTTTGCATAATTATCTGTTTGTGCTGTTTGTAGTGTTTGTTATGTTCTGGTATGCATCGCTAGTGTAATTCCAAGAAGTCGATGGGAGTAATTCCATTCGGATAACTTACTCTCTCAACTTCTTGTGCATATGTGACGATGAACCTCTGGTTCTAAAAGATAGCGGAGCTGGTGACGCTACTCCTGGAGGAAGGACTTGCTGATCGTGACGTGCTGATGAGAGGGCGGCTGCTGAATGCCGGGGAATGTTTTTGAAGACTTGCATTGCGGATCGAGAAGGCGACGTTGCTTAATAGATTATAAATAGGTTCCCGATGGACCCTTGCTGATATGTATCAAGTGTACCCCTTATCTTTGAAATGTTTTGATTAAGTAAATGTTTATGTCAGAATGGCACCGCTGACCTATGGTGACCACTTTTGTAAGAACCCTTATGGTCTGTTTTCAAAACTGTTTTCTGAATGACTGTCTTAATCAGACAGATAACTATTTCAAGCAAGTCAAATATTTTCCTATACGTAAAGCCTCTGTTTTGTGAAGTCATCCATATCAAACTGTTTTTAGAAAATTCCGCAAGCGTTTTGAGAGAAAGGGATTTTAAAAAGTAATACCTTGTTTTGGAAAGCTTGATAGTCGAGTTTTATTCTTGTTTGCTTTCAAAAAAAAAAAATTCACCCTATTTTTCCTAAAAAGAATTAATCAGTATTTGATGAGTGTTTATTTCGAGTTTTCCTAATCGGGGTGTTACACTTGGTGGTATCAAAGCAATGGTTGTCCATGCGGCCTGAACATGGCCTTACATGTTCTCTGTTGTGTGATCTCTAGATATATTAGGGTTGTGTGATTAGATGCGTTAGTAGGTATATTAAACTATTAGTGCGTTAATGAATATAGCTTACGATGTCCGGAAGAGGAAGAGGTAGGCATGCTCCTGAAGCAGCTCAGAACACCGAGGACATGCTAAACGAGATGACTGCTGCAGTTCTGGGCATGAATGAGAATCTTAACGCGATGCATGAGCAAGCCCAGCAGAACAACCAGAACCAAAACTCAGGACCTCAGGAATATAGGGGATTAGATGAGTTTTGTAAGAGGAACCCTAAGGAATTCGCCGGTGGATACGCTTCGAAGAATGCTAATGAATGGATTAGGGAGTTGGAAAAGATCTTCACCGCTATGCAGTGCACCGATGCTCAGAAGGTAACCTACGCGGTCTATATACTAACCAAGGAGGCATCTGACTGGTGGGAGAATACTAGGCAAGTTATGGAGGTTCAGCAGGAGGCTATCACTTGGGACTCTTTTAAGCAAAGGTTCCTAGAGAAGTACTTCCCTATCTATATGAAGTTGAAGAAGGAGATAGAATTCATGCACCTGACTCAAGGAGATATGTCGGTCGGCGAGTATGCTGCGAAGTTTGAGGAATTGGTGAAGTACGTGCCGCACTACAATCAGCCCGGAAACGACCAGTAGAAGTGCGCAAAGTTTCTCGATGGACTTAAGACTGAGATCAAAATGGCCTTCATAGACATGGGAATCGATAGCTTTCCACTCTCAGTGAGCAGATGCAGAATCTATGAGGATGGACTCAAGGCGAAGAACATGGGAAATAAGACTGTTGTACCCTCAAGTTCCCATGGACCAATGAGGAATACCCCCAATTATTAGAATGTAAGGCAAGGAACCCAGCATGGGCGAGGACCCTACGATCGATTCAGAGGACGAAGGGGCAATCGCTATGGAGGGTCGAGATTCCAAAGGAACAACAATCGCAACAATGGCAACCGGGGTAGTAGGAACGCCAACACCTGGAGCAACAATGGAGGTAGGAATTGTCCCAATAATACTAATAGGAACTCTGAAACATCACCTCCCTTCTGTACTCAGTGTCGTCGGCACCACTTCGGTCAATGTCGCTCCAAGCTGGTCTGCTTTAATTGTCAACAGACCGACCACTATGCAAACCAGTGCACTAAGCCTAGGCAAGAGAGGAATGTTTCGACTGCCGCTAAGCCTCAGGAGAAAGGAAGAGTCTTCACAATAAGCGGTGTAGAGGCTTCAAACCATGGCGGTCTTATCCAAGGTACATGTCTTATACGCGAGAATTCCTTGAATGTGTTGTATGATTCGGGTGCCACACACTCTTTTATATCGAATGATGTTGTGAGTAGATTGCACTTAATGGTAGCTTCTCTACCATATGATTTGATTGTGTTTACCCCTACTAGTGACCCAGTCGCAGTTTCAACTTTTTGCCCTAAGTGCCCTATAGTGATAGATGATAGGACTTTTCCCACTGACCTGATAACATTACCCTTATCCCAAATTGATGTTATCTTGGGAATGGACTGGTTATCTGCTAACCATGTTCAGTTGAATTGTTTCACTAAGACGCTATCTTTTGAAAACCCTGACGAATCTTTACCCAAGCACGTATCTGCCAATCAAGTCATGGCTTCTCTGAGAAAGGGAGCCCATGTATACATGATTTCAACTTCTTTGGACGTCGATGTGGACAATCACATTCACGAACTGCCTGTAGTTCGAGACTTCCCAGAAGTTTTCCTTGACGACATTCCTGGATTACCACCTGTTCGAGAGGTCGAGTTTTCAATCGATGTGATACCGGGAACTGGACCAATCTCTAGAGCGCCCTATCGAATGGCACCAGTGGAGCTAGCTGAGCTGAAAAAGCAAATCGAGGAGTTAACGGAGAAGCAACTCATCAGACCCAGTGTGTCGCCTTGGGGAGCTCCAGTTTTGCTAGTAAGGAAGAAGGACGGTAGTATGAGGTTGTGCGTCGACTATCGCCAGTTGAATAAGGTAACAATCAAGAATAAGTATCCTCTGCCTAGGATAGACGACCTAATGGATCAGTTGAGAGGAGCTGCGGTAGTTTTTGCTCTGAAAATATGGCGACATTACCTCTATGGAGCAAGGATCGAGGTATTCAGCGATCATAAGAGTCTTAAGTATCTCTTTGATTAGAAGGAGTTGAACATGAGACAAAGGCGATGGATGGAGTTTCTGAAAGATTACGACTTCGAGCTACAGTACCACCAGGGAAAAGCAAACGTAGTAGCAGACGCTCTGAGTAGATAATCTCTTCATGTGTCTGCAATGATGGTGAAAGAGATGGAGTTAATCGAGCGATTCAGAGATATGAACCTGGAAGTTAGGATGAATCCAAGAAGTATGATTTTGGGAATGTTGGTCGTATCGAATGGGTTTATGGAGCAAGTTAAAAAAGGACAATCGAATGATCTGGAGCTACAAGTGAAGAAGCAATCGGTCTCGGAAGGAAAAGAAACTGAGTTTCAAGTAGGAATTGATGGAGTATTAAGATATAAGGATCGGATTTGTGTGCCACAAGACAAAGGAATAAGGGAGATGATTTTGGAGGAGGCTCACAAGAGTAAGCTGAGTATCCATCCCGGAGCAACCAAGATGTACCAAGACTTGAAGAAGATGTTTTGGTGGTCTGGTATGAAGAGAGAAGTAGCGGAGTATGTTTCGAAGTGTCTAGTGTGCCAGAAAGCTAAGATTGAACACAAGAAACCCGGTGGAGTGTTACAACCATTGGAAAATCCAAGTTGGAAATGGGACAGTATTTCCATGGATTTTGTAACTGCTTTGCCAAAGACCCGAAGAGGATTTGACGCTATTTGGGTAATTGTCGATCGATTAACCAAAAGCGCTCATTTCTTACCTATCAATATGAAGTATCCGTTGGAGAAGCTGGCAACCATATATGTTGATGAGATAGTGAGACTCCATGGAGTGCCGACAAGTATTATATCAGACAGAGACCCGAGATTTGTTTCGAAGTTCTGGAATAGTCTCTATGCTGCACTCGGGACAAGACTTCAGCTAAGTTCAGCTTATCATCCTCAGACAGACGGACAGTCGGAAAGGACCATTCAAACACTAGAGGATCTTCTTAGAGCTTGTGTTTTGGAACAAGCAGGAGAATGGGATGCCCTATTGCCACTGATTGAATTCATGTACAACAACAGCTACCACTCAAGCATAGGGATGGCTCCTTATGAAGCTTTGTATGGAAGGAAATGCAGAACGCCATTATGTTGGTTTGAAACTGAAGAGAATCTTATTTTGGGTCCGGAAATGGTTCAGCAAACAACAAAAAAGATTAAGATGATTCAGGAGAAGATGAGAAGTGCGCAAAGCCGGTAGAAGAGTTACTATGATCAGAGAAGGACTCCTATCGAGTTTAATGAAGGCGATCATGTATTCATGCGAGTAGTGCCCACTACTGGGATTGACAGAGTGCTTAAAACCCGAAAACTCACCCCAATATTCATAGGACCTTACCAAATCCTGAAACGTGTAGGACCAGTAGCTTATGAAATAGCCTTACCCCCAATGTTTTCCAACCTACACAATGTCTTTCATGTGTCACAACTTAGGAAATACATTGGGGATTCTTCTCACATCATCGAACCCGATTCTATTCAACTCAAGGAAAATCTAACGTACGAGACTTTGCCCTTAAGGATAGACGGTCGAAGTGTAAAGACTCTTCGAGGAAAGGATATTCCTCTAGTTAAGGTTATTTGGAATTCTGTGAATGGTGAAAATGCTACGTGGGAACGTGAGAGTAGCATGAGGGATTCGTACCCTCATTTGTTTGATTCAGGTACGTGATTTCTCGAGGACGAGAAATTTCTAAGTTGGGGAGGATGTAACATCTGCCCATTTGACTCACTTCTACAAGTCCCTAATCAATAAATTATTTTAACCTAATTAATTAAAGAATCGATTTAAAAGAGTTTCGATTTCATAATGAACTCTTATGTTTTGAAATTTGATTTGCTTGTGTTGTGACTTTGTGTGCATGAGTGTTTAAGGTTTTGATTGAGACCTTGTTTTATTGATTTATATGATTTCGTGGAAAATTATTTTCTAAGTTTCAAAGAATCAAAGTCCAATCACCTCTGGAAACCCTAATTGATGCCCTAATCGTTGATTAAACCCTAAACCCTTAAAGTTAATGAACTAACCTAGAATTGATTTTTCCTTAAACCCATGATTAAGTTTTTGATTAGTACCTTAATCCTTGATTAAGCCCTAATCACTAAGGATTAGTGGACTAAACCTAGATTAATTAACCTAATCCTACCCTAATCATGATTACAACCCTAATTAGTGCCTTAAACCTAATTAGCTAATCTAATCTATCCTAAACCTTCTATGGCCGTATACCTAGATGCATGGCTTGGCCACCAAGCTCATTTGCATGGTTAACAAGTGGCATGCCCAAAAGTCAAGCTAGTGACATCATCAAGATGACCTAAGCATGACTTAAAGGAAGAAAAAGTGAGGAAAAGGAAGGAAAGAGGAAGGAGCCGTGGGGGAAGGAACCAAGACCAAAGAAATTGCAACAAGCCCCCCATGCAAGCCCTTGATGGCAATTAAGTGAAAGTAGAGAAAGATAAGAGAAAGAGAGGGCCAAAACCGTGAGAGACCAAGAGGAAGTTCATTCCTCTTTCTCATTCTTGTTCCTTCATCATTTCTTTCTTCTCTCAAGCAACACCAACACACACCCACAAACACCACTAAAATCGTGTGGAAGGAGTGAGTTTCTCTTCATCTCCTTCATTCTTTCATCAACACACACACACACCTTCTTCATTTCCTTTCCAAAACCAAACACATAACACCAAGAGAATCATCAAACTCTTGGTGAGAAAGAAAAAGAGAGAGTGACCGAACCTTGAGAGGAAGGAAAACAAACTTTGAACTCTCCATGACCTAAACAAGACCAAGCTAAGATAGTGAAGGAGAGAAGGAGGAAGACCATGGACTAGGAAGAGGAGTGGTGAACCGTGAGGAGAGATGAGAGAAACCAAGGAATTGGACTTGATTTTTGAAAGTTTTGATTAAGTAAGAAATTTGTTTCATGATCTAAAAGTTTTAAACCTTTTTCTTTGATTCTTCTTCGTTTTTCATGATCTTCTTCTAAACTTTGATTTTGTTTGAAAAAGTGTTGATGCATGTTATTTCTCTAATCTTGATTCTAAAAGTTTTATTAAGAAAATGTTTTTCTTCATGATCTTGAGTTTTCTCTTTGATTTCTTGAAAATGTTTTGGAAGAGAACTTGATTTTAAGTTTCATGAAAGATTTTTTCAAAGATCTAGTGTTCTTGTTGCATGTATGCCAAGATATGCTTGAAACTATGATTTGTTGGTGCTTGAGTCTTAATGTAAAGATCTTTGAGAATGATTGATTTCCTTGGTGATTTTCCTTGTGGTTAGCCACGGTTTGTGCTTGACTTTTAGGTTAGAAGCTTGATGTTGGATTTTGATTGTGTGCATGTGATTATCTTGTGATTCTAAGTATGATTTGGAAGTTTGAATCTTTAAGAAAACTCTTTTTAAGAAAATCATGGACAAGTCACGGTTTTGATGATGGTGTGATTAAAGACTTGATTTTCTTTTGATTAATCTTTTGCATGTTACAATCTTGAGTTTAATGATGTTTTAAATGAGTATAAATTGTGTGATTTTCCATGTTAGCCACGGTTTGTAAGTATAAATGAAAGAGGACCAAGATTTTCTTAAGTCTAAGTGATGAATAAGTGATTTCCATGAATTATGAGTTGATTTTATGTGTTGATTTGTGAAGTTATTCCTTGAGAAAATAATTTTTGAAAAGCTAAAGGTGCATACGGTTTTGGCATAATTAAGTGTGATAAGATGAAGTTTTGCTAAGATGAAATGGATTGAGTGAAAGTTAAATGAAAATGTGTCTAGGTGATTAGGTGATGCATGATTCGGTTGGTGTATGCTAAAGTGTTTGATTTCCTCATTTAATTGGGCTATATGTATGAGTAAGTTTGTGAACATGTTTATGTGTGACTTGATGGCTTGTGATTGTGAAATGTTTGGAATGAATGAATGTTGTTGATTTGTTTGTTTAAGTACTATGCTGTCCACAATTGGTTTTAAGTGTTTGAACTTGATAGATTGTTGACCAAGGTGTTTATTTGATTGTTTTCAAGATGCTTGATTTATCTAGGTGTTGAATTGGTTATAAACAATGGAAAGTGAATTTAAAATCTAAGACATGATGCTGTCCAGAATTTTATGGACTATGTTTCTTATTTAAAAGTGTTTTAAAAGTGTTTTCAAGGTGTTTTAAAGTTAAGTTTTTATGGGTATTTGACCTAAGACAAAGTTGGTTTCAAAAGTGCAATTTTTCGGTGTTTTTGGAATTGATTTCAATGCTGTCCAAGAAGGACCAGCAAAGAAACCTTTGATTTAAATTAATTTAATCGATTATTTTCTCATGATTTTAAAGTATAAGAGTTAGCGTTTGATTTTGGACGAGTTCGAGCAAAAGAGTTAATGTTTTGATAAAGACGATGTTTGAATTTTCTTAAGTTGTCTTGAGAATAATTTTAAGAATGATAATTAAATAAAGTTTTAATACTCACATGTCTATCTTATGGGACTTGAAAGAAGTTGGAGTCGGGCAGACAAGAAAGGAAGCGGATCGCTCGGGACTTGTAGATTCAGTAACTGCGAATCTAGGTGAGAGAGAAGTTATCCGAAGACGCTTTGGTGTCTAGTGAGTATGCTAGGACACTCCGTACTCTATCAAAGTCGGAGTAAAGGTCTAACGTAGCTAGTAGTATACCCGATAAATTGTGTGATTGTCTGTATCGAGGTATACGAAGACTCAGACCTATACCATTACATGGTATTGATCGATTGATAAATTTGTTTATGCTGAGATATATTGTTGTTATATTGTCATTGCATGTGCATAATGCATCATCCCGCGATATAAGATAAGAATAGTAAAGACATTAGAAAACTATAAGAAATTCCCCCAACGACTCGCGCGAAACTCCAAGGGGTGGAACGCGTGATGGTACCGGATGATGCAGATGCGCCAAATGTGTGAATCGAGTTGATGCTGTGACAACAATGAGGTCTTCAAGTGTGGATACAACGGATGCTGAATTCTATAAAGAGTGTATCTATGTGGTCGTAGCCACTTACTGAGAGTGTTTCCACATGGTCGTAGCCATGTGTTGAGAGAGAGTGTTTCCACATGGTCGTAGCCATGTGTTGAGATGATTTCCATATGGTCGTAGCCATATGTTGATATAGCCTCCATATGGTCGTAGCCATATGTTGAGAGCGAGTTGAGATAGGTCGGAGCCTATCTATTAATGGTTGACGGATATCCCGCATATGGTCGGAGCCATATGCCGAAGGTGATTCTGAGTGGGTCGTACCCCGTCAGAATGATGATTGAAATTCCGACTATAGTTGTAGCTATATGTCGATGGTGATTCTGAATGGGTCGTAGCCCGTCAGAGAGATTGTGGATATCCTGCATATGGTCGGAGCCATATGCCGAGAATGATTCAGGATGGGTCGGAGCCCGTCAGATATAGTGGTCGAGTCCCACAGAAGCATTCCGCATATGGTCGGAGCTATATGACGAAGATGACTTATGATGGGTCGACGTTAGGACAAACGAGTATAATCCCACGACTTAAAACCCTTACCCGAAGTAGTGGAGAGGAAGATACGGTGTTTACCTGCGTGGTAATCACTTGATGATTAGGATAGGGGAAGGCAATGACGGTGACTCGTCAAGAAGCCTAAGAGGAGTCTGTCTAGGCGGGAAAAAGCTACAGTGACCTGGGTTGACCATCCGAGGTTGGGTAGGTAGTCTGGTGTCGTAGCTGAAGTACTGCATGATCACTAGAAGGATGACTGACACCCCTTTGACTAAATCAGGATCAGAAGAGGGATACTTGAACACGGTGGAGGTAGACACCCCTTGTCATGACACTTTTTCCCGGGCATTTTATATTATATTATATTTTGGGTGTTGTCTCCAGGAGTCGGTGTGGGTAGAGATCCTGTACTTCTGATTGCTTCCGACTAGGTGGATGGAATACGAGGAGATGTAGACCTGAACCCAAAACCATAAGGCCTGAAATACGATCTTGTGGATTCGAGATACGTGGATAAAGAGACTCTGACTTTGCGAGACGAGCTATCAAAGAGAATCGACTCTGTAAGATGAATGGATTAAATGATTCCCTCAAGGAAAAGACTTAGCGACCGATGATATGCATGCTGAGAGATTCAACCTTGCGAGATGACTAAATTAAAGGATTCCCTTAAGTGAAAGATAAAGAGTTAGTTAATGCGACGATTGCATTGCATCCTCATGCATTTTGCATAATTATCTGTTTGTGCTGTTTGTATTGTTTGTTATGTTCTGGTATGCATCGCTAGTGTAATTCCAAGAAGTCGATGGGAGTAATTCCATTCGGATAACTTACTCTCTCAACTTCTTGTGCATATGTGACGATGAACCTCTGGTTCTAAAAGATAGCGGAGCTGGTGATGCTACTCCTGGAGGAAGGACTTGCTGATCGTGACGTGCTGACGAGAGGGCGGCTGCTGAATGGCGGGGAATGTTTTTGAAGACTTGCGTTGCGGATCGAGAAGGGGATGCTGCTTAATAGATTATAAAAAGGTTCCCGATGGACCCTTGCTGATATGTATCAAGTGTACCCCTTATCTTTGAAATGTTTTGATTAAGTAAATGTTTATGTAAAAATGGCACCGCTGACCTATGGTGACCACTTTTGTAAGAACCCTTATGGTCTGTTTTCAAAACTGTTTTCTGAATGACTGTCTTAATCAGACATATAACTATTTCAAGCAAGTCAAATATTTCCTATACGTAAAGCCTCTGTTTTGTGAAGTCATCCATATCAAACTGTTTTTAGAAAATTCCGCAAGCGTTTTGAGAGAAAGGGATTTTAAAAAGTAATACCTTGTTTTGGAAAGCTTGACAGTCGAGTTTTATTCTTGTTTGCTTTCAAAAAAAAATCACCCTATTTTTCCTAAAAAGAATTAATCAGTATTTGATGAGTGTTTATTTCGAGTTTTCCAAATCGGGGTGTTACAATCATCAATGTTTTTGAAAGCCATTATATTCAGGGTCATGTCGGAATTTTTGAAAAGAATGGTGAATATAGGCCACAAAATTTGGTTAATGTAGGATATTGTTCAGAGGGTTTAACTGGGTTCATATATCTTTCGGGAATTCCATAGCTTTTTGCCGTTCCTCACACGCACAATATTGGTTTATACCTCTATTCCCTCACTTGAAATTTGGGTAAGATTCTCTTTCTAACTCAACTATCCTTTCATTAAGCACTTATGATCACAGGGATTTCATTCTTAGGAATCTGCTTAGATCGTGGCTAAACATTCATAGGTTTTTCACATCCTACGGTTACAATATCTCGCTCCTTAAAATCATTAGAACATCTCTTCACCGTCAAATATCCATTACTCTCAATAACCTTATACTTTCACCATCAACCATAATTTATCTATCCCTACTTAATCCATCTATATCCTTAAAATATCTTCTAATCGTCAGGTAACCATCATCCTTTAATAACTTTAGGCTTCCACCAATAGTCATAATCATCTAATCTTTCGCTAACCTTTCCCACTTGATCCTTCATGAGACACTAAACTCTAACACTTCCGTTCATTCTTTCTCTTATCTTGGCGAAATTTCACCCAAATTATCGTTCTATATCCTCAAAATATCTTCATTTCTTAGAAAACTCTCACTTAACCCTGGTGCTCAGAGATCAATCCATTTAATTTCATCCAAACCCTTAGTCTACAATTAACTCACACTACATTCATCTTCTTTTTCTCCCCAACTTTGATTCAACTTATCACTATAATCGCTCTTCGCCGCTCAAAATCCTCATTTAAACTTCATTTGACCTCCTATCTTCCACTACTAAGGCTGAACATTCTATTCTAATTCTCAAAGCTTACATACTGACAACGCATAACCTCCGCTGTCAAGCCTAAACTCTAGTGATATCCTTTCTCGAGTCGTTCCATTCATACAAGCCTTTCTGGTTCATCCACTTAGAAATGCTACTTCTATTCTTTATAAACAGACTAAGTCGCTTTCCTTATCGTAATTCAACCTATGGGTATAGTCTAACTCTTGTTTGTTGGTCCTTGAAATAGGTTGGTTTTGCCACTAAGTTCCTTCTAACCCTCAGAATTTCCGCCAATTATCACCACCGCTTAACTTTCCTAAATACCTCGAGGTGATTGGTTCTAAGGTTCAGCCCAAAATCATCAACTTAGAAACAACTCTACTTATTCTTAACACTCATGATTACAAGGATTTTGTTCTCACAAAAAGACCTAAAATGAGGTGGCAGAGCTACGTTTAGTAACAAGGGTCGGAAAACATAAATTTTGGGTTCAACAAAATTTCGGTTTTGTCGAAGTAGTTCAACCAAAACAGGGTCATCATTGAACAACATGTCACTTTTCAAAAGACAATGGTCACAAACCACAAAGACAAAGGGTTCATCAAGTTCAAATGGTGTGGGTCTGACAGAAAAAGAATATAACAATTAGGAAATCAAGGTTAGAATCAACATAAGGCAACGCCTCAATTTAGACTCAACTCGCCTTCATCGTCGTCAAATGCAAACAAATGCAATATGCTCGAGTAGTACAAACACCCCTCCGACTAAGTCGAAGACTTCCTTCCGAGATTCAGACTCATTAAAACAGACTGGTCGACTGACAGGCAAGTTGACCAATAGGCAGGTCGAATGGACCGTCGTGCGGGCTGGGCAGCAGATTGATAGACAGGCTGTCCGAATGCTCATGTCATACCGTCACTGCTCCAACATGTCACTCAGCTCCCCATTGGGGAGACTCAACACAGACTTAGACACACAAGCAAACAGAGTTCACACAAACAAGCATGCAAGCCCATGCTTAAGGTTACTAAGAATAAACTTCAGCTCTGATACCACGAATGTAACACCCCGATTTAGTAACTTGATTATATTTTTATTTGGTAAAAATATGGGAATTTTTTTTCATGGTGATATGGACATGAGTTCTCCTTTTCAAAACATTATCATTTTAAAAACATTTCGTTCATGTCCCACATCACACATCAAGTTCCAAACCGAGATGTTACCAACATCGCGCTTTGTAACTCTTTCCCTTCATTGTTATAGAATATTTTGTTCACCAAAATAAACAACGGTTCATAAATATCTTAGGTGAACATATTAAATTTATCAGGGTTATTAGTTTCTCAAAACAGGTCGTAAAAACAAGCAAATTACATCGTGGTAGAGTAATATTATCTTAGTAATCTCAAGGGGTACCTTACATTCTTAAACCACATAGATTAGACGTCCTATTCTACTGAACTCCTTTGAGGCTTCGTCTTGAGTTTCTCCTCCATAAGCCACCACCAGGCGCGTTGGCATAACGAGATCCACTTGTTCTGACATCTGTGGACATCGTCGCCGAAGTCCACAGGAAAAGAGAAAACAGAGAGAGAGTAAGCATCCCGAACGAATTCTCGTCGACGGGTTGGAATTACAATAGGCAGATACATTAAGACATAATATTATCAACATCATAACAACAGATAAGACACACAACACATTTCACATTATTATCATTGTAACACCCCAATTTAAAACATAATTTATTTAAAAAAAAATGAGCCAAATTTTTTTTCTATGACATGGATATACTGAAGCGGTGGCAAAGTATTTCTTTAAAATAGGATGAGTGCATGTCATGTCACCGGTCAATTCCAAATCGGAATTTTACTCACATTACGCTTTGGAATCCGTACTGTAATTTCATAAAACTAACTCCGTTTTCCAAAATAATCGTTGTTGCATACAACGTTTTAACAGTTTCATCAAAGTGTCACAATTTCAAAATACTTTGATTTTATAGTAGCATACGTCATGGTCCACGCTAGGTTATCCAATACTAATAAACAGAACAGAACATAAACAATACCCATACTATGCGTCGGGGTCACCCTCCATCAAAGCCTAATACTCTCCTCAACCCTTTCCGAAATCTTCATCGCTCCCTTCCGCGCTCTCTTCTTCTCCCCAGTCTACTACTATCTCGTCCTCATCCTCGATGTCCAGTGCCTCCAACAAGGCCTCATCCCATGAATTGTACTCTTATTCCTCCAGGGTCATAACCCTGAAGGGCAGCTCCGCATCAGGTCTTGATTGCACTTTGTAATCCCACCAAGGAATGAACTCGCCCTCATCAGCCGCCTCTGCACTCGGTGGATCCCAAGCGGCCACCTTCTTTAAGAAGGGTGATCTTCCATTCATCCAGCCAACCTTTCCTGTCTTTCTTGCCTTCAACATTCGGGCCACATTTCCTACCTGGATTGATCATACATATGCATACAGTACACAAAGAACATACAATAAAGAGAGTAAGCATTCCAAACAATAAATGTCGACTATGTGGGATTACATTAGGTAATATCAACCAAGCAGTTCAAACAAAACAAGTCATTTATATTATACAATTTAACTGCTTTCATTCACTTTCCAATTTCCATTCTTCACAACATAAAACCTCATTCTTATTAACATCATGCTCTCAATCTCTTTCAATTCCACGGGCATTCTTGGCCAAGTCACTTTCCTCTCCTTCACCTTGCTCTCTTTCGTATCACCTCTTAAACTGGTGTTTTAGTCATAGCTTTAATGATTTAATTACTCCTACACTTCTCTTTTTATTAGTCTTATTATAGTGGATCCACCAATGACGGGGGTCAGGGAATGGTCATTGGGGATTTTGTTAGCACTCCTACATCTCCTCTTAACCATCCAAACTTAGTCGGAAGCAAACGGGACGTACAGGAACCTTAACCCATGCAGGTCGAACAGTTAAGAAATCACAAGATATAAGTCAAGGCCACAACCGTACGGGCCGCCCATTATGACACTTAACATTTTAAATCCAAAAATCGTTTGACTGCCCGTCTCGTTCAGGTTCCCTCTCACTGTTTCGAATTTGATCAAGGGGGTGACATTACTATCCTAGTCTGTAGTGTGGAGGTCGCTACGATCCCTTGGGTCTTAAGTCCCGATCACTTATAGACTAGCTCCACCTAGAATAGTACTCTAGGTTTTTTGACATATCACCGTCATCACCCTCCCCTATCACAATCGTACTCCTGGATATCCGCAGATAAGCAGGTATCTTCCTCTCCACTACTTCACACTCATCTCGCCGCATTATTCAATATCTTTTAAATGTCTTATTAGTATTTTAATATTAATCCTAGATTTGGCGAGTCACCCTTGTTCATCCCTTCGGTGAACCTCGTCCTCTAAGCGATTTTTTCATAATTTCTTCAACAGTCTTTTATCCTCACTAGTTTGGGCTCGGACACACGAGCATACTGCCACGTGGCCAGCACAGGTCCAACTTGAAAAACAGAATATCCTTCATCCACTTTATTTCCAACACTTTTCTTCCCTTTTTCAAAACATTACCCTTACAACCCATGTTCATATTTACATACTTTCTACGTTCTCATCATCCTTGGATCATATCTACTCTCTTCATTACTCATCAGTTTCATACGCCTCATCGATTAAACAAAATTGCACAATGTAGCAGGAATAATGCCAATTTCCGATAAAACTCAACAGACATATATACATCACAATTAATATCATCAAACCATCAGCACATATATTGCAGTTTAAAATTCAACCAAGACATGAAAGGGGTCCAGCCTTTCGTATTAGTGGCCACTCAAACGCAAACAATTACCACTATACGAACGACTCTCTCGAATCCCTACGTTCCGACTTTTGAGATGGTCCGGAACACTAACGCATACTACCTAATTACCACGACGTCTTAAGGAAAGCTTCTCTCTCACCTTTTGAAGCTTGCAACCTTTGCATTCCACTGACTCAAAGCCGCCGATTGCTTTCCCGTTCTCCTCTTTCTTTTCTCCTTAAATTAAGAAATCATACTAAATTATTATGGAATTTATTCTTACAACACCTAGGATCATGCGGGTAATTTGCACGCTAGCTATTTAAAATAATACACTGAATAAAACCACGAGTATATCAAATCTCTTCGTTCCAATTACCAAATACAAAAAGCACATTGCCAATATCCACAAAATTCATTCGTGATGCAACGCTGAAAATTTTAGAAAAACTTCAACCATCGCAAGAGTTCTCAAGTCACTTTCAAAAACCTTAAATATGAAATCACGGCAAATATTTTCAACCTTGTTAACTAAATAATGAAATCTGGAAAACATTCATAATATAAGAGAATCAATCTTAACGCAATTAAAATCATTTCTAAAACACCAACAAAATATAATCTCAAAAGTCCTTTCAAATAATTTGATTAAAAATAGCTCTTCAGAAAATACATTCCCTGCAAGTAAACTTATCCTCAACCAAAACAATCTTCAAGCTCATTCTTATCCCAAATTATAAACTCTGCTGATAATGAAATAGAAATCATTTGAAAACGCTTCATAAACAGTAAGCTAAGACACTTGAATAAAACTTCATTTAAATTCCTTCTAACTCGGTCAATTCGACCCTTACTCCATTTTTCTCAAAAATTCAATTCCTTTCGAATAAAATACATTAATCCCTAAATGATGGTCAAATCAATAGAGAACAATGGGTTTTATGATGTCTAAATCAAATAAATAAAATACCAAGAGAGCGTCCATTTGATTTGCAAGTCAAATCCTTTATAAAAGTATATTCTTATTCCAAACAAAAAACCACGGCTCAATCTTTTTGCGTCAATCAATCCTCATACCAAACACCAAAAATTACAACCTTATTTTTTGTCTCAAATGGGGCTCACGACCTCCTTTCATTTTTATCCCGAGACTTAATTTTCTTTAGTTCGAAATCACATCTAAATGTATATTTCAATATAGTATGAAAAACAATTTAATAATTGTACTTTCTCCAATTCAAAGCTCGGACTAAAGGCAAACTCTTAAACGAATAAATTTTCTTAACTTAAAAATCCAATTCATCAAAGGAACTTCAAAAACTTCATTAATCCAATTAAGTTAAGAAGATTGGATGTCACTACAACAAAAAAGCTAAAAGATCCCGGTTCCGCATGCATATTGATCCCGGTTCCGAACCGGGATTGTATCCCCTGATATAACAAGTATGATACTTTTGATCCCAGGTGTTTTAGAAAAACACGGAACCGGGATCAATAAAAAACAAGGAACCGGAATCAATAATATATATGATCACTATTGATTTTTAATAATGAACCGGGATCTTTAATACATATGATCACTGTTGAATTTTTTAAAATGAACCGGGTTCTTTAGTATACATGATCACTGTTGAGTTTTTTTTAAATGAACCGGGATCTTTAGTGAATATATTTTTTTTTAATTTATAATATTTGCTATTTAGTGTTAATATATATATATATATATATATATTAATTTATAATATTTGCTATATCCATATATTTAAATAAATTGTCAACATTTTTTTCCACAAATAAATGTCATAATTATATACATTAGAAACGTGAATGTCAATACACATTTAAGATAGATAACTCCCAAACCAAAACAAATGGCTCCATACATACAAAAGGCTAAACAATTACTGCACAAAACTACAAACAACAGATTTAGAACAAATTCAATATTGAGTAGGACTTCCTCTGAAACTTGACACAACTCAAATAACAGATTTAGAAAGCTCCTGCAAATAACAAATTCAATAAATATAAAAGTTAGTAAAAACAAGTTAGTAAAAAAAAAGTTCCTGCAAATAACAGATTTAGAACAACCACGGCACAAAACTACAAACAAAGGATCTAAATATTGATTTCAATATTGAGTAAGCTTCTCATCCATCAAAATCAATTCCATGGACATTGACTTTTCAGGATTAATAAATCCTGGTACAAGCCACCTTCGAACCACCCTAACACGGAAACAGTAGGACTCCCTCTGAAACTTGACACAACTCAAGAGATCGAACTTAATACCAATAACCAAGATATGAAAGACAAAGGAACTCCAAAGGTTATCACGAAAAGTGTATTAAGTTAACGAAAGGAATTTGATTTTGATAACCAGAGACCGAGTATATATGTATATTTTTTGGAAAGGATTAGAGTATCTCTAACTTGTGAAGGGCTTGAAAAGTAGTAAGGATTAGAGTACCTTGAAACTTGCTGGTATCAACATATTGCAGGTAGTGTAATCTCAATCTGCCACGAAAATGGCATTCTTTAAATTTAACATAGATATTATAGGAAAAATAGGGTTTCTAGAAAATTTACCAGCTTCTCTACATTGTCTTTAAGTTCATTTCCTTCTGCAGCCACAGTGGAATCCACCACCAGTGTTGATTGACAGTTCTTTTTTAAAAGTCCTATAGTGCGATTAAGAAGATTTCCTACTAGAATAGCGCCGGAAATGCAAATCATACATACTTAGCATTAGGGTCGTAATAATTTAAAAAAAGAAAACAAAACAAAACAAAAAACACAAACTTATAAGCAATATGCTTTTACCAAATATTACTAACTGCATCTGTCCCAAATTCCACCTCTTCGAGGAAGAAGTATCTAACTGCATCTATCCCAAATTTGTGTAGCAGATCGTTTGGTTCAAGAGTATTCCCTAGTGACTTGCCCATCTTCTTGCCATCCTAACATTTTCAAAATAAAAAGCAATGCTGGTCCTAAGTCAGATGAATATTTTGGTGAGATAAATCTGTGTTATTAACTATATGTAAAGTCATTCAACATGCAAAGAATATTGTCGCCCCTGGTCCTAAGTAGGATGTACCAACAAATATGAAAGCTAAGGTTGAAGCATGGCATTGCAAAAAATTAGCAGACAAAAAACACAGCACAAATTCTAGATAGATACTGATTACAACAGAAACATATATATATATATATATATATAGTAAAATTAATTTCAACTTATATGGCAAAGTGTTGTTGTATCAGTTACAACCTCCATTGACATATTACCTGATGCCATTCGAACATTTTCTTCAGCTGTAGGTTCACCCACTCCTCCATCCATGTTGAAAAGTTCAGCTTTCTTATTACCAAGGGTATTCATGTACCTGTCAATCATCCAAACGAAAGTATAAATCCTCTACTCCTTTCAAAGAGTTCAAATGAATTAAAAAAAATAGATAGGAGCAAAAGATTATAAAACAAGGAAACTAAATTTATAATTTTGCACTATTGATTTGCTAACAACGACACCAAACATTTCTCATGAATTTAAAAGTTGAATAATAAGCCCCCATGGAAAATTGGTATTAACCATCTGATTTGCTCCATAAGCCTTAAAAGAAGCAAATGTATGCTAAAGAGAATTATATTTTCGAACAACAGAAATTGAAATATATGGATGAACTTACATTTTTCTCAATGCTACGTATGAGTTTAGCTCCTTGATCTGCAAGAAAAATGTGTTAGCAAGCATAAAGAATTGTCTGTTTGTGTGCATCAGCCAGCAATGTTTGACATATAAATGGACAATCCTCGGACAATCAAACTTTTATCTGATCATACAGAGATCGTTTTATTTGACATCTTGACAATATCCATAAAGCAATTGGCATGACATGCAAATTATTCAAAAAGTTGTTGAATGTTGAAAACAGGATAAGCTGGATAGTCAAATTCACAATACATGGAAGATCCTACATCCCCTTTGATACTAGTTTCTCAACACAAGCAAGAAATAAAGAAGGGTTCTAGCCTTCTAGGTACTGACCATCGACTGCTTTTCGTCATTGAGTTGCTTGTTTACTTCTTGAGGATTTCTTCCCTCTTCATCTTTAATTTCACGATCAGACTCTTTTATCAATCTGAAACCATTAGTAATATAACAAGTCATATTCTACAAATGGAGTATGTGTAAGTTACTAAGATCTAAGAGATTAGCTAGATGTGTCAGTTAAATAATTTGGATTGACTATGAAGTTGAGCTTGGTGATACAAGTGGAATAATTTGTTTTTGTATTTCAATCCAAATTCAAAAATTGTAATTTCAGCACAATTTGAAAAGCAAAACAGAAAATTGTAATTTCTGCACAATTCCAGTAGCCCTCTCTATACCAATATCGAGTAAAGGTGACTGGATAGCATTTAATGCAGCATCTCTTGCCCTTGATTTACCTTGAACACAAGAAGAAGCCACAACATAAATTTCAATAATAATATGTATTATGTAGTTCAAAAATTAGAATGCATTCATACCTTGTAATCCTGAACTCAAAAAATAGAAGAGACTTAACCAAAAGATAATAATGCATTTAAAATTGAAGTGTTACAAAAAAGAAAAACAGAAAGTGGGTTATAACTTATAAGAGGTAAAACTGTATTTCTGAGAACCATTAAAGCATATTCACCATTAATCTGTGAGATTCTCGGAATGTTAAAATGACATGACTAATAAGGAGTTTTCTGTAGGGGATGACTTCATCCTTCTAACTGCTTTGTTTGATATATTAAATAAATAGTTACAAGGGAAACATATGTATGCCTCCAAAATCACTTCGGTTTTAAATCCTTCCCTTCCGGAAATGTGCACCACATTTTGGTAAGCTGCTATATACAACTGTCGTACACATATATTTTGAGCATTGCGCTACCCTCTACATTTAGTTATCAAAATAGAGAATCAATAGCTCTTTTGATTCCAAATCTAATCATTGCATAATTATTTGATTCAAATATAAGATCAATATTTAGGGCTGCATCTACGGTTTGCATACATACCAGTTGCGGTTCCTATCCCCAGTAATGAAGAACCAGCATTGGCCATAATAGTACGAACATCAGCAAAATCTACATTTACCAACCCTGGTATCTGCAATCAATTAACAAAACACAAACACATTGAGTGTAGGTAGCAAAATCACTGAAACACAAACACATTTCCCAACCAACAAGCATCATGAATTCGGATACAGGAAACTTTCCGAAACGTACTCATATATATATATATATATATATATATATATATATATATATATATATATATATACCACACGTAAAACAACTTACAAAAATCCTTTCAAATTGCTTTATAATTTTCCAAGAACTTAAAACCAATTCACAAATCAATCATGCTTGAAACCAAAGATCAAACAAATCATCTTTGTCCTTTTTCAATCCATTTGGCCTTGTCCAAAAGTAAGGTGATCTTATCGCAAATTTTTATTTCTTTTAAAAGACAAGGTTCTAACTAATTAAACCATGAAAACCAAACTTTAATCGAGTTGTCAATACATATTTAAGAATATCCAAGATTCTAGTAAATAGTTCAAATGCAATAAAGCCTAGCTCTCCACCTTCTTATAAAACCTCAAATTTTCGAAAACCAATTACAATCCTTTTATGCATATTACTTAAAACCTTCAAACACAGTTATCGCTGGTAAAAAAATATCAAAGTTCCACTATACATCCTTTTTGATGAAAAAAAGAAATCAAGCTTAAAACAAATTTAGAATCCTTTCTCTTTCTCTAAGGCCTATTTGGCCAAGTTTCATAAATAAAGGGAAAGTCACTTTTAATCCCAACTCATAATTAATCATTGCTATTTTACAAAAATAAGAACATATACTTGTCTAAATCAATTACCCACATGTAAGGACACTTTAACCCATTTTCACAAAATATAAACTTTAGGCTTCGGGCAATAACTCTAGTCACGTACACCATGAAAGATCTCCACTTATATTGGTTATATTATAAAAGCATAGTACATAATACTTGTCGGTCATACAAATCAAAACGTTTTCGGCTAAACTTTACTTTAATTCCTTTTTGGACAGCCACATAAATATAGTATATTCCTCAAAACAAAATCAAAACTAAAGCAATAACGAAATCCCAAATGAACAAAATATAAAAGATATAAAAGAAAAAGGTTAGAAACCATTTTCCTTAAGCAAAATTTGATGCAAATTGAATTCTCTTCTTTTATCAATAAATTCGACCATCAAACAAGGTTCTCAAGAAAAACACCATTTTTCACACACTACAAAAATCCAACTTTTGCATTTGATCAAGAATTGACTTTCTTAAACACACAAGCCAAAAACCTTTAAGAATCTAAACTAATTGAATTTCATCAACAAAATAAAGTTGTAACATCCCAAATTTTAATCCCAAATATAATTAGAATAATAACGAGATTGGAATAATAGTAATAATAATAACAAGGTTAAATGAGTGTTAGAAAAAAAAAGGATCTTTAAGTGTTAGAAACGTATAATAATAGAAAATTAAGAATAAAGTAATTAAATGATTTAATATGATGTTTTCAAGATTTGAGTGTTGTAATAGAATTTTGATTTCATCATTATAATTGAAATATATTTTATAGTCAAAATAAATATAAATTTGTTATCATACGTTTTTCAAAAACAAAAGAGTAATTTTATTTAGTTTAATTAATATTTTGACAAGGAGCTCAACTGACAAGCCCTAGAGGCATTTTCATAAATTGTTTCTTTGAAAAGATATGTTTAATTTAATGTTTCAAACATTCCTGTAAGTTTTCATAACATTTTGAGAATGTTTTATTTTTAGCTCCCAGACTGATTTTAATATATTACTGGTACAAGTTACATACAATGATCTACTATTTCGAAATTATAAATATTATATTTTATCAAGTTTAATATCAGTATTGAGAAAATATATTTACTTTTGAATTTCGATACTTTTTCTTAGACAATAGCTATTTGTAGGGATCGGTAACTTTATTATTCTTTCAATCAGTTTTGAGTAATTAAAAATACAATATTTTTGTACCTAAATGTATTTTATTTTTGGGATCATCAAACTTTTGGTTATAATCTAAAATACCTACACATTGAACCACAAATGATAACTAAACATAAAATAATACCCAAAACCCATCCCAACCCAAGCAAAGAAAAAAAAAAACATAAAAGAACGTGTGGCCCTAAGGCCACCACGTTAAAGCCCAAAAAAAAAGGGAGGGGGCTCAAAGACTTGAATAAAATAAAGAGCCACATATAGTAGAATCAAAAAGGGTTTTTATTTTGCCACCCCATACTCTATGGTTGCCACCCCAAATATTAAAATAATACCCATCATGCCCCTTTTAAAAAAACAAAATTTAACACGGGTCGTAAGGGGACACTACGACCACCAGGTCGTAACACCCCCTTACGACCCTTTTAAAAACTCAATTTTAATACGGGTCGTAAGCAGGTGCTACGACCAGTTGGTCGTAAGCAGGTGTCACGACCAGTTGGTCGTAGTACCTGCTTACGAGCATATTAAAATTTTTTTTTAAAATAAGTCGTAAACAGGTATTACGACCACCATGGTCGTAATACCTGCTTACGACCCGCTTGAAAAGTGACTTTTTAAAGAAGTCGTAAACATGTCCTACGACTTTCAGGTCGTAGCACATGATCACGACCCGTCTGAAAATCTTCGAATAAGGTTTCATCTCTCACTCACAAACCTCCCTCTCTCTCACTGTTACCTTTCTCCGTCTCACTCTCCATCATTCTTCACTATCGATCTCACTTTCTCTCTCTCACTCTAACTCTCACTCTCACTCTGTTGGATACCCAAAATGTTGCTAATATACTCACACCGCAAATAATAAATCTAATGAGAAATTATTTAAAAAAGAGTAAGGGATTAAAAAAAAATAAAAAATAGTAAGTGAGTAAAAAAAAATAGTAAGGGAGTATTGATCATCTTCAATTCTTCTTATTCTTCTTATGATCTTTGTGTTTTTCGTCTTCGTCTAGATCTTTGTGTTCTTCGTCTTCGTCTAGATTAATAGGCTCATCTTCTTCAATGTGAGGCTCAGGCAAAAATGGTTTCAACATTTGAAGACGTTCTTGAAAATGAGATTCCCATGCAAGGACTCCCGTACTTGCATTTCTCCACCATCCTACATATATTGGAGGTATTGGTGAACCTTCTTTCCAATGAATCTGCAAGTGAATTGAAGTGAAGTTAGTAATTCGCACAAATTAAAATACTTTATAAACATTATATATTGAATTGAATGTTACCTGTACCCAATGTGTTTTATGCATATTTCCCATCACCCAAATTCTTTTTTCACTTGTTTCCAAAGATGTCCTGTATGGAAAGAACGTTTGACATTCACCTGTTGTTGACGAAATAGTCACTAGCCCAACATTGTACAAATTAGCAACTGCATGTCCCATGTCTGGAACCTCAAACCACTTTGCTTGTGATACAGCACCTAATCCATCAACATATAATGCATTATATGCTTTGTCATAATAGGATTGTCCTAAAATGTCAACATACAGAACTTTGTTATTAATCATCTCCTTTATAACCTCCTGTCGAATCAACATGTAGTTTTCTTCTGTGCCATATCTATACAATGATAAGACACGGAAGCCACAATTTCCATCAGCCTTGACATTAATTATTTTGTGAATGAACTGGTGTAACACATCAGGGAAAGCTGTCAACATTGTTCTCCAAGCATTATATGTTTCTGTAGAACGGTTTCTTTTGGTTGACATGTTTGTTTGAGAACCCTTTGTATTGGATCCTGTAGATTGAGAAGAATAAATCATCACAGTTGACAAAACATATTAACAAAGAATAAAAAATAACAATTGACAATCACCTGTAGATTGAGACCCTTTTGTTTTTGACCTGGTAGATTGTGAACCCTTTGTTCTAGATTGAGATCCATTAGATGGATAAGCACCTTCCATGACATCATCTTCCCAATGAGATGGTTCACGCTTTGTAGATTTTTCATGTGCTGCCTCCTTCCTACTACCCTTCACACCGCCTTTTGTCTTCACTTTATACTTAGGGGGCTTCATTGAAGTTGTTGTTGGATACACAAACTCATGTAATCTTTGAAAATATCTTTTCTTTTCAAGCACACCCTTATCATCTAATTCTTCTACTTGACGATATATCTCATCCACGTATGGTTTTGGATCAAAATCTATTGGTGAAAAATAGGTCTTTATTTTTTCATTAAAAGACAAGCGTCGCCAATAATCGTGAACTGCATCCAAAGGGATGGGTACTTCCTCTTTATAATATTTTGCAAGTTCACATTCGCATGGTAGACCATGAGTTCTTCTGATTCTGCAATCACAACATAAGCTTACCCCTTTTGTTTGGCGAAGACTTTCCATGATCTCCCAAATACGTATTAACGCATTGCGAGAGACAAAGTGACGCAACTCCTTGTAGAAATCATTATTTACACGATGATCTACCTTGGTGATACTAGTTTCAAAAGAATCTTTAATATCCGTATGTTGACATACCAGCATGTTCTCCATTGCCTCAAAGCTGGTGCACATATCCCCCTGACTATCTCTCAATAATCTCTTGAATGTGGCATGAGCGCTCTCAACCCTGATAAAACAAAAAATAAACATATACAATAAGTTTATCAAAATTATTTTAAATACACATCACTAAAATATACATAAAAAAAAGTTTGGGTTTTTTTAACTCACCTATTAGTTGTGGTATTACCAAAATGCATCAATTGGTTTACCCAAACACCCACAAATTTCTCCTTGTTGTGTCGCAGGTAAGTACGTTCCACGTACTCATAAATTATTATTCCGCACAAATCCTTAAATTTTTTCAAATAATCTGTATACTCTTGCAAGTCTCGAGATTCTACGATTGCTTTCCAAGCGTCCATTATAGGTGTCTCATCTTTTGTCTCACAAACCTTCTGCTTCACTCTAAACTGCACGTTCTTTGAGATGTGAAACTTACATAGCAAGTGAGTAGAGGTTGGAAATACCTTCCTGACTGCCAAAATCAAAGCATCTTCTTTATCAGTCACTATGATCTGAGGCATGACATCATCACTTTCAATCAAGTTGCGAAGCTGCTCGAGAGCCCATGTGAAGTAGGAAGCCTTTTCAGCCTCTATATAACAAAAGGCAACATGGAACGTCTTCTCTGTCGATGTTTGACCTACGATCTCAAGAAGCGGATATCTGTATCTATTTGTTTTGTAGGTACTATCCATAACAAGAACAATACCGAACGAATGTAATAATGTTATTCCACTTGGATGTGCCCAAAAAATGGCCTTGACCACATCACTTTCTTCGTCTTTTACATAATTTGTCACATATCCAGAAGAAGTCAATCTGTGTAATAAATGCTGCATCTGGGTCCTGGGATGTCTGATACTTTTTCTAAATCGTTGACGCTGATTGTACACTTGTCTCAAAGTAGTAGTATTGTTCTTGTTCCGTTCTTTCAAACTAATGAGAATTTCCTTCGGTTTGACCCCTGCTTTTGTCAAGTTATCGATTAACTCATTTTCCTCTTTGGTTGGCCTACCATAATGACCCTCCAAGCTTTCACATGGTTTGTGATTATGGACGCCACATTTGACCAAAAGCATCCAACCTTTTCCATTACCAAGATCCCAAGCATTAATCCTGAAAGGGCATTCAGACTTGCGAGTACTGGATACACACATAACCTCACCTTTTGTTCTTTTCCTATATTTTCCACTTCTTTCGCAAGCCAAAAACACCCTAGGTCTTCTCTTATACGTCCCTCCACCTGTGTCTGACCGAAATATAACGATCACATGTTTTTGTTCTTTTCCAACAGCTTGAACCCAACGGATCAATTCGTCTCTACTTGCAAAAATCTTATTATGTGAAAAGTCATCACTATAGTCTGCAACAATAATGTTAAATGAAAAGAAAAGTTATATTAGGATTTAAAAAAAAATTAAAAATAACATGTTAAAAGGAATTTAAAATAAAAAAATATGAAAAACATGTTTCATTATGAATTTAAAATAAAAAAACAATGTTACATTAGGAATTTAAAATAAAGAATTAAAAAAAAAGTGTTATAGGAATTTAAAATTAACATAAAAGGTTGTATTACAAATTTAGCATAAAAAATTTATATATTAGAACTTTAGAATAAAAAGAAGTTATATTATAAAATTAGAATAAAAATGTAATATTAGGATTTTAATAAAAAAAATGTTATATTAGATATTTAAAATAAAAAAAATTAATAATAATAATAATAAAAATAATAATAAAAAAAGGGATTATAAAAAAAATAAAAAAATACAAAAAAAAAACAAGTCGTAACACATGGTTACGACCCTTAAAAAAACACGGGTCGTAAGCCTGTGTTACGACTTCAACATAAAACACTGGTCGTAACACTGGGTTACGACCTGGTAAAAATTTTACAAATTTTTTTTAAAATTAAATAAACAAACAACCCATAATAATTCATCAATTAGGATACAATAAATTATTGAAAACATTAATCCTAACTAAACTCTATGAATGAAATTTGAAAATTACCTTGGAATTCAGGTTCAACCGCAGCCATTAAAACCAACGTTTTTGTACGATGAAGTATAAGATTTGGTAAAAACAATTTTAGGTATCAATTTCAGGTATCAATGGACTTATATAAGAAAAAAATAAGGATTTAACACGGGTCGTAAGGGGGAACTACGTCCACCAGGTCGTAACACCCCCTTACAACCCTTTTAAAAACTCAATTTTAATACTGGTCGTAAGTAGGTGTTACGACCTGTTGGTCGTAGCACCTGATTACGACCCTTTCTAAAATAAGTGGTCGTAACTAGGTGCTACGACCAACTGGTCGTAGCACCTGCTTACGACCCGTATTAAAATTGAGTTTTTAAAAGGGTCGTAAGGGGGTGTTACGACCTGGTGGTCGTAGTGTCCCCTTACGACCCGTGTTAAATTTTGTTTTTTTAAAAGGGGCATGATGGGTATTATTTTAATATTTGGGGTGGCAACCATAGAGTATGGGGTGGCAAAATAAAAACCCTCAAAAAGAAAGAAAAAGAAAGAAGGACGTGAGTAAGAGGAAGGTCATCGCGTGAGATAGAGAGGAAGCAACAAAGCACGACGGGGAAAGAAACATTTTTGGTTTCTTCAATCTTCTCGGTCTAATAATTCAAAATCCAACCGTTCAATTTCAAATCCGTTTTAGATAAATAACCTTCTCAACTCCCTCTACCCACCGATATAATTTATTCGACGATCTATCAATATTTTTATTACCCTATATTTTCAAATAAAGAGATGTTTTGAGGAAAAGTCATATATTTTTATTGTATAATGATATATAGTTATTATATTGACAAAAATGAATTTAGTTGATATATATATATATATATATATATATATATTACTTTAATGTTATAATTTGTTTTAACGTGTGTCTCTGTTTAGATCCATTGTTCTCCCTGACCTTCGAGTAAGGCACGGACACGAACGTGATATTGTTTCTAGTGCTAGGATTCCAGGTAAGAGGGTTGTATGTATTACCTTAATTTAGGGCATAAATTCTAAGTTGTTTATAGTGGTGGCTAAGTGTAGTTAAATAATTATGAGAATAAACCATAGGGTAGTCGATATAGAAGATAAAGAAAGAATAGGAATGAAAGAAATGAACCCACTAGGTAATTTTAGGATCTTTGTTAAAACGAAAATGTCGCTAAAAAGTAAAGTAGAAAAATAAAAAGAATGAAGCCACTTGTGTGTTGATGATGATATGTGCCTAGGAATTGTGTTTATATGTTTGAATGAAATATATGTGTGTGAAGTGTATGAGGGGTGGGTTTTAAATTGAACTGAAAAATATATTGAGTTAATGGGTAATATAAATTAAGGGATGAATTGCAATGTTTGTGTATGTATGTGAATAAATGTTAGAATGGACCTAAAACTAGTTGGGTAATCTGAGGTGGTAAAATAAACTATAAAGAGCAATGGACCCAAGAATGTGTTTTGTTGGTGATGAGTGTATGTGGGAAATGAGTTTTGAAATGAACATAGGATATAGTAAATTAATGAGAATTACAAATAAATGGGTAAACTGGGTTGTTGTGCATGTATGTGAGTGAATGATTGAATGAACTGCTTGATGACCCTCAATGGGATAAAACGAAAATGATAGAAATATACTAAGGAAAGGAATGAGTGAAGTGAATAAATAATAGAGGTTACGAAAGAGTCAAGAAATTAAAAGAAGTAAAGCGAACTAAGAAACTAAAAGTGCAGAGAAAAGATTAAAACGAATTAATAATGAGAAAGAAAATAACAGACTGACACAGGTTGGTTGTGGTGACCCTATGGCTTAAATAAAATAAAAGGTAACCGGCACAGGTTGGTTGTGGTGACCCTGTGGCCTAAATAAAATAAAAGGTAATCGGCACAGGTTGGTTGTGGTGACCCTGTGGCCTAATAAAAATAAAAGGTAACTGGCACAAGTTGGTTGTAGTGACCCTGTGACCTCATAAAGGTAAAAGAAACCGACACAGGCTGGTTGTGGTGACCCTGTGGCCTAGTAAAGGTAAAGGATAATCAGCACAGGTTGGTTGTGGTGGCCCTGTGGCCTAACAGAGACAAAAGATGACCGGCGCAGGTTGGTTGTGGTGACCCTGTGACCTATTTGCGGTTATGCGAATGCCAGACCAAGTAAGTACGCCTCGGGGGTGCATTGGTTGCTTAAGCCGCACGTTTTAATGGCGTGCGCAGCGATAAGACGCCCAACTCAGGGAGTTGTGCGCAGTGGTGGGTTCGCAAAGCCGTATAAAAGAAATGAAAAAGGAAAAGAAAGAGAAAAAGAAAAAGAAAGAGAACAGAGTAAAAGAATGAGATAAATTACCAAAAGAGATAGGAACGAAATGAGACGTAAAAGTAAGAGAAAGATTAAAACAGAAATAAAAGATGAACACCAAGCAAGAAAAGTTAAATGAAATAAAAGTTAAATAAAAGAAAAGAAAGGTATAAGAAATTATGGGAAAATAAATGTGATCGAATGCATTGAAAATGATATGTTTGCTACATGTTAGAGATAAGGTTAGGCTTAGTTATTACTATGACTTTTTAGAAGTTATTTCCTAAGTTCTGTGTAATGTTGCCCTTCTTGCTATATTTTTACAGGTACAGAAGCGGAGTTTACACGAGTCATGGCCGAACAGGATTACATTCCATGGAGTGTCCACCTCGTGGAGTGTCCACCTCGTGGAGTGTCCACCTCGTGGAGTGTACATGTGTTATGAGTGGACCGTAGTATAATTATGTCTCAAACAGTTATTTTGTAATTTAAAATATGTAGTAGTTGCATGACCTGAAACTTGTATTAATCGGGCGTTAGGATTTAATCTGGCTGTAATACTATTGTGTTTATGTTTTTAAATAACTCTGGTCTGGACAGGTTAAAAGAAGAAAAATTTGGGAAGTCCGAAAAACAGAGGAAACTCTGCCGGATTTTCGTAAGAACTTTTTATAAATATTTAAGTTGATCAAAGAAATTTTCAAATACCAATTTGATTAAATCTTAAAACTAACTAAATAAAATTGAGGTTGTTACATTTATGGTATCAGAGCAGTTTCCCTCGGCCTTTGGAGTGTGGACTCGCCAAGAAAGTAACCAATGTGTATAGTCAAGTGTCTAAGTTAGACAAATAGGATTCTTATGCAATTAGTTGCTAGGCAAGTATTAACTTGTATCTTCTCCAGGAATTAGCTATCATGGCTAGGAGACGTGCCGAAGACGACAGAATGGCTGCCATCCTGGAAAATCTGATTCAGATACAGCAGAATCAGGCCGAGTATTTAGCGCAGATGCCACAAAATTAGGCGCAGAATATAGCAGCAGCAGTAGCAGCACTGAATCCACCACCAGCCCCTGCTGAGATTGATTGGCTGGCACGACGATTCCAAAAGAATGGACCACCCAAGTTTGGAGGGGGGTATAATCCTGATGGAGTTCAGCGATGGCTCAAAGAGATTGAAAAGATCCTACGCACCATGGCGCCACCTGCTGAACAAACCGTGTTGCTGGCACAGTATATGCTGACGGATGAAGCAGAGTATTGGTGGGAACGAGTGCGAAGAAGCTTGGAGATGACTAATCAGACAATTACCTGGGATGTGTTCAAGGCCCATTTTCTAGGAAAGTACTTTCCAAAAGATGTCCGCAGAGAAAAGGAGATTTCCTTCCTGACACTGACTCAGGGGAACATGAGTGTTGGGGAGTATGCAGTGTAACACCCCGTAAATTCCTCATATTGAATTAAAACACCAAAGAAATTATTTTGAGAAAAGTGTTTTGAAATAATGTTTTCCTAAGTGATTTTCTAAACTCCACGATTTCAAAACTAAAGAATGATTTTAGAGAAACAATTTTTTTTTTAAAAAGTGATACCTAAAGTTTAGAAATTAAGTTCTTGAAAAAGTTTATATGTTTGATGTTTTTATAAAATGTTTGTGACTTATTTAGTAATTGTATGTGTATATACGGTTTGGCCTTTATGCTTAGGATGTATGAATGTGTATGAAGATATATGATACGTGTGCGGTGTGTGTGCATGAATGTGCTAAATGTATGTATTTTTCCATGATGCCATGTTATGTGATTGCTATGTGATTAACATGAAAACAAATTGTGTGTGAATGTGTGTATGCCTATGTATACGATTAAGTGTATGCATGAATGGGTGCTATGTGTTGATGAAAATAAAATCCTATGTGCATATGTGTGTGGTTCGGCTATGATAGGATTGGAAGAACCAAGTAGAGCCTTTTTCCTTATGCATTAAGAAATTAAGGATTAAATAGGAATTAAGGGGAGAATAGGCTAGATGAGTCATGAAGCCTAGGAAGACTTACTCACCACCCTTGTCTCCCACGACAAGACCTCCCCATGCAACAATATGGACGGACCAAATTGCCCTCAAGCTCCCAACATGAGCCAAGGCTAAAAAGGAAATTACTCCCCTCTTGCCTTTACCCTTAAAGCCGTGTATGAGTGTGTTGGCTTGGTTCCTATTTCATTTCCTCTATTCATTTCCCTTCCTACACAGACACAAACACACAAAGTCCCAAGAGCACCATCAAGCTCTTGAGACACTTAGAGGAAAAAAGTGAAACCGTGAGGAGGAAACGTGAGAAGGAGAGTGAAAATCTCAAAGCTCTAACCCAAACTTCTTCAATCCTTTCTCCACCACCCTCTTTTTCATAAAGATCAAGGAGAAACCTCCATCAACCCTAGAAAAAGGAGAGAGACCGAGGCAACCCAAGGGGAGAAGAAGAGGAGGTTTGAAGGTTTAAGTTAGGAATTAAGGTAGATAGAGTTTAATTAAAGGATTTTGTGTTGTAAAGGACTTTTAATGAACCTTGTTTAATTTTGTGATGCATGCATTTATTTTTGAATAATCTTGAGGTTTGAAGGTCATGCATGTTATTTTTATGTTTTGATCTTGAATGTTGGTGATGAAGAAGTTTTTGATCTCTTGCTTGTAATTTCTTCATCACGGTTTTGGCTTGAAGTTGTGTTTAAAACTTATGAATTGTTTTGATCTTCACATGCATGTTGATTTTGTAACCTTAGAACTCTTATTTTCCTTTGCATGTTTTCCTTACATGTTGATCTAGAACCTTACGGATGAGTAAACCTATAAATCACCAAATCCATAACCAAATGATTCGGCCATGAGTAGAAGAAGTAGGTCTTGGTGTTTTAATTTGATTCAAGTGCTTCCATGCTACTTTTATATTTAGAAAATTAACTTGTCTCTTATGGTTTATTCGAAGGTTGGAGTTTAAGTCTATGATTTAGCTTTGATTTTCTTTTGCATGTCTTGATCTATGATTGATTTTTGAGAAAACATGAAACTTGAAATTTGTATGATTAATTTGAGTATGAAAAGTCTTGATTTCTTGTATGCATGCTACGGTTTTCAAGAGGAAGTAAGTCTAACAAGCTTTAAAAATGATTTTTAGAGTAAAAAGAATTTGAACCAAGATTTTGTGTGTGTGATGGCGATTCGGTTGATGTTTGGAAAAAAATGAAGTGATGCTTTTTAAGTCTTACATGATGTGATCTATGAATTTGGAAATTTGCATTATAAAACTTTGCCTTTTTGCATGTCATTATTCGGTCGAGACTAGGGAGAGTAGGAAAATCATGTTTTCCTTACATGCATGTTGAAAGTCACCCTACCTAGAGATTTGTAGGTGTATGCATGTGTTTTCTTAAAGAACAAAGACTTTGACATGATTCTTAATTTTATTGTGTTAAGAAACTAAATTTTTATTTGCTAAATTCCCTATGAAGTTCACGGTTCTTATAAATAAATCAAAGAAACAAACTCTTGCATAATGAAGTATGTTCTATGTGCATGTATGATGACTATTTGACTTTGCTTTCTCATGATGATATTCGGTTTATGCATGTTAGCTAAACTAGGATGCATTTTTAAAAGGACTTAAAAGGAATGAATATATTTTAAGGAAATTAAGTTAGAATGAATTGCTTGAAATTGTGTGTGTGTGGACATGTGATCCCTATCCGTCTCTTTGCTTAGAAATAAAGGAAATAAATAAATCTAATTGATCATAGAAGGGTGTTGTGTTTGAATACATATTTGTATGAGTGTGTGTTCAAATGAATATGTGTTTATGTGTGTTGTGTGCCTGCGGTTAAGATTAAAAGGGAATAGAATTTAAATGCCTCAAACAAAATAAGTTGATTCATGTGATTTGAACTATGATGTTTGATTTATTTTCTTTGCTACTATTCGGCCACCTAGTTTAAATAGGTCTAGGAAGCTTAATTTCATAAAATAAAATGTGCATGGTAAACCTTGAGACAGATGTAAATTATTTAAAATAAATATTGATGTGAAAGATTATTTGTGAATCCTTGTATGCCAAAGTGTTTTATGTTGAGGAAATGACTTAGGTATGAATTCTATAGTTTCTTTAATGTTAATTAAATTGTTTAAATGCTTTTAATAAACTAACTGGTATTTGTTGTGATGTGGTGTGATTTGTCTGAATGTCTTGTGTGTTCATGGCTGCCCTAAGTTGTTTTATGATAAAACATGGATTTTAAAGTGCTGATTTTAAGCTAAAAAGTTATTTAAAGTAAAGAGTGCTTTTACAATATTTTCGGAGTTTCATTAAAATAAGGTTGTAAAGCCATTTTGCTGTCCAGAATTACTTGGACGTGCTTCTTACGTTAAGAATGCTCTCGTATGATTTAAAACCAAGTTTTCAAGTGATGAATGATTTTGGTTATATTTTTAAAGTTTTCACAATGAAGAAAGGACAAGTATTAAACCAAATATTTTCTTGAATAAGTTAATAACGTAGAATGTTTTATTTAATATGAGGAATGATAAAGAAAAAAGGTTGGGGCAGATGGCAGCACACGGATTCGAAGAGAGCACACATTCAACAGCTGGACCCCAGGTGAGAGAGAAGCTATCCTAAGACACTGTGGTGTTTAGGTGATATATTAGGACGTTCCGTATCATCTCAAAGATCGAAACTTATTGGTTCGGAGTCAGTAGTATAAGTGGCAATTGTTTGATTGTGTGGCCACTTATATGAAGGTGACAATGACCACACTGTTGATTGTATGATGTTTGTGTGATTGGTCGTATGTTATGTTTACTGCTTTAATTATGTTCAAGGATACTAGTTGCTGTTGATTAATTAAGCAATACCCTGATGGACGTCTGTTACGTCCTGACATTAGAAAAGAAACAAGAAAGTTAAAGGAAGTAAAGAAAAGAAGAGAAAGTGAGAATGTTAAAGGATATGAAATGGATTGGAATGGAAAGAGACAGATAATTGAGATTGAGGAAAGAATGAAATGGTAATGTTGAGAACGAGCCAGAGCTGGGGAGAGTAATGTGAATTGTTGGAATGAGAAATGGACTGAGTTGAGCCGAGCTCCTCTGTTCTTGGTTTTAGTCTGGGAACTAGTGTTGAGCTGGGCTTGCTCCTCCACTAGCGCTCAGCAAAGCAAATGTGTTTTGAAAAATGGTTTTTGAAAGAGGAATTATGAAAGGAAATTTTGGGTTGCGCAAATAACTTTTAAAAAGGGTTTGTGAAAAGAAAGTTTTGGAAAAGGTTTTGAACGGGATTTTGAAGCAGTTTGTGAAACAACATTTTTCAAGAAGTTTTATGATACGAACTTTTGAAAAAGGTTTTATGAAAAGGATATTTTGGGAAGACGATGTTTTTGAGAAAGCCTCTCTGAAACGAGACGTTATGAAGGTTTATTTAAAATAGTATCTTTGGTGAAAGTTTTTGGTAAGTTGTGAAATTGAGATTGTGGTACAGGATGGTGAAAAGGAAGATTTAAAGGAAATAATGAGAGTATGGTTAAGTGAGAAATGAGATGTGATTCAAGTGAGTGACTCCCAGCTCTGAGCCATGCGTGATTTTGAAAGTGCAAAGATAGCGGTCGGGACTCGCTGAAGAGATGCATGAAGGGTGAGCCGACCAATAGGTTAATTAGATAAAAGACTTTTAAAAAACATTAACAGCGAACGCGGTGAGTTATGAGAGTTATCCCGAAGTAGTGGAGAGGAAGGAACGATAAGTATCTACGGATACTTAGGACGAGATTGCAATAGGGGAGGACGATGACGGTGAAACGTCAAGAAGTCTAGAGTATTGTTGTAGACAGAACGAACTCCATAAGTGGTGCACTAACGTGGTGGGGACTGGGTCTAATACCGTGGTAAGTTCTGTGCGCGCACTACAACAATACTGTCGCCCCCTAGATTGCAAATCGAGAACAGTGAGAGGGACTGGAACGGGGCAGTGTGCCATGATTATTATGAATTGATATTATTGAGGCTGGGCCTCCTGGTCAGGGACCATTTATGTGAGACAGTTGTCATGCCCGCGTGGTAAAGGTCCTGTACTCCTGTTTGCTTCCGACTAGGTGGATGGATGGCCGAGGAGATGTAGACCTGAAACGTGAGTGCTAACTACGAAGGAAACGCGTGCCTCGATGATACCTTTAACCCCCGATCATCGATGGCTGTAATTCAATAAGACATGATAAGAAACGATTTATAAGAAATAAGAGTTAAGAGGTATGGAGAATGAGAAAAGATTGAGTATGGAAATGTGGGAAGGAAATTGAGTCCCATGAGAGGGATTAGAAACAAAGTGAAGAGTTATGAAAGAAATTGGAATGCTGAGGTGTATTGATGATGAGAGTATGTTTGTTTGTTATCCTGTGTGTGTGTTGTATGTTATTTGTGTGTGTGGTCCTATTATTTACCTACCGTAATCCCACACCGTCGACGCTACGCGTCCGGATCGCTTACTCTCTCCTGTTCGTTGGCGCATCGGTGTTGCTGGTATTCCAACGGGAAGATGGATCAGCGCTTGGGAATCTCTACATGGTCTCGTGAGGGAAATGGATGGAAAGCTACGCGCTATGGATGGGCATGGACTGGACATACTCGGTTGGTGATCGCAGATCCAGAGCATCAGTTAGGTGGTAGGACAACGAGTTCGGGTTCGGGAAGTGCATCCTTCGTGGGATATAACTCCCAACCACCGCCTCGAGAAAGAAAGAAGGAGAATCCTGTGAAGCTGTTTGGAGTGGAGCTCAATCCGAGTTTCAAAGGAGAGTTGACAAGTGGAGTCGCATCATCCTCCGGTACGAAGGCACCTGTAAGGAAGAAGAAGAAGTTGAATCCGGTCTTCTTTGATAGGAGAGAGGAACCAATAGTAGGGTTAGACTAAGTTGTGGTGGTATTGTGTATTCAGGATTACCTAAGTCATGAGCTATTACTGTACTTCAATTATTTTGGAGCATGCCCGACTTTTAAGAAACGTGTGAATACTTTTTATGAAATCTTTTTGAGGAAATGAATGGAGTTGCTTAATGGGAAACCAAACAGTCTTCTTAAGAAAACATTTTTGGGAAAATAAAGTGAAGGCGTTTTGGTTCCGTGTAACAACTCGGTTTTCGAAAGAGAAGGTTGAAGGAGATTAATAACTTTTCCAATATGTTTTCAAGTCCTTCAACAATATAAAAAAAATAAATTGTGGCCTCATTTTTGTAATATTAAGAAACGAAAATCAATTATTTCGGTTGTCGAAAATCGGGCTGTTACATGCAGCACGCTTTGATGATCTCATTCGTTATGCCGGAGGTTATCGGGATGCGGACGAGAGGAGCAAATGCATCAACTTTGAGTCAGGACTTCGTCCGGAGATTAGGCTTGCTTTTGAGTACCGGAACATAGCGGACTTGACTCAGCTGGTGAATATGGCCAGCACTTATGAAGGAGGACTAAAAAGGGTAACGGCTGAGAAAAGAAACAGGAATATGCAGGATAAAGGAGGTTCTAGCAGGGACAAGGGACCGGCTCAGGAATTAGATCCATATACCGACATCGACACTAGAACAGTAGTACCAAAAGAGGCGGCCCCCAATGTGAGTGCTCCGAGAACTAGGCCACCATGTCCACATTGTGGAGGATTCCATACTCGTACATGTTGGATGCTTAAGCAGCGTAGGAAGGAAGGTCTCTGTTTCCAATGCGGACAACCCGGACACCGTGCTGCAGACTGTCCTAGGAGCACGCATAACGAGGAATGAACTTATTCGAGGTACTTTCAACGTTGATAATGTACCCAATGTTTACTTAGATTGTTTTTGCATACAACATACATGTTTAATTTATCTTAGAAGAAATCAATAAGTGTTGGTACATTAGTTAAAGTTCCACTAAACTCAGTGATGGTATTGCCACTAGTAGAAGGTAAGGTTTGAACTGATCACTCTAATTCTTACATCTGCTAGGAGACGATAACATCAGCGAACATGACGATGATGTCGCTATTGATAGATGTGAGATCGGGATTGATCACCTCGATCTTCACAAGTATTAGTGGTCGATACCATTGACACTTTCCAGCCAAAATCAGGACTGACAGATAGAAGCTTTAAGCTAATGCATCCATTTACTAGTAGAGTAGCCGCGTATGGAACTCGTGAGAGAACCGAGCGAACCCCGTAGCGACTGTCTTTAGTCCTCATGAGAAGCCAAACTAAAAGCCAAAATTCACCAAGAACTCTATTAAGAATTCGGAGCGGTCATTGGCGAGAAAAGCGAAACTAGATGAGTTTGTAGGGTAACCACACCGAGACCGACCCAAGTGAACCATGAGTAATGTTTCAATTCGTACAAGTAAACCTTTTTATTCTTATTCTTCTTAGTTCCGAAACAACCTTGATGCAACAATTTCAATCCTAACCAAATGTGTTCTAGCTTCAACTCTTAAGCTTTCTCTTTGTTTTTCATTCATGAATACCAATCATCTCTGGAGTTCTAGTTTTATCCATTCAATTCGGTTTATCTTTGATTAGGAAAGTTAGAACAATAAGTTGTTGGCCTTTATGAAAAGTCTTTGACTTGCATGATTTGAGGTCGTTTTCCCTAAGGCAAAAGCACAAACCCTTCCTGGATTTCAAGGATTACACTTCCTTTCATTGTCAAATCCTTTCCCCCTTGACAGGAGGCTGTCAAAAACTGACGCATTCAGTTCCCTACTTCCTGGCATGGATGTAACCAGGTATGTCGATGCCAAGTGGGGGAGGACTTAGTAACCTAACTAAGATCTAGACGATGTAACAAACGGAAACGAGAAGGGGAGTTGTGTAGGAAAAAGGAGTATAAGGTCCTGACCTATGTATGGAAGTCCAAGGAGTATGGACTTAGAAGTATCCTATGTGGGAGAATGAAACCGAAGGGACGTAAAGAACGTAGTCGAAAACCCACCTTAATGGGATGATTCTCCATTTACAGGACTGAACGGAATTTCGGGGATGAAATTCCAGTAAGTGGGGGAGAATTGTAACATCCCAAATTTTAATCCCAAATATAATTAAAATAATAACGAGATTGGAATAATAGTAATAATAATAACAAGGTTAAATGAGTGTTAGAAAAAAAAAGGATCTTTAAGTGTTAGAAACGTATAATAATAGAAAATTAAGAATAAAGTAATTAAATGATTTAATATGATGTTTTCAAGATTTGAGTGTTGTAATAGAATTTTGATTTCATCATTATAATTGAAATATATTTTATAGTCAAAATAAATATAAATTTGTTATCATACGTTTTTCAAAAAAAAAAGAGTAATTTTATTTAGTGTTGACACCCAATTTTGTCCGGGGTCAAAAATATTAGTTTGTAAAAATTTTGGGTTAATTAAATTCTTATTCTCAAATTTGTATAATTAAATAAATGGTGAGAAAAAATAAAAAAAGCTTGTTTGAATGTATTATTTTTTTGTATTGAATTATTTTTGGGTCATTTTAAAAAAAAAAAAAGTTTTAAAATAGTAAAATAAAAAGGTTTGTTTTAAATTAAAAAAAAAAAGAAAGTTTTAAGATAAAAGGTTTGTTTTAAAAAAAAAAAAAAAAAGAAGGGGTTTGGGCAACGGCCCAAACCATGTAAACCTAAATCTAAATGCTGCAAATGCCTAAACCTAACATTTCAACAACGTTGCAGCAAGCAGCAAGCAGCAAGCAGCCGCTGCTGCTGTTTCGTTGTTTTCTTCTTTCTCTGTTCTCAAATAAAAAAAAAAACTTAAATCCCCAAATCTTTCTCAATCTCCAATCATTATCAATTAATATTTTGATTCGTTTTTTTTATTTCCCTACTCAACTCCTTGCTACATGTCCCTATTCCATAATGCAATCTTTTTCTTCTCTTCTTCTCCTGGGAAATCTGCCTTTGGATTAAAAGTTGGATTCAGACCAAAATTAATTGATTCGGTTGATATTGTTCTTTGCAAAGTTTTACTCCTATAAATAGAGCTTCAAATAACACGAAAGAGTACACGAAAAAAAGCACAGAGAAAAAAAAATGAAAATACAGAGAGGAGTACTGTATGTGGCTAATGGATGACCAATAAGTCTTGCTGTGCAACTGAAGTGTATGGCATCTCAGCTTTCATGAACATGATAGCTTGTTTCTTTGGGAACAATGAACCAAAACTGAATTTTTGATACTAGATTTTAACTTTAGGTTCATGGTACTAATTATTAGTACGGATCAGTTTTTTTTTTTATTTTTTTTATTTTTATTATTGTTGAGATTGGTTAATGGTTTGAACTTTGAATCTTAGAATAGAAACATTAGAAAGCATACATCTTTTAAGTTTTTTTTGTTAAATAAATCAAAGTGTGTTCTGTTAAATAAAGCAAGCATCATGGGTTATCAGAATGAGATGAAGTAGACCAACGCATAGTTGCTATTTTTCCACGGTTTGTTTGATCATATCATCCAAAGAAAAGTGATTACTGGAATTCATAGTTTGGAGATTAGGAATTTGAAGGTTTCTGATAGGAGGTTTCGGAACAAAAATTTCAAGGTGAATGAATTAAACTACTAGATGCAATTTGTTTTAGTTGCTAATTGAATCTTCTTAGGCCAGTGAACGGACGTTGGCTTTTGTTTGATTTTTTTTCTTTTTTTTTATGTTTTATATATATATATATATATATATATATATTTTTTTTTTTATATATTTAGTTTTTGAACTTTAAAATCGTTCTGTTGTAGATCTATATTTTTTTCCCGTGTCTCGCTGACATGTCACATCGAGATCCTAATTAGTCCAACAAAAAAAAATTTCCATTCAAGGATTATTTTCACTAAATGAACTCCTTCGTTTTTTTTAGTCCTAAAACTGTATCAAGTGGTATATGACAAGACAGTCAAATCACAAAGTTTTTTTTTTCCTTGCATTATCAATTAATTATGAAAGTATTCGCCTACTGTTTCAACTTTTGTTAATACGCTGCGATAATTAAAGAATTAAAGCCGATGACGGAAAATTTGGAAGATGTCCGGAGTGACGGTTACACAAAAGTCTATCCATTAGTCTTGAGGCATTTCTTTACAATCGGATTTGGCCATGAGTGTTGGCTGGGTTTGATTCTAAAAAAATTAAAAGTTTGGAATTTTAAAGTAAAAAGTAATACTTTAAGTTGTCGACGATAGAAATTAGGAAAAGGCCGTGGTTACGGTTCCGTAAATTTTACCTAATTATCTTGAGGCATATTTTTTATATTAGAGTTGGCCATGAGTGTTGGCTAAATCTAAATGGCAAAAATCAAAAGTAAGTATTTCGTCAAATCTCTTTTTAATGTTAAAATCAATGTGAATAAATTCATTGATCCTTAACCGTTATAACAATGGTGAATAAAAACAATTAAAAATAATTATTTCAAAGATAATAATTTTGCTTACAAGTTTAGATTTTTTTTTTTTACCGCAACACAATCCTATATCGAAAAAGGAAATTTTGTAAACAAATCATTTTGAAATAATTTTAGAACTAATTTTTATTGCTGTAAATTTTTTACTAAAATAGAAATTTTAAATTCACCATTGTTATATCCAAATGTTATAGGATTTGATTTTATTCCGCAGAAAAATTGCTATTTAGGCAACCCATTTCTCAATCATAGTCATTTATCATCTTTGATAATATGCTGATAAAAATGGGACATATAAAATAAAAATAATAAACAATTTTTTTTTTAATAATTGAAAACCAAACCAAATTAATCAAATAAATAATATAGACCAAATAGGTAACCGTTCTTAGAATGGACGTGGTAGGGTGCTAACACCTTCCCTACTCGTAATCAACCCCCTAATCCAATTTCTGATGCGTAGACCATTTTTTTTAGGTGTCCAATTGCACCATTCCATTTTTATGGATAAATCAATTGGTGGCGACTCCAAATCTCTTTAATTAATTTAAATAAATAAATTAATTATTATTTTCTTTTTCATATATTTTTTTTCGCGGCGCCCTTCGGGACGGTTGCGACAGCTGGCGACTCCACTGGGGAAATTTGAGGGTTAAGCCATAATTTTTTTGGTCTCTATGTATTGTTTGATTTAAATTTTTATTTTATTTTTTTGTTTGGTTTTTCATTTTTATTTCTACGTACTTGTGCCTTATTGATTATTTATTGTTTCCATGCATAAGCCCTATACCCGGGCCCAACACCTTTTAGGTTTAGATAGAGGGTTAAGTAGTGTTGCCTTGAGAGACCTTCGGTCTCCGTATAGGCTCATGAAAACCCCTCGCTCAAACTGAATCCTTTCCGCTTGAAGCCTATGATGGGCAAGGATAGGAGACCCTTTGTCAATCAAATTGATCGTGACAAGAGGCAGTTTGGGGACCTGTTGATAGGAGTCATAGAACCTACCCTTTGCATCTTTTTGACTTTAAAAATTACTCGGTGTCTTTGGAATCTCCTTTTAAAGCTATGCATCAATTAATCAGCTTGCATTAAAAATAAATCCTCGTTTTCTTTTATTTCGTTTTTGCTTACACATATCCATTTGCATTCACGGTCCAAAATTGTAATATTATTGCTAAATCTCAGATTATTACTCCAATTCTTTGAAAGCATGGATAAATTCGGCATGTCCTCCCAGTCCGTTGTGGTTGAAGATAGGTCAAAAGTCATAGAAGAGTCAGAAGCTATACAGCGAGAAGAAGGAGATTGCCTGCCTAAGGGAGTCGTTATCCCCTTGCCAGCAATAGGGAAAATTGACTTTGAACCAAACGATTTGAGAGCTCTGAAACAAGTTTGGCAACAAATGAGGAGGTCCGAAGATTTTGCTAAGAAATATGGGCTCATAGCATTCCTTATTCAAGTCCGACCCAACATTCCGATGTTGAAGGCTATGCTACACTTTTGGGATCCTTCGCTCCGATGCTTTACCTTCCAGCACATTGACATGGTTCCTACGATCAAAGAGTATTACAAAATAATAAATGTGGATATACCTTCCAAAGAAAAGGTCTATTTCCTTTACGAAAGGAAAACTACTGCAAGGATACTCTCAAGATTGTTGGACATTCATGTCAGTGGAATTCAAGATCAGGTGATAGATAAAAAGGGTAACCTGAAAGCCCACTATCTCTTACAGTTTGTCCAAAACAACATAGATACAGATCATGGGTTCATTGCGTTTGCTCTTGCCATTTATGGATTAGTAATCTTTCCAAAGGTAAAGGGGCAAATCGATGGTCAGGTAGTCAAACTATTTGAGCAAATAGAGCATAAGTTGAATCCAGCAATACCCATCTTGGCGGAAACTATCCGATCATTGAATCATTGTAGGCTTAATAAGAGGGGACGATTCCGAGGTTGTGCTCAGCTCTTGACCATCTGGATGATCAGTCATCTTCCCATCCAAACATGCTTCGATCGAATGGAATCTGTATAGACCGGGGTTTCATAACCCAGCTAGAGAATATGGTAATGCGGCATGGCCTCTTGAAATGCCGACAAAGAATCAGTGGATCATGTTCTTCCTAGGTTTGAAGGAAGTAATTTGGATGGCTCCCTGGATGTCTCATACCTATGCAGTGTATAGGTGTGGAGATAAACCTTGGGTTCCTCTTTTATAGGCCCGTGGGGGGTTACTGCTATGCTTCTGCCCTAGTTAGAAGACAGTTGGGGTTAAAGCAATTTATCCCCATGACCCATGGTCTAGCTGATTTCGAATTCTCGTACAGTGTCGAGGATGTAGCCAAGAAAGTCAAAGAAGTCACCGAAGCCCGGAAAGACGTTCGATATGTGAAGCAAGGAACTTCTACAGGAACTACTCCCGGATATCCTCTATGGCAGGCTAACCGCGGAAAAGGCTTTGTACCCCCTAAAGTTGAAGGTCCTCGTCTTCCTATCCATGATTTCAATGAACCATTTGATTATGTTGCCGAGACTGAAGGAAGATATGAGATAATGTACCAACAACTGAAGGAAAGGGAGCTTGAAGCTAAGGAGTTATGGAATAACAAGTTGCGAAGGATTGAAGAGGAGATGCAAGTTGAAAAAGGAAGGTCTTCTTGGATGGAACAACAAACTCGAGGATGGAAAAACAAATACTCAGACCTTGATGTTTCACTTTCTGATAAAAACAAAATGATAGCTTCCCTCAACCAAAAAAATGGAGCCATGCGTTCAGAATTAAAATATTTAAAGTCAAAACTAGAGGAAAACAGCAAAACTATTTTTCTGCTACAAGAAGAAAAAGTATCTCTGGATGCGGATAGAATCTATTGGAGTAATAGAAGTCAACACTTTGAAGGGCAGCACAAAGATCTTCTCCAAAAAAACCTGCCAATTTCTTAATGATATCCAAGGACTTGCAAGGAAAGCACAAAAAAGGGCAAGAGAGGCTGAAGAAGCTGAGGAGGAAGCACCACCTGGGAAAGCCCGAGAATTCTTAGTCACCATCAAGAAAGAATTGGAATATTTTGGGAATTTCTATTGAAGTAGGAGTAAAGAGGATTTTTTTATTTTTAGAATAAGCGATTGCAGTAATAATGGTAGGACTAGATGAGTTTTTCTGTGTTTTCTTTCGTTGGAATTTGATTTTGTAATAATGGAGATTTGGCAATAAAATTTACAATTTTGGATCACAATCATTCGTTCATTCATTCATTCATTTCTTCATCTTTCATAAATTTTTATTAAATATTCAAAAAATATGGAAATTAGGAAAACTGCCTCCAAAGCACCCTTATCGGACTCAATTGCAAGTCAAGATTATGGAAGAACGTGAGGCGAATCAAAAGAACGATACAGAGTTAGCAGAACTCAAAAGTCAAATGAATAAGATGATGGAAATGATACTCACATTACCAAAAAATGAATCAAATGGAATGGGAATCCTAAAACCGATGATGTTGAACAGCTTGTTTCTCCCCAATATCCTCCGGGTTTCACCCCAAACGTTCGTAATAATCAACACAGTGCATCTGGGCAACACGTATACTCTATGGTCAATTGGCCACCCTACGGACTTCCTCCAGGATATGTCCCACCTTTCGCTGAAGAGGTTCCTGTTCACGAGGAACTAACTCCGCACGTCGACGCTGAAGAAGACCCTACACATGTGGTTCACCAATCACACATCACCGCTGGGCCACAAGCCCATATTATTCCGCACATACCCGGGGCAAGGCTTGGGGGGAATAAACCACACTTTCCTAATGGCACTCAAGGCAAGGAGAAAGAGAAGTTGGATCTGATAGAGGAAAGATTGAAAGCAATTGAAGGAGCAAACTATCGAGGACTGAAAGATGCTTTTGAGATGTGTTTAGTCCCGGAAGTTATTTTGCCCCCAAAGTTCAAGCTGCCAGAATTTGAGAAGTACAATGGAACTACCTGCCCAAATACTCACCTCCATATGTATGTACGGAAAATGTCGGCATACCACAAGGATGACAAGTTATTGATCCATTGCTTCCAAGATAGTCTCGTTGCCGGGGCTTTGAATTGGTATATACGATTAGAAAAAGACAATATCAGAACTTTCAGGGACTTGGCTGACGCTTTTGTTAAGTATTACAAGTACAATGAAGATTCGGCACCTGACCGCACTCAGCTTCAAAGTATGTTCCAAAAACAGAATGAGAGTTTTAGAGAATATACCCAAAGGTGGAGGGCCGTGGCTGCCCAAGTTATGCCTCGCATAGAGGAGGAGGAACAAATCTCATTATTTATAGAGACTCTTCAAAATCCCTATTATGATCGCATGGTGAGTAGTACCGCTAATAGTTTCAATGCTTTAAAAAAGGTGGGAGAACGAATTGACAGTGGATTGAGGTGTGGAAAGATCACAGGAGACAATCTCGGACCGAGCACTGGAAAGAGACCAAATTTTGTGAAAAAGAAGGAAGGAGAAACTCATGCCGTAACTAATGAAGGGAAGGGATATCAAAGAACCAACCATTATTCTAAGAATGCTTACACCAATACTTATACCTCCCGCCCACAGGGGACTCAATATCAGCCCAATACATATGTTCATCAGAATCCCCACCAGTACCATGCACCAATTATTCATTATCCACAAAATCCCACCCAAACATATTTCACACCACAGGCTATAAACCCTAACCAATCATATTTACCTCCACCGATCCCAAGCATAAACCAAACTTATACTTCCCAAGCAACCACAAACACAAGCCATGCGCATCCTCTCCAACAAATTAAAAACACTAACCCAAACACAAACCCAAACCAACCTAATACATACCAAAGCCAAGATAGAAAGATCGTAAACTTCGATCCTATTCCAATGTCTTACACTGAACTTTTTACTTTCCTTCAAAAACGAGGGGTGGTGACTCCCGTCCCTGGGAAAGTTCCTGAAAATCCGGGACGTTGGTATGATCCAAATACGGCTTGTATATATCATTCAGGAGTGGTGGGCCATTCAGTAGAAAACTGCAAAGCGTTCAAGTATAAAGTTCAAAGCCTAATCGACTCGAAATGGTTAGATTTCAAGCAAGTGGCTCCTAATGTCTCAGGGAACCCTTTACCTAACCATTCCAGCCAAGGGGTCAATGCAGTAGAAAATTTCTGTGAAGAGATGTGCATAGAACGATTAGTGGATGTTAAGATGCCTATGAGGTTCATATTTCAAGAGATGTGTAAACAAGGTTTGATTGAAGTATTGGTCAAAGAAGAAATGGGGAATGATTTGGAAGTTTGTGAAATACATGGGAGGACAGGTCACACTCTAGAAGATTGTGATGATTTTAAACAATTGTTGCAAAAACTCATGGATGCCAAGCTGGTCATGATAATGAAGAAAGGTTATAGTAATGGAATCAACATGATGAGAAGCTCAAGTGAAAAATTCGATACCAATGATATCCCAGCGACGATTCAGAAGTTTGAACCGGTGCTCGATATTCCAGATAATGCGTTGTTATACTCCTCTGAAGCCCGGTGGGAACCAGTGATAGGGGAGATGCCAAACCCTTTCCCTTATAAGTCGGACAAATCAGTGCCATGGAGGTACGGGAAGCCGTTGACTAGTATCCCAGGTGTATCTGACAAATCAAAAGAGGTAAGCAACATAGCTGGAGTTGGGGGAATGACTAGAAGTGGAAGAATGTATAGTCCTGTTGAATTAAAACCATCTTCTGCAAAAACTAGCAAATTAGGAGAAGGGGTCATATTTCCTGAGGTTGATAGTGCAAAAATGGGTCCTGACGGGCCCGAATCAGAGCGAAAAGATTTTGAGACCAAGAAAGAGGTCTCCACTGAAGAGGCTTTTGAATTCTTGAAGTTTATCAAACAAAGTGAATATAAAGTGATTGACCAGTTAAACCACACACCCGCTCGGATTTCGTTATTATCTTTACTAATTAATTCTAAACCACACAGGAATGTATTGTTGAAGGTGCTGAATCAGGCTCATGTTAGCCATAATATCACAGTAGAAAGGTTGGATGGCATAGTGAATAATATAGTTGCTGACAATTACATCACTTACACGGATGACGAAATTCCACCTGAGGGGACTGGTCACATCGAAGCCCTTCACATTTCCATGATGTATCGAGGTTGTCAGGTGGCAAGGGTTTTGATAGATAATGGTTCATCGTTAAATGTCATGACCAAAAGAACCTTTGCTAGGCTCCCGATTGACACATCCCTCTTGAAGCCAAGCAATATGATCGTCAAAGCATTTGATGGATCAAAGAGAGAATCAGTGGGGGAAATTGAACTACCTATGAAAATAGGGCCATGCACTTTTCAGATCTTATTCCAAGTAATGGACATAAACCCGACTTATACTTGCTTATTGGGAAGACCTTGGATTCATACTAGTGGTGCGGTACCCTTTTCCTTACATCAAAAAGTGAAGTTTATCGCAAATGGGAAACTTATAGTCATTTCCGGGGAAGAAGATGTATTGGTGACGCAACCATCAAGTACTCCTTATATTGAAGCAGCTGAGGAGGCTTTTGAAACGGCTTTCCAAGCACTGGAGATAGCAAATGCCACATTTGTTAAAGAAGGAAGTCCCTTGTTGAAGCCTAGACCGTCTGAAGCTTCTCTCATGGTGGCAATAATCATGGTAGAAAATGGGTATCAGCCAGGCAAAGGACTTGGAAAATATGAACAAGGACCAATTGATATGCCAATACTCTATGACAACAAAGATCGGTATGGATTAGGATATATACCTACAAAAGTTGATAAGATCCGAATCGCCGAAGAGAAAAGCAGAAGAGGTTGACCCGTTTGGGGCATTGTGAGTACAAGGTTGACATGATTCCCATTCCGCATATCAGCTATAGCTTCAGCAGTGCTGGATTCGATTTTGTAAGGGATGTTGCTGCAGTGATGGATGAATGCTCTAATGATATGGATAGCTTCATAATTCAACATCCGCCCGGCACCGTGTTGAACAACTGGATAGAGGAGGAATTCCCACGACTCTTGTGCCACATAGAAAAGTAATTCGAAATCATTGGTTCCGCCCAAAGCCATTGATTTCTTATTAGCACTAAATAAGGGCATACTCCATTTCATATTGTCAAGTATAAGTTTTCATGAATAAATGCATGTGTTTTCGTTAATCTTGTTTTCTTTTTTCTTCTTTTCCTTTAAAAGGATAATAATAGTAATAATCATGGAATATATGTAAAAAAAAATAAAAAAATAAAATATATATATATATATAGATTTTTGTTTTTTTAAAATATATATATAAAAAGGGGAAAGAGTATGAAATAACTGAATACTTTACCTAATCGCCAATAATGCATATCTGACTGCGAATCCGAAAATAATGATCATGTTAGTAACCCATCATACAAATTTGATCACTTTCCTAGCCAGACTGAAGAAGAGAATAATGATGACAATTGGGAGACACATCCTGAATTACTCCGAATGGTTGAACAAGAAGCTAGAGAAATTCAACCTCATGAAGAGCCCACTGAAGTGGTTAACTTGGGGACAGAGGATGATAAAAAAGAAATCAGAGTTGTGAAGAATTCAAGATAGAGCATCATACTCTTCCCCTTATCGTCCTAAAATGAATGGAGCAGTTGAAGCGGCAAACAAGAATATTAAAAAGATAGTGCAAAAGATGGTCGTAACTTACAAAGATTGGCATGAGATGCTTCCTTTTGCTTTACATGGATATCGCACCACTGTTCACACATCCACTGGGGCAACCCCATATTCATTGGTTTATGGAATGGAGGTCGTTCTTCCTGTTGAAGTTGAAACCCCTTCCTTAAGGGTGATCATGGAAGCAAACCTAGAAGAAGCTGAATGGGTCCAAACCTGTTTTGACCAGTTAAATCTCATTGAAGGAAAGAGGTTAGTTGCTTTGTGTCATGGCCAATTGTATCAAAAGAGGATTATTAAGGCTCATGCTAAGAAAGTCTGCCCACATCACTTTCGAGAAGGGGATTTAGTACTTAAGAAAATTCTGCCTATCCAGAAAGATCACAGGGGAAAATGGACTCCGAATTATGAAGGACCCTATGTCGTAAAAAAGGCTTTCTCTGGAGGGGTCCTGATTTTGACCAACATGGATGGAGAAGACTTGCGACTCTTAGTGAATTCAGATGCTGTAAAAAAGTATTATGCTTGAGAGTATCTAAAAAAGAATAATAAAAAAAAAAGAAAAAGGAAGTTGTATGTTTGTTTAGTAGTATATTCTTATGCGTTGATCACATCAATGTTTTACTAAACATTTTTTTCATATGCATAGTAAGGAATGTTTAATTCATGGATCAAGGTGGATGGTGATGTAAATAAAACCCTATATGATGTGGACTCTCGAACAGTTCTTTTTAATGATATGAGGCTTCTTTGTGAATCCTAAACACTAAGGAGATACCCCTAGTCACCCCATTGAGCCTTGACATCATGAATGGAGATCGTTTTTATATTACCTATTGAATATTCATAACCAGGGTCGGGTAGAATCGTTTGACAAATTTTCTGCTCAGCATTCAATCGCTAACAAAAAGTCTACCTTGGTTTCAAAACCCAAAAGTAATTGGTCACGGGAAGAGTGGGGATCAGAATATGGATACAAAAAAAATAATAATAATATAAAAGAGAAAGAAAAAAAGAAAAAAAAGGGAAGAGAACCCCGCTGAGAATCTGCAATGGATATCTTAGACAATGGTTAAAGTAAATCAAGATCTCTTCACAATTTCTAGTAGTGATTGAATGTTGATAAAAAAGAAGATTTGTTGAGAGGTAGGATATGGGAGAAAAGGAGAAAAGGAGAAGGGGGGAAACAAAATGCTTTGAGCCATATACCCTTTCTTTTCATAAACCTTCAGCCAGGCCACGATACAAGCTTAAAAGACCTCGTTGAAGATTGAACAGTTCGAGATAAACATCAGGGTAAAAGAAAACTGACTCCAAGAGAAAGATCCTGCATCCTAATAAATATCATATGCATTTTATTGTTACAAACAAAATCCATTTCCTTTACAGTGATCATAGCATAAGTATCTACTTTTAAAGAAGCGTGCAAACTAAAATAAAATAGAATGAGCTCGTTAGGTCGAAAACCTGAAAGGGCGGCCTAGGCAGAAGTTAGAGCAATTAACTAGGTTGAAAACCCGAAAGGGCGACCTACAAAAAAAAATAAAATAAAAAAAAGGTACCTCAAGCTAGTACCATGCAAAGCACAATGTCTACAAGAGCAACCATGGGTCAAACTGGGGCAGATTTTTTTTTATTATTTTCAAGAAAATAATAAAAAAAAAAGAGAAAGGTGGCAAACAACCAGTGCAAAGAAAGACGAGACGAACAACCAAGTGAAACTCAAAATTTACAACTGGACACTGGGGCAATTTTCTTAATCCAAAGTGTTTGATTGCGACCTCATTAGATCTTTCAGAAGAAAGGAGGGAGAGTGCTAAATTCTGGATGAGGGAAATTAATATGGTTCATTAAAAAGGATCGTTTGCAGAAATTTGAATATGTTTACTAAATCTTGCCTTTGTCAAGAATGGCCTTGTATAAAGTCCTACATATGTTTTACACGGTATGATGCATTCATTCATGAACTTATATTGACAATATAGAAATGTTGTATAAAACTTTTGTTTAAAGCAGGAAGTTCATATTTGTGAATAACAATAATGCTTTACAAGATATTTAGTGGGATCCCTGCGGCAGGAAACATAGTGCAACCAAAGAAGTGATTAACTGTTTGTTGATTCTGCGAAAGAGATCCGGTCTAATCCCTTCTCAAGCATGGCATAGTGCATAAGGGTGCCAAGGGGCAGTCACAATGACAAAATTATGATCAATTTCCTATTTTTTGGCTCATGTGCATTGCATCACGTCAATATATTCATGCAAATTAATCATTTGAAATCACATATTCTCTCATTATTAGCGTAAGTGCTCATAGACATTCACAGCCACAACAAAGATTACTATCATTGTCGCATGTCTCAAATCTACTTTAAGTTTTATTTTTAATTTCCTTTACCACGAGTTCCGGCAGTACCCCAACCTGCGTCCTCGTTTTCATTATTTTATTTTCAGTCCCCGAGTTCCGGCAGTACCCCGACCTGCGTCCTCGGTTTTAATTATTTTTAATTTCCTTTACCACGAGTTCCGGCAGTACCCCGACCTGCGTCCTCGGTTTTAATTATTTTTAATATCCTTTACCACGAGTTCCGGCAGTACCCCGACCTGCGTCCTCGATTTTAATTATTTTTAATTTCCTTTACCACGAGTTCCGACAGTACCCCGACCTGCGTCCTCGTTTTCATTATTTTATTTTCAGTCCCCGAGTTCCGGCAGTACCCCGACCTGCGTCCTCGGTTTTAATTATTTTCCTTTACCACGAGTTTCGGCAGTACCCCGACCTGCGTCCTCGTTTTCATTATTTTATTTTCAGTTCCCGAGTTCCGGCAGTACCCCGACCTGCGTCCTCGGCTTTAATTATTTTTAATTTTCTCTACCATGAGTTCCGGCAGTACCCCGACCTGCGTCCTCGTTTTATTATTTTATTTTCAGTTCTCGAGTTTCGGCAGTACCCCGACCTGCGTCCTCGGCTTTAATTATTTTTAATTTTCTCTACCATGAGTTCCGGCAGTACCCCGACTTGCATCCTCGTTTTATTATTTTATTTTCAGTTCTCGAGTTTCGGCAGTACCCCGACCTGCGTCCTCGGCTTTAATTATTTTTAATTTTCTCTACCACGAGTTCCGGCAGTACCCCGACCTGCGTCCTCGTTTCCATTATTTTATTTTCAGTTCTTGAGTTTCGGCAGTACCCCGACCTGCGTCCTCGGCTTTAATTATTTTTAATTTTCTCTACCACGAGTTCCGGCAGTACCCCGACCTGCGTCCTCGTTTCCATTATTTTATTTTCAGTTCCCGAGTTCCGGCAGTACCCCGACCTGCATCCTCGGCTTTAATTATTTTTAATTTTCTCTACCACGAGTTCCGGCAGTACCCCGACCTGCGTCCTCGTTTCCATTATTTTATTTTCAGTTCCCGAGTTCCGGCAGTACCCCGACCTACGTCCTCGGCTTTAATTATTTTTAATTTTCTCTACCACGAGTTCCGGCAGTACCCCGACCTGCGTCCTCGTTTCCATTATTTTATTTTCAGTTCCCGAGTTCCGGCAATTCCCCGACCTACGTCCTTGGTTTTAATTATTTTTTAATTTTTTCTACCACGAGTTCCGGCAGTACCCCGACCTGCGTCCTCGTTTTCATTATTTTATTTTCAGTTCCTGAGTTCCGGCAGTACCCCGACCTGCGTCCTCGGTTTTAATTATTTTTTAATTTTCTCTACCACGAGTTCCAGCAGTACCCCGACTTGCGTCCTCGGATTTATTTATCATCGTTTATTTTTCCAAAGTTTAACAAAAACTCTGACTTACTTTAGTTCTTTCAATATCTGACGCTCTCTTCAACAAAATTGGTGTCTACGTCTTTACTCATTACTTATCTTGATAGCATACAAATTTCCTTTTGTTTGCCATCTAATAAGCAACAAGTAAAGAGGGGCAGCTGTTGACACCCAATTTTGTCCGGGGTCAAAAATATTAGTTTGTAAAAATTTTGGGTTAATTAAATTCTTATTCTCAAATTTGTATAATTAAATAAATAGTGAGAAAAAATAAAAAAAACTTGTTTGAATGTATTATTTTTTTGTATTGAATTATTTTTGGGTCATTTTAAAAAAAAAAGTTTTAAAATAGTAAAATAAAAAGGTTTGTTTTAAATTAAAAAAAAAAAGAAAGTTTTAAGATAAAAGGTTTGTTTTAAAAAAAAAAAAAAAAAAAAGAAGGGGTTTGGGCAACGGCCCAAACCATGTAAACCTAAATCTAAATGCTGCAAATGCCTAAACCTAACATTTCAACAACGTTGCAGCAAGCAGCAAGCAGCAAGCAGCCGCTGCTGCTGTTTCGTTGTTTTCTTCTTTCTCTGTTCTCAAATAAAAAAAAAAACTTAAATCCCCAAATCTTTCTCAATCTCCAATCATTATCAATTAATATTTTGATTCGTTTTTTTTATTTCCTTACTCAACTCCTTGCTACATGTCCCTATTCCATAATGCAATCTTTTTCTTCTCTTCTTCTCCTGGGAAATCTGCCTTTGGATTAAAAGTTGGATTCAGACCAAAATTAATTGATTCGGTTGATATTGTTCTTTGCAAAGTTTTACTCCTATAAATAGAGCTTCAAATAACACGAAAGAGGACACGAAAAAAAGCACAGAGAAAAAAAAAATGAAAATACAGAGAGGAGTAGCGGCGGCGGTGTGCGGTGGTTGTCGCGGTGCACGGCGGCGGTAGCGGCGGCATTCAACAATTAGGTTCCTTTTTTGTATTTTTTCTTTATTTGTTGTATTTTCTGCTAATTATGTGATGAGACTGTGTATAATTTATTTCTCTGATGGTTCTAAAGTTGTGATTTTGTCCTAATTTTTTTATTTTATTTTATTTTTCCTCTTTTTTTTTAAAAAAAAAAAGAATTGCTCAATAATATAGTACTGTATGTGGCTAATGGATGACCAATAAGTCTTGCTGTGCAACTGAAATGTATGGCATCTCAGCTTTCATGAACATGATAGCTTGTTTCTTTGGGAACAATGAACCAAAACTGAATTTTTGATACTAGATTTTAACTTTAGGTTCATGGTACTAATTATTAGTACGGATCAGTTTTTTTTTTTTTTTTTTTTTTTATTTTTATTATTGTTGAGATTGGTTAATGGTTTGAACTTTGAATCTTAGAATAGAAACATTAGAAAGCATACATCTTTTAAGTTTTTTTTGTTAAATAAATCAAAGTGTGTTCTGTTAAATAAAGCAAGCATCATGGGTTATCAGAATGAGATGAAGTAGACCAACGCATAGTTGCTATTTTTCCACGGTTTGTTTGATCATATCATCCAAAGAAAAGTGATTACTGGAATTCATAGTTTGGAGATTAGGAATTTGAAGGTTTCTGATAGGAGGTTTCGGAACAAAAATTTCAAGGTGAATGAATTAAACTACTAGATGCAATTTGTTTTAGTTGCTAATTGAATCTTCTTAGGCCAGTGAACGGACGTTGGCTTTTGTTTGATTTTTTTTCTTTTTTTTTTATGTTTTATATATGTATATATATATATATATATATTTTTTTTTTATATATTTAGTTTTTGAACTTTAAAATCGTTCTGTTGTAGATCTATATTTTTTTCCCGTGTCTTGCTGACATGTCACATCGAGATCCTAATTAGTCCAACAAAAAAAAATTTCCATTCAAGGATTATTTTCACTAAATGAACTCCTTCGTTTTTTTTAGTCCTAAAACTGTATCAAGTGGTATATGACAAGACAGTCAAATCACAAAGTTTTTTTTTTCCTTGCATTATCAATTAATTATGAAAGTATTCGCCTATTGTTTCAACTTTTGTTAATACGCCGCGATAATTAAAGAATTAAAGCCGATGACGGAAAATTTGGAAGATGTCCGGAGTGACGGTTACACAAAAGTTTATCCATTAGTCTTGAGGCATTTCTTTACAATCGGATTTGGCCATGAGTGTTGGCTGGGTTTGATTCTAAAAAAATTAAAAGTTTGGAATTTTAAAGTAAAAAGTAATACTTTAAGTTGTCGACGATAGAAATTAGGAAAAGGCCGTGGTTACGGTTCCGTAAATTTTACCTAATTATCTTGAGGCATATTTTTTATATTAGAGTTGGCCATGAGTGTTGGCTAAATCTAAATGGCAAAAATCAAAAGTAAGTATTTCGTCAAATCTCTTTTTAATGTTAAAATCAATGTGAATAAATTCATTGATCCTTAACCGTTATAACAATGGTGAATACAAACAATTAAAAATAATTATTTCAAAGATAATAATTTTGCTTACAAGTTTAGATTTTTTTTTTTTTTTTGTTTTTTACCGCAACACAATCCTATATCGAAAAAGGAAATTTTGTAAACAAATCATTTTGAAATAATTTTAGAACTAATTTTTATTGCTGTAAATTTTTTACTAAAATAGAAATTTTAAATTCACCATTGTTATATCCAAATGTTATAGGATTTGATTTTATTCCGCAGAAAAATTGCTATTTAGGCAACCCATTTCTCAATCATAGTCATTTATCATCTTTGATAATATGCTGATAAAAATGGGACATATAAAATAAAAATAATAAACAATTTTTTTTTAATAATTGAAAACCAAACCAAATTAATCAAACAAATAATATAGACCAAATAGGTAACCGTTCTTAGAATGGACGTGGTAGGGTGCTAACACCTTCTCTACTCGTAATCAACCCCCTAATCCAATTTCTGATGCGTAGACCATTTTTTTTAGGTGTCCAATTGCACCATTCCATTTTTATGGATAAATCAATTGGTGGCGACTCCAAATCTCTTTAATTAATTTAAATAAATAAATTAATTATTATTTTCTTTTTCATATATTTTTTTTCGCGGCGCCCTTCGGGACGGTTGCGACAGCTGGCGACTCCACTGGGGAAATTTCAGGGTTAAGCCATAATTTTTTTGGTCTCTATGTATTGTTTGATTTAAATTTTTCTTTTATTTTTTTGTTTGGTTTTTCATTTTTATTTCTACGTACTTGTGCCTTATTGATTATTTATTGTTTCCATGCATAAGCCCTATACCCGGGCCCAACACCTTTTAGGTTTAGATAGAGGGTTAAGTAGTGTTGCCTTGAGAGACCTTCGGTCTCCGTATAGGCTCATGAAAACCCCTCGCTCAAACTGAATCCTTTCCGCTTGAAGCCTATGATGGGCAAGGATAGGAGACCCTTTGTCAATCAAATTGATCGTGACAAGAGGCAGTTTGGGGACCTGTTGATAGGAGTCATAGAACCTACCCTTTGCATCTTTTTGACTTTAGAAATTACTTGGTGTCTTTGGAATCTCCTTTTAAAGCTATGCATCAATTAATCAGCTTGCATTAAAAATAAATCCTCGTTTTCTTTTATTTCGTTTTTGCTTACACATATCCATTTGCATTCACGGTCCAAAATTGTAATATTATTGCTAAATCTCAGATTATTACTCCAATTCTTTGAAAGCATGGATAAATTCGGCATGTCCTCCCAGTCCGTTGTGGTTGAAGATAGGTCAAAAGTCATAGAAGAGTCAGAAGCTATACAGCGAGAAGAAGGAGATTGCCTGCCTAAGGGAGTCGTTATCCCCTTGCCAGCAATAGGGAAAATTGACTTTGAACCAAACGATTTGAGAGCTCTGAAACAAGTTTGGCAACAAATGAGGAGGTCCGAAGATTTTGCTAAGAAATATGGGCTCATAGCATTCCTTATTCAAGTCCGACCCAACATTCCGATGTTGAAGGCTATGCTACACTTTTGGGATCCTTCGCTCCGATGCTTTACCTTCCAGCACATTGACATGGTTCCTACGATCAAAGAGTATTACAAAATAATAAATGTGGATATACCTTCCAAAGAAAAGGTCTATTTCCTTTACGAAAGGAAAACTACTGCAAGGATACTCTCAAGATTGTTGGACATTCATGTCAGTGGAATTCAAGATCAGGTGATAGATAAAAAGGGTAACCTGAAAGCCCACTATCTCTTACAGTTTGTCCAAAACAACATAGATACAGATCATGGGTTCATTGCGTTTGCTCTTGCCATTTATGGATTAGTAATCTTTCCAAAGGTAAAGGGGCAAATCGATGGTCAGGTAGTCAAACTATTTGAGCAAATAGAGCATAAGTTGAATCCAGCAATACCCATCTTGGCGGAAACTATCCGATCATTGAATCATTGTAGGCTTAATAAGAGGGGACGATTCCGAGGTTGTGCTCAGCTCTTGACCATCTGGATGATCAGTCATCTTCCCATCCAAACATGCTTCGATCGAATGGAATCTGTATAGACCGGGGTTTCATAACCCAGCTAGAGAATATGGTAATGCGGCATGGCCTCTTGAAATGCCGACAAAGAATCAGTGGATCATGTTCTTCCTAGGTTTGAAGGAAGTAATTTGGATGGCTCCCTGGATGTCTCATACCTATGCAGTGTATAGGTGTGGAGATAAACCTTGGGTTCCTCTTTTATAGGCCCGTGGGGGGTTACTGCTATGCTTCTGCCCTAGTTAGAAGACAGTTGGGGTCAAAGCAATTTATCCCCATGACCCATGGTCTAGCTGATTTCGAATTCTCGTACAGTGTCGAGGATGTAGCCAAGAAAGTCAAAGAAGTCACCGAAGCCCGGAAAGACGTTCGATATGTGAAGCAAGGAACTTCTACAGGAACTACTCCCGGATATCCTCTATGGCAGGCTAACCGCGGAAAAGGCTTTGTACCCCCTAAAGTTGAAGGTCCTCGTCTTCCTATCCATGATTTCAATGAACCATTTGATTATGTTGCCGAGACTGAAGGAAGATATGAGATAATGTACCAACAACTAAAGGAAAGGGAGCTTGAAGCTAAGGAGTTATGGAATAACAAGTTGCGAAGGATTGAAGAGGAGATGCAAGTTGAAAAAGGAAGGTCTTCTTGGATGGAACAACAAACTCGAGGATGGAAAAACAAATACTCAGACCTTGATGTTTCACTTTCTGATAAAAACAAAATGATAGCTTCCCTCAACCAAAAAAATGGAGCCATGCGTTCAGAATTAAAATGGAGCCATGAGTTTTTCTGTGTTTTCTTTCGTTGGAATTTGATTTTGTAATAATGGAGATTTGGCAATAAAATTTACAATTTTGGATCACAATCATTCGTTCATTCATTCATTCATTTCTTCATCTTTCATAAATTTTTATTAAATATTCAAAAAATATGGAAATTAGGAAAACTGCCTCCAAAGCACCCTTATCGGACTCAATTGCAAGTCAAGATTATGGAAGAACGTGAGGCGAATCAAAAGAACGATACAGAGTTAGCAGAACTCAAAAGTCAAATGAATAAGATGATGGAAATGATACTCACATTACCAAAAAATGAATCAAATGGAATGGGAATCCTAAAACCGATGATGTTGAACAGCTTGTTTCTCCCCAATATCCTCCGGGTTTCACCCCAAACGTTCGTAATAATCAACACAGTGCATCTGGGCAACACATATACTCTATGGTCAATTGGCCACCCTACGGACTTCCTCCAGGATATGTCCCACCTTTCGCTGAAGAGGTTCCTGTTCACGAGGAACTAACTCCGCACGTCGACGCTGAAGAAGACCCTACACATGTGGTTCACCAATCACACATCACCGCTGGGCCACAAGCCCATATTATTCCGCACATACCCGGGGCAAGGCTTGGGGGGAATAAACCACACTTTCCTAATGGCACTCAAGGCAAGGAGAAAGAGAAGTTGGATCTGATAGAGGAAAGATTGAAAGCAATTGAAGGAGCAAACTATCGAGGACTGAAAGATGCTTTTGAGATGTGTTTAGTCCCGGAAGTTATTTTGCCCCCAAAGTTCAAGCTGCCAGAATTTGAGAAGTACAATGGAACTACCTGCCCAAATACTCACCTCCATATGTATGTACGGAAAATGTCGGCATACCACAAGGATGACAAGTTATTGATCCATTGCTTCCAAGATAGTCTCGTTGCCGGGGCTTTGAATTGGTATATACGATTAGAAAAAGACAATATCAGAACTTTCAGGGACTTGGCTGACGCTTTTGTTAAGTATTACAAGTACAATGAAGATTCGGCACCTGACCGCACTCAGCTTCAAAGTATGTTCCAAAAACAGAATGAGAGTTTTAGAGAATATACCCAAAGGTGGAGGGCCGTGGCTGCCCAAGTTATGCCTCGCATAGAGGAGGAGGAACAAATCTCATTATTTATAGAGACTCTTCAAAATCCCTATTATGATCGCATGGTGAGTAGTACCGCTAATAGTTTCAATGCTTTAAAAAAGGTGGGAGAACGAATTGACAGTGGATTGAGGTGTGGAAAGATCACAGGAGACAATCTCGGACCGAGCACTGGAAAGAGACCAAATTTTGTGAAAAAGAAGGAAGGAGAAACTCATGCCGTAACTAATGAAGGGAAGGGATATCAAAGAACCAACCATTATTCTAAGAATGCTTACACCAATACTTATACCTCCCGCCCACAGGGGACTCAATATCAGCCCAATACATATGTTCATCAGAATCCCCACCAGTACCATGCACCAATTATTCATTATCCACAAAATCCCACCCAAACATATTTCACACCACAGGCTATAAATCCTAACCAATCATATTTACCTCCACCGATCCCAAGCATAAACCAAACTTATACTTCCCAAGCAACCACAAACACAAGCCATGCGCATCCTCTCCAACAAATTAAAAACACTAACCCAAACACAAACCCAAACCAACCTAATACATACCAAAGCCAAGATAGAAAGATCGTAAACTTCGATCCTATTCCAATGTCTTACACTGAACTTTTTACTTTCCTTCAAAAACGAGGGGTGGTGACTCCCGTCCCTGGGAAAGTTCCTGAAAATCCGGGACGTTGGTATGATCCAAATACGGCTTGTATATATCATTTAGGAGTGGTGGGCCATTCAGTAGAAAACTGCAAAGCGTTCAAGTATAAAGTTCAAAGCCTAATCGACTCGAAATGGTTAGATTTCAAGCAAGTGGCTCCTAATGTCTCAGGGAACCCTTTACCTAACCATTCCAGCCAAGGGGTCAATGCAGTAGAAAATTTCTGTGAAGAGATGTGCATAGAACGATTAGTGGATGTTAAGATGCCTATGAGGTTCATATTTCAAGAGATGTGTAAACAAGGTTTGATTGAAGTATTGGTCAAAGAAGAAATGGGGAATGATTTGGAAGTTTGTGAAATACATGGGAGGACAGGTCACACTCTAGAAGATTGTGATGATTTTAAACAATTGTTGCAAAAACTCATGGATGCCAAGCTGGTCATGATAATGAAGAAAGGTTATAGTAATGGAATCAACATGATGAGAAGCTCAAGTGAAAAATTCGATACCAATGATATCCCAGCGACGATTCAGAAGTTTGAACTGGTGCTCGATATTCCAGATAATGCGTTGTTATACTCCTCTGAAGCCCGGTGGGAACCAGTGATAGGGGAGATGCCAAACCCTTTCGCTTATAAGTCGGACAAATCAGTGCCATGGAGGTACGGGAAGCCGTTGACTAGTATCCCAGGTGTATCTGACAAATCAAAAGAGGTAAGCAACATAGCTGGAGTTGGGGGAATGACTAGAAGTGGAAGAATGTATAGTCCTGTTGAATTAAAACCATCTTCTGCAAAAACTAGCAAATTAGGAGAAGGGGTCATATTTCCTGAGGTTGATAGTGCAAAAATGGGTCCTGGCGGGCCCGAATCAGAGCGAAAAGATTTTGAGACCAAGAAAGAGGTCTCCACTGAAGAGGCTTTTGAATTCTTGAAGTTTATCAAACAAAGTGAATATAAAGTGATTGACCAGTTAAACCACACACCCGCTCGGATTTCGTTATTATCTTTACTAATTAATTCTGAACCACACAGGAATGTATTGTTGAAGGTGCTGAATCAGGCTCATGTTAGCCATAATATCACAGTAGAAAGGTTGGATGGCATAGTGAATAATATAGTTGCTGACAATTACATCACTTACACGGATGACGAAATTCCACCTGAGGGGACTGGTCACATCGAAGCCCTTCACATTTCCATGATGTATCGAGGTTGTCAGGTGGCAAGGGTTTTGATAGATAATGGTTCATCGTTAAATGTCATGACCAAAAGAACCTTTGCTAGGCTCCCGATCGACACATCCCTCTTGAAGCCAAGCAATATGATCGTCAAAGCATTTGATGGATCAAAGAGAGAATCAGTGGGGGAAATTGAACTACCTATGAAAATAGGGCCATGCACTTTTCAGATCTTATTCCAAGTAATGGACATAAACCCGACTTATACTTGCTTATTGGGAAGACCTTGGATTCATACTAGTGGTGCGGTACCCTCTTCCTTACATCAAAAAGTGAAGTTTATCGCAAATGGGAAACTTATAGTCATTTCCGGGGAAGAAGATGTATTGGTGACGCAACCATCAAGTACTCCTTATATTGAAGCAGCTGAGGAGGCTTTTGAAACGGCTTTCCAAGCACTGGAGATAGCAAATGCCACATTTGTTAAAGAAGGAAGTCCCCTGTTGAAGCCTAGACCGTCTGAAGCTTCTCTCATGGTGCAAAAATCATGGTAGAAAATGGGTATCAGCCAGGCAAAGGACTTGGAAAATATGAACAAGGACCAATTGATATGCCAATACTCTATGACAACAAAGATCGGTATGGATTAGGATATATACCTACAAAAGTTGATAAGATCCGAATCGCCGAAGAGAAAAAGCAGAAGAGGTTGGCCCGTTTGGGGCATTGTGAGTACAAGGTTGACATGATTCCCATTCCGCATATCAGCTATAGCTTCAGCAGTGCTGGATTCGATTTTGTAAGGGATGTTGCTGCAGTGATGGATGAATGCTCTAATGATATGGATAGCTTCATAATTCAACATCCGCCCGGCACCGTGTTGAACAACTGGATAGAGGAGGAATTCCCACGACTCTTGTGCCACATAGAAAAGTAATTCGAAATCATTGGTTCCGCCCAAAGCCATTGATTTCTTCTTAGCACTAAATAAGGGCATACTCCATTTCATATTGTCAAGTATAAGTTTTCATGAATAAATGCATGTGTTTTCGTTAATCTTGTTTTCTTTTTTCTTCTTTTCCTTTAAAAGGATAATAATAGTAATAATCATGGAATATATGTAAAAAAAATAAAAAAATAAAAAATATATATATATATAGATTTTTGTTTTTTAAAATATATATATAAAAAGGGGAAAGAGTATGAAATAACTGAATACTTTACCTAATCGCCAATAATGCATATCTGACTGCGAATCCGAAAATAATGATCATGTTAGTAACCCATCATACAAATTTGATCACTTTCCTAGCCAGACTGAAGAAGAGAATAATGATGACAATTGGGAGACACATCCTGAATTACTCCGAATGGTTGAACAAGAAGCTAGAGAAATTCAACCTCATGAAGAGCCCACTGAAGTGGTTAACTTGGGGACAGAGGATGATAAAAAAGAAATCAGAGTTGTGAAGAATTCAAGATAGAGCATCATACCTCTTCCCCTTATCGTCCTAAAATGAATGGAGCAGTTGAAGCGGCAAACAAGAATATTAAAAAGATAGTGCAAAAGATGGTCGTAACTTACAAAGATTGGCATGAGATGCTTCCTTTTGCTTTACATGGATATCGCACCACTGTTCACACATCCACTGGGGCAACCCCATATTCATTGGTTTATGGAATGGAGGTCGTTCTTCCTGTTGAAGTTGAAATCCCTTCCTTAAGGGTGATCATGGAAGCAAACCTAGAAGAAGCTGAATGGGTCCAAACCTGTTTTGACCAGTTAAATCTCATTGAAGGAAAGAGGTTAGTTGCTTTGTGTCATGGCCAATTGTATCAAAAGAGGATTATTAAGGCTCATGCTAAGAAAGTCTGCCCACATCACTTTCGAGAAGGGGATTTAGTACTTAAGAAAATTCTGCCTATCCAGAAAGATCACAGGGGAAAATGGACTCCGAATTATGAAGGACCCTATGTAGTAAAAAAGGCTTTCTCTGGAGGGGTCCTGATTTTGACCAACATGGATGGAGAAGACTTGCGACTCTTAGTGAATTCAGATGCTGTAAAAAAGTATTATGCTTGAGAGTATCTAAAAAAGAATAATAAAAAAAAAAGAAAAAGGAAGTTGTATGTTTGTTTAGTAGTATATTCTTATGCGTTGATCACATCAATGTTTTACTAAACATTTTGTTCATATGCATAGTAAGGAATGTTTAATTCATGGATCAAGGTGGATGGTGATGTAAATAAAACCCTATATGATGTGGACTCTCGAACAGTTCTTTTTAATGATATGAGGCTTCTTTGTGAATCCTAAACACTAAGGAGATACCCCTAGTCACCCCATTGAGCCTTGACATCATGAATGGAGATCGTTTTTATATTACCTATTGAATATTCATAACCAGGGTCGGGTAGAATCGTTTGACAAATTTTCTGCTCAGCATTCAATCGCTAACAAAAAGTCTACCTTGGTTTCAAAACCCAAAAGTAATTGGTCACGGGAAGAGTGGGGATCAGAATATGGATACAAAAATAATAATAATAATATAAAAGAGAAAGAAAAAAAGAAAAAAAAGGGAAGAGAACCCCGCTGAGAATCTGCAATGGATATCTTAGACAATGGTTAAAGTAAATCAAGATCTCTTCACAATTTCTAGTAGTGATTGAATGTTGATAAAAAAGAAGATTTGTTGAGAGGTAGGATATGGGAGAAAAGGAGAAAAGGAGAAGGGGGGAAACAAAATGCTTTGAGCCATATACCCTTTCTTTTCATAAACCTTCAGCCAGGCCACGATACAAGCTTAAAAGACCTCGTTGAAGATTGAACAGTTCGAGATAAACATCAGGGTAAAAGAAAACTGACTCCAAGAGAAAGATCCTGCATCCTAATAAATATCATATGCATTTTATTGTTACAAACAAAATCCATTTCCTTTACAGTGATCATAGCATAAGTATCTACTTTTAAAGAAGCGTGCAAACTAAAATAAAATAGAATGCGCTCGTTAGGTCGAAAACCTGAAAGGGCGGCCTAGGCAGAAGTTAGAGCAATTAACTAGGTTGAAAACCCGAAAGGGCGACCTAAAAAAAAAAATAAAATAAAAAAAAGGTACCTCAAGCTAGTACCATGCAAAGCACAATGTCTACAAGAGCAACCATGGGTCAAACTGGGGCAGATTTTTTTTTATTATTTTCAAGAAAATAATAAAAAAAAAAGAGAAAGGTGGCAAACAACCAGTGCAAAGAAAGACGAGACGAACAACCAAGTGAAACTCAAAATTTACAACTGGACACTGGGGCAATTTTCTTAATCCAAAGTGTTTGATTGCGACCTCATTAGATCTTTCAGAAGAAAGGAGGGAGAGTGCTAAATTCTGGATGAGGGAAATTAATATGGTTCATTAAAAAGGATCGTTTGCAGAAATGTGAATATGTTTACTAAATCTTGCCTTTGTCAAGAATGGCCTTGTATAAAGTCCTACATATGTTTTACACGGTATGATGCATTCATTCATGAACTTATATTGACAATATAGAAATGTTGTATAAAACTTTTGTTTAAAGCAGGAAGTTCATATTTGTGAATAACAATAATGCTTTACAAGATATTTAGTGGGATCCCTGCGGCAGGAAACATAGTGCAACCAAAGAAGTGATTAACTGTTTGTTGATTCTGCGAAAGAGATCCGGTCTAATCCCTTCTCAAGCATGGCATAGTGCATAAGGGTGCCAAGGGGCAGTCACAATGACAAAATTATGATCAATTTCCTATTTTTTGGCTCATGTGCATTGCATCACGTCAATATATTCATGCAAATTAATCATTTGAAATCACATATTCTCTCATTATTAGCGTAAGTGCTCATAGACATTCACAGCCACAACAAAGATTACTATCATTGTCGCATGTCTCAAATCTACTTTAAGTTTTATTTTTAATTTCCTTTACCACGAGTTCCGGCAGTACCCCAACCTGCGTCCTCGTTTTCATTATTTTATTTTCAGTCCCCGAGTTCCGGCAGTACCCCGACCTGCGTCCTCGGTTTTAATTATTTTTAATTTCCTTTACCACGAGTTCCGGCAGTACCCCGACCTGCGTCCTCGGTTTTAATTATTTTTAATTTCCTTTACCACGAGTTCCGGCAGTACCCCGACCTGCGTCCTCGATTTTAATTATTTTTAATTTCCTTTACCACGAGTTCCGACAGTACCCTGACCTGCGTCCTCGTTTTCATTATTTTATTTTCAGTCCCCGAGTTCCGGCAGTACCCCGACCTGCGTCCTCGGTTTTAATTATTTTTAATTTCCTTTACCACGAGTTCCGGCAGTACTCTGACCTGCGTCCTCGGTTTTAATTATTTTTAATTTCCTTTACCACGAGTTCCGGCAGTACCCCGACTTGCGTCCTCGGTTTTAATTATTTTCCTTTACCACGAGTTTCGGCAGTACCCCGACCTGCATCCTCGTTTTCATTATTTTATTTTCAGTTCCCGAGTTCCGGCAGTACCCCGACCTGCGTCCTCGGCTTTAATTATTTTTAATTTTCTCTACCACGAGTTCCGGCAGTACCCCGACCTGCGTCCTCGTTTTATTATTTTATTTTCAGTTCCCGAGTTCCGGCAGTACCCCGACCTGCGTCCTCGGCTTTAATTATTTTTAATTTTCTCTACCACGAGTTCCGGCAGTACCCCGACCTGCGTCCTCGTTTCCATTATTTTATTTTCAGTTTCCGAGTTCCGGCAGTACCCCGACCTGCGTCCTCGGCTTTAATTATTTTTAATTTTCTCTACCACGAGTTCCGGCAGTACCCCGACCTGCGTCCTCGTTTCCATTATTTTATTTTCAGTTCCCGAGTTCCGGCAGTACCCCGACCTACGTCCTCGGCTTTAATTATTTTTAATTTTCTCTACCACGAGTTCCGGCAGTACCCCAACCTGCGTCCTCGTTTCCATTATTTTATTTTCAGTTCCCGAGTTCCGGCAATTCCCCGACCTACGTCCTTGGTTTTAATTATTTTTTATTTTTTCTACCACGAGTTCCGGCAGTACCCCGACCTTCGTCCTCGTTTTCATTATTTTATTTTCAGTTCCTGAGTTCCGGCAGTACCCCGACCTGCGTCCTCGGTTTTAATTATTTTTTAATTTTCTCTACCACGAGTTCCAGCAGTACCCCGACTTGCGTCCTCGGATTTATTTATCATCGTTTATTTTTCCAAAGTTTAACAAAAACTCTGACTTACTTTAGTTCTTTCAATATCTGACGCTCTCTTCAACAAAATTGGTGTCTACGTCTTTACTCATTACTTATCTTGATAGCATACAAATTTCATTTTGTTTGCCATCTAATAAGCAACAAGTAAAGAGGGGCAGCTGTTGACACCCAATTTTGTCCGGGGTCAAAAATATTAGTTTGTAAAAATTTTGGGTTAATTAAATTCTTATTCTCAAATTTGTATAATTAAATAAATAGTGAGAAAAAATAAAAAAAGCTTGTTTGAATGTATTATTTTTTTGTATTGAATTATTTTTGGGTCATTTTAAAAAAAAAAGTTTTAAAATAGTAAAATAAAAAGGTTTTTTTTAAATTAAAAAAAAAAAGAAAGTTTTAAGATAAAAGGTTTGTTTTAAAAAAAAAAAAAAAAAAAAGAAGGGGTTTGGGCAACGGCCCAAACCATGTAAACCTAAATCTAAATGCTGCAAATGCCTAAACCTAACATTTCAACAACGTTGCAGCAAGCAGCAAGCAGCCGCTGCTGCTGTTTCGTTGTTTTCTTCTTTCTCTGTTCTCAAATAAAAAAAAAAACTTAAATCCCCAAATCTTTCTCAATCTCCAATCATTATCAATTAATATTTTGATTCGTTTTTTTTATTTCCCTACTCAACTCCTTGCTACATGTCCCTATTCCATAATGCAATCTTTTTCTTCTCTTCTTCTCCTGGGAAATCTGCCTTTGGATTAAAAGTTGGATTCAGACCAAAATTAATTGATTCGGTTGATATTGTTCTTTGCAAAGTTTTACTCCTATAAATAGAGCTTCAAATAACACGAAAGAGGACACGAAAAAAAGCACAGAGAAAAAAAAAATGAAAATACAGAGAGGAGTAGCGGCGGCGGTGTGCGGTGGTTGTCGCGGTGCACGGCGGCGGTAGCGGCGGCATTCAACAATTAGGTTCCTTTTTTGTATTTTTTCTTTATTTGTTGTATTTTCTGCTAATTATGTGATGAGACTGTGTATAATTTATTTCTCTGATGGTTCTAAAGTTGTGATTTTGTCCTAATTTTTTTATTTTATTTTATTTTTCCTCTTTTTTTTTTAAAAAAAAAAGAATTGCTCAATAATATAGTACTGTATGTGGCTAATGGATGACCAATAAGTCTTGCTGTGCAACTGAAATGTATGGCATCTCAGCTTTCATGAACATGATAGCTTGTTTCTTTGGGAACAATGAACCAAAACTGAATTTTTGATACTAGATTTTAACTTTAGGTTCATGGTACTAATTATTAGTACGGATCAGTTTTTTTTTATTTTTTTTTATTTTTATTATTGTTGAGATTGGTTAATGGTTTGAACTTTGAATCTTAGAATAGAAACATTAGAAAGCATACATCTTTTAAGTTTTTTTTGTTAAATAAATCAAAGTGTGTTCTGTTAAATAAAGCAAGCATCATGGGTTATCAGAATGAGATGAAGTAGACCAACGCATAGTTGCTATTTTTCCACGGTTTGTTTGATCATATCATCCAAAGAAAAGTGATTACTGGAATTCATAGTTTGGAGATTAGGAATTTGAAGGTTTCTGATAGGAGGTTTCGGAACAAAAATTTCAAGGTGAATGAATTAAACTACTAGATGCAATTTGTTTTAGTTGCTAATTGAATCTTCTTAGGCCAGTGAACGGATGTTGGCTTTTGTTTGATTTTTTTCTTTTTTTTTATGTTATATATATATTTTTTATTTTTTTTATATATATTTAGTTTTTGAACTTTAAAATCGTTCTGTTGTAGATCTATATTTTTTTCCCGTGTCTTGCTGACATGTCACATCGAGATCCTAATTAGTCCAACAAAAAAAAATTTCCATTCAAGGATTATTTTCACTAAATGAACTCCTTCGTTTTTTTAGTCCTAAAACTGTATCAAGTGGTATATGACAAGACAGTCAAATCACAAAGTTTTTTTTTTCCTTGCATTATCAATTAATTATGAAAGTATTCGCCTACTGTTTCAACTTTTGTTAATACGCCGCGATAATTAAAGAATTAAAGCCGATGACGGAAAATTTGGAAGATGTCCGGAGTGACGATTACACAAAAGTCTATCCATTAGTCTTGAGGCATTTCTTTACAATCGGATTTGGCCATGAGTGTTGGCTGGGTTTGATTCTAAAAAAATTAAAAGTTTGGAATTTTAAAGTAAAAAGTAATACTTTAAGTTGTCGACGATAGAAATTAGGAAAAGGCCGTGGTTACGGTTCCGTAAATTTTACCTAATTATCTTGAGGCATATTTTTTATATTAGAGTTGGCCATGAGTGTTGGCTAAATCTAAATGGCAAAAATCAAAAGTAAGTATTTCGTCAAATCTCTTTTTAATGTTAAAATCAATGTGAATAAATTCATTGATCCTTAACCGTTATAACAATGGTGAATACAAACAATTAAAAATAATTATTTCAAAGATAATAATTTTGCTTACAAGTTTAGATTTTTTTTTTTTTTTTGTTTTTTACCGCAACACAATCCTATATCGAAAAAGGAAATTTTGTAAACAAATCATTTTGAAATAATTTTAGAACTAATTTTTATTGCTGTAAATTTTTTACTAAAATAGAAATTTTAAATTCACCATTGTTATATCCAAATGTTATAGGATTTGATTTTATTCCGCAGAAAAATTGCTATTTAGGCAACCCATTTCTCAATCATAGTCATTTATCATCTTTGATAATATGCTGATAAAAATGGGACATATAAAATAAAAATAATAAACAAATTTTTTTTTTAATAATTGAAAACCAAACCAAATTAATCAAACAAATAATATAGACCAAATAGGTAACCGTTCTTAGAATGGACGTGGTAGGGTGCTAATACCTTCCCTACTCGTAATCAACCCCCTAATCCAATTTCTGATGCGTAGACCATTTTTTTTAGGTGTCCAATTGCACCATTCCATTTTTATGGATAAATCAATTGGTGGCGACTCCAAATCTCTTTAATTAATTTAAATAAATAAATTAATTATTATTTTTTTTTCATATATTTTTTTTCGCGGCGCCCTTCGGGACGGTTGCGACATTTAGTTTAATTAATATTTTGACAGGAGCTCAACTGACAAGCCCTAGAGGCATTTTCATAAATTGTTTATTTGAAAAGATATGTTTAATTTAATGTTTCAAACATTCCGGTAAGTTTTCATAACATTTTGAGAATGTTTTATTTTTAGCTCCCAGACTGATTTTAATATATTACTGGTACAAGTTACATACAATGATCTACTATTTCGAAATTATAAATATTATGTTTTATCAAGTTTAATATCAGTATTGAGAAAATATATTTACTTTTGAATTTCGATACTTTTTCTTAGACAATAGCTATTTGTAGGGACCGGTAACTTTATTATTTTTTTCAATCAGTTTTGAGTAATTAAAAATACAATATTTTTGTACCTAAATGTATTTTATTTTTGGGATCATCAAACTTTTGGTTATAATCTAAAATACCTACACACATTGAACCACAAATGATAACTAAACATAAAAGAGTGGGCATTTTCACACCCCACATACAAATTCACACACCTCACTTTTAAATAAAAAACCAAAAATACCCTTGATTGAGGTCTAATATGTGATGTTTTTGTACCTTTTTTGCCTCCCTTTTACATAGTAAGTGGCTTGTTTCTTGAGTAAATTGGAATAAAACAATGGAATTTTGTCATTATAAGATTTCTGGAACCTTTTGATGTGTTTGGTTTGTTTTCAGGTATTTAAGCTCTTAAAACAATGATTTTTGCAAAGGAATGAAGAATGAGAGTTTGGTACTTGATTTGGGAAGAAAAAGAGGAAAAAAATGAAGAAAAGTTGACCGTCTAATATGTGATGTTTTTGTACCTTTTTTGCCTCCCTTTTACATAGTAAGTGGCTTGTTTCTTGAGTAAATTGGAATAAAACAATGGAATTTTGTCATTATAAGATTTCTGGAACCTTTTGATGTGTTTGGTTTGTTTTCAGGTATTTAAGCTCTTAAAACAATGATTTTTGCAAAGGAATGAAGAATGAGAGTTTGGTACTTGATTTGGGAAGAAAAAGAGGGAAAAAATGAAGAAAAGTTGACCGTCGTGCGCCCAAGCGCAGGCCATCACGCCCAGGCGCAGGATTTTCACGCCTGGGCGCGCAAAATGCGAGAAAGTGACACTGTTCGCTGTTTTGATCATAACTTGAGCTACGCTTATCCAAATGCGGCGATCTATATATCATTTTAAAGCTATGGAAAAGATCTACAACTTTGCCAGAAATAGCCTTGCTCAAATTCGTCCATCTTGGGGGTCAAAATCAGTGCCGAAGTTGCTGCCAGACACAAATACGGGATTTTAGAAGGATTTTAATGATAAATTCTATTTGTAGATAAGATTCTTAGATATTAGTTTATTCTAATAGGATCTTATCATATTATATTCAGATTTAGGATTAGTTTTATCTTATCACATTAGATTGAAAATTAGGTTAGTCTTTATCTATATAATAATAGGATTAGGATTCATTCCGGGGAGAAGAGAGAGGAGAGACATTCATACAACTTCATAGAATAATAGTAGATTAGGATTTGAGACTTGGAGAAGGAACAAGGATTGGAGGTTTTTGTGAAGAACACGAAGTTAGCGCAAGGATTCATGGTAATTATTTTTATCATGTTTATTGTGTTTTCTCTTGTAAGTATGAACTAATTCCATCCTTGGGATGTAGGAGTAGATGTATGGAACCTTTTCAATATTTCTAGTAATAAATTAATTTTGTGTTCCGTTATTGAATTCTGTGTTTGATTATTCTTATTTGTTTCTCATGAAAGAAGCTGTTTCATGACTTTTGAAAATCCTTTATGAATAGACATATGAATTTAGGATTTAGTCATTTAATCAAACAGTTCAATTGCATAGGCACAGACATGTTTTCTATGAATTGGGTAATTTTATAAAAAGAGGTTTTGACTGAACTTAATGAAAGGGTTAGGGGTTTTAAGGCTCCCTTGAGACATCATTGGGAGATTAATCTCTAAAATACGGAAACGTACTAAGACATTAGGCGTTTTCTACTTTTGCAAAACCAATTCGGAATTCAAGGAAAATAAATTAATTTGTTATAGAATATTTAGGAACCTGCATCGAAACTACATCCCGCTTTTTCCTCTTGTCAAAGAGTCATTTATTTTAATTTCTGTTTTTATTTACAAAATCATAAATCCTTTGTCTCGTTCACTAAGTAATATTAATTAGGTGGAATTAATTAAACGGTCACTCCCTTGGATACGATACTCGGACTTCATTGTCTATATTACTTGTACGATCTGGTACACTTGCCAGAATCCCAACAACCCTCACCCTCACCCCTATCTCTTTCTCCTTCCCTTCATCCACCCCACCCACATCCCACCCCAGCCCACCGCACCACCCACCCCACCCCTTCCCCCACCATGCACCACCCACACCGTCACCCTACCGCACCACCCACACCCCACCACACTCTTTTCCTTCCCTTCCTTCTTCTTCCTCTTTTTTTTTTTAAAAAATTTTGACCTCTGGTCGTGAGGCCCCTCACTACCGGGTTCGTGAGGCCCTTCACTACCGAGACCACCCCATTGTATAGGCCATGTCACAACCCCGGTAGTGAGGGGCCTCACGACCCTGGTAGTGAGGCTCCTCACGACCCCGGTAGTGAGGCTCCTCTGACCCAAGGTCGAAATTTAAGAAAAAAAAAGAGAAAAGAGGAAGAAGAAGGAAGGGAAGGGAAAGAGTGAGGTGGGGTGTGAGTGGTGCGGGTGTGGGTGGGGTGGTGTGGGGTGGGGTCACAACCCCGATAGTGAGGGGCCTCACGACCCGAGGTTGAAATTAAAAAAAAAGAGAAAAGAGGAAGAAGAAGGAAGGGAAGGGAAAGAGTGCTGTGGGGTGTGGGTGTGGGTGGTGCGTGGTGGGGGAAGGAGTGGGGTGGGGTGGGGTCACAACCCCGGTAGTGAGAGGCCTCACGACCTCACGACCCCGGTAGTGAGGGGCCTCACGACCCGAGGTCGAAATTTAAAAAAAAAAGAGAAAAGAGGAAGAAGAAGGAAGGGAAGGGAAATAGTGTGGTGTGGTGTGGTGCGGGTGGTGCGGGTGGTGCGGGTGTGGGTGGTGCGTGGTGGGGGAAGGGGTGGGGTGGCTGGGTGGGGGAGGGGAGGGGAAGGGTGGGGTGGCTGAAGGGAAGGAGATAGAAATAGGGGTGAGGGTATTTATGGTTTTTTATTTAAAAGTGGGGTGTATTAATTTGGGTGTGGGGTGGGTAAATTTTTTCTCTGTAACACCCCTAATTCTCGTCTCCCAAATAACCAAGAAATTAATTATAACAATAATTTTATAATTGATTTATATTGGTTTGGAAAGTTTTAGTTTTTGTACATTATGTGTTTTTATATATGAGAAATATTTTTATATGGTTATTTTGTACAAAAATATGAATATTGTAATTTAGTCCTTGGGTTGGGACCTAATTACAATATTAGAAAGGTTTTTAGAAGGAAAGGAATTAAAATCTTAATTTTTGAATTTTTGCACTGGAGTAACCGGTTACCAGTGCCCAGTAACCGATTAGTGAGTGCAGGCAGCTCATAAGAGGAAGTGGAATTTGATGAGTAATCAAGCCAAAACCCAGAAATTTGCCACGAATTCATCCTTCTCTTGGTGGGTTAGGACGTGTCAACATGCATGGCTCTCTAATCTTGCTATATAAGGCCATTAATCAGATCAAAGTTGGGGTTTTGTGAGTGTGTTGGTATCAATCTCTATTTTAGGGTTCTTGTTGTGCTTCGTTCGATTCTCCTTCCTTGTTAAGAGTTAGATTTCGAGTGATATACCATTACAAAGCTTGAATCAAGGGCTTTGTATTGATATAAGGTTTGTGAGTTGAGAGTTCCTGAGCTAGGAGAAATCGATTCACGAAGTTGGAGGTTCAAAATTGTCACAGTTCTGTATTGGGTTTCTGGAACTGACTTTGAGCTTCGATTTTGGTAAGCTCAAGCCTTCTCTTGTTCTAGACTTGACTTCCTTTCAAATTTCATGTTGCATGGTTTTGATAATGACCATTTTCCCTAATTTCCATGTCCATTTCATGTTCCAAATTCCTTGATCAATCTACCCTGTCAAAACGGTTCTGGTTTGAGGAGGAGTTTTGGGCGGTTGGTGTTCTACCTCAAATCTCTGCTCAAATCTTGTTCAAGCACGAACCTAGGGTAAGGGGGAATCTTACTATTTGCTAGAATGAGAATAAATATGTTGAGAATGTAGGATGAGCCACCATGAGGCTTAAGGGCATTAATTTTGGAATAGGATATTGGCATGGAGGCCAAACTGAAATATAACACTTGTTTGAATAAGTTTAATATGCTCCAAGTGAACTTATTTGATGCTTAAACCATGCTAATTCTGAGTACATGTGAGTTTGATACTTGGAGTTGTTGAAATTATGGTTTTTATGCATAATGAGGAATGGAAATGAAATCAACAAGTTTCTTGTTAGTTTCAGTGTTCAAACATGTTTAGTTTATGGCAATGAAGTTCTGTTTGGGGTTGGTTTGGGTTAAAATGAGGTGTGATTGAAAATGGTATTGAAAAACTCTCTTTTTAGTATTTTCTGCAGTCAGTAACCGGTTACTAGCTGTACCTGAAACTAGAAAATTGAAGAAAAACAATGAAAAAACCATTTCAATCATCTTTCTTTTAAACCCATCTCAAATAACTTATATTAACCTATCTTATGGGAACTACATGTATAATATGAGCATGGTGATTTAACGAATTGACGGAATATTGTATAATTATCATAATGTTATACATGGAACTTATATGTGATTTATGTATGCCTGATATATAAGTTTTGAATACATGAATTTGTGACATGTTGAGCATTGGAACATGTTTATATTAAGGTAATAAAACTCTGTTTATGCCTTGAATTGGATTGGAATTGAGTATTAAAGAATTTGGTATGTCAAACCCCACTTTTTAGTGCAAATTCTGCAGCCAGTAACCAGTTACTGAGTTGCAGTAACTAGTTACTAGCTGACAGCATTCAGAACAAAACAATTTTTGAATTGTTTGAATGATTCCTATCAAATGTACTCAATTCTAAGTCAAATTTCAGAGGGTCTATCACTGTAATTTAATGACCAAGGTGTTGTTTAAGTATAGTTGAACTTCGATGAGTTTATGCCTTAATGTTTATGATAACTTCAAATGGAAGTTTATGGAATTGTGCTTTGAATTATGACTTAAACAATATTTCAATGATTAGATTTGTTATGGTTAAGGTATTAAGTCAGAAAGGAAGTTGTGTTGGGTCTGTAATTGAGAGAGAAAAGGAAAAGGATTTAAAAAATCAAGTGTTGCATTTTATGAATTGATACGGTCTAAACCGGTTAGAAGAGGTTGTAACCGATTAGGACCTGAAACTTTAACAAACCTTAATTTTTCCTTATTATGTGATGTTGATGATTATGAGAATGCTCTCTCTCTACTCAAGCACAATGTTAATTACCTAGTTAAGTTCAAAGGTGAATTTAATGAAGTATGGTAATTAATTTAATACCTTAAATTTATCATTGAAATGAGTTTAAGACTTAAGTCGTAATGTTAATTAATTAATTGAGATTAAAGGAAAGACCAATCTTAGTAATTATGTATGCAAATCATGCATAGAGAAAGGTAATGAAATAGGTTGGCAATGATTGTTTGTCATGTTCTGGGAACATGACACTGTACTCTAGGAGTACCAAATTGATGCAACCTACTTGATGACACATTCTGGGAATGTGGCCATTGTCTGGGACATGGTTTCTTTGACACGTTCTGGGAACGTGATGCACACTTTGGGAGTGATGCTTATTTATCCAAGTATGGTTTGCGATACGTTCTGGGAACGTATGTTAGTGTTCTGGGGACACGTTGGTATAATAACAGAATTAAAGATAAAACCAACCTTGATGATTGTGCATTCATATAGAATGGAAGTTTGGTTGGTAGGAACGTTTATCATATTCTGGGAATATGAGGAGGGTACTCCGGGAGTACCAAATTTGTAACCTACTTGAAGACACATTCTGGGAATGTGGCCAGTGTCTGGGACCTGGTTATATACGTTCTGGGAACGTATGTTAGTGTTCTAGGAACACATTGATATGCAACCTACTTGATGACACATTCTGGGAATGTGGCCAGTGTCCAGGACCTGGTTTTTATGCTTTCTGGGAACGTATGCGTTCTGGGAACGTGATGCACACTCTGGGATTGATGCTTATTATTCCAAGTATGGTTTGCTACACGTTCTGGGAACGTGATGCACACTCTGGGAGTGCTGCTTATTTATCCAAGTATGGTTTGACATTACGTTCTGGGAACGAATGTCAGTGTTCCGGGAACACAATAGTGTATTGGATGGACGTCCAAGATGGACTTTGTTAGAGGCCTCAGTTATGGATGAAAATCATGCATCATGCCACCTGCATTAAAAGAATTATTATGATTAACCGGTGTGCTCATATGAATATGCATCATGATTTGCTACATGTTGACTTGTGAATGTTAGTGTTATTCTCATTTGATTATGCGAATATGTATAGCTAACCCCCATGCCCTTATTAGGTGTTGATCGTGCATCTAGCTTGCACAAAAGTTAGTGAAGGGAGATGTCCTTTAGGTGCATGCAGAATATAGAAAGTGGGTTGGGAACCCTTTGTGCAGATATCGAGGATCCGGCCAGATGAATGTTTGGACAGAGGACCAGTGACCAGCTCTATAACATCTCTATTTTTAATAGTATTTATATGATACACATTTTGAAAGAGGTATCATAAGATGAATTCGGTTTCATAATAATATTTATTTGGTAACCATGGACTTGTTACACTTGATATATTTTGGGGGCATAATATGATTATTTTACTATGTTTCCGCAAACTCTGATTTTGTTAGTCAACCTCATTATTAATCAAGTGTTTGTGAAAAGGAATTTTCAAGGGAAGGGAAAATTCTTATTTTCAGATCTTTTTCCAACGATAACAAGTCCAAGTATTCATAAACTTATTACTTTTCTTATAAAGTAAGATAATATACAAGGAGTGTTACATTCTCAACATAAAATAATACCCAAAACCCATCCCAAGCAAAGAAAAATAAATAAATAAAAGAACGTGTGGCCCTAAGGCCACCACGTTAAAGCCCAAAAAAAAAAGGGAGGGGGCTCAAAGACTTGAATAAAATAAAGAGCCACATATAGTAGAATCAGAAAGAAAGAAAAAGAAAGAAGGACGTGAGTAAGAGGAAGGTAATCACGTGAGACAGAGAGGAAGCAACAAAGCACGACGGGGAAAGAAACATTTTTGGTTTCTTCAATCTTCTCGGTCTAATAATTCAAAATCCAATCGTTCAATTTCAAATTTTTTTAGGTAAATAACCTTCTAAGCTCCCTCTACCCATCGATATAATTTATTCGACGATCTATCAATATTTTTATTATCCCTATATTATCAAATAAAGAGATGTTTTGAGGAAAAGTCATATATTTTTATTGTATAATGATATATAGTTATTATTTTGACAAAAATAAATTTAGTTGATATATATATATACTCTTAATGTTATAATTTGTTTTAACGTGTGTCCCTGTTTAGATCCATTGTTCTCCCTGACCTTCGAGTAAGGCGCGGACACGAACGTGATATTGTTTCTAGTGCTAGGATTCCAGGTAAGAGGGTTGTATTACCTTAATTTAGGGCGTAATTTCTAAGTTGTTTATAGTGGTGGCTAAGTGTAATTAAATAATTATGAGAATAAACCATAGGGTAGTCGATATAGAAGATAAAAAAAGAATAGGAATGAAAGAAATGAACCCACTAGGTAATTTTAGGATCTTTGTTAAAACGAAAATGTCGCTAAAAAGTAAAGTAGAAAAATAATAAGAATGAAGCCACTTGTGTGTTGATGATGATATGTGCCTAGGAATTGTGTTTATATGTTTGAATGAATATATGTGTGTGAAGTGTATCGGGGGTGGGTTTTAAATTGAACTTAAAAATATATTGAGTTAATGGGTAATATAAATTAAGGGATGAATTGCAATGTTTGTGTATGTATGTGAATAAATGTTAGAATGGACCTAAAACTAGTTGGGTAATCTGAGGTGGTAAAATAAACTATAAAGAGCAATGGACCCAAGAATGTGTTTTGTTGGTGATGAGTGTATATGGGAAATGAGTTTTGAAATAAACATAGGATATAGTAAATTAATGAGAATTACAAATAAATGGGTAAATTGGGTTGTTGTGCATGTGAGTGAATGATTGAATGAACTGCTTGATGACCCTCAATGGGATAAAACGAAAATGATAGAAATATACTAAGGAAAGGAATGAGTGAAGTGAATAAATAATAGAGGTTACGAAAGAGTCAAGAAATTAAAAGAAGTAAAGCGAACTAAGAAACTAAAAGTGCAGAGAAAAGATTAAAACGAATTAATAATGAGAAAGAAAATAACAGACCGACACAAGTTGGTTGTGGTGACCCTATGGCCTAAATAAAATAAAAGGTAACCGGAACAGGTTGGTTGTGGTGACCCTGTGGCCTAATAAAAATAAAAGGTAACTGGCACAGGTTGGTTGTGGTGACCCTGTGACCTCATAAAGGTAAAAGAAACCGGCACAGGTTGGTTATGGTGACCCTGTGGCCTAGTAAAGGTAAAGGATAATCGGCACAGGTTGGTTGTGGTGGCCCTGTGGCCTATTTGCGGTTATGCGAATGCCAGACCAAGTAAGTACGCCTCGGGGGTGCATTGGTTGCGTAAGCCGCACGATTTAATGGCGTGCGCAGCGGTAAGACGCCCAACTCAGGGAGTTGTGCGCAGTGGTGGGTTCGCAAAGCCGTATAAAAGAAATGAAAAAGGAAAAGAAAGAGAAAAAAAATAGAAAGAGAACAGAGTAAAAGAATGAGATAAATTACCAAAAGAGATAGAAATGAAATGAGACATAAAAGTAAGAGAAAGATTAAAAGAGAAATAAAAGATGAACACCAAGCAAGAAAAGTTAAATGAAATAAAAGTTAAATAAAAGAAAAGAAAGGTATAAGAAATTATGGGAAAATAAATGTGATCGAATGCATTGAAAATGATATATTTGCTACATGTTAGAGATAAGGTTAGGCTTAGTTATTACTATGACTTTTTAGAAGTTATTTCCTAAGTTCTGTGTAATGCTGCCCTTCTTGCTATATTTTTACAGGTACAGAAGCGGAGCTTACACGAGTCATGGCCGAGCAGGATTACATTCCACCTCGTGGAGTGTCCACCTCGTGGAGTGTCCACCTCGTGGAGTGTACATGTGTTATGAGTGGACCGTAGTATAATTATGTCTCAAACAGTTATTTTGTAATTTAAAATATGTAGTAGTTACATGACCTGAAACTTGTATTAATCGGACGTTAGGATTTAATCTGGCTGTAATACTATTGTGTTTATGTTTTTAAATAACTTTGGTCTGGACAGGCTAAAAGAAGAAAATTTTGGGAAGTCCGAAAAACAGAGGAAACTTTGCCGGATTTTCGTAAGAACGTTTTATAAATATTTAAGTTGATCAAAGAAATTTTCAAATACCAATTTGATTAAATCTTAAAACTAACTAAATAAAAGTGAGGTTGTTACAAAAGTACTCAGAGCAACGTTTCAAGACTATTCTCTTTTCTTTTAAAATTCGGTCATTCCCCATTTTTGTCTTAAAAATCCACTTTTCTTAGTAACTCATAAAACCAATTAAAACTAATTGTTGTTACAAACTCGAAAATCTTTTAAACCAAAGATCGATAACATGCAACTTCTCCGTTTTAACTTAAAAATAACATTGAAGATCCTTTCTTTTTCCTTCATGATTAATTCGGCCAAGGCCAAAAATTTGAGGGAATCATTTTTCATTTGCAAAGCTTATTGAAATCTTCATGGAAATAATTTTATAAACCATCTTAACACATACGCACAAGTCTCCTTAATTATTTATAAAAACACCATTCTTCTTTGCATGCACTAAACAAACCATTGTTTTTTAAAATTTAAAATCAATAAACTACACCACTTAAAATTCTTATAAGTATATATTCCTCTTCCAACTAGAACAAAAAATCAATTTTAGAACACTCAAAAATCTCTTTTTTCTTTTATACGGTCCATTCGGCCATACTTCCTACAAGAGGAAAAATCACTTTTTTTTTTTTTGAGAAAATAATCCTCTTTTCATTCGGTTCTTTAACATAATTCCTGCATGCACAAAGAAATTCTTGCTCAAATCAATTTAGTCAAATGCATGCAACATAAAAAGGTTTGTTTTTCTCCAAGACCAAAACTTTTTGGACAAAATTCTTTCCAAATGCATTTACACAACCGTATGTACCCATAGGATTTACATGCAAGGATTAAAACTTCACTTTTATCACTAATCTTATCAAAAACAGTAAGAAAATATAAAAATGCGTTACATAGAGTTAGGGATCATTACCAATGGGATTGGGTTGACACAATTGGGTTACTTTTGTGACATTCCGTATTTTCCCCGACTAAAATAAATGAGTTTTCATTAAAGGAGAAGTTTTGAGATATTATTTTACAAATGGTTTTCGATGGGTATTTTATTCGATCACGTAATCAAATGTTGATTTTATGGAATTTTGGTAAACAAAGATTTTTATGGAATTCAAGCAAATGATTTTATTGAGTTTGGAGTAATTTTATTATTTGTGATTTCATTTAAGAAATGAATCTCTTTGTGCATTTTTATAAATTTAACCTAATTGATTTGAAAATTGATTTAAAAGAGTTTTGATTTCATGATGGGTTTTTATGCTTTGAAATTTAATTTACTTGTGTGTGTGATTTTATGTGCTTGATTTTCTAAGGTTTTCAATGAATCATATTGCTTGAGGTTTTTATTGAGATTTTGTCTTCTTAATTGATTTATATGATTTTGTGGTTTTAAGAAGGAAAATTATTTTCACTCCAAGCTTCCAAGAAATCAAAGTCCAATTATCTTGATCTAGAATCATTTCTCAAAACCCTAATTGGTATCCTAATATTTGATTAAACCCTAATCGAGTTCTTAATCCTTGATTAAGCACTTAATCACCCTCTAAAACCCTAAATCCTCAAAGTTAGTGAGCTAACCTAGAATTAATCTTCCTTAAACCCATGATTAAGTTTTGATTAGTGCCTTAATCCTTGATCAAGCCCTAATCGCTAAGGATTAGTGGACTAAACCTAAATTAATTTTCCTAATCCTACCCTAATCATAATTAGACCCTAATTAGTGCCTTAAAGCTAATTAAGCTAATCTAACCTACCCTAACTACCTATGGCCGAATACTCATGTGCATAGCTTGGCCACCAAGCTCATTTCCTTAGTTACCAAGTGGCATACTCCAAAGTCAAACTAATGACCTCATCTCCATGACCTAGGCATGACTTAAGGATGGAAAAAGTGAAGAAATAAGGAAGGAGAGAGGAAGGAGGCCGTGAGGGACTTGGGAGCAAAACTTGGTCTCCAAGTTTTGTGACTTAGTCCCCAAGTATTTGCAAAGAAGCCACCCATGCAAGCCCTTGATGGCAAATAAGGAGAAGCGAAGAAGAATAAAAGAAGAGGGCAAAACCGTGTGAGGGAGAGAGTGAGTTGTCTCATTCTTCATTCTTCACCATTTCTTCTCTCAACAACATCAACACACACACCAACAAACACCCTAAAACCGTGAGGGAGTGAGTGAATTCTTCTCCATTCCTTCATCAACACAAACTTTCTTTCACTTCTTTCCAAAAGCCAAACACATAGCACTAAGAGAAAATCAAACTCTTAGTGAGAAAGAGAGAGAGAGTGGCCGAATAAAGAAAGAGGAAGAACCAACCCAAACTCTTCATAACCTAAGAAAGATCAAGCCAAGATAGTGAAAAAGAAAAGGAGAAAACCATGGACCTTAGAGAGTGTGAGTGAGCCGTGAGGAAAGAGAGGAGAAACCAAAGAATTGGACTTGATTTTAAAGTTTTTGATTAAGTAAGCATTTCATTTCATGATCTTAAAAGTTTTAAACCTTTTTCTTTGATTCATTTTCGTTTTCATGATTTCCTTTCTAAAACTTTGATTTTTGGTTTGAAAAAGTGTTGATGCATGTTTGTTCTTATGATTAGATCTAGTGATCTCCTTTACATGCATGTTGATCTTTGAACTTGATCTTGAAGTTTTACTAAGAAAGTATTTTCTTCCATGATCTTAAAGTTTTCCTTTTAAATTCTTAAACGGTTTTTGAAAAAGAATTTGATTCTTGAAGTTCCATAAAGGATTTTTCAAGGATCTAGTGTTTTGACTTAATGCATGTCAAGATCTACACTTGAACTATGCTATACTTGATGCTTGAATCTTAATGTGAAAAATCTTTGAAATTGGTTGAACTTTTCCTTATGTTGGTCACGGTTTTGATGATGATGTGGTTAAAAGCTTGATTTTCTTTTGTTTGACTTCTTGCATGTCATGATCTTGAGATTTGATGATGCTTTAGATGAATGAATTTATGTGATGTTATGATCTTTATGTGCTAGCTACGGCTTTGCATACTTGATTGAAAATATTAGAATTTTCTTAGGTCTAAATATGATTTCCATGAACTTGTGTTGATCTTAAGTGTTTAATGTGAAATAAAAATTATTTAGAGGCTTGTGCATGCTCACGGTTTCATGTAGAAGAATGCATGCTAGGATTATGTTTTTACTTGCTTAATGAATTATATGAGATTGTTGTTGGATTTGGAGTTGTTTTAAGTCTTGAATCTTTGAAAATGTTTTGGTTTGAACAATTTGATTAAGTGCTGAAATTTTGATTTATATGTGATTTTCTTGTAAGAAACTTTGAGAAACAATAGGTATACTAATTGGGTTGCCTTGAAATTTTAATATGTATTCCTTGATTCTATTTAAATGAGTTCTGGAAAATTTGAAGGGATTTGAAATTGTTTTGGTAATTTAAATGAATTTTGGTTGTTCGGTGTTAATTATGGAAGTCTAAGGTTTTTAGCGAAAAAGATTTGAATAAGTAGTACTTGTACATGTTTGATGATTCTGAAACTTGGACACTGTTTTAATTAGGTTAAATTGATTATCCCTGAATTTTTATATGATTTTTAGAGTTGGTTTGCTAATTGTAATGGAGTCATTTTGGTGAAAACGATTTCGGGAAAATAAGTTTTCGAGGAAAAACCTAAACCGAGTTTTCTGACCTAAACTACTCTACATTGTTTGAAATTTTTATGGTAGCTCCTTAAACATGTCTTGTGACTCTCTATAAAATTTGAGGTGATTTGGAGTTGGTTTGATATTATTACCAATTGAGAAACAGTGAACCATTTGGTTCAGATTTTACAGACTTAGTGACAATTTTAATTGGAAAAGTATGACTTTCACAACTCCAAATAATCTGAAATTTTTATGAGATTGTCCTGACTGTGTGAGGAAAGTTTTTGCCAATTTTCATGCAATTCGGAGTTGAAATACTATTTTTAATTATGGCATTTTGGCCTGAGGTCAGCAACAGTTCTATTTTGCTTTTCATACAAAATCTGATTTGAAACCTAGTTTAGGATTGTTCAAATGACTTGAAAATTTTATGTGATGAACTTTAACATATATGTGTATGTTCTGGAAATTTTGAAGGGTGAACAAATTGATTTGGTATAGTTTTAGATTTTATCTTTTGTGCTTTCCCGTAATTGAACAAAAGCTTTATCTAAGTGTTTTTGACAAACATGAATTTTTTACTTCATTTCATGACTTGACTGGATCTGTATGGTGATTATAATGTCTTGAAATAATTGAATAAGTGATTGCTTGATGGTATGTCTAGACTAGGCATGAGTGAGTTTACAAAGTTAATTGTTTACGGTGTTTCGGTCTAGGCTATTAGTTTGAAATTATGATTTGAAATGTGCTATGTTCTATGTGCTAAATGGTTTGCCTTATTTGAAGCATCATGCTGCCCATGTTTGATTTTAAGTGTTTGAACTTGAGAAAGTGTTGATCAAAGTGTTTATTGAATTGTTTCAAGATGCTTAAATTGTTTATGGATTTGAATTGGTTTTGGACAATGGAAAATGAATTTAAGACTTGGAATACGATGCTGTCCAGAGTTTTTATAAGTTGTATTTCTTATTCAAGAATGTTTTCAAAGTGATTTGAAGCTGAGTTTTTATGAGTATATAATATAAGGTAAAGTTGGTTTGAAAAATGACGTTATTCGATGTTTTCGGGATCGAACGAGCTGCTGTCCAAGATGGACCAGCAACCGATCCATTTATTTAAAATGATTCCATTGATTTCTTATAATGATTTTAAAGTATTTAAAGTGCATTAACGTTGGATTTTGATTTGAGAAAACCTTTACGTTTTACGATTTTCCGGCAAGAAGTGGAAAGAATTTTCGAAAAACACGTTTTGGATTTTAAGTATGACGATCATTTAGATAGACTAGTAACGTTAGTGTCTCCTATCTAGTATAAGGTGCGTATAAGTCAGGAAGTAGGAGCAGCTGACAATTGGGAGGACCTGCAACGATTTCGGACGAGGTATTTGCTGGAGTTGAGGTGAGAGAGAAGGTTCCCTAAGACACCGTGGTATTTAGGTGATCTATTAGGACACACCGTACTCTCTCAAAGTCCGAGTAAAGGTCTATTGTAGCTAGTAGTATACCCGATAAATTGTGTGCTTGTTTGTATCGTGGTATACGAAGACTCAGATCTATACCATTTCATGGTATTGATTGATTGATATGTTTGCTTATATTGAGATATACTGTTGTTTATATTGCTATTGCATGAGCATAATGCATCATCCCGCGATATAAGATAGGAATAGAAGAGACATAGAAAACTATAAGGAATCTCCCAACGATTAGAGGGAAACTCTAAGGGATGGAACACGCAATGGAACTGGATGATGCTGATGCGCCGAGTACGTGGATCGAGCTGATGATGTGAATGTGACGACGATGTTTTGAACATGGACGCAATGACTGTGGCATATGTTGAGAGTGTATCTACATGGTTGTAGCCATGTGTTGAGATGATTTCCATATGGTCGTAGCCATATGTTGAGAGTGTATCTACATGGTTGTAGCCATGTGTTGAGATGATTTCCATATGGTCGTAGCCATATGTTGAGAGTGTATCTACATGGTTGTAGCCATGTGTTGAGATGATTTCCATATAGTCGTAGCCATATGTTGAGAGTGTATCTACATGGTTGTAGCCATATGTTGAGATGATTTCCATATGGTCGTAGCCATATGTTAAGAGTGTATCTACATGGTTGTAGCCATGTGTTGAGATGATTTCCATATGGTCGTAGCCATATGTTGAGAATGTATCTACATGGTTGTAGCCATGTGTTGAGATGATTTCCATATGGTCGTAGCCATATGTTGAGAGTGTATCCACATGGTCGTAGCCATGTGTTGAGAATGTTGTTGAGAATGATTCTGGATGGGTCGGAGCCCGTCAAATATAGTAGACGAGTCCCACAAGAAGTAACCCGCATATGGTTGGTGCTATATGGCGGAGGTGACTTAGGATGGGTCGACATTAGGATAATCAAGTATAACCTTTACGACTCAAAACCTTTACCCGAAGTAGTGGAGAGGAAGACACGGTGCTTACCTGCGTGGTAATCACTTGATGATTAGGATAGGGGAAGGCAATGACGGTGATTCGTCAAGAAGCCTAAGAGGAGTCTGTCTAGGCGGGAAAAAGCTACAGTGACCTGGGTTGACCATCTGAGGTTGGGTAGGTAGTCTGGTGTCATAGCTGAAGTACTGCGTGTACACTAGACGGATGACTGACACCCCCTTGACTAAATCAGGATCAGAAGAGGGATGCTTGAACACGGCGGAGGTCGACACCCTTGTCATGACATTTTTTTTCCCGGGCATTTTATATTATATTTTTTTTTTGGTGTGGTCTCCCGGAGCCGGTGTGGATAGAGATCCTGTACTTCTGATTGCTTCCGACTAGGTGGATGGAATACGAGGAGATGTAGACCTGAACCCGAAACCCTAAAGCTTGAATTCCGATACGATGGACTCGAGATATGTGAATTAAGAGACTTCGACTTTGTGAGATGTTGGATTACGAGTCTCCCTTAAGATAAAGATAAAGTGTTAGATAATGCGATGATTGCATTGCATCCTCATGCATCCTGCATAATTATCTGCTATATTGTATTGTTGTACTGTAATGCTGTATGCTTGTATTGTCTTAATATTTTGCCTATCGTAAACCCACACCGTCGACGATGCGTCGTTCGGAATGCTTACTCTCTCTGTCTTTCCCTCTTCCCTGTGGACTTCTGTGATGATGTCCACAGGTGACAGAGTGAGTAGTTTATATTGGGAATTGGCATTGCAAGCATTGGCCTACGGAGACAAGACCGAGATGGAGTCTCGAAGGAGAAGAAGGTCAAGCTCGGCTCGAGGACTCGTTGATCGAAGGTTCAAATCTTCGGAGGAGCATACGTTGGACGGAGATCTATTGTTATAGTGTCTATGTCCAAGTGTTGTACTCCCTTACCAGGTACTTAGACATCATTAGCTGCATCCACATGTGCACCCGAATTATGTTTTATAAAACTGGATAACCGAGATTAAGTTTTACGGTTAATACAAACGAAATGGGCATTTAAATGTGTTTTGTGAAAACAAGTTTCAGAGTGCGATATTTCGTAACATCTCGGTTTGGAACTTGAAGTACAACGTGTGATGTGAGAATCAAATTTAAGATGCAAATTATTTCGATAAAAGATTTTGGAACTTGGGGATTCTCATATCCATGTTATGTTTAAAAAAAAAAAATTTGGCCCAAATTTTCACTACATTGAGTTAAAGAAATTATATTTTCAAGTTGTCAAATCGAGGTGTTACACCTTTCTCTTCTCCTCCCATGGTTTTCTCTTCATTTCCAAGAGGGGACTTTGATTCCAATGAGTTTGATTAATCAAGGTGGGTTGAATTTTTGGACCCCAAATCACAAGAAGAAAATGACTATTATCACTGTTATATTGATTAGAAGGTGGAAAGTTATGGGTAGGGAGAAGAAGAGGAAGGGTCGAATGGAATAGGGGGAGTATGTAGGCTGGGGTTTGCTGCACTGTTTCAGAAGGAGAAGCAAAAACAGTAACATGCAAGAGGGAGAAAGAGCTTGGAGGAAGAGGAGAGGGGATGTTGCTCTGTTCCTTTTTCTTTTTGCTTGCTGTTACTGATGGGAAAAAAATGAAGACTTAGTTGATAAGGGAGAAAGAGGGGGTCGGGGACGGGTTTTATGAAGGAAGGGGGTGCATTTTTTTTTATAACAAACCCAAGGCAAGACACACCCACATAATTACATAAGTTAAAATAATTTTACAAAAGGGAATTAAAACAGTAATGACAAAGAGGGGGGTACGGTTTACTACCCAAGGTACTAGGGTCTTACTTGCTTTTTAAGTACAATACTAATAGGTAATTAGGGTGGTAATAAAATAAGCATTACAATTAGTTGGAGTTTTATTTTTAAAAAGACTTTTCATCTCCCTATTTATTTTTAACCGTAATAATAAAAGATTCATAAGGAAAATAATCATTCCATCAAATTCATATCGGGTACATTGGAAACCATGCTTCAATTAAATTATAAAACATTATAATAGCACCCCATATCTCAAATAACAAAACAATTATTTTTCTCAAGCTTAAACAATAAAAATCCAATATAAGTATACAAATAAATTAAACGTAACTTCATTTTATTCAACCCTCCTTCAAAAGCACAGTACTTTTAGAAATTTCAATAACGTCAATGGCTAATTTCATAAACACAAAGTCCTGCTAAATTAGTAAATAACCAAATCAATAAATAAATAGATAAACAAATAAATGCATCCATAAATAAGTAAATCGATAAATAAATAAATAAATTAACGAATAAATAGATCAGTAAACAAATAAATAAATTGTAACACCCCTAATTTTCGTCTCCAGAATAATAAGGAAAATTAATAATAAAAGTTTTATTATTAATTTATATGAATTTCCAAGTTTATGTTTTGTATTTAATTAGCCTAAAATATAAAAATTAGTTGAAATATTTTTATATGGCAAATAAATGCAAAATATAAGAATATTGCATTTTAGTCCCTGGATTAGGACCTAAATGTAATATTGAAAAAGGTTCTTGGAGGGAAAGATTTAAAAGTATTAATTTTTAAACTTTGTACTGATCTAACCGGTTAGTAATGCCCTGTAACCGGTTAGACGATGAACTCATAAACTGGGTTAGTGGAAATTGATGAGTAATCACTTGGTTAATTCGATTAATTGCCACAAATCCCACTCAATTCATGGTGGAGAACGCGTGTCGCCCTGCATGGCACACGAATTTCTCTATATAAGCTGGTGTGGTTGATGAATTTGGGGTTGATTTCTCTGAAACCAGAGTTGAGAGGCTGTTAGGGTTTCATAATCGTCTGAAGCGATTCTCCTTCTTCTTTCAGTGTTAGAGAGTGAGAGATACACTTCTGGAAAGCTTAAATCAAGGGCTTTCCATTGATATAGAGTTTGTGAGTCAAGAGTGATTGTGGAGGGAGAAATTGATCTCAGAAGTTGGAGTTGGGAAAGCTGAAGTTCTGGATTTTCTGATTCGGGAAGCTTGGTTGGAGACTGGATTTTGGTAAGCACAGTCAATCCTTAAGTCTCAAATCACTTTCATTCCTTAGTGCATGTTACCTATATTGAGTTCTAATGGTTTTCCCCAATTTCTTTGACCAATTCCTATGTCAAATTTGCTGGTCTTTGAACCCTATTGATGGAAATCGTGGCTGGGAGCAGAACTTAGGATTTGTGAGGAGATTGTAGATTTTCTTCAAGTTCAGAAGTTATACTCATCAAAAACAACTTAGAGGTATGGGAGAAGTTTAACATATACTAGATTTAGACTAAAATGAAGTGATTTAAGATTTGAGTTAACAAAACTCAAAAAGGGCATTATGTGTTTAAAGCACAAAGGCTTGGAGGCCAAATTTTAGCTCAATGTTGTTTTGAGCAACTTCATATTGATGCATGCAAGTGATTTAATGTTTAAATCAGAAACTAAATGTATAATCTGTGATTTGAGGTATTGAATTGTATTTGTATGGATTCTTATGCAATTTGATGCACTAAACTGAATGCATGCAAAATTATATGTGTTTTTGTGATTAAACATATTTATTTAAGGTATATGAACTCTATTAAAGGTTGAAATTTGGTTAGATTTGAGCAGTGAAGAGAATGGTTTGTTAAAACTCAAGTTTTAGTGTCTGACTGCATAATCTAACCGGTTACTCGATATTCGTAACTGGTTAGACACTGTAAAAATGCAAAAGAAAATAAGTTTATAAAATCAGTGTTGTGGTCTTATAAATCCTACTCAAATCTAGGCCTTAATTTCATGGAAAACAATCTGAAAAGAAGTTGATTTCACTGTTATAGTTCAGATTGCAGTTAAAGAGTTGATACCTTAATGTAATGAGATAATTTCAAGAGGAAATTATGCTCATTGGATAATGAAATGTGATTTAGACTTTTGAATGATATAAACAATGGTTTTTGAGGTGTAAAACAATGTTAAATTTGTTTATGGATTGGGTAGAAAATTCAAGAAAAAGGGTTTTTCTGAATTACAATGGTAAACAGTTCAGGTCTGTAATAATTCTAACCGGTTAGCCTGAACCTGTAACCGGTTAGTACCTGAATCTGAAAAATAAAAAGTTAAGTTTTTGAATACCATTGGTTATGTTTTCCCAATCTAAGCTTAAGGGCAAGTTTTTGAGATAATTCAAAGGAGAATTTTGTGCCAAAGATTATGCCTCAAATAAATCATTCAAAAGGGAAATTGGAATATTTCTAGATCACAGTAATTAATGTAAAGAAAAAACCAACCCTGATAATTGTGCATCCACATAGAATGGAAGTTTGGTTGGTAGGAACGTTTATCATATTCTGGGAATATGAGGAGGGTACTCCGGGAGTACCAAATTGTAACCTACTTGATGACACATTCTGGGAAAGTGGCCAGTGTCCGGGACCTGGTTTTTATGCGTTCTGGGAACGTATGCGTTCTGGGAACGTGGTGCACACTCCGGGAGTGATGCTTATTATCCAAGTATGGTTTGGCATTACGTTCTGGGAACGAATGTCAGTGTTCCGGGAACACAAGGGTGTATTGGATGGACGTCCATGATGGACTTTTAGAGGCCTCAGTTGTGGATAGAAAATCATACATCATGCCACTTGCATTATAAGAGATATAATGTTAAAAATTGGTGTGCTCATATGTACTTGCATTATTATCTGTCCATGATATACTTGTGTTTGTAACTTTAGTCTTTATCAATTATGTATATGTGTATACTCACACCCTGTGCCCTGTTTAGGTGATGGCCAGATACCTAGCTTGCATCGAGATACGCCCTATCCCTAGTGGTATATGGACGTATGAGGAGCACCGTGCCACTTTTGAGGGGGAGGTGGAGATCACTCTCTACCACCCTAACCCTCTGGTGCGAGTGCGACCTCATCGATTTAGGATCCCTTTAGTCTATACTATGCATGTTCCACCCTTTTATACATATAGATGACCACCCCCGGCTCGACCAGTGCGTCGTTTTCATAGTTTTCGTTTCAGAGCTGCCACTCGTTCTCATCCTTCCTCCCATAGAGTTGTTACTGAGGAGACTCCTTCTCCTGGTCCGACTGACTTCGAGAGGACTGCTTCTGCAGATCCTAGACCCAGTGGTGGGGTCTCCACACAGTCGGGCGAGGTCGAGGAGGACCCTGTGGAGGATGAGAGCGAGGAGGAGGTGCATGTCGAGCCGACTGTTTCTGCTAGAGGTGGACCTGCTGGTTCATAGGAGCCTGCATAGCGTGGATGTTTTGGATCCTAGATCCTGGGGATAAAGCTGTGGAGGATCTGAGGAGCTGTTGAGGACACGGATGACTGCTCTGGGACTTCTACTTTTGGATCATGTGATATATTGTAGATATTTTGAGAGGTCTTAGAGTGAGGTTTATTTTATGCTGGTTTGTATATATTTCACCAAACTTGCTATCTCGACTTTCACTACTTGCTATTGATGATACTTATGGGGTTTATGTTATGTTATACATATATATATATATATATATATTATGTTTTATTTACCTCAGCAGTGCCCCACAAGTATTAATTTTACTTCCGCATACTCTGATTTCGATTCAAAAAAAGAGCTCGGCGACAAGTTTATATTTTATATATTCGATTAAACTCGAGAGACTAATAATATATTTTAAGAAGGACTACAAAGATGTTTACTATGTTTATGGAAATAGTATCTCGAGAGTCTTTTTGTAATTAAGATATTATTAACCCGAATTCCAAAATTTGTGCAGATTAAGAATGTTTACAATCGAGCAAGTATCAATTAAAAAGGAAAAATTTTTCTAGTCCTAACATTTGATAGCAAGTATTTTACTTTTGGAAATATTTATTATTTTCGAGATGTAAAACGAGAGTGTCACATAAATCAGTAAACGAATGAATAAATCACTAAATGAATAATCAATAATCAAAGGGGTCTATAATTAAATAAATCAGGAAATAAATACGCCAAATACTAGCCTGTTAGTTGTAAAATCAATCTGTCAATTTAAATCTCTGAAATCTGACAAACAAGAGTTCAAAAACTAACTGTTAAATAATAGCGACAACTCAAGGTTTTCAACAATTCATTTACTCCAATAAATTTATCTATCTCTATAAGGACGAATAAAATATTATTTAAAACACAGAAATGTAATTTTCTTAAATTTAGGAAAATGACGGGTGTTACAATCATCATTACGTATTTGTAAGTCTCAAGCTTTCCATTCTTTTCCCAACATCATTCATTTCTTTCTCAATTCATTTCCCAACGTTATTTCACAACTCTTATCCGTCATGACATCTCATCCTTGAGTTTGTTAGTAACTTTCTTTTACTTGACCTTCTCATGGTACCCTCATCCTGGGCCATTCCCGCTCTCATCGTCAATATCTTTATTATATTTCGATCTCTTAGTCTAAGAATCTTTTCAATGTGGTGAATTACTTTATTAAGTTTTACCAAATCGTATCCATCGATGGCAGGGGATATAAAATTGTCATCTTGGAGTTAATTAGCACACATACATCTCCTCCAAGCCTCCCAAGCCTAGTCGGAAGCAAACAGGACGTACAGGAACCTTAACCCACGTCGGTCGAACAGTCGAGAAAATCCAATAGCATATAATATATTTGTCAAGACCACAACCGCACAGGCCGGTCATTAAGACAATCCATATTTTACGCGATACTGCAAGGGCCCAAAATCATTCGACAGCCCGCCTCGTTTAGTTTCCCTATCACCGTTTCGAATTTGATCAAGGGGGCGACAATGCTTTTCTAGTCAAAGTACTCTAGGTTTCTTGACGTATCACCGTCATCACCCTCCCCTATCACAATCACTTACCTGAATATCCGTAGATAAACAGGGTATCTTCCTCTCCACTACTTCACACTCAACTCGCCGCGTTATGATTAATATCTTTTAATGTTTTATCAATGTTTTATTACTACCTTTTAACCCTAAGGTTCGGACGAGTCACCCTTGTACATCCCGTCGGTGAACCTCGACCTCTAATTATCCATCTTTCACACTAGTCTTTCCCAACCATACTTTGCTTAACTCATCAGGGCTCGGACACACGGGCATACCGCACACGTGGTCAGCACAAGCTCAATTTTGAAAACGCAAAATCTAATTAGATGCACATCGGGAAGTTCTACTATCACATGTCCCTCATATCCACAACAATTTATTCTTTTCAATTCACTTTTGCACCAGTCCAATTTTCTTTCTTTACTTCTCCTTTTAACTATCTTTTCCTCATGACCAAACTGAGCCTTTATCAACTCTTTCATACTCCTCATGACCTTTCATGCGTCCTCACATCATCATCTTTAACCCATCATTAATCAAACAAAGCAGTATAATAATATAACATGATTACTCCTCAATTTCAGATAAAAGTTCAACAGGTATAGAGCAACATGTCATATCATTTCATCATCATAAATAGCATCATGTCATAACATCATAAGAAAAAGGGATGTCTTAGTCCTGCGTATCGGTGGCCAAACATACACACCCAATTGCCACTATACGATTGACTCTTAGACCCCACGTTCCGACTTTTGAGATGGCTAGGAACAGCTTAACATTTTACCTAAAGATCACAGTGTCTTAGGGAGCCCCTCTCACCTCTTGTCCAACTTGCATGATCAGCAAATCGCTGCAAGTCCGTCCGACTGACAGCAGCTCCGAACTCCCGATCTCCAGATCCCTTGCTTAAAATAAGACACAAAATTAATACACGGCTACCTAAATAATATTCATGCTTAATCACTAAATCGTTTTTCGAAAACGCGTTTTACTTCTTATCGGGTAATCACACAGAATCTTCACTTTATTTTCAAATTAAATACAACCTTTGAGTATACTTTAAATACTTCAAAATCATTCTAAAATGAGCAGTAAAACATTTTAAAACAAATTAAATTGTTGCTGGTCCGTTCCGGACAGCCAGCTAGTTTCAACCCGAAAACATCAAAAAACGTCACTTTTTCATTCCGACTTTTCTCTAAACCAAGTACCCTTGAAAACTCAACATTAAATCAATTGAAAACATTGTTAGAGGTGAAATACAAATTAAATCAACGCTGGAAAGCAGTGAAACGACTCAAAATCACTTTTGCGGAAAATCCGAAAACACCGTAAAATCATACTTTAGTTTGTCCAATACTTTGCAACAAAATAAACACTTAAACAATTCCTTTATAGAACACAACACTATGAAATACAATAGGGCATCAGCTAGGAGTTTGAAATTTTAAAATACAAATCATTCCTAAAATCAATTATTTTTCAAAAGCTTTTCACAAAACCAAACAAAACACCGTAACGAATAATTTAACTCATTTTCCTTTACTTTCTTTAACACACGAATAATCCAAGACAAGGAAATACATATCCACACAATTTATCATGCATCTCATAAGATAATTCAATTAGCTTACATTACTTAAGGCAAAATTTCTTAACTTGGGACTAAACTCTTAAATTGAAATATAACAACAAACAACCAACGTACAAATTCATTTTCATATATTCTAAACACGACTTCAAACTTTACTTATTTAATTATTTCAAAACATCATATTCTACACACAAAGTCCAGCCATGTCACATAGGAATGCACAAGAGTTCATAATTGTTAGAAAGTACTCAAAGGGGTTTTATTCAATTACGAGAAAAACACAAGAAATAAAATCCAAAACTATTTCAAATCAATTGGTTTAAAGCTAAAAATTTCCAGAATACTAAAACACATATTCAAGTTCATCATGTAAAATTTTCAAGCCATTTGAACATTCAGAACCTAAGTTTCAAATCAAATTTCACACAAAAACCGAAACATAACTGTGCTGACCTGAAGCAGAATGGCATTGATTAAAAATAGAAAACCAACTCCGAATTAAATGAAACTTGGTACAAACATTCCTTACACAGTCAAGGCCATCTCATAAAAATTTAATATTATTTGGAGTAGTCTAAGTCACACTTTTTTTAATTAATTTTATTACTAATTCTGAAAAAATCTGCACCAATGTACTCATTGTTTTTCAATTGGTAAAAATATCAAACCAACTCCAAATCACCTCAAATTTTATAGAGGGTCACACGACATGTCCAGGAAGATTCCATAAAAATTTCAAGCCATTTAGAGTAATTTAAGTTCAAAAACTTTCTTTAGGTTTAACCCGAAAAACTTATTTTTCCGAAATCGATTTCACACAAATGACTCCATTGAAAGTATCAAATCAATTCCAAAAATCTTATGAAAATTTAGAGACACTAATTTTTACATTATTAAAACATTGGCTAGGTCATGAAAGCATTGGTCTTGTGCAAAAATCTTTTATCCGACTCTTTTGCAAAGCAAACCACAAGTTTTTCATAAACAACTTAACCAAACAAAATTACATTTAGAATACCAAAACAATTCCAAACCCTCTTTAAATTTCCAGAAAACATCTAATTAGCATAAAAAACATCATGCTAAATTCTCAAGGAAATCCAATCGATTTTCATTTAAACCTTTTTGCATGAAAATGACCCTTTTCCCAAAAATTTCCGCACCATTACACACAAACATATTCCATATAAATTCTTATCAATTAGCCCCTTTACAATTCAAATCATCCTCTACACACTTACTAACACATAATCAATCACACTTTTCATTAAACAAATAAGTTTCTTTGAAACATTTTCATACACACATTTGGTTTCATAATCAAAACAATTCCTCAATTTAAAAACTCAACTCAAGTACTAACACAATTCAAAGATTAAAACCAAAGTTCAATCATTTATTTTTCTCTTGCATTACTCGGCCTAAACATTTACAATCAAAGGAGAAATGCTTTTAAATTTCAAAACTTATTAGTTTCAAGTAACTTCCAATAAGAGTTCAAACCACTTTACACATGTACCAACAATTAGTTTACCATTAACAAGTACATTTTGATAAATTTGTCATGCATAAACAAATCGACTTAATTTCCTCCTTAACCTAACTTGGCCGAAATACACACATAGCAGCTTAGGGAATTTACACAAATTAATCAACACATATAAAAAACTTAAAAATTATCAAGGAACATGAAAAATCAACATGCATGAAGAACAAAAGAATTTTCTTTTATTTTTCCCCTTGGCCGAATCATGCACATGGACAAGGTTAGAAATTTTTTGCACAATAAAGCAACATAATACACATAGTTCAAGATCAATAAAAATAAACCCTTATTCTTTCATCTCAAACATAAACCAAGTCATTTAAACAAAATAAAATCATTTAGGTAAAAACCAAATGAAAACCGTATGGGTCTCCTTTATTGAGGCATGTTCACTTAATTTTAACATCAAATTTTTGTAGAGTAAAGCTTGGGAAGTAGAAATGATCAAAGAAAACCAACATGTATGAGGATAACAATTTATTCACTTTACTTTTCCTTCTTGGCCGAATCATTCATAAAGAAAATAGGAGAAATTTCAACAAATAACTCATTACAATAACAATACCAAAAATTACTCTTGTTTTATGATTATTAATCCAATTAACAAAACAAAAATCACTTGGATATGAAAAAGGGGATCAAAACCGTGGCATGAAAAAGGAAAAGAAAAAAAAATTTTGCAACCCAACAACACATAGTCCATGAACATACTAAATCAATCCATACTCAAGCATGAAACACAATCAAAAATCAAAAATCATTTTAAAAAAATGGGGGTCAAAAGCGTGAGCTTTTCGTAAGCCATGATGCATGTTTATTCAAACTCTTAAAACTTAAATCTTTGTAAATTTAAAGCATATAAATCATAGAGAGACAAAAAAACTCAACATGCATCAAAAACAAAACTTGTTTCCTTTGTTCCTTTGCTTTGGCCGAATCACATACATAAAGAAAATGGAAAAATTTCAACAAAACAAATCATTACATCAACAACATCAAAGATTACTCTTGTTTCCTTATCATAAATCAAAATTAAAAACAAAAATCCCATGAACACAAAAAGGGACCGAAACCGTGAAGCTTCAAATAGTGGATGCATGTCCATTTTCCAACTAAAAGCTTAAATCTTTAGTCATTAATATTTGAAAAGTGAGGATCTTTCATAAAAACAAACATGCATTAACATACTCTAAACAAATCAACAACTTTTTATAAATATATGTATTTGAACCAAAATGAAAGAAATAACATAGAATAGAAACCAAGCAAGACGATCATTACCTAAAGGAAGATCGAAGAATAGGTAAGAAGGATCCAAAAGCCCCTTCCTTTCTTCTCCTATATGTGATGTTCCGAGGTCGGAGGAACCACATGAGGTGTTTGGGGGTTGTTGCAGCTGACGAGGGTGACCCCGGTCCTACGTATCCCATGAGAGGGGAATCAAGCCGCACGTAGTTCTTAGGTTTATAGAGACATACCTTAGCCCCTAGGGAGAGGGGGATATATATAGGAGAGTGAGGAGAGGAAGCCCTAGCTTGGTTGGGTTGGGCCTGTTGGGAGGCCCCTAAGCCCAGCCAAGTAAGGTCCACCACATAAGCCCCCCAGCTCGGCGAGACTTTGTGAGTCTCGAGCCGAGTTAGGAGAAAGAAGGCATAGCACTAAGCATCATAGCACTAAGTACCCCCCACCTTCTAGGAAGGGTTTGAGTACTAGTCCACAATCATGTGCTCAAGGCTAGCAAAGGATAGCAAGGCGGGTTAGGAGAAGTCGATCCGCCACATAAGCCCCCCCAGCTCGGGATGAGTCGTAAAGACTGTGCTGAGTTGAGGTCCTTTCTGCATCGGTCCAATCAGTGCTGAGTCGGTGACGAGGTAGGAATATACTCGTAGTCGAGGCCTCTTGCTCGGAAGAGTATCGATAATAGAGTTCTTCATGCTCGGATGATGACAGTAAAAGAGTAGCCCGATAAGGGATTCTTACACCTCTCTCATCGAGGTATGCCGAGAGTAAAACCTCAACTGGATCGTAACGTTCATCGGGGACGCTGTCGGCAAGATGCTCTCAACCGAGGTGTACACTCGATCCACAATGTACTCGACCGATGACTGAGTTATCGGGTAGCAATCCCCATTTCCACCTGTAGCCTCACCGATCTCGAGCGGGGAAGGGAACATCTCGAACCGGGTTCGCTCGGTGAGGAACATCTCGAACTGAGTTCGCTCGATGAGGCTCATCTCGAACCAAGTTCGCCCGGTGAGGAACATCTCGAACCGAGTTCCCGCGGGGGGATCCGCCACCAGCTCGGTGAGGAACATTTCGAGCCGAGTTCGCTCGGTGAGGAATGTAACACCCCAAATTTTCGTTCCCAATGTAATGAATATTTTGATTATAAAAAAAGTTATTTCATAATTATTTTCTATTTACTTTATAATTAAGTTAGAAGAATTAATTATGTAGAAGTATGAGTGCTCTTAGGGAATGGAAAATCTTTGGATAACAAGTATAATATGTAAGTTTTACATATTAATCCTTGAAGGAGGACCTAGAAGCAATATTAGGAAGATTTTGGAGGGAAGGGCATTAAAATAAATATTTTTGAAAAATTGGCAAAAATACTCGAGTATTCCTGGAAACACTCGAGTAATCGAGTCAGTGGAGAACTCGTTAGTGCGTTTGATGAGTCAACACGCGACGATTCTCTTTCGTTGACACGAAAACACACCCAGAACACGTTATGGAGTATCGTGGCGAGCTGCATGATCATTAGAAGGGTCTATATAAACTCATGGTTGAAGGAAATGGAGGATTTTGGTCGAATTTCTCTGGAAACATCAACTTAGGGTTCCTAATTTCGGGTCTTGATTACTCGATCGTGTTTAAGAGTGAATTTGAGTGTAATACACCATTGTAAAGCTCACATCATGAGCTTTACAAAGATACAAAGATTGTGAGCTGAGTGTCTGTGTGAAAGGAGAATCAAAGATCGAAAGCAAGGGTGTTTTTGCTGCCAAAGTTGGAAGCTGAAGTCTGGAGCTTACTTCCAGCTTTGATTGTGGTAAGCTCACGAACCCTGTGACCCTCAAATTCGTTCATACCTCTAGTTTAAGTTGCAGAGAATCAATCCTAACCATTTTCCCTAATTTCTAAAACGTTTTTGCATGTCAAAATCTCTGGTCTTGGTACCCTGCTCATATATGGTTGCATGCAAAGGGTTTTTGAGGATTAGCATTTCCAGCCAATTTCTCTGCAATCTCAGTGTTGATTCACGACTTAGAGGTAAGGGTGAAGCTTCTAATTCACTAGAATAAGTTTAAATCATGTGAAATTAGGATGAGAGTCAACCAAAGACTCTATGGGCATAGTTTGAATTAGGTTTGAGGCTTGGAGGCCTTTCTGGGTTCAAATGTTGGTTTGGACATGTTTGTTAGGTCACATGCAAGGTGTACCAAAGCTGTAATTGTGATAAATATACCTAGAATTGAATTTGGTATGTCAAGTTGTGAAAAAATGGATTTTATGCATAATGAATGATATTCTGTGATTCAGTGTTAAATGTTGTTAATTCTATATTGGAACATGTTTAATATGTGTAATATAAGCTATGTTGATCATTGGCTTGGACTGGAATGGGCTATAATTGGAAATGGTATGTTAAAACTCAAATTTCAATGTTGTCTGTCTGCAAACACTCGAGTGTTATGGATGATACTCGAGTATTTCGCCTATTTTGGAAAATTAATTTTCTGGAAAACTCAAGAACACTCGAGTATTCATGAAGAACACTCGAGTATTCTGATGAATTTTGAAATGTATTTCTGGAAAAATGATGAACATTCGAGTCTTGTAAAGAACACTCGATTATAGGAATGAATCTTAAAAATCAATTTCTCTGGAAACGAAGAACACTCGAGTGCCATGAAGAACACTCGAGTATTTTGGTAAAACTGAGGAACACTCGAGTCCAGGAGAGTTCACTCGAGTCTTTTTGGATCAGGGACAGAAAAACAACTTTCTTTTTAACATACCTGATGTATTGTCGATTAAGATCAACTCTGCTTATGGGGGAAAATATCATGTTCCAATAAAAGAATTGGGAAGTTATTAACAACAGTTTAATTCACTGAAGGAATAATATTGGATGCACATAATAAGATTATTGGTTAATCTTAGCATTTAATTTTATGTGCATACATGCATGGTGAAAGGTTGGGGATAATTCGGTGGTGACTGGCTCGATGACACATTTTGGTAATGTGGGCAGCATTTGGGAATGCTGTTACGTCTTGGTGATGTTGTGTGCACACTATCCGAGCAGTTCCACAATACATGTTGGTCATGTATGCGAATTACTGGATTGAACGTTCAATGGACAATGGAAATGGGAGACATGCATCATTACACATAATTAATGGGACTATAATGTATGGATTACATTTGTTCATTTGCAATTGCATTGGATATTTGGAACTTGCAATTATTACGTGCCTTATTTACTCTTATTCGATTATGTGAATTATATTGCTTACCCCTTTATGCCCATATAGGTGATGGCACACTATCTAGCTTGCATCGAGTTGTGCCCGCTCCCTAGTGGAGTGTGGTACTACGAGGACCACAGAGCCACATTCGAGGGTGACACCTCTACCTCACCCCAATCCCTTGGCTCGTGTCCGTCCTCGTAGGTTCCGCATCCCTATTATCTATACTTTGCATGTACCCCCTTTTTATACCTATCATGGACCACCCCCGACTCGACCAGCTCGTCGCTTTCATTCTTTTCGTTTTAGAGCTGCTACTAGATCTCACCCCTCTGCTTCTCCTGTGATTCATGAGGAGACTCCTATACCTAGTCCGATGAGTCCGGTTCATGGGACTCCTTCAGCTGACCCTGTGCCCAGTGGTTGGGCACCCACTCAGTCGGATGAGGTAGAGGAGGACCCGGAGGAGGGTGAGAGTGTGGGCGAGCCAGTCGAGCACTCCACTGGGAGCCAGTGGGGAGTTGGGGATCCACCAGGTGATGCATAGTATAGATGATTAGGATGTGGGACGGGTGGAGCTGCTGCTGGAGACTCTGGAGACTCATGCTATGGAGGAGGATCACTGGACCACTGCTGGGATTTCACATTTTGCTCTATATATATATTGTATATATTTTTGAGGGATCTCAGTGAGGTGGTCTTATCTTTTGGTCTTATGTTATGGACTTGTATTTTGTAAAAGCCTGCTACCTCGACTTTGACTTGGATGTATGTTGGTACTTTTATATTATGACATGGATGGTTCATACTTATATATATATATATATATATATATATATATATATATATATATATATATATATATATATATATATTTCTCTATATAAATGGCATGAAATGTGAATTATCAAGTCAAAGTCCCTATTTTCCGCTAACTCTGATAATTATGTTATTTCACTCTATTAAATAATGATTTTATTACTGAGTTGGGAGAATTTTAATAGTCAGTGATGAATACCCAATTTATGCATAAAAGAATTACTTTCACGAAATCTTTACAAAAAGAATTTTCATTACTCCTCTATTCACGCAAGTCCATATACTCTATTCAATAAACAATAGAGAAACTATATTTTAACATGCTATGGAAGAGAGTGTTACACTTTTATGGTATCAGAGCATAATGGTCCTGATTTTTGATCCTCTCAAGCATAGTCTGCCGGAAGATGCTACAGCTGGGTAAAGTTCTTAGCTATTTGATTCATTTCATATAGCCTTAGTTCTATTAGTAACTGTTTAGAATAGAACTAGATAGATTTCAATGTCTAGACAAATCTTTAACGACCTAGGTCCATAGTGCAGGCTCACTATGGCATCGCGATATAGAAACCATACGAACGACCTGCTAGAAAGGATTACTACAGTGTTAGAGAATTTGCAGCAGAATCAGCATTAGCAACACCAACCTCAGCCCGCTAATCCACCTCCCGTGGGCACGGCTGCCACAGAAGCCAAAACTTTGTCGGATTTCAGGAGCTGCAATCCCTCAAAGTTCGCTGGTGGATTTAAACCGGAAGAAGCTAACAAGTGGATCCTGGAGATGGACAAAATCTTCAGAACTTTGGAGTGCTCCGACGCGCAGAGGATAGTGTATGCTGTTTTCATGCTAGAAGGCGAGGCGGAACATTGGTGGAATCATACTGCTCAGTTACTTGCTCATGAAGGAAGAGAGGTAACTTGGGAAGTATTTATGGAGGAATTTCTCAAAAAGTATTTTCCTGATGGTTTAAGGAGGAAAAAGGAGGTTGAGTTCCTACAACTCAAACAAGGCAGCATGAGTGTGGGTGAATATTCTGCGAAATTTGAAGAACCGATGAAATACTCCCCTTACTATCAGATGAATCCGGACGAAAGGAGCAAGTGTATCAAGTTTGAGGGAGGACTGAGACCCGAATTAATGCCGGTGTTCAGTTATCAAAAGATTCAAAGCTTTCCTACGCTGGTTGATATGTGTAGGATGTACGAGGATGATAAAAAGGCGGAGATAGTACAGATTGTGGAAGGAAAGAAGGAACATCTGGGATATGGTCCACAAAGGCGGAAGGGGCAGGATCACCATCACAAAGGTCCTTATTCTCATAAGAACAAGAGAAAAGGCAAGGTGTCGGATGATTGCAACACCTCTTACAATAATGCTCCTTATTGTGAGAAATGCAGGCGTCATCACTTTGGCAAATTTTATTGGTCTCATAGTGGGTGTTTTAACTGCGGGAAACCTGGTCATTTTTCTCGCGATTGCAAGGAACCACCCAAGAACACTCCAAGAGGATCTATGGACAAGCCAGTAAACCAAGGTCGAGTTTTCACCCTTAGTGGTGCCGAAGCGAATCAGACTCATGATTTGCCTATTTATATGTGCTAATTGACAACTTGATGTATGTATGTCTATCAAATATGTTTCATGTTATGAAAACCATGTGATAACATGCTTAGTGGTAATTAATGATATGAGCTATGTGTGACTTGATGAGAACATGAATGAGGCATGTGTATGTTTGATTGTGTAAATTGATTTATTAATTATAAATGTATGCTATGTTCTGATATGGTTATTAATGAATGTTGAATTAGTGCATATATGTGGTGATTTTGAATATTTAATTGAAAAGGATAGGAGTGAGTGAGAATTGGATTAGGTGGTATCTCTTAAAGGAGAATTTAAGAAAACAACTTAGGGAAATAGAAAATGTTAATAGAGGTGAGATTGAGCGATTGCAGGGAAATAGGAAATGAGTAGGGGAGAAGAGAAAAAGAGGAAAATGAGAGAAATAGGAAACCTTTTAGAAATAGTAGTGAGTGATTCTAGGAAAGGAAATGATTAGTTAGTTGAGAGGAAGAAAAGAGGAAAATAAGAATAGGAGAAAGTGGTGTTAGGCGAGGGCGGATTAAAATTGAGAGAAGAAAAAGAATAAAAAGGAAAGAAAAGAAAGGAAAAGAAAAAGAGTATTGGTATGTGGTTTGGATCCTAGAAGACACACGGTGGGGTGCAATAAGCCGGGTGCGCAACACCTGCAGTAAGCCGCGAGCTGCTCCGTGTGCATGGGTTGAGTAAGACGTGCGGCCTGCGGGACCGTACGCATCGGTAAGCCGGCACCGCAATGGGTCACAGTGGCAAATTCGCATAGCCAAGGATTTTGTGGTAATTCAGGACGCGTAAGTCATGCTCCCGGGTGCAGGATGACGTAAGCTGCTTGGGAAGTGTGCAGGGGAGCCGCTCGGGTCTGCCTTCGGGCGCGCTGAGCCGTAAGTCGTTCCCGGAATGGGACGCAATAGTGAAACCACAAAGATCCAGAAAAAGGAAAAAGAAATCGTAAAGAATGAAATAAAAAGGAAAAGGAGAAGAAAGGTGAGAAGGTAATGAATGAGAGGGAGAAATTAGAAAGGGGTATTGGAATTAGTTAGTTAGTGTAACCAGGAAGAATGTGAGCGGAAATAGGGGTGGAAGTAGAGTTGAGGGTATTAGTTCTTGTGAGAGTTAAGTGCTAAGTGGACGGAATTAGAATAGGAACTGACACTAGTTAGGGAGTACTAATAATTGGAGACGATTGTGTTTGTAGTGAATAGGTGATTGGGTGTGATTATGATTGTATTATTTGACTAATTGCTAAATGTGTGTGACTTGGCTCGTATTATGCTTTACTAGTTTGTGCAATTCTCACCCTTACAACCACCACAGGTACAGGTAAGGAGCATAGCTGATTGCTAGGCCGAGCAGGAGCACACCTCCCTACGGGAAGTGTTAGTTGTTGGGTTATTGTGAGTTTGAGTTGCACCGGACCATATGTGGAATATTATGTATTTTAAAAACTTATTATTTAAAGTATTTTAAATCTCAGGTGTATATTTGATGGCCCGGGTTCTTTAGTTAATTCTTGAAAAACTAAGTATTTTCATCTTAGTATTTTATCCCCGGATATTGGGAGAAGAATTAAATTATATATGTATATTTATCCTGGATGTTTGGACAGGTAATAAGTAAAAAAAAACTATATTTTGGGAAAGTCGGAAAAACAGAGGAGACTCTGTCCGATCTTCTAGAAAAAATAATTAACAATGTTTTGAAAATTATAGTACACTTCAAATATAAAAAGAAATTTTTAAGTCCTGAATTTTATATTAAGTAACAAATCCTATTTTAATAAGTAAATTCATAATAAATATTTTATAAAAAGTAGGGTGTTACACAGCGCAGCAGCTTGTCAAAACCTAAAAGAAAAAAAATAAAAAAAGCTCTTCTTGTGGATGAAGGCAATCATTGCCTCCTCTTGCTCTATACTTATCTTATCCTTTTTCCCTTCTTTTTCTGTTCTTGACAAGTTAAATCTCTCTCTCTCTCTCTCTCTCTCTCTCTCTCTCTCTCTCTCTCTTTCTTCTTGATTTTGCTATTCTTGCTCCATCTTCCATAACCGGTCCAACCACAAAAGCTCCGATTTTTGAATGGTTCACCCGGTTTAGCACCGGTTTTCGGCAAAGACGGTTTCATGATAAGATTGGATCGAACATCTGCTCGGTTCATCGGTTTCTCGGTTGAACCGACCGAAGTCCGGTTTTTAAAACATTAGCTTACATCTTACTTGTACCATCTTCTTTATGTTTACTCATGGATTCTTTTATTGATCTTGCTTGGGTTCAGGATAGTTTAGATTTTTCAACTGAAAACTCTAAGGCACCATTTGGGGTGATTTTTAGTTTTTAGTTTTAAAATTTTAAAAAACCAAAACTAGTTTCCAGTTTTATAATGGTTTCAAATTTTTTTTTGGTTTTCAATATTCAAAATTATTTTCAAACTTATAATTTTTTAGTGCTCCTACCATGTTGTGCACCATCATAGACATCACCATCTTGTATACTATCAGGACTATTTAATAACAACTTCTATATGGTTGTTGTCATTATTAGTTGGAGGTGGTGCCGATCATTTTATAATGGTTGCAGTCTAGAGTGATGGTGATGCTTTTGTAGGATGGAGACTAGATAGGCAATGGTGGTCTTGGACGATTAGTGGTGACTGTAACACTTAGGTTTAATTACCCTTAAATTCCCCTTATTTTAAAATACGAGCTTGAAAATTCCATTTTTATTCTATTAAAATCCACCGTCAAACGGACAGAGTTTCGCTTGTTTATCGGACTTTTCCCAAAATGTTCACCTGATTAACACATTCAATTGCATAGCAACAGTAGCCAGCAGGGCTCAAAGTATAAAAATATGCATCATATAATTGCCCCATGGGCTCAACCCGGAAGACTTCAGTTTTCAAAGTTTTATCACAAACCAAGTATTTGGATCAAGAAAAGTTTCATAAACTATACCCCAAAAATAAAACACCCTAAGCCTCACTCAAAAATATAAACATCACATGTACAACAAAAAGAATATGTGAGGCTTAGGTGAGTGTGCATCTAAAACCCCATAACCCTACTCTCCCTGTGAGGGAGAGTAATCCTGCTCGACCGGTCCTGGTGTAAACTCCGACTCAGTACCTGAAAAATGGTAAGGAGGTGAGTATTACACAATAAAATAGGGAAGCAGTTTCTATCATGCTATACTGAATCACTAGGCCATACACAAGTAGTCAAATATAGTTCATACTACAAATTAAACACTCCAAAACAAAGACATACACATCCCATATCCCTTTAATCCATTTCAGAGATCACACCACAGGATTTCAAATTCTCTACATTATTATAATTCGTGTTCCATTTCATTCTTTAGGATATTTCTTAACATTGTACTTCACCTCCACACCGGAAGGTACCTCATACAATGGGGCCTATGGGTACTTCACCTCCAAACCGGAAGGTACCTCATACCATTGTACTTCACCTCCACACCGGAAGGTACCTCATACAAATTGGCCAGTGGGTACTTCACCTCCACGTCGGAAGGTACCTCATACCGTTGTACTTCACCTCCACACTGGAAGGTACCTCATACAAATTGGCCTATGGGTGCTTCACCTCCACACCGGAAGGTACCTCACACCACTGTACTTCACCTCCACACCGGAAGGTACCTCATACAGTTTGGCCGGTGGGTACTTCACCTCCACACCGGAAGGTACCTCATACCACCACTACGCAATTGTAAATCTTTAAATCTTTGAATTTTGTTTCCAAATTATCTCATTGGTTTCCAATCTCATGAATTTCATAATTCCATCATACCCTTATATTTTCACTTGCTAAAATTCCTCTTTTTCTTATTCCAAATCATCATGCTCATTACCATTCATAACTTCCAGGTTCCATATAATTTACCCATGTTCTACATTTAAATCAATTACCGAAATCACAAATTGCACATAACATCACATACCAATATCAATTCAATTATCAGAGTCACATTTGCACATATCATCACTTTTCAATATTCTTAAAGGCAAAATCATAGTTTATTAAATTATTGACTATCCTAGGGTTTCCTATCAAACTAACAAACATCTCCTAGCACCCAATATACACATAATACAACCTACCCCCTAGATTAAGGTAACACAAACCTCCTTACCTCAAACTCTTAGAGATAAAGAGATTTAGCTTGTTCTACACTTGAGTTCTTTCCACCCAAGGAGCCAACAACCATATGATGAAAACAAAACCTAGAATAGAGACACAAAAGGAAAAGATCATCATTTATGCCATGATCCATGCCAAAGCTTGAAGAGAAATAGAGCTTCATGGCTTAGAACTCTAAAACCACCATGGATTGTAGAGAGAGAAAGGGGAGAACGAATTTTAAGAGTGAGAAAGAGGAAACCCAATACTTAATACTTACTTGAAGAGGAGAATCACAAGATTTGTGGGTGAAATGGGTGTGGGGGCTCTTGTTTGTGCTTGATAAGTGGAGAAATCAAATGGGACCCCAAGAAGAAGAAGATGAAGTCGAACAATGGAGGGAGAGAGAGAAGAGTGAGTGTTGTTATTTTGGTTTGGAAGGCAAGTGAGTGGCTAAAAATTGATAACCAAAAAGGGAGATTCCAATTGAGTGGTGGAGAGTGCATCACGTGCACTCTCTCTCTCTCTTTTTTTTTGTACAGACCCTAAAATAATCGATTATCTTAACCTGATAATCGATTATTCCTTCAATGCAACATTTTTAGGGCTTTTCACCAGAAGCCTTGTAATCGATTAAAGCCCTGAAGATAATCGATTATAGCTCAAAATAATCGATTACTTCATATGAGATAATCGATTATAATTGCTGCAACTTTTTATTGTTTTCACCAGGGGCCTTGTAATCGATTACTGACCATCCAAGTAATTGATTATTTAGTGGAAAAGTCATATTTTGATGATTTTTCTATCCCAAAGTCATTTCCATAGGCTTTCTATCAAATCCAACTTGATATTCTACACAAAATCTCTTCCTAAACTTAACAATTCTCATAATAACTTGGAATAATTTAACATATATCATATATTTAAGTTGAGGATGTTACAACCCTCTCCCACTTACCCGAATTTCGTCCTCGAAATTCAGCTTTCCTCGAATAAGTGTGGATGAGATTGTCTGATATTTCTTTCCAACTCCCAAGTAGCCTCCTCCACATTGTTCCTGCTTCATATTACTTTCACCAAGCAAATCTCCTTGCCTCTTAACTGTCTCACTTGTCTGTCTTCAATCCTCACTGGCAACACCTCAAAAGTCAAATTCCCCTTCAAAGGCAAGTCATCTAATGCAACCACATGAGTAGGATCATGTATGTATTTCCTTAGCTGAGAGACATGGAATACATCATGAAGTCTAGCTAGATGCGGGGGCAAAGCAATCCTATATGCTACTGGGCCAACCTTCTCCAATATCTCATAAGGTCCAACAAACCGAGGAGTTAGTTTCTTGGACTTAATTGCTCTGCCGATCACAGTAACCGGAGACACTCTTAAAAACACATGATCTCCAACCTCAAACTCCAAAGGTCTCCTTCGCCTATCAGCATAATTCTTTTGGCGATCCTGGGAAGTTTTCATCTTGTTCTTGATCATTGTGATCTTCTCAGTTGTTTCTTTCACAATCTCAGGGCCTGTCAACAGATTCTCACCTATCTGAAACCAACACAGAGGCGTCCTACACTTTCTTCCGTAGAGAGCCTCAAATGGTGCCATACCGATACTGGAGTGGAAGCTGTTATTGTAAGTAAACTCCATTAACGGCAGTAATTGCTCCCAACTACCAGCCTGCTCCAGAACACATGCTCTCAACAAATCCTCAAGGGTTTGAATAGTACGTTCCGATTGCCCGTCTGTCTGTGGATGATAAGCCGTACTAAATTTCAGCTTAGTACCCAATGCCTCCTGAAGACTCTGCCAAAATCTGGACAGAACTCTCGGATCACGATCGGATACAATACTAGTAGGAACACCATGTAGTTTCACTATGTCCCTGATATACAACTGAGTCAACTTCTCCAGAGTGTACTTCTTGTGAATCGGAATAAAGTGGGCACACTTTGTAAGACGGTCCACAACCACCCAAACTGCATCACATCCTGCAGCAGTCCTAGGTAGACATGTCACAAAGTCAATAGCTATACTATCCCACTTCCACTCCGGGATGTCAAGTGATCTCAACAGACCACCAGGCTTTTGATGCTCAATCTTAACCTTCTGGTAAGTAAGGCAATGAGATACATGATCTGCTACATCAGTTTTTAACTTTGGCCACCAATAAATCTTCTTCAAATCTTGATACATCTTCGTTGCACCGGGGTGAAAATTCATTTTGGTTCGATGTGCTTCCCATAGAATATCCCTCCTAACTTCGAAATCCATAGGAACACATATCCGACCCCTAAACCGGATAATGCCATCAGAACCCTTCACAAAGTCGGGCTCTTCATTGCCCGCTGCCCCTTCTAAAAACTTTTGTAGCTCCTCATCACCAGCTTGTCTTTCCCTGATAAGTTCAATCAAATCATTGGTAACCTGCAACATTTCTAGAACAATGCTCTTCTCTTTCACTTGCATCTTCAAATTAAGGTCACTGAATTCCTGGATCAATTGCATCTCTTTCACCATCAAATTGCTGACATGCAAAGTCTTGCGACTTAGTGCATCATCCACTACATTGGCCTTGCCCGGGTGGTATTGAAGACTAAAATCATAGTCCTTCAGAAACTCCATCCACCTCCTCTGTCTCATATTCAATTCCTTTTGATTCGAAGAGATAGCGAAGGCTTTTGTGATCGCTGAAGACTTCGAACTTTGAACCATATAGATAATGCCTCCAGATTTTCAAAGCAAAAACTACTGCCGCCAACTCAAGATCATAAGTGGGATAGTTTTGCTCATGCTGCCTCAACTGCCTGGAAGCATAGGCTATGACTTGTCCTTGCTGCATCAACACACAACCCAACCCTTGTTTGGAAGCATCACAATAAACCACAAAGGATTGAGTTGGATCCGGCAAAATCAACACCGGGGAACTAGTCAATCGCCTTTTCAACTCCTGGAAGCTATCTTCACATTCTGGGGACCATTCAAACGGAACACCTTTCCGCGTGAGAGTAGTCAAAGGAAGGGCTAGCTTCGAAAACCCCTCAATGAACCTCCTATAATACCCAGCCATACCAAGGAAGCTTCTAATCTCGATAATGGACTTGGGTCTCTCCCACTTAAGCACTGCCTCCACCTTAGAAGGGTCCACTGCGACACCCTTCTCAGAAATCACATGCCCCAGAAAGTGCACTTCATTCAACCAAAAACTACATTTGGAGAACTTCGCATAAAGACACTTGTCCTTGAGAACTTGAAGCACCGTTCTCAAATGCTCTTCATGCTCCTTCGGGCTCTTAGAATAAATGAGAATGTCATCGATGAACACGATGACGAATGAGTCCAAGTACGGCCTAAAGATCCTGTTCATATAGTCCATGAAAATGGCAGGAGCATTCGTGAGACCGAATGGCATCACAACATATTCGAAATGACCATACCGAGATCTAAAAGCAGTTTTAGGAATGTCCTCCTCTCGGATACGGATTTGATGATATCCAGATCGGAGGTCAATCTTTGAGAAAACTGCAGCTCCCCGAAGCTGATCCAACAAATCATCGATGCGCGGGAGTGGATACTTATTCTTCACTGTCACCGCATTTAGCTGCCGGCAATCAGTGCACATCTGGACACTTCCATCCTTCTTTTTAACAAAGAGGATAGGAGCTCCCCACGGGGAAACACTTGGCCTAATGAATCCTTTGGCTAATAGCTCCTCCAACTGCTTCTTTAACTCTTCTAATTCTGGAGGGGCCATTCTATAAGGCGCTTTAGATATCGGGCCGGCACCAGGCATAAGATCGATGCCAAATTCTACTTCTCTAGCTGGAGGTAATCCGGGAATTTCAGCAGGAAAAACATCCGGAAACTCACAAACCACTGGGATTTTACCAATATTTGATGCTTCCTCATCATCTACAGCCGACACCGAAACTTGACAGAAAATTACTGACTTCTGACTACAATCAAGAAGGACACGGTTCTGGGACATCCAGTCCATGCCTAAAATAATATCCAGCTTGGTTAAGGGAAAACATATCAAATTCACTCGGAATTCCCGCTCCAAAACTCGAAGTGGGCAATCCAAGCATATCAATGATGTAACCACAGCTGAATTAGTAGGGGTAGAAACAGACAACTTAAATGGCATATCAACTGTATACAGTTTTAATCTCTCCATACAATTGACAGAAATGAAAGAATGCGTAGCTCCACAATCAAAGAGAATACCACAAGGAATACCATTTACTAGACCAATACCTCGGATCAAATCATCAGCTTTAGTCACCTCTTCTCCATCAAGAGTGTACACCTTTCCCCTTTGAAGTGGGTGGCCGTCACCAACCCTCTGCGCCCTAGTCACATTGGCCTCTTTCTTCACAGCATTCTTCGGGCAGTTAGTTGCAATATGACCGGGTTGCCCACATTTGAAACATGTGACACTTGGTTGATTCTAAGCCAAATTCCAACATATACCTCGGTGATGCCTACCACAGTGGGAACAAGGCGGAATAGGACCAGGTGAACTCCCCATAGGGCCTGCATAGGGGCCTGGTCGCTGCACCGCTCCCTTGCCCCTTATAGGACCACCACCTTTCTGCACCGTCTTGATTTTATCTTCTACCATCTTCCTCTTAAGCCCCTTTTCATAAGTGCTCGCCATGTTGACCAAACGGGCCAGATTATCAATATTGTGGTATTCGCAAGAGAGGCGAATATCAGTCCTGAGCCCCGACTCAAACTTGACACATTTACCACGCTCACTGGCATCCCGATAATCAGAGAATCGGATAAGATCTTCAAATATAGCAGCATAATCCCCAACTGACATGGAGCCTTGAGTCAGTTGGAGAAAGGCAATCTCTTTCTCCCTTCTCACGTCCTCAGGGAAATACTTTCCCAGAAAAGACCCTTGAATACTTCCCAAGAAACCACCGGATTGGCCGCCTTCAATCCCCTCCTCTGCTGGTCCCACCAATGCTCAGCTTCATTAGTTAACATAAATTCCGCCAGCCGGACATGTTGCTCCATTGGTGGTTGGATAGAGCGGAGGATCTTCTCGATCTCCTGGATCCATCTCTGGGCTCCATCAGGGTCATTTCCACCCTCAAAACGAGGTGGATCATTCTTGCGAAACCTCGTCATCCAGTCCACCTCTACTAGGGCTGGTTGCATAGCTGCTGCTGCTGCTGCGGCTGCTGCGGCTGCTGCGGCAGCTGCCATCTGCTCTCCCTGCTGTTGCTGCATCTGTGACAGATGCTCCAGGATGGCTGCAAGCCCATCGTTAGCAGCCCTTCTTCCAGCCATACTGCTTAGCCAAAGAGAGCAGACAAATAAGACTTAAATACTAAATGTTTACATAATACTATAATCATACTACTAAACTCCTAGGCTTTTACTATGAGCATTCATTACTTGCTAGGTGAGTAATCATGTGGAGTTTGCTTAACTCCAAGGCCGAGGAGAAACTGCTCTGATACCATAAATGTAACACTTAGGTTTAATTACCCTTAAATTCCCCTTATTTTAAAATACGGACTTGAAAATTCCATTTTTATTCTATTAAAATCCACCGTCAAACGGACGGAGTTTCGCTTGTTTATCGGACTTTTCCCAAAATGTTCACCTGATTAACACATTCAATTGCATAACAACAGTAGCCAGCAGGGCTCAAAGTATAAAAATATGCATCATATAATTGCCCCATGGGCTCAACCCGGAAGACTTCAGTTTTCAAAGTTTTATAACAAACCAAGTATTTGGATCAAGAAAAGTTTCATAAACTATACCCCAAAAATAAAACACCCTAAGCCTCACTCAAAAATATAAACATCACATGTACAACAAAAAGAATATGTGAGGCTTAGGTGAGTGTGCATCTAAAACCCCATAACCCTACTCTCCCTATGAGGGAGAGTAATCCTGCTCGGCCGGTCCTGGTGTAAACTCCGACTCAGTACCTGAAAAATGGTAAGGAGGTGAGTATTACACAATAAAATAGGGAAGCAGTTTCTATCATGCTATACTGAATCACTAGGCCATTCACAAGTAGTCAAATATAGTTCATACTACAAATTAAACACTCCAAAACAAAGACATACACATCCCATATCCCTTTAATCCATTTCAAAGATCACACCACATGATTTCAAATTCTATACATTATTATAATTCGTGTTCCATTTCATTCTTTAGGATATTTCTTAACATTGTACTTCACCTCCACACCGGAAGGTACCTCATACAATGGGGCCTATGGGTACTTCACCTCCACACCGGAAGGTACCTCATACCATTGTTTTTCACCTCCACACCGGAAGGTACCTCATACAAATTGGCCAGTGGGTACTTCACCTCCACGTCGGAAGGTACCTCATACCGTTGTACTTCACCTCCACACCGGAAGGTACCTCATACAAATTGGCCTATGGGTGCTTCACCTCCACACCGAAAGGTACCTCACACCACTGTACTTCACCTTCACACCGGAAGGTACCTCATACAGTTTGGCCGGTGGGTACTTCACCTCCACACCGGAAGGTACCTCATACCACCACTACGCAATTGTAAATCTTTAAATCTTTGAATTTTGTTTCCAAATTATCTCATTGGTTTCCAATCTCAAGAATTTCATAATTCCATCATACCCTTATATTTTCACTTGCTAAAATTCCTCTTTTTCTTATTCCAAATCATCATGCTCATTACCATTCATAACTTCCAGGTTCCATATAATTTACCCATGTTCTACATTTAAATCAATTACCGAAATCACAAATTGCACATAACATCACATACCAATATCAATTCAATTATCAGAGTCACATTTGCACATATCATCACTTTTCAATATTCTTAAAGGCAAAATCATAGTTTATTAAATTATTGACTATCCTAGGGTTTCCTATCAAACTAACAAACATCTCCTAGCACCCAATATACACATAATACAACCTACCCCCTAGATTAAGGTAACACAAACCTCCTTACCTCAAACTCTTAAAGATAAAGAGATTTAGCTTGTTCTACACTTGAGTTCTTTCCACCCAAGGAGCCAACAACCATAAGATGAAAACAAAACCTAGAATAGAGACACAAAAGGAAAAGATCATCATTTATGCCATGATCCATGCCAAAGCTTGAAGAGAAATAGAGCTTCATGGCTTAGAACTCTAAAACCACCATGGATTGTAGAGAGAGAAAGGGGAGAACGAATTTTAAGAGTGAGAAAGAGGGAACCCAATACTTAATACTTACTTGAAGAGGAGAATCACAAGATTTGTGGGTGAAATGGGTGTGGGGGCTCTTGTTTGTGCTTGATAAGTGGAGAAATCAAATGGGACCCCAAGAAGAAGAAGATGAAGTCGAACAATGGAGGGAGAGAGAGAAGAGTGAGTGTTGTTATTTTGGTTTGGAAGGCAAGTGAGTGGCTAAAAATTGATAACCAAAAAGGGAGATTCCAATTGAGTGGTGGAGAGTGCATCACGTGCACTCTCTCTCTTTTTTTTTGTACAGACCCTAAAATAATCGATTATCTTAACCTGATAATCGATTATTCCTTCAATGCAACATTTTTAGGGCTTTTCACCAGAAGCCTTGTAATCGATTAAAGCCCTGAAGATAATCGATTATAGCTCAAAATAATCGATTACTTCATATGAGATAATCAATTATAATTGCTGCAACTTTTTATTGTTTTCACCAGGGGCCTTGTAATCGATTACTGACCATCCAAGTAATCGATTATTTAGTGGAAAAGTCATATTTTGATGATTTTTCTATCCCAAAGTCATTTCCATAGGCTTTCTATCAAATCCAACTTGATATTCTACACAAAATCTCTTCCTAAACTTAACAATTCTCATAATAACTTGGAATAATTTAACATATATCATATATTTAAGTTGAGGATGTTACAGTGACGGTGGTAGTTTGAGCAATGATTAGTTGTAATTTTTCTGGTATTGGTAGAAGGAGAGATGGTTGAGGGTGATGAGGTGAAGATGTGGTTGTGGTGTTGTGATGAAAAGTGATAGTTGGGGTGGACATGGAGGTGGTGGTGGTGGCATTGAGAGATGATGATGGTTGAGGTGGTAGTGATGGTTGAGATGGCGGTGGTGTCATTGTGGGATGGTGGTGGTTGAGGTGGTAGTGATGGTCGCAATTAGTATTGGCAATTAGGGCACATGCCCGCGGGCCTCGCCCGCACGCTCGAAATTTTTTGCGGTCAGGGCATAAATTTTAGGCCCAATTTTTAAATTATGCCCGCCCGCCCGCCCGTTTTTTTTTTTTTTGCGGGCGGCTTGCAAGAGAAGATTCTTTAAAAAAAATTGTAGTTTTTGACTCACTTTGACTGTTTAAAAAAAAAATAAACTTCAAGATTTCTCTAATATCAATTAATGTACTTCATTTTTCTCCTACTTCTAATATCTTTTTATATCATTTAATTGAAAATTTGGGATCAATTGTATCAAGTTTTTTTTGGGGCTTTTTTTACATTGTTTAATTGATTTTTTGAAGTTTTTATTTTTTTTTAATTTATACGGGCCGCCCGCATGACGGCCCTGCCCGCATGTAGGGCGGGCAGGGCCTAGATTTTTGGTCCTAGAATTTTTAATGCCCGCTTGCCCTAATTGCCGATGTTAGTCACGATGGTGGTGATGATCATGTGAGGGTAATGGTTACTAGGGTGATCACTATGGTGATGGTGGTTCGAGTGGTAATGATTGTGACACCCTACTTTAATTATACTCCTAATTACCCATAGCTAATCGGTTACTTAAAAATTTCTTTCTTTTAATTCAATTACTTAGAAAATTCTCCGTAAAATTGAACGGAGTTTACTTTGTTTTTAGGATTTTCCAAAAATTAGTTTTTACCTGCTTAGCCTGTATCAAACATTTTCATAACATCAAAACAGTCCAATAACATAATTTGAAATATTTACAAGTCTTTGAATTTGTTTAGCTCCCAAAAGATTATATATATATATATATATATATATATATATATATATATATATACATACATCAAGTTTTCAAAATAACACCTAGGGACAATACATGGTCCACCCCTAACTACTTACACTCCACGGTCCACGGGGTGGAGTGTACTCCTGCTCGGCCAAGACTAGTGCAAGCTCCACCTCTGTACCTATAATAAAAATAGCAAGAAGGGTAACATTACACATAACTTAGAATAATAATTTCTACAAAAGTATAGCAATAAACTAAGGTAATACATTATTAATTCTTCCTACACTCTAACATAGCACTATGCTCAGTTTGCACAATAACCCTTAATACTTATTTGTAAATCCTTTATTCCTTAAATTATATTTTACCTCAATCACTAATTTCCCTTCCCGTTCTGTATGATGAATTATCAATTCCCTTATTCCTATCCGTTTACAATCTTTTATTCTTTTACTTATCCTTTAGCTAAACCTCAATTAATTCCATTTCTACTAACTTCCCTTGTATATATAAGTCACTTAAGCTATCCTAACTATTTCCAATAAACTTAAGTCTCTTTTACAAAATTAACTAAATATTACAATTATATCCTATTTATTCTCCTGGTCCTAAATCATTACTTATATCTATTCCACAGCACTCATCAATTATTACTATTTCTTCTATTTCCGAGTACTTCACCCTCCGCAAGGGTGCCTCATACCCGCTTCCTACCTATCCAAGTACTTCACCCCCCCGTGAGGGTGCCTCATACTCGCCTTCTACCTATCCGAGTACTTCACCCCCATGAGGGTGCCTCAAACCCGCCTCTATCCGAGTACTTCACCCTCCGAAAGGGTGCCTCATACGCGCTCCTATTCGAGTACTTCACCCTCGGTAAGGGTGCCTCATACCCGCCTCTATCCGAGTACTTCACCCTCCGAAAGGGTGCCTCGTACATTATTATTCCTAGGTCTTCACCCTCCACAAGGATGCCTCGTACATTATCATTCCTATCTCCTTTAGTTTCACTTTTCTTTTTACATTTTCTTTCTTATTCTTTTATCATACTTTCTGAGTTTCTATTTCTTTTCATTATTCTCACTCTATTATTTATCCTTAGTTATCTTTTATCCTCCTTATGAGTATTCAACTTTGTAGTTCTTCCCACTTCCTCATTTACTATCTACTTAATCAATCACTCCATTTCTGTCTATAAACATATACACTTATTCTTATAAAACTACAAATGGGTTCTTTCTCTTTTCACTTAATATTCCTTTTATTAGCAATATCAACTACCCTAAGGTTTAATATTCTACTTATTCCCCTACCCTTTGTCATCACTATAAACAATCGAGAACCTATTCCCTAAGTCAAGGTAATACCACCTCCTTATCTCAAACGAAGAGAAAAAGAAAGAGAGAAAGAGAGAGAGAGAGAAAACCTCAAGTCCTAACCCTTTCACCTTAGCCTTAGAACCTTAGAACTTGAACTTTATTAGTTTCGCGGGAGGTTCTACAATGCTCACTGCTGAGTTTGGTTTTCAAAATGGGACAGTAAAAAACTATGATAAAAAAGTGAAATTAGCATGGTAAAAAAAATGATGGGTAAATATGACTTATGACACTTGAAGAACCGGTTTCATTAATAATTTGCAATAAGCCCCCTAATTTTCACTTTCCTCTTCAGATCAATCTAGGGCAGCAGCTTCTACTTCTTCTTCGTTGCTTCAGTGTTCTTCTTCTTCTTCTTCTTCTTCTTCTTCTTGGCGTTGTTCGCAGTAATCGTTCCTCGCAGTAATCGTCCCTTCTTCTTCTTCTTCTTCTTCTTCTTGGCGTTGTTCGCAGTAATCGTTCCTCGCAGTAATCGTTCCTTCCCTTCACTAATTCCTCTATGCGGTTGTTCTTGTTGTTCGTGGTTGGGGTTTGTTTCTTCAGGTTGGTAATTTTTCTTTCTTCTCTGTTGTTGTTCTTCTTTGTTGTTGGTTAGACAAAAAGTTGGACTGACATTAAATTAGTGTAATACTGGGTACTGAGATACGGTGCAAAAAGTATACAATTACTTGGAATAATTTTAAGTATCCTATTGCCACTGAGCTATAGTATGTCTTCTAATTCATTGTTGTTGATTTGCTTGCAGATAACATTAACATCTGTAGTAGAGATGTCACCGTTGGGTTGGAAAGGGAGATAAAATTGTCAATATTGATAATAATTACATGGATCTGCTGCTTTGTGCAACCTATGAAGAAATTAATGATCTTCTTGCGGTTGAAAATCAGAAATTGCCAATTCACGAGAGTTTAGAGGTTGTTATCTTCCATTTGAAGTCTTATGTATAGTTATGTAGCTGTATTCCGGTATAGATGTGCTGATTTTGTTTTGTTTTCAGCGTGATGTGTTTGTAGCAGGGCTTCGACAGGAAATAGTCAATAATGGTGAACAAGTGTTAAATCTCATTAATGCAGGGGAAGGTTTGTAGTTGTATGTTCATATTATAATTTTCTGTCAAGTCGAAACATGCATGGTTTATTTAAGTTCAAAATTGTTCTTTGATGGTTTTACAGTTAATAGGCACTTTGGTGAGACAAACATGAATGTTAGGAGTAGCAGATCGCATACAATATTTAGAATGGTATGCCTTTCAATATTTTTTTATTTGCAACACATGAGTATTATAGAATGTCTTTCCTAGTAAAAATACTCCTAAAGTCCTAAATGATATGCTTGTTAATCAAATATGCAGGTGATTGAAAGCAAAGGGAAAGATTTGAATTCTACTAACGATTGTTCAATTAGTGATATTGTTAGAGTTTTAGTCTTGGTTGGTATTATTTTTTTCTTCCATCTTTCTTTTGAGAATATCTTGCAAGTAAGTTGCATACTTATTGTTGAGGTTTTGGAATTAGAATTTAGTAGATCTAGCTGGCTCTGAAAGGATTGCTAAGACTGGAGCTGACAGAGTACGCTTAAAAGAAGGAAAGTATATTAACAAGAGTTTGATGGTTTTGGGAAACGTTATTAACAAACTCAGTGAAGGTTCAAAGCAAAGGTATGTGTTGTTTTTAGCTTGACTTTGATGCACCATGAGTGTAAACACCATCTATATTCTACAATTATACGAGAGTCAAACATTGACCTCTATCATTTTTTTTGGGCAGGGTGCATATCCTTTATCGTGATAGTAAATTAACTCGTATTCTCCAACCTGCTCTTGGTGGTAATGCCAAAACATCCATCATTTGTACCATTGCACCAGAAGAGGTAGAGGCTGTTGTTTCAGTTTTGTATTACTCTTTTCATCTTTAGTGATCAATACGTAATTTTAATTGCCAATGTTTGTCAATCCATTTAGATTCACATTGAAGAAACAAAAGGAACTCTTCAGTTTGCTAGTAGAGCCAAACGCATTACAAATTGTGTTCAAGTGAATGAGGTCTGCGTATTTTCAGTGCATCAAGCTTACTATTCTGTCACTGTATTTATTTTTATTTTCTCATTTTATATGTTTGATATTGTTAAATTGTTTTTTCACGATGGTCTTCACTAGTATTACTTGATCCAGGCTTATGGGTGTTTGTGCTAGGTTCAATGAATTATGAAATGCTTAAAATTCACATTAACCTGTCGATTTTCACCATTCAGATCTTACAGGGCATGCATTTTTAGCTTTTTGGACCATTGCTTTCTTAAATATGTACAATTTTGAAGAAATATTAAAGCATTTCATACATACCAGTAAAATTTCTCCATTCTGTCACAATGCCCGCAGTCTATATTATGTTGCTCAGTGCCTGAAGATTCACACGATTAGATATTCTAATGTCTATGCAACTAACTATTGGAGGAGAAAATATCGAACTATGAATTTTGAGTCTTATTACAAGGCTTACTCAAACCAAATTGTATATATGACAGAACAAGATAATGGACTAGGCCTAGCATTCTCAAGATTTTATTCATTGTGTCAGGATTTATTATGATTTTTTATAATAATGAACCTTCATTGTCTTCTCAGCTATATGCATATATGATTTGCCTCCACTTACATGTTGGTACTTCATTTCTAGAACTTTTCTGGCCAAATCTGTTTCATGATGGTAGGATTTTTTCAGATTTTGACAGATGCAGCCTTGTTAAAGCAGCAACAGCTAGAGATAGAGGAGCTACGTAAGAAACTTGAGGTAATCTAATGATAATTTTTGCATTCAAGTAAGACAATCTTACATGATGACAATTCATGCATTCAAGTCGGATTATCTTACATGATGACAATTTTTATATAGGGATCCCATGCTGAGGTGGTTAAGCAAGATATTCTTAAACTCAGGAATGAGCAAGAGATCCCATGTTGTTTGGGCCTTTGGGGCATCTGAGTCTGAATAGGTTGGAGCAGATGGTTCCTCATTTTTCTTAGTTGTAGTCTTTCGAGTGAGTTGTGTCAGCTTGGAAAACATGTTTAGGTATCCTTTCCAGGTAGTGCCAATAAATGAACTAAGTCTCCTTTTGATATTGTTCATTCTTATGTTTGGGCCTTTGGGTCCTAATTGTGTACCCTCAATTTGAGAGCATAGGCATTATGCCACTTTCATTGAAGATTTTTAAAGATGCACTTGGATGTTTTTGATGGAAGAACATCATGAATTCTTCAATATTTTTCAAACTTTTCGTTCTGTAATGAGGAGTCAATTTGGGAAAACCATCTTTCATGCAATCACATGACATTTTTTTACATCAATTCTGTTGTTCTCATATAGCTCACAAAATAGTATTGTTAAGCAAAAACATTGTCACAAAATAGTATGTGTTAAATTTTTTTTGTAAAAGAGTACATACTTCAAGACTGAGAAGTATGTCTTAAATTTTTTTTTTGGTAAAAGAGTACATACTTCAAGGCTGACAAGTATGTGTTAAATTTTTTTTTGTAAAAGAGTACATACTTCAAGGCTGAGAAGTGTGTGATAAATTTTTTTTGGTAAAAGAGTACATACTTCAAGCATGAGAAGTGTGTGTTAAATTTTTTTTTTGGTAAAAGAGTACATACTTCAAGGCTGAGAAGTATTTTTGGTAAAAGAGTACATACTTCAAGGCTGAGAAGTATGTGTTAATTTTTTTTTGGTAAAAGAGTACATACTTCAAGGCTGAGAAGTATGTGGTAAATTTTTTTTTATGGTAAAAGAGTACATACTTCAAGGCTGAGAAGTATGTGTTAATTTTTTTTTTGGTAAAAGAGTACATACTTCAAGGCTGAGAAGTATATGTTAATTTTTTTTTTGTAAAAGAGTACATACTTCAATGCTGAGAAGTATGAATTAATTTTTAGCCCCTACGTCTCTACCAAGACGTAGTTTTTGTAAATAATTATAACACCTACGTCTATGTTTTGACGTAGGTATTAACAACCCAAGACACAGACCGTCTACCTGTTTCTACCTTCTTCTTCAACCGACACAGATTAGAAGGCAACCCCTACGCCGAATATAGGACGTACGATAGACTTAATTGTGAAAAGCATCCTACGCCACATCTTGGAAGGCAACCCACGACGGGAACGATTTCAACAGAGAAGACGACCCCAGGGAAGAGGAGCAGCGCCGGCAAGGGAACCCACGATGTAACACCAAAATTTTGTAACGAATAATAAACGATAAACGTTTGAAAATTGAAACATAGGACTTTAAATTTTCTTTTATAAATCAGAGTTCACAAAATATCGTTGGGGGCTTTCATTTACAATATAATAAAATACACGTGAGTTCCTTTCTTTCGACTGATCCGCTGAGCACTCTGATCTCCAAGCTCCTTTGCTCAAGTACCTAAAATGTTAACCACATAAGGGTGAGACCTTTTCACAACACATTGAATCATAGGATAGTAAAAAGGCACATAATAATAACTCAAGTATCATAATCAAACCAAGTCATGAATAACAAAATGCTTCCCATTTAACAAATTATTCAGTAATAACACATTTAATTTATTCTGACCATCACCTCAAACCAGAGGCCAATGAAACAATCTTAATCATCATAATTGGCACCTCAAAACAGAGGCCTAAAATATATTCCTTATTTAAATTATGTGTCCCTCAGGTCAGAGGTCAACACCCAATCATTATAATTCATTTTGTGTCCCTCAGGTCAGAGGTCAACACTTAAGCATTTTATTCATTTTGTGTCCCTCAGGTCAGAGGTCAACACTTAAGCATTTTATTCATTTTGTGTCCCTCAGGTCAGAGGTCAACACTTAAACATTTTATTCATTTTGTGTCCCTCAGGTCAGAGGTCAACACACTATCGTACTTCACCTCCACGCAGGAAGCTACCTCATACATTTGGCCTATGGGTACTTCACCTCCACATAGGAAGGTACCTCATACCATTGTACTTCACCTCCACGCAGGAAGGTACCTCATACAATTTGGCCTGATGGTACTTCACCTCCACATAGGAATGTATCTCATGCCACCACATAGGTTATACTTAAACATCATTCTCATTATAAACAATTCATCACAATTTAAGAATCGTCACCTCAAGTCAGAGGCCAACGCATAAATTTCACATTCACACACAATCGTTATTGAGATACAATTATATACCATCCATACATACTTATCGCATATCTAGCATCACAATTTACTTTTAGTTTACACATAATCCTTACCTTCTCAATGTTTGACACCTCAATTCAGAGGCCATGATTTATTCACTTTCTCGATCAATCTATTATAACACATTTAAATACAACGCCACACATTCAACACCTAATCATTCATGTAATTTCCTTATTCATTTCCTTTCTCAGTTATCTCAATCATACCAAATAGCATTCTCATTCATATCCCAGCATTTATATTACACTTCCTTTCAATTTACACATTTCACCTTTTACTGTTTGTTACCCATAATCATTTTACTTCCATTTCCCATATTCACAAGTTCGTTTCGTAAGCCATGTCCTTTGTTCACAATTGTTAATACTTGACCGGCCTTTATACTCATTTAGCATTTAGATTACAAATACGCACATTCATCACATGATTTAGTTTAACAATCACTACAATCAGTCGACATACTCAGGTATGCCTCAGATTACTTTAATATAAGTCAACTCCCTAGGGTTCTTCACTTCCTACATTACCAACATTCATAAGGGATTTTACCAAAATTAAATCAATTAAATATTTAAATTAAGACAAAGATACATTCAACATCCTTAAACCAATTCTATTTCGGTGCTATTTTACTATCCACAACCCAATTCAACTACGTAACCCAAGTCCTATTATATACCCCAGCTATCCCTAACTCAAAGTGTGGAAAAGAGAGTCCCCTTACCTTAGAGAGGGAGAGAGCCCACACAAAGCTTCAAGGACCTCGAATCTACTTCGGATCTACCTTGATTCCCATTCTCTTGACCGATCTCCACTCCGTTCCTCAAGATTGGAGGAGAGAGAGAGAGGAGCCCTAGGAGAGAGAAAGCTTCATACTAGAGATGGAGAGATACCAAAGGGAGAAGGTGAACAATAATACATGGGAGAGGAGGTGAATCCTTACAAATAAAGGATTTAAGGTGGTTATGTGGGTGTTTGTTGGTTGTTGATGGAGATTGGGTAAAGGATAGAGAAAGAGCCATGGAGGTGAGAGAAAGAGATAAGCACCATGGACATGGAAGAGAAGAAGAAAACATGAAGGAGAAGGTGGGTTTTACATGGGAGAGGGATTGGTGGGGAGATGTGGGTGGTGATGGGTGTTGATGGTGAGTTGAGAGTGAGAAGAGAGGGAGAGAATGGCGTGAGGAGGGAGAAGAAAGAAGGGAGGTCGAATGTTATGGATAAGAGAGGAGGGTGAGTGGTTGAAATAAGGGGAGAAAGGGTGGAAAATACGTTTCTGCCCTTACTTTATTTTTTTTCAGCATCAGACCTGAAGTAATCGATTACTTGCCTAAAGTAATCCATTACTTTGCCAAAATAATCGATTACTTCCTCCAATTAATCGATTATTTTTGCAGCATCATACAATCACCAGAGCACCGGTAATCGATTACTTTGCCTGAGTAATCCATTACTTTGCTCAAGTAATCGATTACTTTGCCCAAGTAATCCATTACTTTTAATGCAACTTTTGTGTGATTTCACCAGAGAGCATGTAATCGATTACACCCTTCAGGTAATCGATTAGGTAATCGATTACTCCTCTAAAAACTCATATTTTGACAAATTCTAACTCTATGACACTACCCTTAACTCCTATCCATGGTTTCTTATGGTTTTCCTCATAACTTCTAGCTTAGGTTTTTCCTAATTAACTTGGAATTAAATTTTGGGATGTTACAATTCTCCCCCACTTATTGGAATTTCGTCCCCGAAATTCCACTCAAAATCCTTAATTGGAGAACCATCCCGGAAAAGGTTTGCTAAGCTACGCAACTAACTCATCTTAGTTCTACTCCCCCACTTGGGATTGGCATACCATTCAGCCTGAATGTGCCACAAGGCTCTTGTACCCATTGAAGAGTACCAACTATGGTTTAATCTGGGTCAACCTCTAGGCTACTATTCTAACAAATTTCTAAGGTTAACTGGCTTTCCTCTGGAATCCTACTTCGAATGTTGGACATGGCACTTAAAAACACTCTAAACACTATTACCCTACAGGATTGGTTATACTCTAACTCCAAATCCTACTACTTATGTCCTAGGCCTAAACTCTAATCAAACACATCCATCATTCACACAAACATAAATCATGTAAACATCATTCAAGGGTCAAACATTCACAACAGCAGTCCACAACATCTTACACCTTAAACCTAAATATAACTCAACCTGGTTTCCTTCCTAACTATTCCTAGCCTAACTTAGGGCTAACACTTACCTCTACAAACACATACGTCTTTAAAACCTTTGGTTTGAAAAATCACTAAGTATGGGGATTCAAAATTTAAGAAAAGGATCCCATACAAGTGGAACATTTAGAAAATAATAACACATTTATAAAAACAAAATTATTTTGCAAATTAGGTTCCTCTCTTGATGAGGAACAATTAATTTCATTTGAAAATTCTCTAAAATTTTTAATTATGCACCTTACCATGATGAGCTACCTTCATCTAATTTCATAAGATCCTAGATGAAGGAGTGACAAATCACTCAAGATGGATAAACTCAAAGAAAGAGGGAATGTGCCTCGAACTTGGAAAAATTTTAGTTTTAATTCATCTTCAAGAGTTACAACAATTACATTCCCTTTTCTTTTCACTTCAAGTTTAAAATTCGAGTTTTCTTTCCGAATTGATTTGAGTCGCATAAGAAGGGTTCCTATTTGATCGATGAGTGACTTGATTACAAAATTCACTACTCGATCATTTAGAAGTCCTTGTTTTCTTACTAGTTCTTGAAAGTTTGTTATGCGACCTCACGATCCATTTAGAATGATTGTGGTTCGGTGCAAACTTTTGAAATTCATTTTAAACACTCTCAAGCATCAAACACAATTTTCACTTTGCACATAGAAATATCAAGCACACATATCAATCGAGCATACACAAACAAAATTCAGTTTCATCAAGAACACAATTTTCAAGAACAACACTTTTAGTAAATGCTTAGTGGAAAGTAATTTGGGATTTCAAACATAAAGAGTGCAATTGAAAAGTTATTAATCCCAAATCATTTTGAAAACATTTTCGAAAGTTTAAATTCATTTCCACATAGACATAGACTTTTTCATATACCAATTACACTACCTATAATGTAATCAAAAGTGAGGTAAGAACTTCTACGTTGAATTTCAACCCCATCCTCGATTAGATAAACCTCTTTTCGTTACAAAATTTTATCATAGTAACTCGGGGTTCAAATCCAATCATTAGGAGCTTCAACTTAACTTTCGATTATTATTAAAGTCATCGGAAACCAAATTAGTGGTGGAATCAACCACGAATTCAATAAAATGTTTTTATTGTTTTTATGGAGTATAATCTAACCGGTGCCACTATGTCACTCGAATAGATTGGAATCGAGGTAGTAAATCTTTTCGATTCTCATGATTCCACTTCTAATTTTTTTTTTGTCCTCTTACTTTAACACTACACCATTCCACATGTAAGCCTATTTCGAGAACCCTATGGATTGAATTCAAGCCACTTCTCACATTGGGCAAAAGTTTGTTTTTATTTGTGACTCAAATTAATATGATTCAGTGTTTTAAATCCTATTGATTGGTTCTCGATGCCTACTTTCATTTGATGCCACAATCACTTGAATCAAGTTTAGTTACAGAATCGCTTATTAATTTAGTATAAACATTATTTTTCGTTCTCTTGAATACTAATCGAATCAGCATGACCTTAATCACTTGGTTGGATTAGTATTCGAGATCCATAATTTATTTGTTTCATGCGGTTCCATTTCTAATCCTGGTTCAATTACTTTGACACCAAATTACTCAACAAACAAACATTAAGATCACACACAAAGCACTTAGAAAAGCAAACATACATAAAAGAATTGACACATAAGTTTTATACACAGGAGATTCATTACTAATTCACGATGATGCACAAACTCCTAGATTTCGACGATGTCACCTCCCGATAAATGCAACATCGGATTGGCCAGTTCCGACACTACATTCCATCAGTGGTAATAGCCTTCGTTATCCAGTTAAAGTTTATGCACTCCGTTATTAATTAGTAAGATTTTCTTTGTAAGAAACTTTAACTTTTAAGTAACTCAACTTGGAATTTGCATCCCTTACACAAGAATCTATTGCACCTTTGAAGTTTTCTTCTTACAAATGTGCCACACTTATAGGATGAAATTCTTTGAATTCCCTAAGGGATTCGGCTTAGGTTTCCAAAGAATCACATTCTATTCTCCTTTACTATCAAACATTTGTACCAATCACCAAACATTAAAATTTTCACTTAAAAGGGTCTCACCTCTAGGGAAGAAGCTTGAGATGAGAGTTTCGCAGCGAGATCGGGACCACTTTCCCTCAGGTCGGAAGGAAGGAACTGCTCTGATACCATAAATGTAACACCCAAATTTTGTAACGAATAATAAACGATAAACATTTGAAAATTGAAACATAGGACTTTAAATTTTCCTTTATAAATCAGAGTTCACAAAATAGCGTTGGGGGCTTTCATTTACAATATAATAAAATACACGTGAGTTCCTTTCTTTCGACTGATCCGCTGAGCACTCTGATCTCCAAGCTCCTTTGCTCAAGTACCTAAAATGTTAACCACATAAGGGTGAGACCTTTTCACAACACATTGAATCATAGGATAGTAAAAAGGCACATAATAATAACTCAAGTATCATAATCAAACCAAGTCATGAATAACAAAATGCTTCCCATTTAACAAATTATTCAGTAATAACACATTTAATTTATTCTGACCATCACCTCAAACCAGAGGCCAATGAAACAATCTTAATAATCATAATTGGCACCTCAAAACAGAGGCCTAAAATATATTCCTTATTTAAATTATGTGTCCCTCAGGTCAGAGGTCAACACCCAATCATTATAATTCATTTTGTGTCCCTCAGGTCAGAGGTCAACACTTAAGCATTTTATTCATTTTGTGTCCCTCAGGTCAGAGGTCAACACTTAAGCATTTTATTCATTTTGTGTCCCTCAGGTCAGAGGTCAACACTTAAGCATTTTATTCATTTTGTGTCCCTCAGGTCAGAGGTCAACACTTAAACATTTTATTCATTTTGTGTCCCTCAGGTCAGAGGTCAACACACTATCGTACTTCACCTCCACGCAGGAAGGTACCTCATACATTTGGCCTATGGGTACTTCACCTCCACACAGGAAGGTGCCTCATACCATTGTACTTCACCTCCACGCAGGAAGGTACCTCATACAATTTGGCCTGATGGTACTTCACCTCCACATAGGAAGGTACCTCATGCCACCACATAGGTTATACTTAAACATCATTCTCATTATAAACAATTCATTACAATTTAAGAATCGTCACCTCAAGTCAGAGGCCAACGCATAAATTTCACATTCACACACAATCGTTATTGAGATACAATTATATACCATCCATACATACTTATCGCATATCTAGCATCACAATTTACTTTTAGTTTACACATAATCCTTACCTTCTCAATGTTTGACACCTCAATTCAGAGGCCATGATTTATTCACTTTCTCGATCAATCTATTATAACACATTTAAATACAACGCCACACATTCAACACCTAATCATTCATGTAATTTCCTTATTCATTTCCTTTCTCAGTTATCTCAATCATACCAAATAGCATTCTCATTCATATCCCAGCATTTATATTACACTTCCTTTCAATTTACACATTTCACCTTTTACTGTTTGTTACCCATAATCATTTTACTTCCATTTCCCATATTCACAAGTTCGTTTCGTAAGCCATGCCCTTTGTTCACAATTGTTAATACTTGACCGGCCTTTATACTCATTTAGCATTTAGATTACAAATACGCACATTCATCACATGATTTAGTTTAACAATTGTAACACCCCAAAATTTTAATCCCCGATTAATGAATAATTAATTATAAAGTTTATTATAATTAAATTTCTATTTTTAATCTTTGATCAAAACCTGAGTTTATATTGCTAGAATTCATGTTGGTAATTATTTTATGCATAAATAAATATTTTGCATATTAGTCCTTGATTTGGGACCTAGAGGTAATTATAGGAAAGAATTTGGAGGAAAAGTAAATAAAATAATTATTTTTCAAAAATGGGACAAAATACTCGAGTATTTATCGGAAAACTCGAGTATTCTGGACAGAGTTGCACGAGTTAGTGCGTTTGGTGAGTCACCATTAACGCTTCTCTCCTCTTGCCACGAATACTCCATCACCAACAGCTCAATGGCGTCGTGTCGCCCTGCATGGGCCTTCTCCATGTCTATAAAAGCTCAGCAACACCGAATTCGTGAAGAATTTTGGCTAAGTTTGGGTTTGATGAGCAAGTAGGGTTTCTGGATTGTGCCCTTCGATTCTTCCTTTGTGTGTTGACTTGAGCGATAAACTATACACGAATACAAAGCTCACATCACGAGCTTTGTGTAAACACCAAAATCGTGAGGTTTGAGTGAGTGTGGGGGAAGATTCAAGGATTGGAAGTAAAGCTGTTCTTGGTCAAGCTGTTGTCTAGAGCTTACTTTGGATTCGATTTCTGGTAAGCTCACGAGTCCTTGAGTCTCACATTCGAATCCCTTAGTTAGTATGTGTTGCATAGAGTCTAGAAAATCTAATTTCCCCAATTTATATCTCTGTTTCATGTGTGAACCAATTCAATTTTGGTGGTGCACTCAAACTGCTCTGCATGTTGGTGCTTGAAGTGGTTCTTGGTGCTGTGGGGCTTTTTCTTGCAATCTCTTTGTTGATTCACGTCTGAGAGGTAAGGGGAAGTAATTTCATGCACTAGATAGGGTTTAAATCCATGATTTTCTTTAGAGAGCCACCAAGAGGCTCTAAGGGCTTAGATTGAATAGGAACTTTGGTTTGGAGACCAAGTCATGCTCTATGACTTTGATGAGCAAGTTCTAAATCATGCATGCAAGCTTAAATGACCATTGTTTTATGAGTGTGATGTTTATTTTGCAATTTGAGTTGTTGAGTTGCTAAATTGTGTATTTTATGCATAAATGATTAATTCTCTGTCAAATTTGTTATTTGATATGAAATGAGTATTGAAACATGTTCAATATATGGTATATGAACTATTGTGATCATTGGTTTGGGTTAAAAATGTTTAGAACTTGAAATGGTATGTAAAAACCAAGTTTTCAGTCTGTTCTGCCTGCAAATACTCGAGTATATGGCTTAACACTCGAGTATTTCGTGGTGCACCAGTGTGAAAATTGGCGCACCAACTTGAGAATCAGGCTTGGCACTCGAGTATTTCAGATGTAACAAGAGTAAAAATTGATGAACAACTCGAGTAATATCTGAACTACTCGAGTATTCTGGGTAATGAACTACTCGAGTATCTCATGAATTACTCGAGTATATTTATGAAGATCTGAAAACTTAAACCTCTAAAAAGACATGAACGACTCGAGTATAATTATGAACTACTCGAGTAAAATCTGGAAACTGATGAACTACTCGAGTATTATGGAAAACACTCGAGTATTTTAGTCAGAAGCTTAAAAATACCATTTTCAATTCTAAGTCATTTTGTTAACACTTAAAGGACAATAAACCAAGTGATCCTGGACTTAAAAGAAATTGATTAATATAAGTTATACCGTTTGGATGACGGTCCGTTTGGATGACGGGATGTGCTCGGGTGGCACGTTATATATTAACCAATTTCCTTTAATCTTAAAAATGATGCATTCATTTGAAGTTTGGATGGTAAGTTGTTTATCATGTTTTGGTAACATGAGGAGGGCCTCTAGGAGTGCCAATACGCTTGCTTGATGACACGTTGAAGACGTGGTCGGCTTAGTGGATGCCGATATGGTTACACCGTTTGGATGACGGTCCGTTTGGATGACGGGATGTGCTCGGGTGGCACGGATTCCAAGCTTGTCGTGTACATTCTAGGTGAATGTACGAATTGTTGTATACCTAGGAATACAACGCACTGGTGAGTGCTGGGTTGTCAGGGATGGACGTCAGAGAGTGACATAGAATGATGGAGATAGGCTTGAGAGTTAGATTCATGCATCATGCCATTCATTTAAATTAAGTGTGATGAATGAAACAAGTGTGAGCATCCTACTTGCATTTAATACTTGCTAAGTGCTAAATGTGATTGTTGTTCATTGTTGCATATTTACATATTCAAATCGTGCAAATTTATACCCTGTTGATTATGTGTATAGAAATGCTTACCCCTATGCCCTTGTAGGTGATGTCCCGTTACATTGCTTGCATCGAGATCCGGCCACTTCCTAGTGGCACATGGATCTATGAGGACCATCGCGCGGTGTTCAAGGGAGAGGTAGAGGTTACCTTCTACCACCCGAACCCGTTGATCCAATTCCGTCCTCGTAGATTTAGGATTCCCATCATATACACTATGCATGTACCCCCGTTTTACACTTACCATGGACCACCTCCCACGCGACCAGCTCGCTCCTATCACAGTTTCCGTTTTCGACCTACCCGCTCTCACCCTTTTACCTCGAGAGTCGTCCGCGAGGAGACTCCCCCTTCTGATCCGAGGAGCCCAGTCAGGGTTTCACCATCACCTGACCCGGTACCCAGTGGTAGGGTACACTCTCCCTCGGATGAGATCGAGGAGGACCCGGTGGAGGACGAGAGTGGGAGCGAGCCTGTCGTGCATTCTACTGGGAGTGATTGGAGGGACGATGATCCCTAGGTTTGTGCACAGGGTATGTGATGAGGATTAGGGGATCCGATGTGTGGAGGCTGTGGAGGAGATCTTGCGGCTGCTGCTGTGTTGATGATGATGCTACTACCTTACTACTTATGTTACTTGGAGACTGCTGTTATCACTACTACTACATCTGATGCTGTCGGATCTACGTGACCACCCTTAGAGTTTTATTTTGGTTATGTATATAAGTTGTAGATATACTTTTGGGGTTCTCTAGGGATTTGGTCATGTTATTATGTAGATCTGTTTATGGACTTGTATTTTGGGATCTTGGAAGCTTTAATAAGGGACTATGTACTTATGACTCTTATTATATATATATATACCTATGTTCATCTTACTAGTAATTGCATAGTCCGATAATTCCGCTTACTCTGATTTAATCTATTTGAGGGCTCGGTTGTGAAAACTATTCGATGGTATCAGTTTTATCAAATAAAGCAAGGGTAGCTTCAGTTATTTTCTATAATATAAAATACGGTTCCAAAAGATGAATGCTACCCAACTTTCGAAAAGGTTTCAGAAATCGCCGAATTCAATATAACTGTTTTGGTAATACCTTAGGGTTTATTCTCCAAGAATTCCAAGTGTTGATTTGTGCACCCGCTTTTAAAAGAAAATTTTATTTCCATATTTTCTTAATCCTCACAAGTCCATATATTATCCAATATAAAAGCTTAATTACTATATTATATTTGGGTAATCCGGAAGGGTGTCACACTGACTGGTATAAGAGCAAAAGTCAGATCCTGTAGTAGTGGAAGTAGTACCAGAAAGGTAGCCATCAACATCAAGCAGGTATCTCCAGGGCATGTACATTATTTTGAATGTTATTATTTTGCTTGTTGAGCTTTAGATACCCTTGATTTGTTTGTACCTTGTCTCTTTTGAGCACAAGACGCAATTGAATGTGGAGTTAGAATCTTAAGCTATAGTCTTAGTATAGGTGGTGTGATGAAAGTTTCTTTAGTTCGACATATGTGACCATAAGTCCATAGCGCAGGTCTATTATGGCAACTAGGAACCAGAATCACACCAATATGATGTTAGAGAGAATTACCGCAGTGCTGGAGGCTATGCAGCAACGGCAGTCTCAACAACCCTCTCAATCGGTTAATCCACCTCATCAGTGTAATGTGGGTGTTACCGAGGCTAAGAGTTTGGCGGATTTTAGGAGTTGTAATCCACCCAAGTTTGAAGGAGGATTTAAACCTGAGGAGGCTAATAAGTGGATTCATACCATGGATAAGATCTTCAGAACGTTGGATTGCACGGAAGCTCAGAAGGTGGCGTATGCAGTCTACATGTTAGAAGATGAGGCTGAGAACTGGTGGAACCATACGGTTCAGCTCCTACATTATGAAGGAAGGGATGTTAATTGGGATGTATTTATGGAGAAGTTCCTCAATAAATACTTCCCTGAGGATCTGAGGAGAAAGAAGGAAGTGGAATTCTTGCAACTGAAGCAAGGAGACATGAGTGTGGGTGAGTACGCAGCCAAGTTCGAGGAATTGATGAAGTACTCTCCATATTACCAGAACAATCCGGATGAGAGGAGCAAGTGTATCAAGTTTGAAGGAGGCTTAAGGCCCCAGTTGAAGTCTACTTTCAGTTATCAAAGGATCCAAAGTTTTCCTACATTGGTGGACATGTGTAGAATGTACGAGGATGACAAGAAGGCAGAAAAACTGCAAGCATCAAAGAGGGAAGATAGTCAGAATTATGGACCTCAGAGGCACAAAGGTTTCAATAATCGAGGCAAGGTTCCGTATGATCGCCAAGGGAAGGGCAAAGGAAAAGTTGGAAGTAGTGATGGAGGTAATTTCCGAAGTGAGGCTCCCTTCTGCGACAAGTGCAAGCGTCGTCATCATGGCCGTTTTTGTTGGGGAACAAATAACTGCTTCAATTGTGGGAAACTGGGACACTTTGCGAAGGATTGCAAGGAACCGACCAAGACAAATTCAAGAGGGGCAACTGACAAGCCCATGATGCAAGGGAGGGTTTTCACGCTTAGTGGTGTGGAGACAAGCCAATCCTCTGACCTTGTGCAAGGTAATCACTTGCTAAAAGGTCAGCTTTGTCAGGTGTTGTCTGATTTCGGTGCTACACATTCATTTGCCTCTTATGAATGTGTGAATCGTCTGACTTTGCCTGTATTTGAGTTGTTCTATATTGGTATGATAGAAGACTCTTACGAGCATTCTTATAGTTGTTTCTAAAGTAAGTTTTAACGGTTGTAAAGAAGTGTCGGGAGGAATCTTTAGAATAGACTTGATTTGTCTACCTTTATCGCATTAGAATGTGATCTTGGGAATCGACTGGTTGAGTGCTATTATAGGACCATTTATGGACTTCCTTAGGTCAAACTCCTATAACCAAGGTAGCCCGAAGAATTAGCCTTCCATATGAAATAAAAATGCAACGAGGATTTTCGGTCAGTGAAGTGAAGGTTAACGACCTCTCCTACATTGCTCTTACTCGATTCATGCGGAAGTATTAAAGAATAATTTCCTGTGTCGAGGTAAGGACTCGGAAGAGAGTAGTCTTAAGGAAGGAAGGTGGGGAGTGTATGCATCAAAGTGATCAAATACACCCGGGGTGAGCTCTTGTTGTATGACTTGGAGCTTGCAATAAGTATGATCACCCTAAAAGATCCGGAGGTTTTGTTTTTAGGGGTCTTTGTCTTGGGAATTCAAAGATCAAAGGAGTATGAAGGAATTAACTCAATTAAAAGAAGAGATTGATTTGGAGTTATCATCAATGGTTGGGTCTGAAAGTTTTGATTTCGAGCCTCAATATTTAATCAGTAAAGTGAAGGGTAATGACAAATATTGAGTCGAAGAACAATTCATGGAAACTTTAAGGTGATCAAGAGGCTATCCTAAGTAGGGAAGTTGGAAGGAAGTAAGAGATTAACTTATAGAAGATAAGAGAACCAATTTCCATCAGTGGACGGAAGAAATTCTTCGTTATACAAGAATTTATATCTTGAACGATTTGTGAATTGGGAGTGAAAATTTTGGATTCACACACACAAGAGATGAGTAGATAAAATGTTATGCTACTTCTATATTAAGTGATGTAGCAAAGAACTTGTGGGAACCGTGTAAGATGGATGTTGGAACCAAAGACTGATACATCGCTTGAATAGCATTCGAAAAGACGATTTGGGGAACTGAAGAGAATTCTCAAGAGGCATGAGAAGGATATAAGGGGTTGAATTGCTAAGCATAGAACGGAAAAATGTTAGTCTCAGAAAAGGCTTTGCCAAGTTCAAAGGATCAAGGAAGTATGCTGTAGTACGACCCGGACGGAAGGTTCAAATATGTGAAGTTTAGAATGGATTAGGTCCGAACCTCTAACCAGCTATCAAGTATTAAAGCATAAGGAATTTTCTCGATATTGGACAACGTATGTGGAATTTATAAGTACAATGGATAAGCATAAGAGGTTGGTAGAATGAGTGTTCAAAACCAGTATAAGAGGGACTTGGGAAAAAGGGAAGTGTTCAATTAGAAGAAAAGGAAAGGTAGTTAAGAAAATTAATTATGGAGGAATGGCAAAATTAAAGGAACCCCGATCATGAGAATTATAAAGTATGTTAATGAGAAGTAAGAGTTTGCCCAACTCCATGTGTAGGAAATGAGGTGCGTTACTTTGGACTAAGTAGTGGTACACCTATAAAGACCTTCAAATGCAGCTGTAGGAGACTGAGATTTTAATTCGTCAGATACAGTTAGGGTTAAGAGTAAGGAGGGAATGGACGTCAAGCGAGTTGAGTTCGGATGGGTGTCCAACCTGTTAGGATGCGAGTTAGATCTACATATAGATAATCTGAGTTACCCTTTCTCTGATCGGAATTAACGTAATCAATGTTTTCGATGACGTTAATTAAACCATTTGTAATCTGAAAGCCTGAGCAAATCTGTAACTGGGATTTCTATGATCAAAACCCTTATCACAGTTGGATGTGATAAATATCTTTGGACACTACAGAGAGAAAAGATTAGTTGAGACTAGCGGGATTAACAACCATCGGGATAGGACAAGTATTTGTCTCCCCAACGGAAATTTCTCTAGAATTGACAATCTGTTTCAGTCTGATAGTGACAATAACACTCCTTATCTGTAAGTTCATCTAACTTAAAGATATATCGTATAATCTTTCTTGAGAAAGATTATATCTGCGAGGGATGATTTTATTACTGGCAGTTAAAATATTAGGACTGATCACCCTAATGTTTATGACTATTAAGGAATAAAGTCATATAAATGATTCCTTACTCGTGCTTGAGTGATCAGTTTGCGCGGCGGAACATGTTTTTCCTCAAAAATATCGTTGGAAACTGTTTTAATTGAGGAATATATATATATATATTTGAAAGTATTATTCCGTTTATTTGGAAAAGTTTCAGTTTAAGCTCTGCATTGAAACATTTTTGTCCGAAATAATCAAAAGATTTTATTTGAATTAATTACGAAATAATTTTCAAAGGGAAATTTAAGAAAATTCTTTTATGAGAAAAGAGATTAATATAAGTTTTTAAACACAAAGGTGTTATTCGAGAAGCTTTATTTGAAATATTTTGAGTCAGAGAATATAAAGAAGTGTAAGAAAAATCCTTTTAAGTGGGGAAGGATTTTTCCTATGGATATTTTGAAAAACATCAAAGTCGTCTTTTATTTGATTTTGAGAACGTGTAATTTGGAAGAGTGAATTTCGGGGACGAAATTCCTTTTAAGTGGGGAAGTAGTGTAACACCCCAAAATTTTAATCCCCGATTAATGAATAATAAATTATAAAGTTTATTATAATTAAATTTCTATTTTTAATCTTTGATCAAAACCTGAGTTTATATTGCTAGAATTCATGTTGGTAATTATTTTATGCATAAATAAATATTTTGCATATTAGTCCTTGATTTGGGACCTAGAGGTAATTATAGGAAAGAATTTGGAGGTAAAGTAAATAAAATAATTATTTTTCAAAAATGGGACAAAATACTCGAGTATTTATCGGAAAACTCGAGTATTCTGGACAGAGTTGCACGAGTTAGTGCGTTTGGTGAGTCACCATTAACGATTCTCTCTTCTTGCCACGAATACTCCATCACCAACAGCTCAATGGCGTCGTGTCGCCCTGCATGGGCCTTCTCCATGTCTATAAAAGCTCAGCAACACCGAATTCGTGAAGAATTTTGGCTAAGTTTGGGTTTCATGAGCAAGTAGGGTTTCTGGATTGTGCCCTTCGATTCTTCCTTTGTGTATTGACTTGAGCGATAAACTATACACGAATACAAAGCTCACATCACGAGCTTTGTGTAAACACCAAAATCGTGAGGTTTGAGTGAGTGTGGGGGAAGATTCAAGGATTGGAAGTAAAGCTGTTCTGGGTCAAGCTGTTGTCTGGAGCTTACTTTGGATTCGATTTCTGGTAAGCTCACGAGTCCTTGAGTCTCACATTTGAATCCCTTAGTTAGTATGTGTTGCATAGAGTCTAGAAAATCTAATTTCCCCAATTTGTATCTCTGTTTCATGTGTGAACCAATTCAATTTTGGTGGTGCACTCAAACTGCTCTGCATGTTGGTGCTTGAAGTGGTTCTTGGTGCTGTGGGGCTTTTTCTTGCAATCTCTTTGTTGATTCACGTCTGAGAGGTAAGGGGAAGTAATTTCATGCACTAGATAGGGTTTAAATCCATGATTTTCATTAGAGAGCCACCAAGAGGCTCTAAGGGCTTAGATTGAATAGGAACTTTGGTTTGGAGACCAAGTCATGCTCTATGACTTTGATGAGCAAGTTCTAAATCATGCATGCAAGCTTAAATGACCATTGTTTTATGAGTGTGATGTTTATTTTGCAATTTGAGTTGTTGAGTTGCTAAATTGTGTATTTTATGCATAAATGATTAATTCTCTGTCAAATTTGTTATTTGATATGAAATGAGTATTGAAACATGTTCAATATATGGTATATGAACTATTGTGATCATTGGTTTGGGTTAAAAATGTTTAGAACTTGAAATGGTATGTAAAAACCAAGTTTTCAGTCTGTTCTGCCTGCAAATACTCGAGTATATGGCTTAACACTCGAGTATTTCGTGGTGCACCAGTGTGAAAATTGGCGCACCAACTTGAGAATCAGGCTTGGCACTCGAGTATTTCAGATGTAACAAGAGTAAAAATTGATGAACAACTCGAGTAATATCTGAACTACTCGAGTATTCTGGGTAATGAACTACTCGAGTATCTCATGAATTACTCGAGTATATTTATGAAGATCTGAAAACTTAAACCTCTAAAAAGACATGAACGACTCGAGTATAATTATGAACTACTCGAGTAAAATCTGGAAACTGATGAACTACTCGAGTATTATGGAAAACACTCGAGTATTTTAGTCAGAAGCTTAAAAATACCATTTTCAATTCTAAGTCATTTTGTTAACACTTAAAGGACAATAAACCAAGTGATCCTGGACTTAAAAGAAATTGATTAATATAAGTTATACCGTTTGGATGACGGTCCGTTTGGATGACGGGATGTGCTCGGGTGGCACGTTATATATTAACCAATTTCCTTTAATCTTAAAAATGATGCATTCATTTGGAGTTTGGATGGTAAGTTGTTTATCATGTTTTGGTAACATGAGGAGGGCCTCTAGGAGTGCCAATACGCTTGCTTGATGACACGTTGAAGACGTGGTCGGCTTAGTGGATGCCGATATGGTTACACCGTTTGGATGACGGGATGTGCTCGGGTGGCACGGATTCCAAGCTTGTCGTGTACATTCTAGGTGAATGTACGAATTGTTGTATACCTAGGAATACAACGCACTGGTGAGTGCTGGGTTGTCAGGGATGGACGTCAGAGAGTGACATAGAATGATGGAGATAGGCTTGAGAGTTAGATTCATGCATCATGCCATTCATTTAAATTAAGTGTGATGAACGAAACAAGTGTGAGCATCCTACTTGCATTTAATACTTGCTAAGTGCTAAATGTGATTGTTGTTCATTGTTGCATATTTAAATATTCAAATCATGCAAATTTATACCCTGTTGATTATGTGTATAGAAATGCTTACCCCTATGCCCTTGTAGGTGATGTCCCGTTACATTGCTTGCATCGAGATCCGGCCACTTCCTAGTTGCACATGGATCTATGAGGACCATCGCGCGGTGTTCGAGGGAGAGGTAGAGGTTACCTTCTACCACCCGAACCCGTTGATCCGATTCCGTCCTCGTAGATTTAGGATTCCCATCATATACACTATGCATGTACCCCCGTTTTACACTTACCATGGACCACCTCCCACGCGACCAGCTCGCTCCTATCACAGTTTCCGTTTTCGACCTACCCGCTCTCACCCTTTTACCTTGAGAGTCGTCCGCGAGGAGACTCCCCCTTCTGATCCGAGGAGCCCAGTCAGGGTTTCACCATCACCTGACCCGGTACCCAGTGGTAGGGTACACTCTCCCTCGGATGAGATCGAGGAGGATGTTGAAACTGAGTATTGAAACTCATGTGTTTCTCTCTCAATGTTTTGATGATGACACAACAACAACATCGTATATTGAATATATTGCTTAACAGGTTCAGGTACAAATGGAGATTGCAAAGGCTTGGTCTGCGTTAGATTTATCCTTAGGCTTAGAAGTCTTTGTAAGACAATTTAGTTTTCTTAAAGCATATAGAATTATAGTCTATGTGATGATGTTGATGTTCTATTTTGAAAACTTACAAGAAGCATTTTTATAAATCCTTGCTCCAGGATATCTTTTGTGAAAAATGGTTTTGTGAAAACCTGGTTACAATTTTTTATGAAAATCAAATTTTTATTTGGAGTAATCGATTACCCTTATGGTATAATCGATTATTTAATGCAAACTGTAACCAGAGAGCATCTAATGGATTATTTAGGTTCTTATAATGGATTACTTCTTTGAAATGGTCATTTAGAAGTAAGTAATCGATTATATGTTGATGCTGCAACTTTTGTGAAAAACCTGAGAGCTTGTAATCGATTAGCCTGACCAAAATAATCGATTATTTTAATTCAATTTTTGAAAAACGTGCTGAAATCAATCTGATTCCCAGAATGATTTGTTTCCATTTTTGGAGGATCACGAATTGAATTTTTGGTTGCTTCTTCTCCTTCTTTTTATATCTTTCATTTTTGAATTTTAAAAAGAGAGCTTCTTCTTCTTCTTCTTCTCATTCTAGTCATTTTTGTTGAATATCTTTTTAGAAGAAAAAGGTCATCATCATCATCATCATCATAGTTCTATTGTCTTGTGTTTTGCTTTAGAACATTATATTGTCACAGGTCTTGATTGTTGTATCCGCTCTATCTAGAGAGTATATTGTTAGTTGCACTAATTCTATCGTGCAAATTTTTATCTTTGTAAGGGGTGTGACAACCTTAGTGATTAAGGAGTGTTTCCCTTAGGATTGAACGTGTGTCGCGTTCATAGGGTGAGATAAACCCTTGTGTATTGGGTAGCGCTATACGAACGGTGGGAGTCCTAGTAGTTAGGCTATTTTGTGTTTCGAGGTCCCTTGCGAACGGTGGGATTCCTAGTAGCTTGCGGGGCGCTCTGGATGTACTTGGGGACGCAGTTGCGTCTTGGCTTAGTGAAAAAGCTCAAGCAAGTCGCTTGGGGACTGGAGTAGGCTGGGTTTGCCGAACCAGGATAAATTCTCCGTGTACAATTTCTCTATCCCTTATCTTTTACTTTCCGCACATTTAAATTGTTTTAAATCTTATATTCGTGGATAAAAACTATTTTCAAGTTTTAACATATATCACACGAGTATTGCATTTTGTATGTGTTGTTCTTTCTAATCAATCTCGTGTTTAGTATGATTTCAATATTCATAATAATAATAATGTGTTTACTTCTTGCTTAAAAACGTTTTAAATCGTTCTTTAAGTCTTCCTCTCAATTTAATCTCTGATATTTTGTAAAAGAACGTTTTAATTCGATTAGTTTTCAAAGTTTTCTAAACACCCAATTCACCCCCCCTCTTGGGTGATTCTCGCCAATTACACCGATTATTCCAACAATTGGTATCAGAGCTTCGTGCTCTGGTAACAAACTTAATCGCTTGAGTTAAAGATCCTTGGTTAATTGGCTTATTGGGATTTTGTGTTTTTGATTTTAAAATGGAGGGAAATTCATTCGATGAAGCACCAATTTTCAATGGAGAAAATTATTCTTATTGGAGTGCTAGAATGAAATTTTATTTACAGTCGATGAATTATCGTTTATGGATTATTGTGCAAAATGGTTTTGATTTCAATCCAAAAAATGTTTTAAATGATTTTGATAAAAAATGTTTTGCCTTGAACATTCAAGCGATGCAGATTTTAAGGAATACCTTAAACGATGACGCATATGCTAAAATCAAGGATTGTGTTAATGCAAAAAATATTTGGGATGTGTTTTCCCTTTGCCACCTAATTGCATGCATTAAGATGATTAAGGCACTTAGGATGTGTTTTTGTGGCCTTCAACTGATTTGCATTGACATATTTCCCTTAGTTGCCCATTTTGTGCCTAAAATAAAAATTTTGTTTTCTTTGCTACCCTGCATTAATTGCATGATTCGTTGTGAGTACCTTAGGAATTTTGAATGAGCAATTGAGAGGAACGATTCAATAACGAAAAGAAAAAATGGTCGGTGTAAAGTGTTGTGAAAGAAAAGAAAAAATAAATAAAGAGAAATTTGGAAGAGAGTAGAAGAAAAAAGTGAAAAGAAAAGAAGAATAGAATAATTGTGAGTGAGTGTGAGTCCTCTTTGGTATTTATTGCTCATTCATGATTTTTTAGGGAAATTTGTTTTTGAATTTAGCCCTTAGTTTTATCCCTTCTTTCTTTTATCCCACCTAACACTTTTAACCATGACCTCATTACAACCCATTTAAGACCTTTTGATTTTTGTGTGCATTCAATAATTTCAGTGGAAATTTGGGTATATGGTCAAGCATATGGTAACACATTGTCGTCGTTGTATGAACTTGAGTGAATCACATATATATATATATATATATATATAAACCTTGATACACATGAGAGATACACACTGTGAGGTTGAGAGTGTTACTAGTCCTGAGTTCGTGTGGAGTTTGTTATTAACCAAGTTTCGATTGTATGAATTGCTTGTGAAAATAAGTGTCTGATTCAGTGAGTCGAAATCCTAGATTAGGTGTGTACATTTTGATTTAGAGGGTAGTCTTGTCTTTTATAATTTTTATTTTACTTTTGCCTGAGACATGCAAAATACTAAGTTTGGGGAGTGATTTGGTCCAATATATGATGTTTTGAGCATGAATTAGACTCTCTTTTACTAAGGATTTTGTTTGTTTCTCTTGCAAATTTAGGACTTTTTGTATAGTTTTTAGGAAGTTAGACAATTTAGAATCCTTTGAACGTTTTGATCCGTTTTGTGTATGTTTCGGGTACTTTTGGAGCTTAATTGAAGAAAATAATTATGGAGCTGAAAAGAGGATGAAAGGACCTTGAAAATGGCGCAAGAACGAAGCGAAACAGAGTCGGAGCAGGGCTGACACGCCTAGGCGCACAGACCCGCACACCCAGGCGCGCAGCCCACGAGAAGCCAACACCAATCAAACCTGCGCGCCCAGGCATGATGCCTTGGGCGCCCAGGCGCGCGTCCCCCGCAGTAGGCCCAATTGGGCCGATTTCTTATCAGATTTGCTCCGTTTCAATTGGGATTAGTTTTAGACTTTACATATAGGTTTTTCCATTAGGTTTTGTAGACTTTTCAGAGGCAATTAGAGATTAGAATAGAATTAGGATTAGAGAAGAGAGGCTAGTTTTGCAATTGAGAGCAAGGAGGCAAGGCACAAGGATTAAAGATCAACATTGTTGGAGGGATCCACTTGACGATTGAAGATCTCTTGGGGGTAAATTGATTATTGTCTATGATTATTAGTTTGTTCCATTCCTTGTATTTCTTTTTCCAATATGTGTAACTGAACCTCTTGTTAGGAATAGGGTGGATTTGTATGGATCTTAATTTGACTATTTATTTATGAATTAATGCTTTTCCTTTTAAATTAATTGTTTGGCTGCGTTTTAATTACAATTCATAGAATTGGCCACTTTATGTTTTGCTTTGGTAATCTGAACTTTAATTGGAAAATTAGGATTTAGATTAGTCCTTTCAACCAAACAATATAATTATTCAACTCGTAGGAATACTTTTGGGTAATTGTTAAAACTCACTTAAGGGATTAAGGGGTAAAGTTTAGTAAGAAACGTAATAGCCATGAGGGATCTAGCTTTTATTGTTTATGGAGTTGTTGATTTATTGGAAAACAGATTTTCATAATTAATAACCTGATCCTACAATGAAACCATGTTCCTAACCTTTTCCGTATTTGTTTTTAAACCCTTTTTTTTTCTTATTTGTTTCATTCTACCTTTTCTGCATTATGCTCTTAAATTCAAAACCAATACAAGTTTGACATAGTAATCGCAATTAGGTGAAAGAAATTAGAAACAATTTGCAATCCTCGTGGGAACGATAACTGGTCTTACTGACTGTATTACTTGTCGATCCGGTATACTTGCCGTTAATCAAACAATGGTGGTGGTGATTGAGTGACACAAAAGATGAGGTGACATAACTTTGCAACTCAAAACTGAGATTATGAAACCTTTATTTTTTTTAGAATAAAGGTGAAATTGTTTTGAAAATAAGTAAAAAAAAACATTTCAGTTCAAATTTTACTGAATAGGTATTGTCTTGAAAATACAATTTCGAAACCAAAAACCAGAAACCAGAAACTAGCAACCACCCCATTTTTGTTTTAAGAATAGAGGTGAAATTGTTTTGAAAATAAGTAAAAAAAACATTTCAGCTCAAATTTTGCCGAACAAATTTTGTTTTGAAAATACAATTTCGAAGCCAAAAACCAGAAACTAGCAACCACCTCGTACGGGCCTAAACTTTTAATTTCTTGTTTACCTACTAAAGGAATAGAAGGCTCTAATACCTTATCTATTGAACTTTTGCACTTAGACTTACCTGTGTTGTAAGTGTAAAAATTTTCACTTCTAATACTAATGAGTGGGAGTATATTTTCGAAATGGATATGTTAGATGTGTATTTTTATTTATTTTGACATTCCGAAGTAGGAAACTATTTAACATTGAGGGTATTTTGGTTTTTTTATAAAAAAAAATGGGGTTCAAAAATTCAATCATGGAGGTAAAAAATTAAAATTTATTAAGAATAAACAGGAGATTTTATATTAAAATAGAAGTTAAATATCTCTAAGGCTTATTTATGATTCCTAAAAGTTACATATGTTTTAGTTTTAGTCCTTATAAATTTTTTGACCTTGATACATCATTAAATCTTGGAAAATGCTAACTAGTGGGCTTAGCCCACATGGTCATGTATCAAGTCTTAAGACTTGGGAGTTGGAAGTCTCGAGTTCGATTGTGGACGCCACCATTTGATGGTTTGTTTGTAGATTTAATTTCCCTTCCCTCATTCCGTAAGAAAAAAATTTGCCTTTAAAAAAATCTTAAAAAATGCTAGTAAGTGCCATTAGGTACTTCTTAAGGGGTTATCTGTGGGTACAAAGAATTGGAAAATGTAGTTTTTGATATTCTCGAGAGGAGAAAAACTAAGGACTTATATTATTTTTCTGTTTTTAGGAAGCTTAGTTAGCAAGACCCTTAAATAATTTAAAAAATTAGTTTTAATCCATATTTATGTGACAAACGATGTGTCACATCTTCATTAACACGTGTCTAAACTGATTAGAGGTGGAGCCACATGGATTGATGACTAGGATGATATCAAACTAATGCATATTTGTAACACTTTTTCTTCCTCTATGTTCAGTTGGCAAGTGGCAACTACCACGAATTCAAAGAGCATGAGGACAATATCAACATGAGGACAAACCATGAAACCAACACAAGAGTGTTTTACGTTAGAACTATAATCGGTGGGTGAATTAACTAGAGCCCACTAGGAGAACACCTAGAAGAGGGGGGGGGGGGATTGAATAGGTGTTAAAGAAACCTTGAAAGATTTTCGAAGAAAACAAATCGAAATAATTAAAACGAACGATTTTCACAAATTCTGAACCAGATAGTCGATTATGAAGAGTGATAATCGATTATCATCTGACAACAAGTTTTCAGATAATCGATTATGATAAGATTTTAATCGATTATAATTCACAGATATCAGAAAATCACTTTTTCAATCAAAAACGAAAATCAACCAATTAACACATAAGATCAGAGATAACACGGAATTGATTAACACCAAGATTGTTAATGATTACCTAGGTTATGAAAAAGGTTTTCCCAAATCAATTTGAACAATTAAAACCTATTTAATTCAATTATAGAAAATCAATCTTTTCTAGGTTTTCAATCAAGAACAATATGAAATAACAAATATTAAAGAGTTAAGGGAAGAGAAGCTTGCTCAGAGATTTATACTAGTTCACTCTCAACCACCGACAGCTACATCCAGTCCCCTCTATCACAATAGAGAGAGTTTCTTCAATAAGGAATTAGAATTCTCAAATTACAAGTAATACGCCTCTCAAGACTCCCTTCTTGATAGCCTCCAAGAGATACCTCACTCTTGTCTTGCAATCCTATTGAACTTCTAATCTAACCTTCTTCTTGCTTGATGATAACCCCACATCAAGGCTTCCACTTGCTTGTTGAATCCTCACAACAAGGCTTCCAATTTGCTTGATGAACAACCACCAAGAATTATTCTTTGTTGTAGATAGCTTGCCTCCTTGCAATGATTACAACACAATAGAAAACACAATAACCTAATGAATCTCATTCAAGAACTATGAACAATTAGTAATTGAGATTCAAAAGTTTCTTGATCAAAGAATATGAAAATGAAGAACTTTGATCTTTGAGAAAGTGAGAGAGAAAGTTGAGAGAATAGTGTGGCTTTGATCTTTCTAAAATGATATGAAAATGTAGTTGTTCACAATGAGTAGAAAAAGGATTTTATAGAATACCCAAAAGTTAGGAAACTTAAAAACTGATTTTGAGAAGTGAAAAACTGTTTTAAAACACATAACTGCTCATGTTAATCGATTAAGCCTTTTAGATAATCGATTAAGCCTTTGTTAAAAGCTGATAATCGATTATGCCTACTAGATAATTGATTAAGACCTGATCAAACTCTTGATAATCGATTATTGCTTCCAGATAATCGATTATGAACTGTAAGAATTGATTAAAAACTTGTTTTCTCAAAACTAAACCTTTTCTTTCAAACCTTTAAGACACCTATTGATTTAGGTTAAGTGAAATACTCAAATTATAATATGATCATGCACTTGATAGAGATTCACTACCCTCTTAATAACTCTACCCAAACTCATCAAACTCTAAGACTCAAAATAAAGATATTACAAACAATACACAAATTGAATCTAATGAGCTTTCTCTCTCTTCATCATTGTTGTTTGTTGTTCTTTTGGTGAGCTTCTTCATGACTTGAGCTTGTTCAAACATTTGTCATTATCAAAACCATGCACTTGCATAATAGATCTCACAATCTCCACATGCTCATGCACACTAGATCTAACAATCTCCCCCTTTTTGATGATGACAAACATGTTTTGAAGTTGTTGATTGTTGAAACATTTGATCACATGGTGAGACTCTTGATCCCCCTCAATAAATGCTTTTGACATTTGAAATCCAATTGAGTTAAGCTTGATTCTCCCCCTATCTTCAACAACTTAGCTCCCCCTATATAAAAACAGCAAAACAACCTTTTCTCCCCCTTTTGGCATTATCAAAAAGTAATATAACAATAAAATCTTAAGCCAAAATTGAGACACAAATAATCATCAATATTATCTCCTCTTTTTGTGAAGAAAGGATTATTAATTTTCCTTTCTCTAAATAATTGATACCAATTAATCAATGAAATATACTTTGAAATGTGTATAACAATGAATTTGAAATCAAAATATCACTAGACAAGGTATGATATCAATTGTAAAGAAATATCACAATAACCACAATAGCATGATAATCATATAATGAACACACAATGATACCAATTGTAGAAGAATATATCATAACGTCACTTGTGAATTTTCAACACAAATTGTAAATATCAATAGTAAATACTTATTACCACTTGTGAAAATCCACTTGATACCAAATGTGAGCTTTATAGAAATAGTACCAATTGTAGGACATTCTCTTTGATACTTGAAGATGCAAATAATGAATAATACTTGTAGACCTTTTGCTCTTCAATTGTACCTACAAAACAATCATGCTTTGCTTTTTGGTATCCAAATAGTCTTGGATCCATTTTTGTTAGTTAAGGGATTTCCACCCTTCTTAACCCAAACAAAATTTCCTTTAGGTATACCTTTCACTTTAATATAACACACATTTGAAGTATGTCCATGAGTACCACAATAGAAACATGTTGGTGTATTTGAAAAATCAACCTTAGAAAAATCAAAAACATTTGTATGAGACTTACTCTTAGCATTAGTATAACCCAAACCAAACTTGTTTGAATTTTCTCTTTGAAAATTTAACAATGTGCGCAATTTAATATCACCACTTGTGAAACTTGCAAGTTTATTTTTCAAAATAGCATTTTCATCTTTAAGCAACTTGCAATTCTCACAATCAACCATAACATTCAATCTACTAGCACAATCACAAGAAGAACTAGCATATATGAGATCAAGAGTTTCATTTTGAAGATTAAGCTCATCAACTTGTTTTTGAAGTTCTAAAATCTCTTGTTGATGTTTCAAAATGAGATTCTTCCTTTCTAAATTTTTCAAAGCTAGTTTCTTAAGTTGTTCATGCATTTCTTCTTAAGCATTATATAAAATTTCATATTTGGAAGAAATTTCGGATTTAGTATCACTTACATCGCTTTCCTCGCTTTGTTCATTCGAATCATTACTTGAGCTTTCTTCTTCAATTTCTTTAGCTTTATAAATAACTAAAATACTAGCAACATAGACTTAACACTTTTTGCTTCAGCAACACCAAGTGTCCATGAAAACCAAATATAAGCCATTTGTTTTTAACACCCTAAAAGCATACAAACAAAACCATTATTATGCAACATAAAATCAAAGTTCTACTAGACCTTCTTTTTAGTAAAACAAAGAATCAAAGCTTAAAATAAAGTTTAGAATCCTTTTTCTCTTTTTTTTTCTAAGGCCAATTCGGCCAATACATAAAATTTCAAGGACAAATTCTCATTTTTCACAACACTATCAAAATTAGTTTTTTTTTTGTTGTATGTGACACCCTTCCAGATTACCCAAGTATAATATAGTAATTAAGCTTTTATATTGGATAATATATGGACTTGTGAGGATTAAGAAAATATGGAAATAAAATTTTCTTTTAAAAGCGGGTGCACAAATCAACACTTGGAATTCTTAGAGAATACCAATTGAGGAAATCGCAATTGGTGGTTGGAGAGACTTAGGAACCCTAGGAATACACCTAGAAGGGGGGGTTGAATAGGTGTTGAAGCTACCTTGAAAGATTTTCTAACGAAACAAATCTAAACAATCAAAACAAATGATTTTTACAAATTCTACAGTACTTAATCGATTAAGCAAGTCGTGTACTCGAGTAGTACTCGATTAAGCTTGAACTTAATCGATTAAATATGACAGAAAACAGAAAAATCAATTTTCATTCGAATACGAAAATCAATCAATTCACATGCAAGATCAGAGATTCAGCGGAAATGATTAACACCTATATTCTTATTGATTAACCTAGTTATGAAAATGATTTTCCCTTTATCAATTTGAACAATTAAAGATTCAATTCAATCAATTATGAAAATCAATCTTTCTAGGTTTTCAATCAAGAACGCAATCAAATGACTTGAATATAAAGAGTAAGAGTTTAGAGATACGACACAGTGATTTATCCTGGTTCACTTTCATCCACTTGAAAGCTACATCCAGTCCCCTCTTCAACCAAGAGAGATTCTTCACTATGAGGAATTAGAGTTCTCAAATTACAAGTGATTGCCTCACAAGACTCCCTTCTTGCTAGCCTACAAGAGATAACTGACACCCTTGCCTTGTAATCCTATTGATCTTCTCTCTAATCTAACCTCTACCCCTTGTTGATAATCGACACAACAAGTCTTCAATTGCTTGATGATAATCCACACACCAAGGCTTCACTTGCTTGATTCACAACCAAGACTTCTTCTTCTTCTTCAATAAGAATGCACTTGCTTGATGATAAAATCGACACACCAAGACTTCTTGTTTGTTGTAGTGGCTTGCCTTCTTGCAAAGATTACAACACAATAGAAAACACAAAACAATCCTATGAATCTCAATCAAGAGTTATGACAATTCACCATAAGAGATTCAAAGGTTCTTGATCAAAGAATATGAAAATATAAAAGCTTTGATCTTTGAAAATGAGAGAGAATAGAGTGGCTTGATTCTTTGTAAAACTTGTATGAAAATGATTCTAACTCATCACAAATAATAGGAAAAGGTTTATATAGAATACCCAAAAGTTGTAGCACTTAAAAACTAATTTTGAGAAGTGAAAAACGTATTTTAAAAATCAGTTCAGCAGTACTTAATCGATTAAGCAAGTCTTGTACTCGAGTAGTACTCGATTAAGTTATCACTTAATCGATTAAGTTGGTACTGTACATGTTCAAAACTTGTTTTCTCAAAATCCAACCTTTCCTTTAAAACCTTTAAGCCACCCATTGATTCTAGGTTAAGTGAAAACTCAAATTATGATTTAATCATGACTTATGAATGAGATTCACTACCCTCTATAATAATCTACCCAAATAAAAAAACCTATGAAGCTTGAGAGGCAAAAGATAAAAGAAATACAAATACACTCAAACTTAGGTCTTCATGAGCTTGCTTTCTCTCTTCTTCATTTGATGTTTGTTGTTGCTTGTTGAGCTTGAAACTTGATCAACACTTGTAGCTTGTTCAAAAACACTTTGTCATTATCAAAACATTCATCATGTTCATCATGGAACTAACAATCTCCCCCTTTTTGAAAATGACAATCCATGTTTTGAAATCACTTGAAGTTGTTGATGCTTGAAACATTTGATCACTTGAGAAGACTCTTTCTCCCTCTCAATCAATGCTATAACACTTGAATCCAATTGAGATAGAAGCTTGATTCTCCCCCTATCTTAAACAACTTAGCTCAACCTACATAAAAACAACAAAACAACCTTTCTCCAAAAATATAATATCATATTTCTCCCATTTTTTAAAAACATACCATTTCTCCCTCTTTGAGAAACATTTCATTCAATTCAAAACATAATATTTCTCCCCCTTTGGCATTATCAAAAAGTAATATATACCAATTGAAATATAACATCTAAGCCAAGGTAAGAAATCAATGATCATTTCTTCACAACATTGATACCAATTGAACAAATACAATAGAGCTATACTTTGAAATGTGATATCAATTGGTAAGAGAATATAACAATGAAATATAATACCAATTGAGAACTAAAAAGATCATAATATCACTTAACAAAGAAGATATCAATTGTAAAGAAGAATCAATAATCACAAAAACATGATAATCAACTAATAATCTCTCAATGATACAAATTGAATTAACTAAACATTTAGAAAAGTAATATCAATTGAGAAGATACCAATTGAGATAATATATCAATATCAAATATTACCACTTTGTAGGACATTCACTTAAGATGCAAGTGTGATACCAATTGAAGATGTGAATATAGACATTCATAGTTGAGACCAATTGAGAACATGTGTCATTCATTTGCATCTTCAATCAAACCTACAAAACAATCATGCTTTGCTTTTTGGTATCCAAATGGTTTTGGATCCATTTTTGTTAGTGTAGGGACTTTCACCCTTTTTCATCCAAACAAAATTTCCTTTAGGTATACCATGCACTTTAACATAACACACATTTGAAGTATGTCCATGAGTACCACAATAGAAACATGTTGGAGGATTTGAAAAATCAACTTTAGAAAAATCAACAACATTTCTATGAGATTTACTCTTAGCATTAGTATAACCCAAACCAAACTTGTTTGAATTTTCTCTTTGAAAATTTAACAATGTGCGCAATCTAATATCACAAATGGTGAAACTTGCAAGCTTATTTTTCAAAATAGCATTTTCATCCTTGAGCAACTTGCAACTCTCACAATCAACCACAACATTCAATCTACTAGCACAATCACAAGAAGAACTAGCATAGATAAGATCAAGAGTTTCATTTTCAAGATTAAGCTCATCAACTTGTTTTTGAAGATCTAAAATCTCTTTTTGATGTTTCAAAATGAGCTTCTTTCTTTCAATGTTTTTCAAAGCTAGTTTTTCAAGTTGTTCATACATTTCTTCATAAGCATTATGTAACAATTCATATTTAGAAGAAATTTCGGATTTAGATTCACTTACATTGCTATCCTCGCTTTGATAACTTGATTCATCATTTGAACTTTGTTCTTCATCATCTACTAGAGTTATCAAGTTGAGACAAGCGGCTTCTTCATCATCCGATGAACTACTCGATGTGCTTTTCTTGTTATCTTCATCACTATCCCAAACTATGTATGCTCTTTTAGATTTAGAATTTTTCTTGTCTTTCTCCTTCTTCTTGAGATACTTAGAGCATGAGTACTTGAGATGACCGGGCTTTCCACATTCATGGCAAACTACACCTTCTTTTGAATTTTTGGTCTTGTAGTGTGGAGAATCCTTCTCTTTACTTTTGTCCTTGTTCAACCTTCTTTTTCTCCTTAGAAACTTGTCAAACTTCCTTAGTAGAAGTTTCATGTCTTTTTCATCAACATCGGAATCGGAATCTTCACTATCATCATCATCGGAACTATCTTTCTTTTTATATGCACTTTTGACTCTAAGAGCAAGTCCTTTTCTTTCTTTGTTTTTATCCGACTCTTCATTGATACTTAATCGTCCAAGCTCCATTTCATGTTCTTGAAGCTTTCCGAAAAGTGTTGCTAGATCCATAGCATCCAAATTTTTAGATTCAACAATAGCCGTTACTTTTGGTTGCCAATTCCTGTCTAAACATCTCAACACTTTGTTAGAAAGTTCACCTTGTAGAAAAGTTTTACCAAGAGCAAGTAAATGATTTATAATATGAGTAAAACGCTTTTGCATATCATTTATAGATTCATTTGGAAGCATATGAAACAATTCATAATCACGCATTAAAGCATTCAATCTAGCTCTCCTAACCTCACTAGTTCCTTCATGAGTCACTTGTAAAGTGTCCCACATTTCCTTAGCACTAGAACATTGAGAAACTCTAAAGAACTCGTCATAGGATAAAGCGGATGTAATGATATTCTTTGCTTTATAATCATATTGTACTTTCTTTCTATCATCATCCTTCCACTTATCCTCGGGGATCAATTGTTCTACACCTTCAACTAAACTAGAGGGGATATGAGGACCTTTTTCAACTACTTTCCAAATTTCACTATCTATGGCTTGGATAAAGATTTTCATTCTAACTTTCCAATATGCATAGCCTTCTCCGGCAAACAATGGAGGACGACTTATTGAAGCACCTTCACCACCAAAGGGATTCGTAGAACCCATTGTGATTTTCTTAAAGGATCTTTACGAAAAAGCTCTTATGCTCGTGTCTTTCGACCGAGCTTTGATACCAATTGAGGAAATAGCAATTGGTGGTTGGAGAGACTTAGGAACCCTAGGAATACACCTAGAAGAGGGGGTTGAATAGGTGTTGAAGCTACCTTGAAAGATTTTCTAACGAAACAAATCTAAACAATCAAAACAAATGATTTTTACAAATTCTACAGTACTTAATCGATTAAGCAAGTCGTGTACTCGAGTAGTACTCGATTAAGCTTGAACTTAATCGATTAAATATGACAGAAAACAGAAAAATCAATTTTCATTCGAATACGAAAATCAATCAATTCACATGCAAGATCAGAGATTCAGCGGAAATGATTAACACCTATATTCTTATTGATTAACCTAGTTATGAAAATGATTTTCCCTTTATCAATTTGAACAATTAAAGATTCAATTCAATCAATTATGAAAATCAATCTTTCTAGGTTTTCAATCAAGAACGCAATCAAATGACTTGAATATAAAGAGTAAGAGTTTAGAGATACGACACAGTGATTTATCCTGGTTCACTTTCATCCACTTGAAAGCTACATCCAGTCCCCTCTTCAACCAAGAGAGATTCTTCACTATGAGGAATTAGAGTTCTCAAATTACAAGTGATTGCCTCACAAGACTCCCTTCTTGCTAGCCTACAAGAGATAACCGACACCCTTGCCTTGTAATCCTATTGATCTTCTCTCTAATCTAACCTCTACCCCTTGTTGATAATCGACACAACAAGTCTTCAATTGCTTGATGATAATCCACACACCAAGGCTTCACTTGCTTGATTCACAACCAAGACTTCTTCTTCTTCTTCAATAAGAATGCACTTGCTTGATGATAAAATCGACACACCAAGACTTCTTGTTTGTTGTAGTGGCTTGCCTTCTTGCAAAGATTACAACACAATAGAAAACACAAAACAATCCTATGAATCTCAATCAAGAGTTATGACAATTCACCATAAGAGATTCAAAGGTTCTTGATCAAAGAATATGAAAATATAAAAGCTTTGATCTTTGAAAATGAGAGAGAATAGAGTGGCTTGATTCTTTGTAAAACTTGTATGAAAATGATTCTAACTCATCACAAATAATAGGAAAAGGTTTATATAGAATACCCAAAAGTTGTAGCACTTAAAAACTAATTTTGAGAAGTGAAAAACGTATTTTAAAAATCAGTTCAGCAGTACTTAATCGATTAAGCAAGTCTTGTACTCGAGTAGTACTCGATTAAGTTATCACTTAATCGATTAAGTTGGTACTGTACATGTTCAAAACTTGTTTTCTCAAAATCCAACCTTTCCTTTAAAACCTTTAAGCCACCCATTGATTCTAGGTTAAGTGAAAACTCAAATTATGATTTAATCATGACTTATGAATGAGATTCACTACCCTCTATAATAATCTACCCAAATAAAAAAACCTATGAAGCTTGAGAGGCAAAAGATAAAAGAAATACAAATACACTCAAACTTAGGTCTTCATGAGCTTGCTTTCTCTCTTCTTCATTTGATGTTTGTTGTTGCTTGTTGAGCTTGAAACTTGATCAACACTTGTAGCTTGTTCAAAAACACTTTGTCATTATCAAAACATTCATCATGTTCATCATGGAACTAACATAAGGTATTACCAAAACAGTTATATTGAATTCGACGATTTTTGAAACCTTTTCGAAAGTTGGGTAGCATTCATCTTTTGGAACCGTATTTTATATTATAGAAAATAACTGAAGCTACCCTTGCTTTATTTGATAAAACTAATACCATCGAATAGTTTTCACAGCCGAGCCCTCAAATAGATTAAATCAGAGTAAGCGGAATTATAGGACTATGCAATTACTAGTAAGATGAACATAGGTACATATATATATATAATAAGAGTCATAAGTACATAGTCCCTTATTAAAGCTTCCAAGATCCCAAAATACAAGTCCATAAACAGATCTACATAATAATATGACCAAATCCCTAGAGAACCCCAAAAGTATATCTACAACATATATACATAACCAAAATAAAACTCTAAGGGTGGTCACGTAGATCCGGTAGCATCAGATGTAGTAGTAGTGATAACAGCAGTCTCCAAGAGACATAAGTAGTAAGGTAGTAGCATCATCATCAACACAGCAGCAACAGCAAGATCTCCTCCACAGCCTCCACACATCGGATCCCCTGATCCTCATCACATACCCTATGCACAAACCTAGGGATCATCGTCCCTCCAATCACTCCCAGTAGAATGCATGACAGGCTCGCTCCCACTCTCGTCCTCCACCGGGTCCTCCTCGATCTCATCCGAGGGAGAGTGTACCCTACCACTGGGTACCGGGTCAGGTGATGGTGAAACCCTGACTGGGCTCCTCGGATCAGAAGGGGGAGTCTCCTCGCGGACGACTCTCGAGGTAAAAGGGTGAGAGCGGGTAGGTCGAAAACGGAAACTGTGATAGGAGCGAGCTGGTCGCGTGGGAGGTGGTCCATGGTAAGTGTAAAACGGGGGTACATGCATAGTGTATATGATGGGAATCCTAAATCTACGAGGACGGAATCGGATCAACGGGTTCGGGAGGTAGAAGGTAACCTCTACCTCTCCCTTGAACACCGCGCGATGGTCCTCATAGATCCATGTGCCACTAGGAAGTGGCCGGATCTCGATGCAAGCAATGTAATGGGACATCACCTACAAGGGCATAGGGGTAAGAAATTCTATACACATAATCAACAGAGAATAAATTGTGCAATATGAGTATGTAAATATGCATCAATTAACAACAATTACATATAACACTTAGCAGTTAATTAATGCACATAGGATGCTCACACTTATTTCATTTATCACAATTGATTTAAATGAGTGGCATGATGCATGACTTTAGCTCTCAAGCCTATCTCCATCATACTATGTCACTCTCTGACGTCCATCCCTGACAACCCAGCACTCAACAGTGCGTTGTATTCCTAGGTATACAACAATTCGTACATTCACCTAGAATGTACACGTCAAGCTTGGTATCCATGCCACCCGAGCATATCCCGTCATCCAAACGGACCGTCATCCAAACGGTATAACCATATCGACATCCACTAAGCCGACCACGTCAACGACGTGTCATCAAGCAAGCGTATTGGCACTCCCAGAGGCCCTCCACATGTTTACCAAAAACATGATATATGTCCTACCATTCAAACTCCAGAACGAATGCATTACTTTACTTAAAGGGAATTGATTGATGTTTTATCCTTTTATTAATACATTACGTGCCTCCCGAGCAACGTATCGTTATTTAAATGAAAATATCATAACGTCAATCAATTTCCTTTAAGTCCATGATCACTTGGTTTATCGTCCTTTAAGTGTTACAAAATGACTTAGAATTGAAAATGGTATTTTTAAGTATCTGACTAAAAATACTCGAGTGTTTTCCATAATACTCGAGTAGTTTATCATTTTCCAGATTTTACTCGAGTAGCTCATGATTATACTCGAGTCGTTCATGTCTGTTTAGAGATTCAAGTTTTCAGATCTTCAAAAATATACTCGAGTAATTCATGAGATACTCGAGTAGTCCATTACCCAGAATACTCGAGTAGTTCACATATTACTCGAGTTGTTCATTAATTTTTACTCTTGTTGCATCTGAAATACTCGAGTGCTTAGCCTGGTTCTCAAGTTGGTGCGCCAATTTTCACACTGGCGCATCACGAAATACTCGAGTGTTAAGCCATATACTCGAGTGTTTGCAGACAGAACAGACTGAAACTTGGCTTTTACATACCATTTCAATTTCTAAACATTTTTAACCCAAACCAGTGATCACAATAGTTCATATACCATATATTGAACATGTTTCCATACTCATTTCATATCAAATAACCAATCTGACAGAGAATCAATGAATCATGCATAAAAACACATTTTAACAACTCAACACCTCAAATTACACAATAAGCACAATACTCATGAAACAAAGTTCATATAAGCTTGCATGCATGATATAGAACTTGCTCAACACAGTTTTAGAGCAAAGCTTGGTCTCCAAACCAAAGACCCTATTCAATCTAAGCCCTCAGAGCCTCTTGGTGGCTCTCTAACACAAATCATGGAATTTAATCTCTATCTAGTGAATATAATTACTTCCCCTTACCTCTCAGACGTGAATCAAACCAAGAATCCCAAAGAAAAGCTCCACAACTCTCAGACCAACTTCGAGCACCACATGCAGAGCATTTTGAGTGCAACACCAAAGTGGAATTGGTTCACACATGAAACAGAGAATAAAATTGGGGAAATTAGGTTTTCTAGACTATATGCAACATAATCTAACTAAGGAAATCGAATTTGAGACTCAGGGATTCATGAGCTTACCAGAAATCAAGATCAAAGTAAGCTCCAGACACAAACTTGACCAAGAATAGCTTCACTTCAACTCCTTGAATCCTCCAACACACTCACTCAATCCTCACGATTTTGGTGTTTATACAAAGCTCGTGATGTGAGCTTTGTATTCGTGTATCACTTGAATCCTAACACTCAGAATTTAAGGAGAATCGAAGAGGGCAAATCCGAAACCCTAACTTTCATCAACAACCCAAACTTAACCAAAAAGCTTCACGAATCTGTTGTTGTTGAGCTTAAATAGAGCAAGGAAGCTCTCATGCAAGGCGACACGAAAGCCTTGAGGTGTTGGGGAAGGAGTATTCGTGGCGGGAAGAGGGAATCGTTCATGGTGACTCATCAAACGCACTAACTCGTGCAACTCTGTCCAGAATACTCGAGTTTTCCGATAAATACTCGAGTATTTTGTCCCATTTTTGAAAAATAATTATTTTATTTACTTTCCCTCCAAATTCTTTCCTATAGTTACCTCTAGGTCCCAAATCAAGGACTAATATGCAAAATATTTATTTATGCATAAAATAATTACCAACATGAATTCTAGCAATATAAACTCAGGTTTTGATCAAAGATTAAAAATAGAAATTTATTTATAATAAACTTTATAATTAATTATTCATTAATCGGGGATTAAAATTTTGGGGTGTTACACTACTTCCCCACTTAAAAGGAATTTCGTCCCCGAAATTCACTCTTCCAAATTACACGTTCTCAAAATCAAATAAAAGACGACTTTGATGTTTTTCAAAATATCCATAGGAAAAATACTTCCCCACTTAAAAGGATTTTTCTTACACTTCTTTAAATTCTCTGACTCAAAATATTTCAAATAAAACTTCTCGAATAACACCTTTGTGTTCAAAAACTTATATTAATCTCTTTTCTCATAAAAGAGTTTTCTTAAATTTCCCTTTGAAAATTATTTCGTAATTAATTCAAATAAAATCTTTTGATCATTTCGGACAAAAATGTTTCAATGCAGAGCTTAAACTGAAACTTTTCCAAATAAACGGAATAATACTTTCAAATATATATATATTCCTCAATTAAACAGTTTCCAACGATATTTTTGAGGAAAAACATGTTCCGCTGCGCACTCTGATCACTCAAGCACGAGTAAGGAATCATTTATATGACTTTATTCCTTAATAGTCATAAACATTAGGGTGATCAGTCCTAATATTTTAACTGTCAGTAATAAAATCATCCCTTGCAGATATAATCTTTCTCAAGAAAGATTATACGATATATCTTTAAGTTAGATGAACTTACAGATAAGGAGTGTTATTGTCACTATCAGACTGAAACAGATTGTCAATTCTAGAGAAATTTCCGTTGGGGAGACAAATACTTGTCCTATCCCGATGGTTGTTAATCCCGCTAGTCTCAACTAATCTTTTCTCTCTGTAGTGTCCAAAGATATTTATCACATCCAACTGTGATAAGGGTTTTGATCATAGAAATCCCAGTTACAGATTTGCTCAGGCTTTCATATTACAAACGGTTTAATTAACGTCATCGAAAACATTGATTACGTTAATTCCGATCAAAGAAAGGGTAACTCAGATTATCTATATGTAGATCTAACTCGCATCCTAATAGGTTGGACACCCATCCGAACTCAACTCGCTTGACGTCCATTCCCTCCTTACTCTTAACCCTAACTGTATCTGACGAATTAAAATCTCAGTCTCCTACAGCTGCATTTGAAGGTCTTTATAGGTGTACCACTACTTAGTCTAAAATAACGCACCTCATTTCCTACACATGGAGTTGGGCAAACTCTTACTTCTCATTAACATACTTTATAATTCTCACGATCGGGGTTCCTTTAATTTTGCCATTCATCCATAATTAATTTTCTTAACTACCTTTCCTTTTCTTCTAATTGAACACTTCCCTTTTGCCCAAGTCCCTCTTATACTGGTTTTGAACACACATTCTACCAACCTCTTATGCTTATCCATTGTACTTATAAATTCCACGTACGTTGTTCAATATCGAGAAAATTCCTTATGCTTTAATACTTGATAGCTGGTTAGAGGTTCGGACCTAAGCCATTCTACACTTCACATATTTGAACCTTCCGTCCGGGTCGTACTACAGCATACTTCCTTGATCCTTTGAACTTGGAAAAGCCTTTTCTGAGACTAACACTTTTCCGTTCTACGCTTAGCAATTCAACCCCTTATATCCTTCTCATGCCTCTTGAGAATTCTCTTCAGTTCCCCGAGTCGTCTTTTCGAATGCTATTCAAGCGATGTATCAGTCTTTGGTTCCAACATTCATCTTACACGGTTCCCACAAGTTCTTTGCTACATCACTTAATATAGAAGTAGCATAACATTTTATCTACTCATCTCTTGTGTGTGTGAATCCAAAATTTTCACTCCCAATTCACGAATCGTTCAAGATATAAATTCTTGTATAACGAAGAATTTCTTCCGTCCGCTGATGGAAATTGGTTCTCTTATCTTCTATAAGTCAATCTCTTACTTCCTTCCAACTTCCCTACTTAGGATAGCCTCTTGATCACCTTAAAGTTTCCATGAATTGTTCTTCGACTCAATATTTGTCATTACCCTTCACTTTACTGATTAAATATTGAGGCTCGAAATCAAAACTTTCAGACCCAACCATTGATGATAACTCCAAATCAATCTCTTCTTTTAATCGAGTTAATTCCTTCATACTCCTTTGATCTTTGAATTCCCAAGACAAAGACCCATAAAAACAAAACCTCTGGATCTTTTAGGGTGATCATACTTATTGCAAGCTCCAAGTCATACAACAAGAGCTCACCCCGGGTGTATTTGATCACTTTGATGCATACACTCCCCACCTTCCTTCCTTAAGACTACTCTCTTCCGAGTCCTTACCTCGACACAGGAAATCATTCTTTAATACTTCCGCATGAATCGAGTAAGAGCAATGTAGGAGAGGTCGTTAACCTTCACTTCACTGACCGAAAATCCTCGTTGCATTTTTATTTCATATGGAAGGCTAATTCTTCGGGCTACCTTGGTTATAGGAGTTTGACCTAAGGAAGTCCATCAATGGTCCTAAGATCGCATTCTAATGCGATAAAGGTAGACAAATCAAGTCTATTCTAAAGACTCCTCCTGACACTTCTTTACAACCGTTAAAACTTACTTTAGAAACAACTATAGGAATGCTCGTAAGAGTTTCTATCATACCAATATAGAACAACTTAAATACAGGCAAAGTCAGACGATTCACACATTCATAAGAGGCAAATGAATGTGTAGCACCGAAATCAGACAACACCTGACAAAGCTGACCGTTTAGCAAGTGATTACTTTGCACAAGGTCAGAGGATTGGCTTGTCTCCACACCACTAAGCGTGAAAACCCTCCCTTGCATCATGGGCTTGTCAGCTGCCCCTCTTGAATCAGTCTTGGTCGGTTCCTTGCAATCTTTCGCAAAGTGTCCCAGTTTCCCACAATTGAAGCAGTTATTTGTTCCCCAACAAAAACGGACATGATGACGACGCTTGCACTTGTCGCAGAAGGGAGCCTCACTTCGGAAATTACCTCCATCACTACTTCCAACTTTTCCTTTGCCCTTCCCTTGGCGATCATACGGACCCTTGCCTCGATTATTGAAACCTTTGTGCCTCTGAGGTCCATAATTCTGACTATCTTCCCTCTCTGATGATTGCAGTTTTTCTGCCTTCTTGTCATCCTCGTACATTCTACACATGTCCACCAATGTAGGAAAACTTTGGATCCTTTGATAGCTGAAAGTAGACTTCAACTTGGGCCTTAAGCCTCCTTCAAACTTGATACACTTGCTCCTCTCATCTGGATTGTTCTGGTAATATGGAGAGTAGTTCATCAATTCCTCGAACTTGGCTGCGTACTCACCCACACTCATGTCTCCTTACTTCAGTTGCAAGAATTCCACTTCCTTCTTTCTCCTCAGATCCTCAGGGAAGTATTTATTGAGGAACTTCTCCATAAATACATCCCAATTAACATCCCTTCCTTCATAATGTAGGAGCTGAACCGTATGGTTCCACCAGTTCTCAGCCTCATCTTCTAACATGTAGACTGTATACGCCACCTTCTGAGCTTCCGTGCAATCCAACGTTCTGAAGATCTTATCCATGGTATGAATCCACTTATTAGCCTCCTCAGGTTTAAATCCTCCTTCAAACTTGGGTGGATTACAACTCCTAAAATCCGCCAAACTCTTAGCCTCGGTAACACCCACATTACACTGTTGAGGTGGATTAACCGATTGAGATGGTTGCTGAGACTGCCGTTGCTGCATAGCCTCCAGCACTACGGTAATTCTCTCTAACATCATATTGGTGTGATTCTGGTTCCTAGTTGCCATAATAGACCTGCGCTATGGACTTATGGTCACATATGTCGAACTAAAGAAACTTTCATCACACCACCTATACTAAGACTACAGCTTAAGATTCTAACTTCACATTCAATTGCGTCTTGTGCTCAAAAGAGACAAGGTACAAACAAATCAAGGGTATCTAAAGCTCAACAAACAAAATGATAACATTCAAATAGTGTAAATGCCCTGGAGATACCTGCTTGATGTTGATGGCTACCTTTCTGAAACTACTTCCACTACTACAGGATCTGACTTTTGCTCTGATACCACTCAGTGTGACACCCTTCCGGATTACCCAAGTATAATATAGTAATTAAGCTTTTATATTGGATAATATATGGACTTGTGAGGATTAAGAAAATATGGAAATAAATTTTCTTTTAAAAGCGGGTGCACAAATCAACACTTGGAATTCTTGGAGAATAAACCCTAAGGTATTACCAAAACAGTTATATTGAATTCGGCGATTTTTGAAACCTTTTCGAAAGTTGGGTAGCATTCATCTTTTGGAACCGTATTTTATATTATAGAAAATAACTGAAGCTACCCTTGCTTTATTTGATAAAACTGATACCATCGAATAGTTTTCACAACCGAGCCCTCAAATAGATTAAATCAGAGTAAGCGGAATTATCGGACTATGTAATTACTAGTAAGATGAACATAGGTACATATATATATATAATAAGAGTCATAAGTACATAGTCCCTTATTAAAGCTTCCAAGATCCCAAAATACAAGTCCATAAACAGATCTACATAATAATATGACCAAATCCCTAGAGAACCCCAAAAGTATATCTACAACATATATACATAACCAAAATAAAACTCTAAGGGTGGTCACGTAGATCCGGCAGCATCAGATGTAGTAGTAGTGATAACAGCAGTCTCCAAGAGACATAAGTAGTAAGGTAGTAGCATCATCATCAACACAGCAGCAGCGGCAAGATCTCCTCCACAGCCTCCACACATCGGATCCCCTGATCCTCATCACATAGCCTATGCACAAACCTAGGGATCATCGTCCCTCCAATCACTCCCAGTAGAATGCATGACAGGCTCGCTCCCACTCTCGTCCTCCATCGGGTCCTCCTCGATCTCATCCGAGGGAGAGTGTACCCTACCACTGGGTACCGGGTCAGGTGATGGTGAAACCCTGACTGGGCTCCTCGGATCAGAAGGGGGAGTCTCCTCGCGGACGACTCTCGAGGTAAAATGGTGAGAGCGGGAGGTCGAAAACGGAAACTGTGATAGGAGCGAGCTGGTCGCGTGGGAGGTGGTCCATGGTAAGTGTAAAACGGGGGTACATGCATAGTGTATATGATGGGAATCCTAAATCTACGAGGACGGAATCAGATCAACGGGTTCGGGTGGTAGAAGGTAACCTCTACCTCTCCCTCGAACACCGCGCGATGGTCCTCATAGATCCATGTGCCACTAGGAAGTGGTCGGATCTCGATGCAAGCAATGTAACGGGACATCACCTACAAGGGCATAGGGGTAAGCAATTCTATACACATAATCAACAGAGAATAAATTGTGCAATATGAGTATGTTAATATGCATCAATTAACAACAATCACATATAACACTTAGCAGTTAATTAATGCACATAGGATGCTCACACTTATTTCATTTATCACAATTGATTTAAATGAGTGGCATGATGCATGACTTTAGCTCTCAAGCCTATCTCCATCATACTATGTCACTCTCTGACGTCCATCCCTGACAACCCAGCACTCAACAGTGCGTTGTATTCCTAGGTATACAACAATTCGTACATTCACCTAGAATGTACACGTCAAGCTTGGTATCCATGCCACCCGAGCATATCCCGTCATCCAAACGGACCGTCATCCAAACGGTATATAACCATATCGACATCCATTAAGCCGACCACGTCAACGACGTGTCATCAAGCAAGCGTATTGGCACTCCCAGAGGCCCTCCACATGTTTACCAAAAACATGATATACGTCCTACCATCCAAACTCCAGAATGAATGCATTACTTTACTTAAAGGGAATTGATTGATGTTTTATCCTTTTATTAATACATTACGTGCCTCCCGAGAAACGTATCGTTATTCAAATGAAAATATCATAACGGCAATCAATTTCCTTTAAGTCCAGGATCACTTGGTTTATCGTCCTTTAAGTGTTACAAAATGACTTAGAATTGAAAATGGTATTTTTAAGTATCTGACTAAAAATACTCGAGTGTTTTCCATAATACTCGAGTAGTTTATCATTTTCCAGATTTTACTCGAGTAGTTCATGATTATACTCTAGTCGTTCATGTCTGTTTAGAGATTCAAGTTTTCAGATCTTCAAAAATATACTCGAGTAATTCATGAGATACTCGAGTAGTCCATTACCCAGAATACTCGAGTAGTTCACATATTACTCGAGTTGTTCATTAATTTTTACTCTTATTGCATCTGAAATACTCGAGTGCTTAGCCTGGTTCTCAAGTTGGTTTGCCAATTTTCACACTGGTGCATCACGAAATAGTCGAGTGTTAAGCCATATACTCGAGTGTTTGCAGACAGAACAAACTGAAACTTGGTTTTTACATACCATTTCAATTTCTAAACATTTTTAACCCAAACCAGTGATCACAATAGTTCATATACCATATATTGAACATGTTTCCATACTCATTTCATATCAAATAACCAATCTGACAGAGAATCAATGAATCATGCATAAAAACACATTTTAACAACTCAACACCTCAAATTACACAATAAGCACAATACTCATGAAACAAAGTTCATTTAAGCTTGCATGCATGATATAGAACTTGTTCAACACAACTTTAGAGCAAAGCTTGGTCTCCAAACCAAAGACCCTATTCAATCTAAGCCCTTAGAGCCTCTTGGTGGCTCTCTAACACAAATCATGGAATTTAATCTCTATCTAGTGAATATAATTACTTCCCCTTACCTCTCAGACGTGAATCAAACCAATGTGAATTCAATGCTCCTAATTATGTGGATTATGTTTTGATGATGACAAAATAATTAACAAATCATGCCTTGAAGATATTGCAACATCAACATCAACAAGAAGTCAAGAAAAGAAGACAAGTGCCCAATCATTCTCAATCAAATATTAATTGTAAATTTCTAATTTATGTTGAGAGTGGTTGAGAGTGGGTAGAAATAGTTAGTCTCTTCTAGGAATAAATTTTTATATGTTTATTAAGTTGAGATTGACCAAAAATTAATACTTGAGAGGAAAAATAAAATTGAAAAATAATTTTTCCCGTATCTGATCAAAATACTCGAGTATTTTGAAAAAGACTCGAGTATACACTCGAGTATTTGTAGAAAAACTCGAGTATTTGTGCCAGGTCAGCAATTATGACCGTTAGTCTTGTTCGTGCACCAATTCACTCGTGACCGACCAAAAAGACTCGAGTATTTACCAAAAGACTCGAGTATTTTTGTCCAGTCAGCAAAAATGAACGTTGGAGAAACTCAAAAACCCAATTGAGGGCATTTGAGTCTCATCCAAACCCAAGAGAGCAATTCAGAACCTTATTGTAAAATTTCTCTTTGAATTTATGCAAGAACAAACAAGACAACAACACATTATTGATCACAAGCTTTCATAATTTCCTTTTCTCAAGTGTTAATTCCCAAAAAGCTCAACTTCTCACTCATATTGTCATTTTATTCCAAGTTGAGTTTTAGGCCTCAATTCTTACATTGAGCTGTGCTTATTTGTGCTAATCCATTGTGAGATTAGTAATACACATACAAAAAGCTTGATTATTCAAAGTCTTGGATTGTTCCCAAGCAAACCCTAAGTGGCTTAGGGTGTTGGAAGTCTTGAGAGGTTCTCAAGCACAAGACTAGGAGGTTCCTAGCCCGGTGGAGTTTCTTGAAGGGAGTTCAAGGAAGCTTTGTGAAGAGTTCTTCAATCACCGGAATCAAATTGGGGTAGAAATCAAGAGTTTGGTACACTCTTGAAAGGGTTAGGTTGAGTGAGGCCATTCTCAAGCAATCCTTTGTAATTTCTAACAATTTGATTATTAGTAGAAACTCCTAAGTGATTAGGAGGACTGGATGTAGCTCATTGTTGGAGTGAACCAGGATAAAATTGCTTGAGTGTTGGTTTATTGCTTTTAATCTACTTTCTAGCTCAATAGACTTAAGTCATTTCAATCAATTAGGATTTATACAATTAGGTAGCAAGTTCAAGGAATCTTTGTATTAAAAGTTATTTAGATTACTTGCTATTCTGTTGGATAAGTTCCTGTTTATTATTGAATTGATTTGAGTTAAATTGCTGAATTTTCGTTTCTGGTTTTTCTGCTATCTGATAGTAAAAACTCGAGTATTTCAGAAAAGACTCGAGTTGTTCATCCTGAAAAACTCGAGTATTTCAGAAAAGACTCGAGTTGTTCATCCTGAAAAACTCGAGTATTTCACAAAAGACTCGAGTCTTTTGTTTCTGATTCCAGAAAATTCAGTCTAAGCTCCATTCTTCAATTATCAATCGAAATATTTGGTATTAGTGCTTCAAAATACTATTCACCCCCCCTCTAGTATTTGCTTAGCCCGCTTGTTGGTTTCCAACAAGTGGTATCAGAGCTCGGTCGAAAGATCGAGTGTAACAACTTTTTCGAAAAAGATCCTTTTGGAAACTTAATGGGCTCTAGCAATAACTTTGGTGGAGAAGGAGCTTCAATAAACCGTCCTCCACTATTTAATGGTGAAGGATATGTTTATTGGAAAACTCGCATGAAAGTTTTTATTGAAGCAATTGATATGGATATTTGGGATGCAATTGAAAATGGTCCTTTCATTCCCAAAAAGAAAATAAATGATGAAATTGTTGAAATTCCAAGGAGTAGTTGGAATGATGATGAAAAGAGAAAAGTCTCATTTGATTTAAAAGCTAAAAACATCATCTTTTCGGCTCTATCCCATGATGAATTTTATAGAGTTTCCCAATGTAAATCGGCAAAAGAAATGTGGGATACTTTGCAAGTCACACATGAGGGAACAAGTGAGGTTAGAGATGCAAGATTGAATTCTCTAACTCACGAATATGAATTGTTCCACATGTTGCCAAATGAAACCATTAGTGACTTGCAAAAGCGATTCTCTCACATTGTTAATCATTTGATTTCCTTGGGAAAAGTATTTCGCAATGGTGAAACTACTAACAAAATTCTAAGATGTCTTGATAGGAGTTGGCAACCCAAGGTAACCGCCATCAAGGAATCAAGAGACATAAATAGCATGGACTTAGCCACTTTGTTTGGCAAACTCCAAGAGCATGAGATGGAGCTTACAAGACTTGGGATGCATGAGGAATCGGACAAAAAGAAAAAGAGCATAGCACTCAAAGCTTCAACCAAAGCTACAAAAGAAGTTGAAGAATGCTCTACAAGTGGAGATTCCGATGGTGAACCAAATCAAGAAGAATTTGGGATGTTTGTGAAAAGATTCAACAAATTTTTCAAAGGGAAGAAAGGTGGATCTTCATCCAATTTCAAGAGAACCAAAGACTCCAAACAAAGAGAAAAGAGTACCAATGATGGAGTTAAGTGTCATGAATGTGGAGGGGTTGGTCACATAAGAATGGAATGTGCCACATTCTTGAAGAAGAATGACAAGAAGACCCAAGAGACCAAAGGGAAGCGTGCATACATTGTTTGGGATGCACCGGAAAAGAGCAATGAATCATCTTCAAGTAGCTCCGGTGATGAAAATGCAAACCTTTGTCTCATGGCCAAGAATAATCATGAGTCCTCATCAAGAGCTAATCATGGCATGAGTGAAAGTGATGATGAGGTAACCTCTAGCTCTTCTTGTTCATCTTCAAACTCCATTTCATATGATGATTTGCAAGAAGCCTACAATGAAATGTTAATTCAATTTAAAAGGCTTGCTAAAATTAATAAGGAAAAAGGAAAGAAAATTTTGGAGTTTCAACATGAAATTGATGAATTGCAAAAATCTATAAATGAGTTGAAACTTCAAAATGAATCCTTGGAACTTATTAATTCTAGTCATCAAAGTGATTGTGCAAATCATGAGGAAATTATCACTTCATGTGAGAGATGTGATGATCTTGAAAAAGAAGTGAAAGAGTTGAAAAACAAACTCACAATCTCACATAGTGATAGAAACCTCAACCGGTTGTTGAACTCTCAAAGACATAATCACAACAAAACCGGTTTAGGATATGTTCATAAAAAGGACAAAAAGTACAAGGTGGTTGGAACATTTTCTAAGAAAAATTCATCAAAGAGACCAACTTGTACTTATTGTGGAAAAGTTGGACATATCAACATTGAGTGCCACATTAATAAGTTTGAAATGAAAAAGGGCACTTATATGTGGATTAAGAAGGGAGAAAGTCCCAACACTAACCCTAAGGGACCCAACATTGTTTGGGTACCCAAAGTGAACAAGTGATTTCATTTTGTAGGTGTGTCTTCGAACGGGAAAACAATTGTGGTATCTTGATAGTGGATGTTCGAAGCACATGACGGGAGATAAGCGGCACTTCATTGAGCTTACTCCAAAGGAAAAGGGTTATGTCACTTATGGGGACAACAACAAAGGCAAAATCCTTGGTATTGGTAAAATCGGAAACTCTTCAAACTTGATTATTGATAATGTGCTCTATGTTCAAGGATTAGAACATAATCTCTTGAGCATAAGCCAATTATGTGATATTGGCAATCATGTAGTTTTTACCTCTACCCATTGCCTCATTAAAAGTGACAAAGATGAATCAATCAAATTTGTTGGTAGAAGGTCAAATAATACTTACTTAGTTGATTTGAACAAAGTCACTTCTTTGGTCTCTACTTGTTTAGTGAGCAAAGAAAATGACACTTGGTTATGGCATCGTAGGACCGCTCATATTAATGTAAACCAATTGAAGAAAATACAATCTAAAGATCTAGTAGTTGGTTTACCAAAGCAAAATTTTTCTATTGAAGGTGTTTGTTCTCCTTGCAAGAAATGTAAACAAACTAAAAACACCTTTGGATCAAAAATGGTGATGTCCACATCAAGGCCATTAGAAATGCTTCATATGGACTTGTTTGGACCATCACAAGTAAAAAGCTTTGGTGGCAACTATTATGCATTGGTAATTGTTGATGACTTCTCTAGGTTTACTTGGACTTTATTTTTAACTACTAAGAGTGAGACCTACAAATCTTTTAAACATCATGTCAAACTTTTGCAAAACCAAGTAAATCAAAAAGTAATTATTATTCGAACCGATCATGGTGGTGAATTCGAAAACCACAAATTTGATAGATTTTGTGCTAAAAATGGTATTGAGCATCAATTCTCCGCACCAAGGACTCCGGAACAAAACGGAGTGGTAGAGCGGAAAAATAGGGTGCTAGAGGAACTTGCTAGAACCATGTTAAATGATTCTCAAGTACCTCAATATTTTTGGGCCGATGCCGTCAATACGGCTTGTTATGTTTTAAATCGTATTTTGATAAGGCCCTCTTTGGATAAAACCCCCTATGAACTTTACAAGGGAAGAAAGCCAAATATATCTCATTTTCATGTCTTCGGATGCCAAGTTTTTGTTTTAAATAATGGAAAAGAACACCTTGGCAAGTTTGATTCCAAATCCGATGAAGGCATATTTTTAGGCTATTCTTCTCATAGTAAAGCTTATAGAATTTTCAATAAAAGAACTTTAACTATTGAGGAATCAATTCATGTGGTTTTTAATGAGTCTTCAAAAGAAGATAGTGTTTTATGTGATGCTAGTGAAGATGGCATTGTCTTTTCAAAAGAAGAAAAAGAGAGAGAGAATTCAAAAGTTGATGAAGGAGAAGTAAGGGAAGAAATTCCTCCAACTTGGAAATCGGTCAAGGCTCATCCTATAGACAAAGTCATAGGAGATATGTCAAAGGGAGTACTTACTCGTAGGTCTATTCAAAACATTTGCCACTATGTCTCATTTGTTTCTCAAATTGAACCCGATTCAATTAAAAAGGCCATTGAGGATGATCATTGGGTTCTTGCTATGCAAGAAGAATTAAACCAATTTGAAAGAAATGAAGTTTGGGATCTAGTCCCTAAACCCGATGATCATACCATAATTGGTACTAAATGGATTTATAGAAACAAACTTGATGAATCCGGGTTGATTATAAGAAACAAAGCTAGACTAGTAGCTCAAGGGTACAACCAAGAGGAAGGTATCGATTATGATGAGACCTTTGCTCCGGTTGCACGTCTTGAAGCAATCCGAATTTTACTTGCTTATGCTTCAATCATGAAATTCACTTTATATCAAATGGATGTTAAAAGTGCTTTCTTGAATGGGTTTATAAATGAAGAAGTGTATGTCAAACAACCCCCCGGTTTTGAAAATAGTGAATTTCCAAACCATGTTTATAAATTGAAAAAGGCACTCTATGGATTGAAACAAGCTCCTAGAGCTTGGTATGATCGATTGAGTTCCTTTCTATTAGAAAACAAGTTTCAAAGAGGGAAGGTTGATAATACACTATTTATTTATAAAACCAAGGATGACATTTTGTTAGTACAAATCTATGTTGATGATATCATTTTCGGTGCTACTAATGTGTCTCTTTGTAGAAAGTTTTCAAATTTGATGAAAAAGGAATTTGAAATGTCAATAATGGGAGAACTCAAGTTCTTCCTAGGCTTACAAATAAAGCAAGTCAAGGAGGGGATATTTGTGCATCAAGGGAAATATTGCAAAGAGCTCCTTGAGAAATTCGGATTGGACAAGTGCAAGGAAGCCTACACTCCAATGAGCACATCATGCTACCTAGACAAGGATGAACAAGGTACACCGGTTGATGTTAGTAAGTATAGGGGTATGATAGGTAGTCTCCTATATCTCACTGCATCTAGACCGGATATTATGTTTAGTGTATGCATGTGTGCTAGATTTCAAGCTAATCCTAAAGAATCTCACCTATCTGCAGTTAAACATATATTTAAGTATCTAAAAGGAACAATTAACACTGGTTTATGGTATCCTGCTGATGCCAATCTTTGTTTAGTTGGTTACTCGGATTCCGACTTCGCCGGATGCAAGCTTGATCGCAAAAGCACCAGTGGTACTTGCCATTTCTTGGGAAGTTCATTGGTGTCATGGTTTTCTAAAAAGCAAGCTTGTGTCGCTCTTTCTACCTGGTATCAAAGCAGAATATATCGCAGCCGGTAGTTGTTGTGCTCAACTGTTATGGATGAAACAACAATTATCGGATTTTGGTTTGAAACTTGAAAATATTCCGATTAGATGCGATAACACGAATGCAATCAATTTGACTAAGAATCCGGTGTATCACTCAAGAACTAAACACATTGAAATAAGACATCACTTTTTAAGAGATCATGTACAAAAGGGTGATTGCACAATTGAATTTGTCAGTACCACAAATCAATTAGCTGACATTTTTACAAAACCTCTACCAAGGGACACCTTTTATCATATTAGGAGAGAACTTGGTATTTTAGATGAAGCTAATATAGGCTAATTGCATTGTGTGTCATTTTTGGAAAATCACCATATTAGTCTTACTCTAATGTGTTATTGATTCTTAGTTAAATTGTCCTTGATGATATTTGAAATTGTATATGTTAATTGTGTGTGATTCTGTACTGTATTCCAAGTTGGTAGTGAAGCATTTGTATTTGATTTGTGTTTGGTCTTTTAAAACTGAGTTTTTACTTTCTGTTCTGTCAAAATACTCGAGTTTTTCCAAAAACACTCGAGTATTTTAATTCAAAATTAAATCAGTTTTAAATTGAAAAAGTTTTTAATCAGGGTCTGATAAAAATACTCGAGTGTTTCTCAAAACACTCGAGTCCTTATTAAAATACTCGAGTGTTTTTAAAAACACTCGAGTCTTTCGAAACCCCCAATTTTTGAACTTTCAGACCAAACTCGAGTATTTTCCAAAAACTCGAGTATTTTGCGTTTTCCTGAAATTTGAACTTTCGGACCAAACTCGAGTTTTTCAATTTTTACTCGACTTTTCTGGGGAAATCTGGGCTGAGTCACGACCGACTCGAATATATTTTCAAAAACTCGAGTATATCCTAAAGAACAACTCTAGTATTTATGAATATATTCGAGTATTTTGAACTGTTTATATATACTCTCAGACTCAAGTTTTTTTGCGACCCTCTTCTCTCTCGGTTTTCTCATATCTCTCTCCTCAAAACTCAGATTTTCCTCAAAGTTTTGTCAAAACTTACTAGTTTTTCATCCTCTAAACTCTTCTCTCGGTTTTATCCTCCTCCAGATGCTCCAGCTCCTTCGATGTTTTGATGATGTTGACCTTTGGATTTTATCTTAGTTTTCATTCTGTTTTTATCATGTTGGTCTTTGTTACATTTTCTGTATTTTGAGAACTTGGTGTTTTGAGACTTTGGGTTTATTATTGCACCTTTGATTTGGACCTTTTATGATGTTTTTATGTTAATGAATTTGGTCTTCATTATGATGTTTGTGCAAAGCTTCAGGGGGAGCTCTTTATCGTTATTATATCTCCGTTTTATTTGCATAAGTTGGTTATGGGGTTTTCCGATTATGCACCTCTCCTCCCTTGATCTTTTTCTAAATTGTTACATCTTTTTGGCGTATGACAAAAAGGGGGAGAGATATTACACTTGTCTTGTCTTGATATTGTTGCACCTAAAATCTCTAATTATGGTATATACTCTGATAATTGTTAAATTCTCTAATACCATAGACTTGGTGCTAAAATTAAATTGTCATAACATCTTGCTCAAGCTGAATTTTTAGATAGGTGAAAAGTATCATATAGTGAGGGGGAGTTGCATCTCCAAGTGGATCAAGCTTAACAAATGGATCAAGTGTTAATTATTTTGTCATCACCAAAAAGGGGGAGATTGTGAATTCAATGCTCCTAATTATGTGGATTATGTTTTGATGATGACAAAATAATTAACAAATCATGCCTTGAAGATATTGCAACATCAACATCAACAAGAAGTCAAGAAAAGAAGACAAGTGCCCAATCATTCTCAATCAAATATTAATTGTAAATTTCTAATTTATGTTGAGAGTGGTTGAGAGTGGGTAGAAATAGTTAGTCTCTTCTAGGAATAAATTTTTATATGTTTATTAAGTTGAGATTGACCAAAAATTAATACTTGAGAGGAAAAATAAAATTGAAAAATAATTTTTCCCATATCTGATCAAAATACTCGAGTATTTTGAAAAAGACTCGAGTATACACTCGAGTATTTGTAGAAAAACTCGAGTATTTGTGCCAGGTCAGCAATTATGACCGTTAGTCTTGTTCGTGCACCAATTCACTCGTGACCGACCAAAAAGACTCGAGTATTTACCAAAAGACTCGAGTATTTTTGTCCAGTCAGCAAAAATGAACGTTGGAGAAACTCAAAAACCCAATTGAGGGCATTTGAGTCTCATCCAAACCCAAGAGAGCAATTCAGAACCTTATTGTAAAATTTCTCTTTGAATTTATGCAAGAACAAACAAGACAACAACACATTATTGATCACAAGCTTTCATAATTTCCTTTTCTCAAGTGTTAATTCCCAAAAAGCTCAACTTCTCACTCATATTGTCATTTTATTCCAAGTTGAGTTTTAGGCCTCAATTCTTACATTGAGCTGTGCTTATTTGTGCTAATCCATTGTGAGATTAGTAATACACATACAAAAAGCTTGATTATTCAAAGTCTTGGATTGTTCCCAAGCAAACCCTAAGTGGCTTAGGGTGTTGGAAGTCTTGAGAGGTTCTCAAGCACAAGACTAGGAGGTTCCTAGCCCGGTGGAGTTTCTTGAAGGGAGTTCAAGGAAGCTTTGTGAAGAGTTCTTCAATCACCGGAATCAAATTGGGGTAGAAATCAAGAGTTTGGTACACTCTTGAAAGGGTTAGGTTGAGTGAGGCCATTCTCAAGCAATCCTTTGTAATTTCTAACAATTTGATTATTAGTAGAAACTCCTAAGTGATTAGGAGGACTGGATGTAGCTCATTGTTGGAGTGAACCAGGATAAAATTGCTTGAGTGTTGGTTTATTGCTTTTAATCTACTTTCTAGCTCAATAGACTTAAGTCATTTCAATCAATTAGGATTTATACAATTAGGTAGCAAGTTCAAGGAATCTTTGTGTTAAAAGTTATTTAGATTACTTGCTATTCTGTTGGATAAGTTCCTGTTTATTATTGAATTGATTTGAGTTAAATTGCTGAATTTTCGTTTCTGGTTTTTCTGCTATCTGATAGTAAAAACTCGAGTATTTCAGAAAAGACTCGAGTTGTTCATCCTGAAAAACTCGAGTATTTCAGAAAAGACTCGAGTTGTTCATCCTGAAAAACTCGAGTATTTCACAAAAGACTCGAGTCTTTTGTTTCTGATTCCAGAAAATTCAGTCTAAGCTCCATTCTTCAATTATCAATCGAAATATTTGGTATTAGTGCTTCAAAATACTATTCACCCCCCCCCCCCCTCTAGTATTTGCTTAGCCCGCTTGTTGGTTTCCAACAACCAAGAATCCCAAAGAAAAGCTCCACAACTCTCAGACCAACTTCAAGCACCACATGCAGAGCATTTTGAGTGCAACACCAAAGTGGAATTGGTTCACACATGAAACAGAGAATAAAATTGGGGAAATTAGGTTTTCTAGACTCTATGCAACATAATCTAACTAAGGAAATCGAATTTGAGACTCAGGGATTCATGAGCTTACCAGAAATCAAGATCAAAGTAAGCTCCAGACACAAACTTGACCAAGAACAGCTTCACTTCAACTCCTTGAATCCTCCAACACACTCACTCAATCCTCACGATTTTGGTGTTTATACAAAGCTCGTGATGTGAGCTTTGTATTCGTGTATCACTCGAATCCTAACACTCAGAATTTAAGGAGAATCGAAGAGGGCAAATCCGAAACCCTAACTTTCATCAACAACCCAAACTTAACCGAAAAGCTTCACGAATCTGTTGTTGTTGAGCTTAAATAGAGCAAGGAAGCTCTCATGCAAGGCGACACGAAAGCCTTGAGGTGTTGGGGAAGGAGTATTCGTGGCGGGAAGAGGGAATCGTTCATGGTGACTCATCAAACGCACTAACTCGTGCAACTCTGTCCAGAATACTCGAGTTTTCCGATAAATACTCGAGTATTTTGTCCCATTTTTGAAAAATAATTATTTTATTTACTTTCCCTCCAAATTCTTTCCTATAATTACCTCTAGGTCCCAAATCAAGGACTAATATGCAAAATATTTATTTATGCATAAAATAATTACCAACATGAATTCTAGCAATATAAACTCAGGTTTTGATCAAAGATTAAAAATAGAAATTTAATTATAATAAACTTTATAATTAATTATTCATTAATCGGGGATTAAAATTTTGGGGTGTTACATTGTACTTGATCAAAAACTTGTACTATCGAACATGCAAACCAAAACCCTTTATAATCTAAACTAATTAATTTTACTCATCCAACCAAAGAAATAAAGTGCTTAAAACAATTCTTCCAAGAATTTATTTTCTTTCCTTAACAATTCGATCAACACCTTTATTAGTCCAAAAATTATTCTCTCTCACTAATTTATAAAACCAATTAAAATCATTTGTTCTTATAAACACAAAAATCATTTAAACCAAAAATCACCGACATGCAATCCTCAACTCAAAACTTTGCTGCACTTTTTCAAAGTATTTAGCCTTAAAACAATTTCAAAGTTCTTTCTTTTCCCTTCATGGCCAATTCGGCCAAGACCTTTAAATTGGGGAAAATCATTTTTTTCCAAGAAAAACTTATTATAACTTTTACAAAAATACATTCATAAGCACCTTCACTCATATAAACCATATAGAAACATGCAAGAACATTACTATCTTATTTTCACGAAAAATATCTTTTTTATACGGGTAGATGTTATAAATCTTACATGCAAAGGGGAGATTCCAATTTTTAACCATTCATTAGGCACATAAAGAGGAAAATGCTTATTCTTTACCAAGATTAAAGCTTTTTGGGTAAAAATCATTTTTAAATATACCATCTCAGCCGTGTATGCATATAGAAACTATATGCAAAAATCAAAAACTTGAATTTATTCATGAACCAATGCAAAACCATCAAAATCAATGAAAATATATAAGATCGGGCTAGGATTCGTTACCCCCAAGGTGAGAATGGGTCTAATATATGATGTTTTGGGTCTTAATTTCACTTCCTTTTGCTATGGTTTTGGCTTGTTTCTCTGGTAAATATAGGTATTTTGTATTAGTTTTAGGAATTTTTAGTTTTATAGAATCCTTTGAACGTTTTGATCCGTTTTGGATATGTTTCAGGTGTTTTGGAGCTTATTTGGAAAAAATATTATTGGAGTTGAGAAGAGCATAAGAAGACCTTGAAAATGGCACAAGAACGGAGAGAAACGGAGTTGGAAATTACTTGGCACGCCAGGCGCGTGGAGGCCGCGCCCAGGCGAGTGGAGGCCGCGCCCAGGCGCACGTGCATCGCTGAAGAGAAGGCATCAGATATAGCACGCCCAGGCATGCTGACCAATACGCCCAGGCGTGCAAGGCACGTGGAAGCCCAATTGGGCCAATTTTTGAGTGTTTTCGAGGGTTTCTATTAGGATTTGTATTTTATCTATATATTTATGTTTTTAGGATTAGGTGAAGCAGTCATTAATAGTCAATAACAATGAGTTAGCAGCCATGAGAGCCATTAGTATTCAATAGATAGTTTTAGAAAGGAGATTTTACACATTTTTGGGAGCATTCGAAAGAGGGATCCGGAGAAGATTGAAGATTTGAAGCATATATTTGTGGTAATTTAGGAATAAATATCATAGTTATTTGTTTTCTTCTTCTCTTTCATTATGTGTAGCTAAACCTTTTGTGTTAGGAACATGGTGGATTTGTATTTGTAATTTATTTTTATGAATTAATGTTTTTCAGATTTAAATCATGTGTTTAATTGTGTTTTATTGTTATGCATGGAAGTAGCTAATCCATGTTTTAGATTTTCTAAATCTGAATTTGGAAATTAGGATTTGAAATAGGCCATGCAATTAAACAGCATAATTATTCAATTAGTAGGAATACTATTGAATTCTTATGTACTTTTCATAAATTCACTGTTCTTAATCAAGGTTATTCAATGGATTAAATTTCTAAGGAATTAGGATTTATCAAGTTGAATAATAAACAGTAATTTCATAAGAGGAATCTAGGAATTACTATTTTCTGAATTTGTTCATGATTTAAATGAAAAATATTGATTTACAATAAATAAGTGAACATACAATGAAACTGAGTTCCTAACCAAGTTCTTCCATTTAATTTCTCTTTTATTTTATTTTATTTCTTAGCATATAAATCTTCTTTTTAATTTATTTATTTAATTCTGAATTTTATTTTTTAATAGATTTTATTCTAGATTTTATTCTAGATTTTACCTTAGGTAGAGATAGATTGAATAATTCTGAGTCCCTGTGGGTACGATATCTGGTCTTAACCGACTATATTATTTTGCGATCTAGTATACTTGCAAGAGAGTGAACAAGTTTTTGGCGCCGTTGTTGGGGACTTGAATTAGTTTAATTTGTTTTGGCACTAAGAAGTAATTTGGAGTGAAATCTATTTTTGTTACTTAATTGAAATGTATAATAATGATTTGTGAAGAGTTAGAATTTTTTGATTTTGTTTTGGCTTCACATCCTCTTACTTCTGATGCAAATACCCCTATTAGTGAGATTGAAAAATTTTATAAGAAATCTGTCATCGAAAAGATAGTACAAGAGTTGTCCGTTAAGGAAGACTTAAGTACTAATCTCTCTGAAAATTGTGAAGAAGAAAAAGAAAGTAAGGTGCATCATGAAATAGAAGAGGTGAAACAAAATAAAACAAATGGGGATAGAATAGTAGTAGAAAAATTTGACTCATCCTTGCATGCTGAAATCTCTGAACTTAAAAATTGTATTAAATCCCTTGCATATATGGATGATTCAAAAAATTTCAATTATGTTCGACCCTTGAGTTTGCATGATGTTTTTCCAGAATATCAACATAAGTCATTGTTGTACAAAGGGATGAATAAAGATCCTAAAAATTTTGTTTCCCTTGTTCATGAAATTAACACCTTCATGAATGGGGAAAAAGATAAATTTGATGAGATGATGCATGCTGTAAGGAATGTACCTTTTGACCCTGGTGGGATTGAATTTATTTCTAAAATTTCCTTACTTCTGCCATGCTCATTCCCATGGGACATGGGAGTAACTTGTTATTCCTATATCACATGGGAGTTGAGCCATAGAATTTGGGATCCTGGTGGATTCTTTGTAATTATGTAGTAGTGTAGGTTTTATTTTTATTTTTTTTAGTCAGTTAGTTAGTGAATAAGGAGTTGAAATTTCCTATAAGTAACTACTAATGAAGTGCTTTATAGCACTATTTTTAGTTGTTCATGTGACACAGGTAAATAAGTTTGGGGAATTTTCTCCACGTTGCATTAATAGAAAAAGCTGTGCTACAAAGGTAATTAGTTTCTTAATTCCTTATAATAGTTGATTTTAGTTTAGGAAATTAGTTTTTAGTATAGGTAATTTTAATTTAATTATTTTTAATTTTTTTTATTCTGCAAAAAAAAAAAAGAGGCACTGTACAGATGCCGCACGCCTGGGCGCAGGAGCCCGCATGCCTGGGCGCGCGACAAGCGTTAATCAGCACGCCTGAGGGAGACTTCTCCTCATTCTCACTCAATTCCTTCAATTCTCTTCTTCCCCTTTCAAACCCTAAACCCCCAAATTTCAAAATTTCACTAAAAACTTCCTCAAATCCACAAATTTTTCCAACATAACTCAACAATCCTTCTTCCTTTTTCATTATTCTTCCATATTCTTCAAGAATTTCCAAGTTTTTCACTCATTCTCTACTCTTTCTTCAATTCGGTTTTGCTTCTCTCAAGGGCAAGGGACACGAATTTTTCCATCAGTTTGGGTAAGAATCACTCTTCTATACTCCCTGGTACTGTTGTAGTTGATTTTGGAGTTAGGAGTTAGCGATTTTGAGTTTGGTTTTTGAGTTCTAGAGAGTTTCCCACCAAGTGCTCGATCAATTGTCTCTAGTTATTTTTGAGTTGTTAGGATGCCTAGAGGGAAAAGACCAGTTGTAGGGAGCGCTAGTAGTGACTTGGGGAAGACCTTCGAGCATTCGAGGGTCTCCGATTATTATGATGGGAAGATGGTGAAGAGAGGTATAACCCCGGAGACGAGCATGCTTTATGAGAGCGAGGGGCCAGTAGGGAGGAGAGTTGTTGGGGTCAGTAGCATTGAGGAGGTGATGGAGACCCTGTTGATTAACAGGTGGATGGATTGGATTAGGGAGCCTGATGAGGTGTTTCGCAAGTTCCTGGTGTGGGAATTCTATGCTAACACCTGGTGGAGGGCGAAGAGGTTTGAGTTGGATGGTACTCACAGGAGGGTATCGTATGTTCGAGGGGTTGAGGTTCCTTATGACGCAGACACTATTGCTCGCGTCATGGGACTTCCATCTTACCCTTTGGAGGTGGCATCTGCTATGTTTACTGTGGATAGCTTTGACAATGAGGATGAGTACTCGCTGAATATGGTGAAGGATGCCTTGTTTCTAGCAGACAAGGGCTGGAACTTGTCTATGGCTGGAACGGTCAAGCATGTGTACCAGAAGAATCTTAGGGGAGCAGCTAGATTCTAGGTCAGATTTATTGTGCATAATTTGGACCCAAATTCTCATGATACTGAGGTACAGCCAGGGGTTTGTAGATTGATATGTGCCCTTCGTCAAGGTATTATAGTAGACGCTGCATCTATTATCTCTGATAGGATGCATCGTTTTGCTAAAATGAGGCAGGGTATGTAGGCTTTCCTTGGGTTATCACCCGACTGTGCGCTGCAGCCGGTGTTGATTTTCGTGGGGATGTGAGGGATCTTAGGAGGACCCCGAAGATGACCAGGGCTACGTGGGACATGTTTATTGGTAGATCTATTGAGATAGCTAGAGTCGGTCCACCACAGCCACCACAGCCATAGAGTCATATTCCAGTTCAGCAGCCTCAGGATGAGGCAGGTCCTTCCAGCCAGCCAGCACAGCAGAGGGGAGGTGATGATGGGATGATAATTGGGATGCTACAACGTTTGCTCCGGAGACAGAGCAGAGCGGCTGAGTTCCAGCTCAGAGAGATGCGTAGGAACCAGGCTAGAGATACATTTCTGAGCAGTATCAGAGCAACGCAGGGTATGCCTTATGATGTTCCACCATACACAGATGAGGATCAGAGCTTACTGGATGCATCTCCTGAGGAGGAGGATGAGTAGTAGTTTAGGGGATTTTGATTTTTATATTCTGTACCCTTTCCCCTATTCAGACCTGTATTGTTGCCATAACAAAAATATGTAATTGCTTTCTAGGATTTATTTTTTAGTTTCATTGCTTGGATATTTATTTGGATCATTGGTTATTTGCATCTAGTTATATTTTGTGTAATAGGTGTGAGTTGATATGTTCCCATTAGAGGTGCTATTTTTGGCACTTGTTTCTAACGACCTGGTACTATGTTTGGGGGAATGTCTTCTCACTTTTGTTATTGATGAGCAGTTTTTGTGGATGTGGTAGTAAGTGTTCCAGATTTATTCCATGTAACTTTTTTTTATTTTGTAGTTAGGTATGTTTAGTTTAGTTTGCTTGAGGACAAGCCAACCTTTAAGTTTGGGGGAGTGGACAAAGTAAAAATTTTTCAGATCTGAATTTTTTCTCCCATTTTTCTGTGTTGGTTTGTGTCTTAGGTAGAGGTTTTGTAATTATTCTAGACTTAGGATTATTTTTCTGATGATAGGTGTATATACTTAGTTTAGGATTAGACTCATTGATTCATGTTATTTATTTGTTGAGCTGTAAATATTTTTGAAATTCGGTTATTTTGACAAAGTTTTTCAGAACTTGAGATTAGTGAACTGACTTTAGCTTAGTGAGATTTTGAGCCTATTTGATGGGGTATGATTTATTGAATATTTTGATTTGAGACCCCTATTTCTTTCATGAGTGTGTTCTCTTTAGTTTTGTGTTCTAGAACTTGACCGGTGACCATTTTGAGATTGATAATTTATTACATGCATGAAAATGATTAAATCATTTAGGATGGTGTTTTTGTAGCCTTCAGAGATTTTTGTTGGATTTGTTTTCCCTTAGTTGCCCATTTTGAGCCTGATATAAATATGATTTTTCTTTGGTACCCTGCATTGTTTGTATATTTTTGTGAGTACCTTAGAAATTTTGAATGAGCAATTGAGAGAGGGACATTTCAAAAGTATGAAAATTGTGAAAATGTTGTTGAGTTACTCTTCTTCGAAAAGAAAAGAAAAGAAAAAGAAAAATTGAGAAAAAGTGAAAATTGATGAATGATAAGAGAAAAGAAATTTGTTCCAAGAAGTAGTAGAGTAAAATAGAAAAAAAAAAAAAGAAGTTTGAAATTGTTGTGATTTGAGTATGAGTCCTCATAGTATTCATTTCTCATTCATAATTTTTAGCGGGAAATTTGTTTTTTCATTTTAGCCCTCAGTTTTATCTTTTCTTTCTTTTATCCCACCTTAACACTTTTAGCCATGGTCACGTTACAACCAAATTAAAGACCTTTTGATTTGTGCATATTTTAAATAATTTCAGTGGAGATTTGGGTCTATGGTCAAGCTTATGGTAACATTTAACTATTGTATGAACTTGAGTGAATTATTATAACCCTTGATACACATGAGAGATATACACTGGGAGGTTGAGAGTGTTCACTAGTTTTGAGTTCTGATTTATTTTGTTTCTTTAACCAGGTTTTGATATGTGAATAGCTTGTGTAAATATGTGGCTGTGTTAATGAGTCGAGGTCTTAGATTAAGTGTTGTACATTTTGATTTAGAGGGTAGTCTTGAGTTTATGAATTTTTATTTTACTTTTGCCTGGGACATGCAAAATACTAAGTTTGGGGGAGTGATTTGGGTCTAATATATGATGTTTTTGGGCTTAATTTAACTTCCTTTTGCTATGGTTTTGGCTTGTTTCTCTGGTAAATATAGGTATTTTGTATTAGTTTTAGGAATTTTTAGTTTTATAGAATCCTTTGAACGTTTTGATCCGTATTGGGTATGTTTCAGGTGTTTTGGAGCTTCATTTGGAGAAAATATTATTGGAGTTGAGAAGAGCATAAGAAGACCTTGAAAATGGCACAAGAACGGAGAGAAACGGAGTCGGAAATTACTTGGCACGCCCAGGCGCGTAGAGGCCGCTCCCAGGCGCGCGTGCATCGCTGAAGAGAAGGCATCAGATATAGCACGCCCAGGCGTGCTGACCAACACGCCCAAGCGCGCAAGGCACGTGGAAGCCCAATTGGGCCAATTTCTGAGTGTTTTCGAGGATTTCTATTAGGATTTGCATTTTATCTATATATTTATGTTTTTAGGATTAGGTGAAGCAGTCATTAATAGTCAATGACAGTGAGTTAGCAGCCATGAGAGCCATTAGTATTCAATAGATAGTTTTAGAAATGAGATTTTACACATTTTTGGGAGCATTCGAAGGAGGGATCCGGAGAAGATTGAAGATTTGAAGCATATATTTGTGGTAATTTAGGAATAAATATCATAGTTATTTGTTTTCTTCTTCTCTCTCATTATGTGTAACTAAACCTTTTGTGTTAGGAACATGGTGGATTTGTATTTGTAATTTATTTTTATGAATTAATGTTTTTCAGATTTAAATCATGTGTTTAATTGTGTTTTATTGTTATGCATGGAAGTAGCTAACCCATGTTTTGGATTTTCTAAATCTGAATTGGGAAATTAGGATTTGAAATATGCCATGAAATTAAACAACATAATTATTCAATTAGTAGGAATACTATTGAATTCTTATGTACTTTTCATAAATTCAATGTTCTTAATCAAGGTTATTCAATGGATTAAATTTCTAAGGAATTAGGATTTATCAAGTTGAATAATAAACAGTAATTTCATAAGAGGAATTTATGAATTACTATTTTCTGAATTTGTTCATGATTTAAATGAAAAAAATATTGATTTATAATAAATAAGTGAACATACAATGAAATTGAGTTCCTAACCAAGTTCTTCCATTTAATTTCTCTTTTATTTTATTTTATTTTTAGCATGTAACTCTTCTTTTTAATTTATTTATTTAATTTTGAATTTTATCTTTTAATAGATTTTATTCTAGATTTTACCTTAGGTAGAGATAGATTGAACAATTCTAAGTTCCTGTGGGTACGATATCTGGTCTTAACCGACTATATTATTTTGCGATCTAGTATACTTGCTAGAGAGTGAACACTTCTCAACATTGGATCTTGGTGATGCGAAGCTTTGTGACCATGTTTGAACCGCTAGGCAGTGATCAAAAACCATCCAAGATCTGCCCTCCATAACTTTGCATCTATCAGCCGGGGATTCGAATTTGACCATGAAAAAGCCATTAGAAATGTACATCATCTCGAAACCCGCCGATAATTTCCATATCTTAGTCAGCCTTTATTTCAAGGTGAGAAAGCCCACCTCTTTACCTAGGACTTTGATGACCGAGGCCTCCTTCCACGGTGCTGATAATTTCTCCAAAAGCTTTGGATCTAAATGCACCATCGGTTTCAAACGGTTTCCATCTTCGAATTCCAGTTTCCCCAGATTTTCCACTAACAAATCCCTCCTAGGTTTCACTGTAGTAATTGTTTCATTGCCTACATAGGCGTCCTTGAAGGATGCCCAACGCATACCACCACGATCAGAGTTCCTGCCACGATCCGGAGGTTCATTCGAGGAATGGAATGAAGAACTAGAAGAGTTGGCAGAGAAGACAAAATTTTCCTTTTCCGACATTTTTTGAGTTATTGAGGTCATTGTTAACAGATTAAGACCCTTTCTCAGTGATATTATTGGGCCGTTGCAGAGTAGTTTTATTCCTGGGAGAGGCACATCGGATAATGCGATCATTGCTTAAGAGGTCATTCACTACATGCACAAGAAAAAAGGGAAATCTGGCGATCTTCTTTTTAAGCTTGACTTAGAAAAAGCCTGCGATTGTGTGAATTGGGATTTCCTGAGGATCACGCTGCTGGACTTTAGGTTCCCTGCTGCTACAGTCTCGCTGATTATGCATTGTGTATCCTCTACTTATTTATCACTGGTTTGGAATGGTAACAGGCTTCCGAATTTCTCGCCTACGAGAGGGCTTCGTCAAGGCGATCCTCTGTCGCCTTATTTGTTTGTTTTGTGTATGGAGAAGCTTACTCTCTTAATCAACGAGAAGGTTACAACGGGGTCATGGCATCCTCTTCAAATTTCGAGGAATGGTCCTAAATTGTCTCATCTGTTCTTTGCCGACGATTGCCTGTTGTTCATGAAAGCTAAAGCCTCTCAGGTTCGCCTTGCTGCTGTAACAGCCCGATTTTCACCTCCCGAAAATAATCGTCATTTGTTTAAGAAGTTTCCCAAAAATGAGGCCAATTTTTTTTTGGGAATTTTTTTTTTTAAAGAGCTTTAGAAAATCTATTGGTGCATGCTCACGTCCTTACTTGAAAACCGGGTTGTTACGTAAAATCTTTACGCACCTACCCTTTGCATTCTTTCAAAACGATTTCACATTTCTTGTCAAAATAAAATTCGGCCAGTTCACAAAATAGAAGTAGGGCACAATTACAGCAGTGGTACTTTGCTAAGATAATCCTTAACTCACACACTCACAACAACTTAAACTATTTACCCTACCTCTGACTCTTCCTAATAAACACTATGGGGTGCAACTCTCGATCCTCCTTCTTGTATCCTTTCTTGACTCCAGAGGATGAAGCCATCTCCCTTGCTGCTGGTCCGCCATTCTTTGGCACCCATTGCATCCTAGATGGAGTAGCAGAGATCCGCTGAGCTTCACATCGCACCTTCTCCTCATAGTCTCTATATCCACGAACAGAAACTTGCTCCAAGAGAGGTCCTAAGTTAGCTTCGCAAAGTCGATGCTCTGGATCCGGAATCACGATCTGAGTGTCGCCAATCCATACCCAACCAGATGGGGTACGCTTCCAGCCGCATCCATGTCGAGTCCATGTTGCAATCTCCATGCGATACTCCATCTGCACGTTGAAGTACCAGAAGCACCGATATACCAACGAGCAGGAGAGAGTTAGCGAACCGAACGATAAGTCGTCGACGTTGTGGATTTACCGCTGGCGGGATATCAAGACAGCACACACAATACAAACAAGGAACACACCACACAACACTCAAGCATATTATCACAATTCTTTATTATTACTAACAGCATTCTTATTATTATTAACATTCTTTCTCTTCAACTTCAACATCCAATCCTTCCCTTCTTTTCTTTCCTCGTAATGGGTTTTTCCTCTCTTTCCCACAATTCACATTCTCACCATCACAATTCATAGGCTTTACTCCTCTTACTTATAAATCTTTTCTTTAGCAAGGCTTATTGAATTATAACCATCGATGATCGGGGGATTAAAGAATCATCGAGGTACGCGTCCGTTCGTAGTTAGCACTCACGTTTCAAGTCTACATCTCCTCGGCCATCCATCCACCTAGTCGGAAGCAAACAGGAGTACAGGACCTTTACCGTGCGGGCACGGCAGCTGTCTCACAACAAATGGTCCCAGACCTGGAGGACTCAGCCTCAAATCATATCAATTCATATATATATAATCATGGCACACTGTCTCACTCACAGTGGCAAACAAGATGCCCCACTCCAGTCCCTCTCACTGTTCTAGACTTGCAATCTAGGGGGCGACAGTACTAATTGTAGCTGATCATGCAGAACTTGCCACGGCATTGAACCCAGTCCCTACCACGTTAGTACGCCACTTGTGGAATTCGTTCTGCCTAGAAAAGCACTCTAGACTTATTGACGTTTCACCGTCATCGTCCTCCCCTAATGCAATCTCCACCTGAGTATCCGCAGATACCCATAGTATCTTCCTCTCCACTACTTCGGGTTAACTCTCATACCTCACCGCATTCGCTGTTAATGTCTTTTAAAGGCTTTTATCTTTTTACTTAACCTAATGGTCGGCTCACTCTTCGTACAACCCTTCAATGAGTCCCGGCCGCTATCTTTGCATCACTTTTCCTTTCATTCCTCAAACCTGGCACAGAGCAGGATCACCTTCACAGCTTGAATCTCATCACAAAAACTCTTCTCCAAAGCCTCTTTTCGTAAAAATCTCATTTCTCAAATTCCTTTCAAAAAGTTTCATTTCGTAAAACTTTCTTTCAAAAACTTTAGTTCATAAATCCTTTTCTAAAAATTTCGTTTTATAACTCTTTTCAAAAATCTCCTTTCGAAAACCCATTTCAAAAATCTCTTTTCGTAATTTCTTATCAAAAATCCCTTTTTCAAAAACTCATTTCACAATTTCTTTTCAAAAATTTGTTTTGGAAAATTTTTCTCATTTTGGGAACCCCTTCAAAATTTCATTTTTGTAATCTTTTTCAAAATCTCATTTTGGGAACCCCTTTCCAAAAATTCATTTCATAAATTCTTTTCAAAAATTTAGTTCGCAAATTCTTTTCAAAAGTTCTTTCCAAAAATCTCATTTTCGAAAAACCTTTTCAAAAATTTCTTTTCAAAAGTTTTCTCAAAAACTTTCTCTTCTTGAGAACTAGTGGAGGAGAAAGCTCAACTCAACGCTAGACTCAGTCCAAGAAAACAAAAATCAAAGAGTCAAGCTTCACTCTCAACACCTTTTACTTTCCAAACACATAAACATTCCTTCCTCACTCTGGCTCATTCGCATCATTATCAAACAATCATCTCCAATCTCATCTCTTTATCACTTTTCAATCTTTCTTTTCTATTTCCTTTCCAATCATTCTCAATCCTCTTATCATTATCTCCACTCTCAATGTCTTATCAGGGCAGCCTTATTCCACAAGGACTTAAGCCAAACGAGGGTTATATCTTTTCTTGGTGTCTTTTATTTCTTAATCTCTTTTATTATCATTACCAATTATTTCACATTAATAACATCGGCATGCATAAAGAAACAAATATAAATAACATATCATTAGCACACAAACATCACACACAACAAGGTGGTCTTTGTCCTCTTCGTATAAGTGGCCACACAAGGCAAACAATTGCCACTATACTACTGACTCGGAGCCACTGAGTTCCGATCTTTGAGCTGATACGGAACGTCTTAATACAACACCTACTACCACGGTGTCTTAGGAAAGCTACTCTCTCACCTGAGATCCAGCGATTAAATGCGTGCAGTCTTCTTTGACCTTGGTTGCTGCCACTGCCTTAATCCCTTGTCTGTAACATCCCTCGAATTAAAACACATTTTCATTATTAACTTGTTTCAAGAAAAATTTTCTTAGTTCTTTACACACTTAAGAACCATTTTGAAAACATCAAATAAAACAATTTAAATCCCTTAGTTAGGTTGCTGGTCCGTCTTGGACAGCACCATAACCTCATTCAAAAACATCGAAAAATTCACCGGTTTCAATCCGGGTTTTTCTAAAATGAATGACCACTTAAAAACCAACTTTGAGTCTCATGAACTCAATTTTAGAAATCAAAAACAACTTTAAAATACACTTGGACAGCAAGGAAATGTTTCGCAAAATCGATTAAATAAAATCCGAAAACATCGTAAAAACTCGTTTTGTTTCAAATACTTTTTAATTCAATATTAACACTTTAAAAACTCAAGTTTTTGGTCAGAAGACAAATCTTAAACACAATCTCACATACTCAAATAGATCAAACCAAATTAGATTCAAAACGATTACACACACGGCCAACCATACACTTTGATCAAACAAAACACACAAACAATTATTCAATTACAAATCAACACTTAATTCAATTATTTCGCACATAATCATTTTCAAAAACAGTTCATTTTTATAAAACAAAATCATTTAAACACACTTAGACTCACAAACCGAATACTCACACATAAATTCATTTAAACACAAAACTTATTCCTAATCAATTATTTTACAAAATACATGCATTATTCCTATGTGACTTCATGGAAAAAGAATTCTAACCTAATCAACATGCATAGACCGAAACTCTCATAAATTAAAGCAAGATTTATTCATCATAAAACAAGTCAAATCATGCAATTATTTTCTTCTTCTTTTTAACAAGAACCGTGAGCTACAACTTAGAAAATTTATCAAACTTAAATTTATCTAATCAAGAATCATGCAAGAACATAGAGCACATATCAAGTTTTCACAAAATAAAAAGCATGGATATGAATTTAAGCATGACCGAATACAACATGCATAAAATTAGCACTTAGATTAAATCATACTCTTAATCATAAATCATTTTAAAACTTACTTCCCTAATTTCTTCCAAAAATCGAGGCATGCACAAAGGAACACATAGTCTTTTCACTTAAAATTCACATACATGAATCAAGTCCTATGCTTTTCTAGAAAAACATGCAAGAATCATAGATCAACACAACATTCTCAATTTATTTCTCAAAGAAACATAAAAATAACTTTTCAAGACTCAATATCAACATGCATGCACTTAAATCATATAGATCAAGTCATGAGGTTAAACATACTAACACAAATCAAATACAAAATCATTTTAAATGTAAAGGGACTCAAAACCGAGACACATATTGGGAAAATAAGAAAGCTTTTGTTCAAAAACCATTTACAAAACTCAAACAAAATCAAGATCAAAACAAAAATCAAGGATCAAAACACAAATCAAAGCTTTTCTTAAGTCTAAACCAAAAATTACACATACAAGGTTCAAGATCAACATCATAAACCAACATGCAAGACCAAAAATCAAAAATAAGTTTAAATCAAACATTGATTCACCAAATAAACACATAAACATCTCATGATCCACAGTTTTAAACATCAAAATCAAACAGGCAAGAAGATCCACTTCAAGTTCACAAAGATTATAAACAAAACTTTAGATCTAAGAGAAAAACATCAAGATCTATCATAAACAACACCAACCGAATCATCAAACATAATCTACACATATTACAAATTAAATTGAGTCTTTAAAAGTCCATAGTTAAGAAAGATCGACACATAAAGTGCATAAAAAGGAACATGCAAGAGAAGAAAAGAAAAATTACAAGATTACAAACAAAACTAATTCTAATTCTTCTAGGATCTTCGGTTTATACCAAGGAAAAAAGGGTCTTCTAGCACTTGATCTTCAAAAGGGCTCCTAAGTTTGGCTTGATCTCTCCTCCTTCTTCCTCTCCTAACTCACGGCCTCCTCTTCTTTCTCTCTTTCTCTATTTCTATTTTCTTAGTCCAAGAGTTTGAGAAGCTCTTTAGACTTGTGTTTGGTTTGGTGTATGGGACGAAAGAGTGAAATGAGAATGGGTGAAGAATGAATGAAATGAAGCTAAGGGCCAAGGTTTATATAAGCAATTCGGGCTTCCCATTTTGCCCTCATGAAATTCGGTCATGAGCTTTGGAGGGAGGGGTAAATTCGACTCTCTATAAAATTGCATGGGTGGAGGTTAACATTGCTTAAGGGGACATGTAGGGAACATTAGAGCTTAGGGGTCATTCTAGGTTTTAAGACTTGTTGGCTCTCCTTAGGGTTTCTACTATTTGGTTAGGGTTTGGTTAGGATTTAGTTACTTGGTCTCCACTTAAGGAAATTCTAGGCTTTCCTCACACACATATACACACGGCACACACATATATTCACACATACACACACTCACTTACACGCCTAGCACACACATTCATACATATATATACATACTCATATACACATGCATCACACTAGCACATACATTCATGCATATGTCACCATGTTCATTTACTAATTAAATTCTAAGCATACATGCATGTAAAAACCGTACATACATCTTCATGCACACATAGACAAATAAATCATTCATGCATATTAATCACAATAACACCCAAAAATATCAAGCACATATATTTTTATAAATTAAATCACCTTTTCATAAAATAGTTTCTTGTTGAAAAATTTACTATTTCCTTAAAAAGAATCTTAAACACATAAGCATTTCCAAAACTTCAACTTTGAAAATCATAACATTATTTCATGAAAAATCATTTCTTTAAAATCACTCAACACTTTGAAAACATGAATTATGACATTTATTTAAGAAAATACTCTTTCCAAAAATACTTTACTCAAACATAATTCTTTTTAGAGATTAAAACAGGATGAGGATTTTGAGGGGTGTTACATTCTCCCCAACTTAAAGATTTCTCGTCCCCGAGAAATACGTTGCGGATTGGGCAGCAGGGCATAGCAACTCTCACATCATCGTCACTTTTTCTTTTAAGTTGTCCTTTCCTTCGCTGACAGCAGGTCATTCACAATACTCCTTGTGTGTCGCTTTCGGATGAAGAAGCTCCATAGCATACCATTTCCGCTTCGAATCGGGTTAAGTCACACAGACTAACCGAAGAAGATGTCGCTCCTTTTAGCTGATCGTTGTTGCAGATAGCATAATCGTGGGTACAGACCCAGAAAAAATCAAACAAACAAATATTCACACATCTCTAAAAGCATCGGGTTTAGCCTAAAATACTCACTACCTCCTACACTTTAGGTCCTCACTAACCTACAAACAATCACTCCTTCCTCTAATTCCCTTCTAACTCCAAGGTTTCCATCCACCATGCTTCTATCTTAAGGGGATTTCTATGACAATTTGGGTTCTATCACCTCAGAATAACTTCACCTACCCTTCTAAACATCAATCAAATCTACCACTTTCTCTGTCTAACATCTAACTATAGAACAAAAAGGGTCTAATCTTCTTCACTATTCCCTCAAATTACACATTTTTCCTTCCTTGTGGCTCCCCAACTTTGGTCAAACTTACTACTAGGCTCACCATTGTTCTACATTTTACTCAATATCCACCATTTATCCATCCACAATCATTCAAGCCTAAACTATTTGGGTACTACAATACTCCTAATACCACAAATCAGGTTAGCAAGACTCGGAAAAAAAATTGGTAAGGACAAGGTTTAATAGGAAGGCTGAAAAAAAGAATTTGGACTCTGACTGATTGTCGTTGTTGAAACAATTCAACAAACACGGGTCTCAAGAATGACATCCTACTTCCTTAAGGGTAATATCAAAAAGGTACATCGGGGTTAACAAACTTAGGTCTATTCAACAACAATACTACATCAAGGTCAGGGGGAATTCAACCTTAGAATCTATCCGCTTCTACTTAATCTACCAACAGAGTCCTAACACGACAGACACTGGAGACAAACCAAGTCTTTCACCTTAGAAAGACAAGAACCTAATCTCATACCCCTATCCTTACACTAGCAAGCACACACAGTCACACAACAACCAAGCAAGCAAACAAACAAACAAGCATGTAAGCATGGGCTTAAGGCCACAAAGGATTAACATAGCTCTGATACCACTTCTGTAACAGCCCGATTTTCACCTCCCGAAAATAATCGTCATTTGTTTAAGAAGTTGCCCAAAAATGAGGCCAATTTTTTTTTTGGGAATTTTTTTTTTAAAGAGCTTTAGAAAATCTATTGGTGCATGCTCACGTCCTTACTTGAAAACCGGGTTGTTACGTAAAATCTTTACGCACCTACCCTTTGCATTCTTTTAAAACGATTTCACATTTCTTGTCAAAATAAAATTCGGCCAGTTCACAAAATAGAAGTAGGGCACAATTACAGCAGTGGTACTTTGCTAAGATAATCCTTAACTCACACATTCACAACAACTTAAACTATTTACCCAACCTCTGACTCTTCCTAATAAACACTATGGGGTGCAACTCTCGATCCTCCTTCTTATTGTAAGTTCCATTGAGAATGTTTTGATAATGACAAAAGGTTTTGAACAAGCTACTAAGGTATTGATCAAGTTTCAAGCTCAACAAGCAACAACAAACATCAAGTGAAGAAGAGAGAACAAGCTCATGAAGACTTGAAGATCTAGTTTGAGTTTTGTTATTGTTTTATCTTTTGCCTCTCTAGACTTAGTCTTTTATTTGATGAGTTTGGGTAGAGTTCTATAGAGGGTAGTGAATCTCTATCATAGTCATGATTAAATCATAATTTGAGTTTTCACTTAACCTAAAATCAATAGGTGGCTTAAAGGTTTGAAACGAAAGGTTTAGTTTTGAGAAAACAAGTTTCTGTGATTTTCCAGATTTAATTGGTACTTAATCGGTGCTTAATCGGTGCTTAATCGATTAAACTGAAATTTAATCGATTAAGACCTACTGTACTGGTTTTTTAAAATACGATTTTCACTTCTCAAAATCAGTTTTTAAGTGCTCTAACTTTTGGGTATTCTACATAAACCTTTTCCTAATCTTTGTGATCATCTAGAATCATTTTTACATCAATTTTACAAAGAATCAAGCCACTATATTCTATCTCAATTTCATAGATCAAAGCTTTCTATTTTCACATTCTTTGATCAAGAACCTTTGAATCTCTCATGTTGATTTTGTCATAGCTATTGGAAGAGATTCATAGGAGTGTCATTTTGTTTTCTATTGTGTTGTAATCTTTGCAAGAGGCAAGCCATCTACAACAAACAAGAAGACTTGGTGTGTCGATTATCATCAAGCAAAGTTCATTCAAATTGAAGAAGAAGTCTTGGTTGTGAATCAAGCAAAGTGAAGCCTTGGTGTGTGGATTATCATCAAGCAAGTGAAGACTTGTTGTGTGGATTATCAACAAGGGGTAGAGGTTAGATTAGAGAGAAGATCAATAGGATTACAAGGCAAGGGTGTGGAGTATCTCTTGTAGGCTATCAAGAAGGGAGTCTTGAGAGGCATTTACTTGTAATTTGAGAACTCTAATTCCTCAGAGTGAAGAATCTCTCTTGGTTTAAGAGGGGACTAGATGTAGCTTTCAAGTGGATGAAAGTGAACCAGGATAAATCACTGTGCCGTATCTCAAAACCCTTAACTCTTTACATTCTTGTTATTCATTGTGTTCTTGGTTGAAAACCTAGAGAAAGATTGATTTTCATAATTGATTGAATTGAATCTTTAATTGTGCAAATTGATTTGGGAAAATCATTTTCATAACCTAGGTAATCAATAAGAATATAGGTGTTAATTCTTTCCGCTTAATCTCTGATCTTACGTGTTGATTGATTGATTTTCGTATTCGATTGAAAAGTGATTTTTCAGTTTTTAACTGTCATAATCGATTATTAATCGATTAAGTGAAATTGTGTTTTCTGACCTTAATCGATTAAATTGCAGATTAATCGATTAAATTTCAGCTTAATCGATTAAGTGCTGACAAATTTGCAAAAATCATTTGTTTTAATTGTTTCGATTTGTTTCGTTCGAAAATCTTTCAAGGTTTCTTAAACACCTATTCAACCCCCCCCCCCCTTCTAGGTGTTCTTCTAGGGTTCCTTAATTGTTTCAACCACCAATTGCGGTTTCCTCAATTGGTATCAGAGCTCGGTCGAAAGACACGAGCATAAGAGCTTTTTCGTAAAGATCCTTTAAGAAAATCGCAATGGGTTCCATGAATCCCTTTGGTGGTGAAGGTGCTTCGATAAGTCGTCCTCCACTCTTTAATGGTGAGGGATACGCTTATTGGAAAGTTAGAATGAAAATCTTTATCCAAGCCATAGATAGTGAAATTTGGAAAGTAGTTGAAAAAGGTCCTCATATCCCCTCTAGTTTAGTTGAAGGCGTAGTACATTTAATCCCCGAGGATAAGTGGAAGGATGATGATAGAAAAAAGTTCAATATGATTATAAAGCAAAGAATATCATTACCTCCGCTTTATCTTATGATGAGTTCTTTAGAGTTTCCCAATGTACTAGTGCTAAGGAAATGTGGGACACTTTACAAGTGACTCATGAAGGAACTAGTGAGGTTAGGAGAGCTAGATTGAATGCTTTAATGCGTGATTATGAATTGTTTTAAATGCTTCCAAATTAATCTATTAATGATATGCAAAAGCGTTTTACTCATATTATTAACCATTTACTTGCTCTTGGTAAGACTTTCTTACAAGGTGAACTTTCTAACAAAGTGTTGAGATGTTTAGACAGGAATTGGCAACCAAAAGTAACAGCTATTGTTGAATCTAAGAATTTGGATGCTATGGATCTAGCAACACTTTTCGGAAAGCTTCAAGAACATGAAATGAAGCTTGGACGTTTAAGTATCAATGAAGAGTCGGATAAGAACAATGGAAGAAAGGGACTTGCTCTTAAAGTCAATAGATCATACAATAAGAAAGAGAGTTCCGATGATGATGATAGTGAAGATTCCGATTCGGATGTTGATGAAAAAGAAATGAAACTTTTACTAAGGAAGTTTGACAAGTTTCTAAGGAGAAAAGGAAGGTTGAACAAAGACAAAGGTAAAGAGAAGGATTCCCCACACTACAAGACCAAGACATCAAAAGAAGGTGTAGTTTGCCATGAATGTGGAAAACCCGGTCATCTCAAGTACTCATGCTCTAGGTATCTCAAGAAGAAGGAGAAAGACAAGAAAAATTCAAAACACAAAAGGGCATATATAGTTTGGGACAGTGATGTAGAAGAGAAGAAAAACACATCGAGTAGTTCGTCGGATGATGAAGAAGTTGCTAATCTCAACTTGCTTGTTCAAGTCAATGAAGAGGAAAGTTCAAATGATGAATCAAGTGAACAAAGCGAGGATAGCAATGTAAGTCATACTAAATCCGAAATTTCTTCTAAATATGAATTGTTATATAATGCTTATGAAGAAATGCATGAACAACTTGAAAAACTAGTTTTGTAAAACATTGAAAGAAAGAAGCTCATTTTGAAACATCAAAAAGAGATTTTAGAACTTCAAAAACAAGTTGATGAGCTTAATCTTGAAAATGAAACCCTTGATCTCATTTATGCTAGTTCTTCTTGTGATTGTGCTAGTAGATTGAATATTGTGGTTGATTGTGAGAATTGCAAGTTGCTTAAGGATGAAAATGTTATTTTGAAAAATAAGCTTGCAAGTTTCTCAAGTGGTGATATTAAATTGCACACATTGTTAAATTTTCAAAGAGGAAATTCAAACAAGTTTGGTTTGGGTTATACTAATGCTAAGAGTAATTCTCATAGAAATGTTGTTGATTTTTATAAAGTTGATTTCTCAAATGCACCAACATGTTTCTATTGTGGTACTCATGGACATACTTCAAATGTGTGTTATATTAAAGTGCATGGCATACCTAAAGGAAAGTTTGTTTGGGTTAAGAAGGGTGAGATTCCCTTAACTAACAAAAATGGATCCAAAACCATTTGGATACCAAAAAGCAAAGCATGATTGTTTTGTAGGTATGATTGAAGAGCAAAGGGCTTACAAGTGTTATTCATACATTTGCATCTTCAATTGGTATTACATTTGCATCTCAAGTGAATGACCTACAAAGTGGTAAAAATTGGTACAAGTGATATTGTTGAATATTCTTATTTGGTATCAATTATAATCTTCTCAATTGGTATAATTGATTGTTCTCAATTGGTATTACTTTTTCTAAAGTTCAATTGGTATCATTGAGTGATCATTAGATGTTTATCATGCTTTTGTGATATTTTTGTCAATTAGTGACAATTAGCTTTTCAATTGGTATCATTGATTATTTTTTGGTTCTTATCTTTCAATTGGTATCAATGTTGAAAAGGAATGATTGGTGATTTCTCTTATTTTGGCTAAGCATTTTATATTTCAATTGGTATATATTACTTTTTGATAATGCCAAAGGGGGAGAAATAGTTTGTTTTGGGAGAATGGTTGTTTTTGTTTTTTTTATGTAGGTTGAGCAAAGTTGTTGAAGATAGGGGGAGAATCAAGCTTCTATCAATTGGATTTCAAATGTAAATTGCATTGATTAAGGGGGAGCAAGAGTCTCACCAAGTGATCAAATAGTTAAAGCGTCAACAACTTCAAACAACTTCAAAACATGTTTGTCATTTTCAAAAAGGGGGAGATTGTAAGTTCCATTGAGAATGTTTTGATAATGACAAAAGGTTTTGAACAAGCTACTAAGGTGTTGATCACGTTTCAAGCTCAACAAGCAACAACAAACATCAAGTGAAGAAGAGAGAACAAGCTCATGAAGACTTGAAGATCTAGTTTGAGTTTTGTTATTGTTTTATCTTTTGCCACTCTAGACTTAGTCTTTTATTTGATGAGTTTGGGTAGAGTTCTATAGAGGGTAGTGAATCTCTATCATAGTCATGATTAAATCATAATTTGAGTTTTCACTTAACCTAAAATCAATAGGTGGCTTAAAGGTTTGAAAGGAAAGGTTTAGTTTTGAGAAAACAAGTTTCTATGTGATTTTCCAGATTTAATTGGTACTTAATCGGTGCTTAATCGATTAAACTGAAATTTAATCGATTAAGACCTGCTGTACTGGTTTTTTAAAATACGATTTTCACTTCTCAAAATCAGTTTTTAAGTGCTCTAACTTTTGGGTATTCTACATAAACCTTTTCCTAATCTTTGTGATCATCTAGAATCATTTTTACATCAATTTTACAAAGAATCAAGCCACTCTATTTTCTCTCAATTTCATAGATCAAAGCTTTCTATTTTCACATTCTTTGATCAAGAACCTTTGAATCTCTCATGTTGATTTTGTCATAGCTATTGGAAGAGATTCATAGGAGTGTCATTTTGTTTTCTATTGTGTTGTAATCTTTGCAAGAGGCAAGCCATCTACAACAAACAAGAAGACTTGGTGTGTCGATTATCATCAAGCAAAGTTCATTCAAATTGAAGAAGAAGTCTTGGTTGTGAATCAAGCAAAGTGAAGCCTTGGTGTGTGGATTATCATCAAGCAAGTGAAGACTTGTTGTGTGGATTATCAACAAGGGGTAGAGGTTAGATTAGAGAGAAGATCAATAGGATTACAAGGCAAGGGTGTGGAGTATCTCTTGTAGGCTATCAAGAAGGGAGTCTTGAGAGGCATTTACTTGTAATTTGAGAACTCTAATTCCTCATAGTGAAGAATCTCTCTTGGTTGAAGAGGGGACTGGATGTAGCTTTCAAGTGGATGAAAGTGAACCAGGATAAATCACTGTGCCGTATCTCTAAACCCTTAACTCTTTACATTCTTGTTATTCATTGTGTTCTTGGTTGAAAACCTAGAGAAAGATTGATTTTCACAATTGATTGAATTGAATCTTTAATTGTGCAAATTGATTTGGGAAAATCATTTTCATAACCTAGGTAATCAATAAGAATATAGGTGTTAATTCTTTCCGCTGAATCTCTGATCTTACGTGTTGATTGATTGATTTTCGTATTCGATTGAAAAGTGATTTTTCAGTTTTTAACTGTCATAATCGATTATTAATCGATTAAGTGAAATTGTGTTTTCTGACCTTAATCGATTAAATTGCAGATTAATCGATTAAAGTTCAGCTTAATCGATTAAGTGCTGACAAATTTGCAAAAATCATTTGTTTTAATTGTTTCGATTTGTTTCGTTCGAAAATCTTTCAAGGTTTCTTAAACACTTATTCAACCCCCCCCCCCCTTCTAGGTGTTCTTCTATGGTTCCTTAGTTGTTTCAACCACCAATTGCGGTTTCCTCACTTGTATCCTTTCTTGACTCCAGAAGATGAAGCCATCTCCCTTGTTGCTGGTCCGCCATTCTTTGGCACCCATTGCATCCTAGCTGGAGTAGCAGAGATCCGCTGAGCTTTACATCGCACCTTCTCCTCGTAGTCTCTATATCCACGAGCAGAAACTTGCTCCAAGAGAGGTCCTAAGTTAGCTCCGCAAAGTCGATGCTCTGGATCCGTAATCACGATCTGAGTGTCGCCAATCCATACCCAACCAGATGGGGTACGCTTTCAGCCGCATCCATGTCGAGTCCATGTTGCAATCTCCATGCGATACTCCATCTGCACGTTGAAGTACCAGAAGCACCGATATACCAACGAGCAGGAGAGAGTTAGTGAACCGAACGACAAGTCGTCGACGTTGTGGATTTACCGCAGGCGGGATATCAAGACAGCACACACAATACAAACAAGGAACACACCACACAGCACTCAAGCATATTATCACAATTCTTTATTATTATTAACAACATTCTTATTATTATTAACATTCTTTCTCTTCAACTTCTTTCTCAACTTCAACATCCAATCCTTCCCTTCTTTTCTTTCCTCGTCATGGGTTTTTCCTCTCTTTCCCACAATTCACATTCTCACCATCACAATTCATAGGCTTTACTCCTCTTACTTATAAATCTTTTCTTTAGCAAGTCTTATTGAATTATAACCATCGATGATTGGAGGATTAAAGAATCATCGAGGTACGCATCCATTCGTAGTTAGCACTCACGTTTCAAGTCTACATCTCCTCGGCCATCCATCCACCTAGTCGGAAGCAAACAGGAGTACAGGACCTTTAACGTGCGGGCACGACAGCTGTCTCACAACAAATGGTCCCAGACCAGGAGGACTCAGCCTCAAATCATATCAATTCATATATATATATATATATAATCATGGCACACTGTCTCACTCACAGTGGCAAACAAGATGCCCCACTCCAGTCCCTCTCACTGTTCTAGACTTGCAATCTAGGGGGCGACAGTACTAATTGTAGCTGATCATGCAGAACTTGCCACGGCATTGGACCCAGTCCCTATCACGTTAGTACGCCACTTGTGGAATTCGTTCTGCCTAGAAAAGCACTCTAGACTTCTTGACGTTTCACCGTCATCGTCCTCCCCTAAAGCAATCTACACCTGAGTATCCGCAGATACCCATAGTATCTTCCTCTCCACTACTTCGGGTTAACTCTCATACCTCACCGCGTTCGCTGTTAATGTCTTTTAAAGGCTTTTATCTTTTTACTTAACCTAATGGTCGGCTCACTCTTCGTACAACCCTTCAATGAGTCCCGGCCGCTATCTTTGCATCACTTTTCCTTTCATTCCTCAAACCTGGCACAGAGCGGGATCACCTTCACAGCTTGAATCTCATCACAAAAACTCTTCTCCAAAGCCTCTTTTCGTAAAAATCTCATTTCTCAAATTCCTTTCAAAAAGTTTCATTTCGTAAAACTTTCTTTCAAAAACTTCAGTTCATAAATCCTTTTCTAAAAATTTTGTTTTATAACTCTTTTCAAAAATCTCCTTTCGAAAACCCATTTCAAAAATCTCTTTTCGTAATTTCTTATCAAAAATCCCTTTTTCAAAAACTCATTTCACAATTTCTTTTCAAAAATTTGTTTTGGAAAATTTTTCTCATTTTGGGAACCCCTTCAAAATTTCATTTTTGTAATCTTTTTCAAAATCTCATTTTGGGAACCCCTTTCCAAAAATTCATTTCATAAATTCTTTTCAAAAATTCTTTTCAAAAGTTCTTTCCAAAAATCTCATTTTCGAAAAACCTTTTGAAAAATTTCTTTTCAAAAGTTTTCTCAAAAACTTTCTCTTCTTGAGAACTAGTGGAGGAGCAAGCTCAACTCAACGCTAGACTCAGTCCAAGAAAAAAAAAATCAAAGAGTCAAGCTTCACTCTCAACACCTTTTACTTTCCAAACACATCAACATTCCTTCCTCGCTCTGGCTCATTCGCATCATTATCATACAATCATCTCCAATCTCATCTCTTTATCACTTTTCAATCTTTCTTTTCTATTTCCTTTCCAATCATTCTCAATCCTCTTATCACTATCTCCACTCTCAACGTCTTATCAGGGCAGCCTTAATCCACAAGGACTTAAGCCAAACAAGGGTTATATCTTTTCTTGGTGTCTTTTATTTCTTAATCTCTTTTATTATCATTACCAATTATTTCACATTAATAACATCGGCATGCATAAAGAAACTGTTAGATCCAGTGAGAATGTTTTGATAATGACAAAGGTTTTGAACAAGCTACAAGTGTTTGTGATCAAGCTCAAGTATGAAGGAGTTCATCAATCAACAACAAACAACAAATGATGAAGAGAGAGCAAGCTCATGAAGACTTAGTTTGTATTTAATTGTAATATCTTTAGTTTGAGACTTTTATTGTAATGAGTTTGTGTAGAGTCATTAGAGGGTAGTGAATCTCTATCAAGGTCATGATAATATCATATTTTGAGTATTCACTTAACCTAAAATCAATAAGTGGCTTAAAGGTTTGAAACGAAAGGTTTAGTTTTGAGAAAACAAGTTTTTAATTGATTTGAACAGCGGTTAATCGATTAATGGATTAGGTTAATCGATTAACACACATGTTACAGTGGTTAATCGATTAAGCCATGTGTTAATCGATTAAGACCTGTAAACCTGGTTTTTAAAATACGTTTTTAACTTCTCAAAACTAGTTTTTAGTGCTCCTAACTTTTGGGTATTCTATATAAACCTTTTCCTAACATTTGTGAATTATTATTACAAACTTAGAACATTTTCATATCAATTTTACAAAGATCAAATCCACACTATTCTCTCTCACTTTCATAGATCAAAGCTTTCACTTTTACATTCTTTGATCAAGAATCTTTGAATCTCTTATGTTGATATTTTCATAGCTATTGAAAGAGATTCATAGGATTGTCATTGTGTTTTCATTGAGTTGTAATCATTGCAAAGGAGGCAAACATTCTACAACACAAGGAAGCTTTGGTGGTTGTTCATCAAGCAAAAGAAGATTTGGAAGTCTTGCTGTGATAACAAGCAATTGGAAGTCTTGGTGTGAGGTATCATCAAGAAAGTGGAAGTCTTGTTGTGGGGATATCAACAAGCAAGGGAACAGGTTAGATTAGATTCAATAGGGTTGCAAGACAAGAGTGTGGTATCTCTTGGAGGCTATCAAGAAATGAGTCTTGAGAGGCATTTGCTTGTAATTTGAGAACTCTAATTCCTCATAGTGAAGAATATCTCTTGGTTGAAGAGGGGACTGGATGTAGCTTTCAAGCGGATGAAAGTGAACCAGGATAAATCTCTGTGCAGTATCTCTATTCTCTTAACTCTTTACATTCAAGTCATTTCATATGTTCTTGGTTGAAAACCTAGAAAAGATTGATTTTCATAATTGATTGAATTGAATCTTAATTGTGAAAATTGATTTGGGGAAAATCATTTTCATAACCTAGGTAATCAATAAGAATATTGGTGTTAATCAATTCCGCTTAATCTCTGATCTTACGTGTTAATTGATTGATTTTCGTATTCAATTGAAAAGTGATTTTTCAGTTTTGACAGTGATTAATCGATTAACTGAAGTTGTTAATCGATTAACCAAAATCAAGCTTTCGTAAATAATCGATTAACCTGTTTGATTAATCGATTAACTAAGTGTTTTTTAAAGGGTTAATCAATTAGCAACTTGTCTTAATCGATTAAGAGCTCAAATTTTTGTAAAAATCATTTGTTTTAATTGTTTCGATTTGTTTCTTTCGAAAATCTTTCAAGGTTTCTCTAACACCTATTCAACCCCCCCCCCCCCTCTTCTAGGTGTTCTCCTAGTGTCTCCTAGTTATTTCACCCACCGATTTTAGTTCTTACAATTGGTATCAGAGCTCGGTCGAAAGACACGAGCATAGAGCTTTTTCGTAAAGATCCTTGAGGAAACTACAATGGGTTCTACGAATCCCTTTGGTGGTGAAGGTGCTTCAATTAGCCTCCCTCCTATGTTTGGTGGAGAGGGTTATGCTTATTGGAAAGTTAGAATGAGAATTTTTATAGAAGCCATAGACATGAACATTTGGGAAGCCATTGAGAATGGTCCTCATATTCCCTCAAAACAAGTAGAAGGTGTATCTCAACTTACCCCCAAAGATAAGTGGACCGATGATGATAAAAAGAAAATTCAATATGATTTAAAAGCTAAGAATATCATCACCTCTGCTCTATCTTATGATGAGTTCTTTAGAGTCTCCCAATGTCATAATGCCAAACAAATGTGGGACACCTTGCAAGTCACACATGAAGGCACTAGTGAAGTTAGGCGTGCTAGATTAAATTCTTTGATGCATGAATATGAATTGTTTCGTATGTTGCCTAATGAATCTATATGTATTATGCAAAAACGTTTTACACATATTATTAATCATCTCATTGCTCTTGGAAAAACTTTCATGAATTGTGAACTTGTTAACAAAGTTTTAAGATGTCTAAGTAGGGAATGGCAACCTAAGGTTACCGCAATTGTTGAATCAAAGGACTTGGACACCATGGACTTAGCTACACTTTTCGGAAAGCTTCAAGAACATGAAATGGAGCTTGGACGTTTGCATATGCATGAAGAGTCGCATAAGTACAAGGAAAGAAAAGGAATTGCTCTTAAAGCCAAAAGTTCATATAAAAAGGAAGAGAGTTCCGATAATAATGATAATGAAGATTCCGATTCGGACATTGATGAAGAAGAGATGAAACTTCTACTAAGAAATTTTAGCAAGCTTCTAAGGATAAAAGGAAGGTTGAACAAAGACAAAAGTAAAGAGAATAATTCCCCACACTACAAGACCAAGACAACAAAAGAAGGAGTAGTTTGCCATGAATGTGGAAAACCCGGTCATCTCAAGTATTCGTGCTCTAAGTATCTCAAGAAGAAGGAGAAAGAGAAGAAAAATGCAAAACACAAAAGGGCATACATAGTTTGGAATATTTATGATGAAGAAGACAAGAAAAGCACAACTAGTAGTTCTTCGGATGATGAAGAAGCCGCTTGTCTCAACTTGATAGCTCTAGTAGATGAAGAGGAAAGTTCAAATGATGAATCAAGTGAACAAAGCGACCAAAGCGATGTAAGTGAAACTAAATCCGGAATTTCTTCCAAATATGAAATTTTATATAATGCTTATGAAGAAATGCATGAACATCTTAAGAAACTAGCTTTGAAAAACATTGAAAGGAAGAAGCTCATTTTGAAACATCAACAAGAGATTTTAGAACTTCAAAAACAAGTTGATGAGCTTAATCTTCAAAATGAAACTCTTGATCTCATTTATGCTAGTTCTTCTTGTGATTGTGCTAGTTGATTGAATATTGTGGTTGATTGTGAGAATTGCAAGTTGCTTAAAGATGAAAATGCTATTTTGAAAAATAAGCTTGCAAGTTTCACAAGTGGTGATATTAAATTGGGCACATTGTTAAATTTGCAAAGAGAAAATTCAAACAAGTTTGGTTTGGGTTATACTAATGCCAAGAGTAAATCTCATAGAAATGTTGTTGATTTTTCTAAAGTTGATTTTTCAAATGCACCAACATGTTTCTATTGTGGTACTCATGGACATACTTCAAATGTGTGTTATATTAAAGTGCATGGTATACCTAAAGGAAATTTTGTTTGGGTTAAGAAGGGTGAGAGTCCATTAACTAACAAAAATGGATCCAAAACTATTTGGATACCAAAAAGCAAAGCATGATTGTTTTGTAGGTGTGATTGAAGAGCAAAAGGCTTACAAGTGTTATTCACTATTTGCTTCTTCAAATCTCAAGTGAAACTCCTACATTTTGGTACAATTGATATTGTTGGATATTCACAATTGGTATCAAGGGAATTTCTTACAAGAGATTGCAAGTATTCACAATTGGACTTACATTTGGTATATTCTAATCTTGCTATTAGTCTTTGACAATTGATATTACTTCTACAAAATTCTTAATTGGTATCATTGTGTGATTATTATATGTTTATCATGCTATTGTAGTTATTGTGATATTTCTTTACAATTGATATCTTTCTTTGTTAAGTGATATTATGACTTTTTAGTTACAATTGGTCTTATATTTCATTGTCACATTTCTTGCCAATTGGTATCACATTTCAAAGTATGTTTCATTAGTTTTACATTTGGTATCATTGATTAGTTGGTATCAATGTTGTGAAGAAATGAATGTTATAATTTCTCTATTTTGGCTTAGCATTTTATATTTCATTTGGTATATATTACTTTTTGATAATGCCAAAAGGGGGAGAAGAGGTTGTTTTGTTGTTTTTATATAGGTTGATCAAAGTTGTTGGAGATAGGGGGAGAATCGAGCTTATCTCAATTGGATTTCAAATGTCAAAAGCATTTATTGAGGGGGAGCAAAAGTCTCACCAAGTGATCAAATGGTTCAGGAATTAACAACTTCAAACAAATTCACAAATTCAAAAACGTGTTTGTCATTTTCAAAAAGGGGGAGATTGTTAGATCCAGTGAGAATGTTTTGATAATGACAAAGGTTTTGAACAAGCTACAAGTGTTTGTGATCAAGTTCAAGTATGAAGGAGTTCATCAATCAACAACAAACAACAAATGATGAAGAGAGAGCAAGCTCATGAAGACTTAGTTTGTATTTAATTGTAATATCTTTAGTTTGAGTCTTTTATTGTAATGAGTTTGGGTAGAGTCATTAGAGGGTAGTGAATCTCTATCAAGGTCATGATAATATCATATTTTGAGTATTCACTTAACCTAAAATCAATAAGTGGCTTAAAGGTTTGAAAGGAAAGGTTTAGTTTTGAGAAAACAAGTTTTTAATTGATTTGAACAGTGGTTAATCGATTAACACACATGTTACAGTGGTTAATCGATTAACACACATGTTACAGTGGTTAATCGATTAAGCCATGTGTTAATCGATTAAGACCTGTTAAACTGGTTTTTAAAATACGTTTTTAACTTCTCAAAACTAGTTTTTAGTGCTCCTAACTTTTGGGTATTCTATATAAACCTTTTCCTAACATTTGTGAATTATTATTACAAACTTAGAACATTTTCATATCAATTTTACAAAGATCAAAGTCACACTATTCTCTCTCACTTTCATAGATCAAAGCTTTCACTTTTACATTCTTTGATCAAGAATCTTTGAATCTCTTATGTTGATATTTTCATAGCTATTGAAAGAGATTCATAGGATTGTCATTGTGTTTTCATTGAGTTGTAATCATTGCAAAGGAGGCAAACATTCTACAACACAAGGAAGCTTTGGTGGTTGTTCATCAAGCAAAAGAAGATTTGGAAGTCTTGTTGTGATAACAAGCAATTGGAAGTCTTGGTGTGAGGTATCATCAAGTGGAAGTCTTGTTGTGGGGATATCAACAAGCAAGGGAAGAGGTTAGATTAGATTCAATAGGGTTGCAAGACAAGAGTGTGGTATCTCTTGGAGGCTATCAAGAAGTGAGTCTTGAGAGGCATTTGCTTGTAATTTGAGAACTCTAATTCCTCATAGTGAAGAATATCTCTTGGTTGAAGAGGGGACTGGATGTAGCTTTCAAGCGGATGAAAGTGAACCAGGATAAATCTCTGTGCAGTATCTCTATTCTCTTAACTCTTTACATTCAAGTCATTTCATATGTTCTTGGTTGAAAACCTAGAAAAGATTGATTTTCATAATTGATTGAATTGAATCTTAATTGTGCAAATTGATTTGGGGAAAATCATTTTCATAACCTAGGTAATCAATAAGAATATTGGTGTTAATCAATTCCGCTTAATCTCTGATCTTACGTGTTAATTGATTGATTTTCGTATTCAATTGAAAAGTGATTTTTCAGTTTTGACAGTGATTAATCGATTAACTGAAGTTGTTAATCGATTAACCAAAATCAAGCTTTCATAAATAATCGATTAACCTGTTTTATTAATCGATTAACTAAGTGTTTTTTAAAGGGTTAATCAATTAGCAACTTGTCTTAATCGATTAAGAGCTCAATTTTTTGTAGAAATCATTTGTTTTAATTGTTTCGATTTGTTTCTTTCGAAAATCTTTCAAGGTTTCTCTAACACCTATTCAACCCCCCCCCCCTTCTAGGTGTTCTCCTAGTGTCTCCTAGTTATTTCACCCAGCGATTGTAGTTCTTACAGAAACAAATATAAATAACATATCATTAGCACACAAACATCACACACAACAAGGTGGTCTTTGTTCTCTTCGTATAAGTGGCCACACAAGGCAAACAATTGCCACTATACTACTGACTCAGAGCCACTGAGTTCCGATCTTTGAGCTGATACGAAACGTCTTAATACAACACCTACTACCACGGTGTCTTAGGAAAGCTACTCTCTCACCTGAGATCCAGCGATTAAATGCGTGCAGTCTTCTTTGACCTTGGTTGCTGCCACTGCCTTAATCTATTGTCTGTAACGTCCCTCGAATTAAAACACATTTTCATTATTAACTTGTTTCAAGAAAACTTTTCTTAGTTCTTTACACACTTAAGAACCATTTTGAAAACATCAAATAAAACAATTTAAATCCCTTAGTTAGGTTGCTGGTCCGTCTTGGACAGCACCATAACCTCATTCAAAAACACCGAAAAATTCACCGGTTTCAATCCGGGTTTTTCTAAAATCAATGACCACTTAAAAACCAACTTTGAGTCTCATGAACTTAATTTTAGAAATCAAAAACAACTTTAAAATACACTTGGACAGCAAGGAAATGTTTCGCAAAATCGATTTAATAAAATCCAAAAACATCGTAAAAACTCGTTTTGTTTCAAATACTTTTTAATTCAATATTAACACTTTAAAAACTCAAGTTTTTGGTCATAAGACAAATCTTAAACACAATCTTACATACTCAAATAGATCAAACCAAATTAGATTCAAAACGATTACACACACGACCAACCATACACTTTGATCAAACAAAACAAACAAACAATTATTCAATTACAAATCAACACTTAATTCAATTATTTCACACATAATCATTTTCAAAAACAATTCATTTTTATAAAACAAAATCATTTAAACACACTTAGACTCACAAACCGAATACTCACACATAAATTCATTTAAACACAAAACTTATTGAGTAATATGTCAGATTAGTCCCTGACTTTGTAAGCATAGGTCAAGTTAGTCCCTGACTTTATCGAAATAGCAATTTAGTCCTTGAGATAGGAGAACGTCGATCAAGTTAGTCCCTGCCGTCATTATCGCAGGGATGTATTTGCTTTAAAATGGGATAAAGATAGGGATGTATGTGAATTAAAATGAAATCTCAGGGACTAAATTGCTATTTTGATAAAGTCAGGGACTAACTTGACCGATGCTTACAAAGTCGATGACTAATCTGACATATTACTCCAAAACTTATTCCTAATCAATTATTTTACAAAATACATGCATTATTCCTATGTGACTTCATGGAAAAAGAATTCTAACCTAATCAACATGCATAGACCGAAACTCTCATAAATTAAAGCAAGATTTATTCATCATAAAACACATCAAATCATGCAATTATTTTCTTCTTTTTAACAAAAACCGTGAGCTACAACTTAGAAAATTTATCAAACTTAAATTTATCTAATCAAGAATCATGCAAGAACATAGAGCACATATCAATTTTTCACAAAATAAAAAGGATGGATAAGAATTTAAGCATGACCGAATACAACATGCATAAAATTAGCACTTAGATTAAATCATACTCTTAATCATAAATCATTTTAAAACTTACTTCCCTAATTTCTTCCAAAAACCGAGGCATACACAAAGGAACACATAGTCTTTTCACTTAAAATTCACATACATGAATCAAGTCCTATGCTTTTCTAGCAAAACATGCAAGAATCATAGATCAACACAACATTCTCAATTTATTTCTCAAAGAAACATAAAAATAACTTTTCAAGATTCAATATCAACATGCATGCACTTAAATCATGTAGATCAAGTCATGAGGTTAAACATACGAACACAAATCAAAGACAAAATCATTTTAAATGAAAAAGGACTCAAAACCGAGACACGTATTGGGAAAATAAGAAAGCTTTTGTTCAAAAACCATTTAAAAAACTCAAACAAAATCAAGATCAAAACAAAAATCAAGGATCAAAACATAAATCAAAGCTTTTCATAAGTCTAAACCAAAAATTACACATACAAGGTTCAAGATCAACATCATAAACCAACATGCAAGACCAAAAATCAAAAATAAGTTTAAATCAAACATTGATTCACCAAATAAACACATAAACATCTCATGATCCACGGTTTTAAACATCAAAATCAAACATGCAAGAAGATCCACTTCAAGTTCACAAAGATTATAAACAAAACTTTAGATCTAAGAGAAAAACATCAAGATTTATCATAAACAACACCAACCGAATCATCAAACATAATCTACACATATTACAAATTAAATTGAGTCTTTAAAAGTCCATAGTTAAGAAAGATCAACACATAAAGTGCATAAAAAGGAACATGCAAGAGAAGAAAAGAAAAATTACAAGATTACAAACAAAACTAATTCTAATTCTTCTAGGATCTTCGGTTTATACCAAGGAAAAAAGGGTCTTCTAGCACTTGATCTTCAAAAGGGCTCCTAAGTTTGGCTTGATCTCTCCTCCTTCTTCCTCTCCTAACTCACGGCCTCCTCTTCTTTCTCTATTTCTATTTTCTTAGTCCAAGAGTTTGAGAAGCTCTTTAGACTTGTGTTTGATTTGGTGTATGGGACGGAAGAGTGAAATGAGAATGGGTGAAGAATGAATGAAATGAAGTTAAGGGCCAAGGTTTATATAAGCAATTCGGGCTTCCCATTTTGCCTTCATGAAATTCGGTCATGAGCTTTGGAGGGAGGGGTAAATTCGGCTCTCTATAAAATTGCATGGGTGGAGGTTAACATTGCTTAAGGGGACATGTAGGGAACATTAAAGCTTAGGGGTCATTCTAGGTTTTAAGACTTTTTGGCTCTCCTTAGGGTTTCTACTATTTGGTTAGGGTTTGGTTAGGATTTAGTTACTTGGTCTCCACTTAAGGAAATTCTAGGCTTTCCTCACACACACATACACACGGCACACACATATATTCACACATACACACACTCACTTACACGCCTAGCACACACATTCATACATATATATACATACTCATATACACATGCATCACACTAGCACATACATTCATGCATATGTCACCATGTTCATTTACTAATTAAATTCTAAGCATACATGCATGTAAAAACCGTACATACATCTTCATGCACACATAGACAAATAAATCATTCATGCATATTAATCACAATAACACCCAAAAATATCAAGCACATATATTTTTATAAATTAAATCACCTTTTCATAAAATAGTTTCTTGTTGAAAAATTTACTATTTCCTTAAAAAGAATCTTAAACACATAAGCATTTCCAAAAATTTAACTTTGAAAATCATAACATTATTTCATGAAAAATCATTTCTTTAAAATCACTCAACACTTTGAAAACGTGAATTATGACATTTATTTAAGAAAATACTCTTTCCAAAAATACTTTACTCAAAAATAATTCTTTTTAGAGATTAAAACAGGATGAGGATTTTGAGGGGTGTTACAGCTGCTCAAACCATCTCCGATTTTTGTCGTGATTCTGGCTTAAAGGTCAATTTGGAGAAATCCAGGGCTATGGCTTCTGCTAATGTTCCTAGGGCTAAATGTCAGAAATTCCATGGTATTTCCTCTATTTCTTTCAGTGCTAATATAGGTAAATATCTTGGATTTCCTATGCTGGTTGGTAAAATTAAAAAACAAGATTTTCTTTTTATCATTGAGAAACTTCAACTTAGGCTTGCTGGTTGGAAAAGCTTGCTCCTTAATAGGGCAGGCAAACTGACTTTAGTTCGTTCTGTCATGACTGCTATTCCCATTTACCCGATGCATCTTTTCTGGATTCCTTCGGCTATTTGTCAATCTATTGACTTGCTGTCCCGGTCTTTTCTCTGGAGAAATAACTCCTCTAATAACAGGATTTTCTCTCTTGTTAAATGGGACAAGGTTACTTGTTCAAAAAAGGCTGGAGGCCTGGGTATTAGACAGGCTAGAATGACTAATGTTGCTCTGTTGGGTAAACTTATCTGGGCGTTATTACATGATCACTCTAAACTTTGGGTTCAATTACTCCATCACAAGTATTTAGGTTCTTTTAATGTCCTCCAAGCTCCTTTACGTAATGGAGTTTCTCACCTTTGGAAGGCTATTTATAAAGCTATGCAGGTTCTTAAGACAGGTTTCCGTATCCGTATTGGTGAGGGTAATGTCTCCTTTTGGTTCGATAAATGGGTTGATATTGGCCCCCTCTGCAATTTTGTGCCTTTTGTTGATATCCAGGATACCTAGTTATCGGTTACTAAAGTCTTTGATAATGGTTGGCACTTCAATAGGCTAGCTACCTTGGTTCCTGCGTGGTTAAAAGATGTTATCGGGCTGATTCCTGTCTTGAAAAACCACTCTGTGCAAGATTCTGTGATCTGGGCAGCATCTGAGAAAGGTATTTATTCTGCTTCGGCTGGTTATTTGTGGTTGTCTTGTGGTTCTAATGTTGTGACAGGTAGTGAGTCTTGGTTGTGGATTTGGAAACTCCAATCTTTGGAGAAAATCCGTTTCTTGGTTTGGCTTTGTTGTCATCTTGCTCTTCCTACAAATGAAATGAGATTTCGAAGACATTTATCTCTCTCTGCTGCCTGTCCCCTTTGCTCTTGTCCTTTGGAAAATCAGAGTCATTGCTTACGGGAATGTTCGATGGCTAAGCGGGTTTGGGAGTTTTATGGTTTCACCTCCAGTGTTGATTTCTTCTCCTTGGACTTTGATTCTTGGCTTAAATCCTATGCTACTGGTATTAGGAGCACTACCTTTCTCATAGTGTTATGGTGGATTTGGCGTTTTAGAAATCAAGTTGTTCATGACCCTTCTCCTTGGTCCTTTTATGACGTTATTTGTAACATTAATTGGATGGCCTCTGATGTCATGGCTTTGGTTCAACCCAATGGTCACTCGGGACAGCCCCTCTCTCCCTTGCGCCTTGTTTCTTGGTGTCCGGATCTTAATGCTGAGTTCGTTTTAAATGTTGATGGTTCTTTTCTAGGCAATCTCGGTCCTTTTGGCTTTGGGGGTGTTATCCGGGATGTTCATGGAAATTGGGTGTGTGCCTTTTCTGGTTTCTTTGGTCACACTTCTATTCTATAGGTGGAACTTTTAGCTTTGCTTCAAGGTATCCGGCTGGCTCTTGATAGAGGTATCTGCAGTCTCCAGTGTCAGACTGACTCCCTATAAGTTCTAAGACTGATCCAGACTGATTTTCATCCCTTTCATGTCCATGTGTGCTATATCCAGGAGATAAAGGACCTGTTGTTGAATTTCAGATATGCCTCTCTGGTTCATACTTTGAGAGAAGGAAACTCTTGCGCTGATTGGTTTGCAAAGTATGGTGCTTCCAATTTAGACCCCTTGAAAAGTTGGGATTCTCCTCCAGCTGGTTCCCTGCCCTTGCTTCTTGCTGACAGGATGGGAATTGCTTTTGATAGGCGTTAGCCTTTTTGTTTCTCCTTTTCTCTTTTGTTGCTGTTTTTAGGCTTCAGTTGTATAAAAAAATTCAATAACTTTATATAAATTATTTTGAGTGCAACTTTATTTTATTCAAACCTCATATGAAACACATTACCTTTGGAAACCATAACAATATAGGCAAATAAATCAGTAAATACATACATAAATAAATAATTGTACGAGTGAATAAACCAGAACACATTGCTGACAGGTATAGAAATCAATCTTTCAATTCAAATTCCCAAAAACTGAAATCTGACAATTATAAATTCAGGAACTTCTCTTGATAACAACTAAAATTAATAACATAAAATCAAAGCTTTTGATAAGTCGCTCACCCCAATAATTTATTCATTTTTTTATCGAAAGGAATAAAGTAATATTTTAAATTGCGGAAATATATTTTTGTCAAATATAAAAAATGGCAGGTATTACACCGCGAATCGCAAAGAAAAGCAGTCGCGACGGGGAAGTGCGACCCGAGTCCCTTTTCTATCGCATCGGCCGCCGCTCCGCTCCGCTATTCCGCTATAGCGCTGCTACAGGGCGCTATTGACTACCTAGGTTGGAAGTATGGAGATTGTATTGCATTGAAGGCAATGCAATCATCAAACATCCATTTAGCAAAAGTTAACTTGGCTTTGTGTATCGCTTCTTTGCTGGATAATACACTCTTAAGAGTTGGTTGAGAACCTAGATCAAAGTTGTTCTCGGAGCAAAATAACTATTGACTTCATTAGCTTTCCTCTTCCCTTTATTTTGAATTGAATGCATGTTGTTTCTTACTCTGGCCAGTCTGAACTTCTTGGCATTCCAATTCATCAATTTGGTCAATTTCATAAGCTTCTTTAAATCTATCACTTTGCTTCTTTTCTTCAAATGCTTTCAAAGATTGTAACATTTGATGGCGAACATGTGGAGTCATCTTTTTGCAAGATACTATTTCACTAGTTATACCAGCAAGGTGCGGCTTCATTTTATGTATGCCCCATCCTCTAAACTTCTGAAAACAATGAAGGGCAAGTGTGTATATTAGTTTTTCCTTTTTTTATTAATCCAACATGCTTCCATGCGATATCAGTTTTCCCACAAATTGACGTAGTGTTGTTAAATTCTACTATTTCTGATATTTGTGTGTTAACATTAGGAGCAACATTAGAATCATTATCTTGACGAGCAACCATGCTTTCTTGTTCCTGTCATTTTTATTGATAGTTAGAATAACAAATTCTGGATTCCTACTTCCAAGTTCCAACCATTAATAATATGATATTGCATGGGTAAAGGGATACATATTAATTACTATAATACTAATAGTTAAAAGAGAAAAAAAAAGATAAAAAGATAAAAAACTATAATGAAAAAAAAATTAATAAATACCAGTGATATTTAAAAACAGATTGTACTACCGTGCGAATGAGTAAATTGACTTAAGTGTAACTTAATAATAGCTAGTGGTGTCAACAAGTCGAGAGATTGCTATGACTACATGCCAAAAACATTGGTTTGTGTCACAACTGTTACTGGAATAATATTTCATAGCATGAAAATCATAAACTATCCAACAATTTTTTTAGTATTACTAAACCGGTAAACCTTTTAACTTTCACGAGATGAATTTGGTATCAATCACAATGATGTACGGTATGTGCTACACACTTCAATTAGAAAAGAATAAAAAAATGTTGTACCTTTTACCTTGTGATAGTAAATTTGAGAAAGAAAATATTAGTAAGTATTAGAGTTTTGGAATTTTCACCGTTAAACTATTTCCACACCCCATTTTTACCGGTGAAATGACAAAATAAATCAAATATACATTGCTAATAAATTAGAGAAAGAAATATACATTGCTAATAAATTAGAGAAAGAAAATATTACTCCCTCCGGTCCTATATATAGGTCACATTCTAGAAAGTTTTCTTGGTTCTAATTATAAGTCACTTTATATTTTCTATGCATCATTTATTGCTTTTTCTCTTTTTTGCCCTTATTAAATGTTTTGACTATCTATGTATTTTTTGTTGTTCATTAATGAGTTCGAATTTTTCAAGAAAAATTAAGGGGGTAAAATTGTAATGTTACAATATATTCTCATAGAATTCATAAAACCAACCACTTTCCTTGATATGTGTAATTCGGTTAAATATGCCCTATAATAAGAACCGAATGGAGTAATAAGCAATAAGAAAAACATTGTGCCTTTTACTTTTTTGGCTTTTGCTGTTGCAATTTGCTCACTACTGCAGTTTTGCCTTTAGAGTTTTGTCATGGAGTCACCATGCTTGTTCTCAATAGGTACTACTAGGTAATTGTTTTGACACTGCCGTTTAGTTTCTCAGTATTAGGATTTATTTTTTATTTTTTTTAAATAACCTAGTTATTTTTGGCAAATTTGGGCTGCCAAATGCAAATTGGGCCAAATTGGTGAACCACCGTCCACCGGTTGTTATCGATTTTGACGATTTATTATCGGTTTAGCCGGTTCACTTCCAATTTTTTTCCGGATGATTCTTGAGTTCTTTCATATCGATACCTTTACTGATTCATCGATTTTCCAGGCAATGTCAAACATCACTTTTAGACAAGAAGGATAGGGTGATGAAGAAATTTTCAAAAAAAAATTGTAACACCTCAATTTACCAAATTTGATTTGGCTAAATGATTAAAAGAAATTGAATACTTTTTCCAAAGACTTGCATCAAGTAGGATTATATTCAGCATAATTTCTTTTTTTTATTGACCGTTACGCTTCGCTAACCACAATTAACTACCTAAGTTACCAAATAACATAGAGCAAAAGAATATAGATCACTAGCTCTTACTCTGTGTAATGCACAAGTTGTTAGTATTTTAAGTTTTTTATATTAAATATTTTAAAGTAAAGATTATTAATTTTTATTATGAACAAAATATTATTATTAAACAACAGTAAAAAAAATAATTATATAACCAACAAAGCCCAACACAGTTGATAGATAGTTAGGTTTCTTAAACATGCCCTTGGTGTATACAAAAAAAAATTATATAAAAAGGTAGGGGTTCAAATCAACTCATACACTAAAAAAAAATTCTAAATAATTTTATTGATAAATTTTGTATTTCCTCATATGAATAAAAAATAATATTTTTATCTTAGATTTTTTTTATTAATTTGGTGAATAAATTAACATTTTTTTAATATGATTATTAATTTTATTATGATGAATCAAAATTAAACATTTTGATCAGTTTTTTATTTGATGGTATTATAAGCATAATTAATAATAAATCAGAATATCCATTATTTCATTGAACATGAATTCATTGGAATATGATGACTACTCTTTTTTTTAAATATTTCATTTGTTTATATATAAATCGGTGTATTTCTTATTTATTTGATGATATCATTATCTCCTTTATTATGATATTATGATTAATCTAAACTAAACATTCTGATATTTTTTTTGTTTAATGGTATTATGAGCAGACTTAATGATAGATAAAAATATTTTCTATTTCGTAGGACATGAAGAAGACATTGAAAATATAATTCAGTTGAGTATTTTGTTTAGAATTTAATTTTTTATTATTATTTTTTATTGTCTTTGTAACGGTTATTATTGATGACCTTTTTTTGGGTATTTAATACATTGCATTGCATTTTAAAAGGAAGATAATGACCGTTCATTTTTTGGATATTAAATATTATGTTTGTTTATGTATAAATCGGTACTAAAGCAAAGTATTCTTATTTATTAAATTAACAAATTGGAACAGTTTTAAATTTTTTTGTTACATTTATTATGATTAATCAGAATTAAATAAGCATTAAACATTATGATCTTTTTAAGGTATTATAAACAGATTTAAGTATAAATAAAAATATTTCCTATTTCATAGGATATATAAATTAAAAAATTGGTCTAATTACGGTTATGTATATAAATTTAAAAATTGAGCTAATTACAACAAAATATATAAATATATATATATATATATATATATATATATATGTATGTATAAAGCTGTAGGCTGATTTCACAGTAACTATTTTCTATAGAGGAATGTAGTTTGTTTTTTGTTTTGGGCTATCAGCCTCTTATATTCCACCAAAATATATATATATATATATATATATATATATATTTATTTCATTTTATAATAAAGATAATGATTGCTTATTTTTTGGGATATCAAACATTATAACATTTATTTTTTCTACATTAATTGAATAAAAAATAATTTTCTTTATATTATTGCACATGAAGTATAATTGATTTTTGGGTGTTTTTGTTTTTAAATTTTGATCATCATGTGCATTTTTCCTTATATTTATCATGTTGAATCCTATAGTATTATATTAGCTCGTGCTAGTATTTTTTAAATGTATTTTTGTTTTTTATAAAGTTTTTATTATAAAATAAAAACCATTTCTCGTGATATACCTTCTTCTTGGAAGAATGAGAGAAACTTGGTTGAGCTCAATTTCACAAATTTTAACCTTAATCAATCAATCATCAATAATATTTAATATTTAATATAAATTACTATTATATAAAAAATAAAAAAGCAAAAATTAAATTATTCGCCACGTGGTCTGAGACATTCACTATTTACCTATAATTACAAACATTCTAAATTAAATGTTTCATAATTAATTTTGTAATGCATGTTGTTAAATTTACTATTCTAAATGTTAAAAACTAATTATAGAAAATAACAATCTTAATTTTGTAACAAAGAGATAAGGAAAGCCCATTTTAATTTTTTTTTGGTGTACACCAAGGGTATCCCCAGCCGACAACCGAAGACTAATACCCTCGAGGCGTAAAGATCACCGAAGTGGGGTTTTGCCTCTACTAACAAAGTCTTTTCCATGCTCACGGCAGGGATCGAACCCTGACATCATGCTTAAGGAACCCAGCTCTCTACCAACTGTGCTGGGCTTTGTTGGTTAATTTCTAACGGATAATAATTTCTCAGTTCTATCACATGTCCTCTCTTACTCGAAGAAATAAAAACTCTGAAAGGTAGGGTATCGATATTTTTCATCTTCTTTTCATTTTCATTATTTATCCATACAGAAAAGAACAAGCGTAGCCCGCCAACGATTCTCACAGAAAGCTTAGGAAAATTTAAAGACACTATTCCCCAACCCCGTGCGATGCACGGGAGAATACGAAATCGATAAAACATTTCATAAGTTGCAATTAATATTAGTTTTAATATATTGATAAAACATTTCACAAAGTTACAATTAATATTAGAGTAAATTTTACTTGTTTCGACCATTACCTCTGTCCGGAAGAATATATTTTTAAAAAATATTAGATTTTTTAACTCAAAGCATTTTTTTTAATATATTAGATTTATGAAAATTAAAAAAAACAGAGCATAAAAAATCGGTGCATGGTATAAGCACCCTTGTTTTAGATTTTACTTGTTTGGACCATTACATGTGTCCGGAAGAATATAGTAAAAAAAATTCAAAGTCAAATAACAAAAACATGTACATAAAAAGAATACAGAAAACTCAAAACATATTTTTTTTAATATATTAGATTTATGAAGAAAAAAACGGAGCATAAAAAACAGGTGAATGGTAGAAGCACCATTGTTTTATATTTTACTTGTTTGGACCATTACTTGTATCCGGAAGAATATAATAAAAAAAATTCAAATACAAATAACAAAAATATGCACATAAAAAGAACACAGAAAACCCAAAGTATATTTTTTTAATATATTAGATTTATTAAAATAAAAAAAAGAGCCAGAGCACCAAAAACCGGTGCATGGTAGAAGCACCATTGTTTTATATTTTACTTGTTTGGACCATTACCTGTGTCCGGAAGAATATAATAAAAAAAATTCAAATCCAAATAACAAAAACATGTACATAAAAAGAACACAAAAAACTCAAAGCATATTTTTTTTAATATAATTAGATTTATGTAAAAAAAAAAAAGAGTCGGAGCACCAAAAACTGGTGCATGGTAGAAGCACCCATATTTCATTTTTTACTTGTTTGGACCATTACCTTTGTCCGAAAGAATATAATAAAAAAAATTTAAATCCAAATAATAAAAACATGTACATAAAAAGAACACAGAAAACTTAAAGTATATTTTTTTAATATATTAGATTTATTAAAATAAAAAAAAATAAAAAAAAGAGTCAGAGCACCAAAAATCGGTGCATGGTAGAAGCACCCTTGTTTTATATTTTACTTGTTTGGACCATTACCTGTGTCCGGAAGAATATAATAAAAAAAATTCAAATCCAAATAACAAAAACATGTACATAAAAAGAACACAGAAAACCCAAAGCATATTTTTGTTAATATATTAGATTTATGAAAATAAAAAAAATAAAAAAAATCGGAGCAGCAAAAACCGGTGCATGGTAGAAGCACACTTGTGGCCTTGTTTTATATTTTACTTGTTTGGACCATTACCTGTGTCCGGAAGAATATAATAAAAAAAATTCAAATCCAAATAACAAAAACATGTACATAAAAAGAATACAGAAAACTCAAAGCATATTTTTTTAATATAGTTAGATTTATGTAAAAAAAATAAAAAAAAAAAGAGTCGGAGCACCAAAAACTGGTGCATGGTAGAAGCACCCATGTTTCATTTTTTACTTGTTTGGACCATTACCTTTGTCCGAAAGAATATAATAACAAAAATTCAAATCCAAATAACAAAAACATGTACATAAAAAGAACACAAAAAACCCAAAGTATATTTTTTTTAATATATTAGATTTATTAAAATAAAAAAATAAAAAAAAGAGCCAGAGCACCAAAAACCGGTGCATGGTAGAAGCACCCTTGTTTTATATTTTACTTGTTTGGACCATTACCTGTGTCCGGAAGAATATAATAAAAAAAATTCAAATCCAAATAACAAAAACATGTACATAAAAAGAACACAGAAAACCCATAGCATGTTTTTTTTAATATATTAGATTTATGGAAATAAAAAAAATAAAAAAAGAACCGGAGCAGCAAAAACCGGTGCATGGTAGAAGCACACTTGTGGCCTTGTTTTATATTTTACTTGTTTGGACCATTACTTGTGTCCGGAAGAATATAATAAAAAAAATTCAAATCCAAATAACAAAAACATGTACATAAAAAGAACACAGAAAACTCAAAGCATTTTTTTTAATATAATTAGATTTATGTAATAAAAAAAAAGTCGGAGCACCAAAAACTGGTGCATGGTAGAAGCACCCATATTTCATTTTTTACTTGTTTGAACCATTACCTTTGTCCGAAAGAATATAATAAAAAAATTCAAATCCAAATAACAAAAACATGTACATAAAAAGAACACAGAAAATAACAATCATATTTTTTTAATATATTATATTTATTAAAATAAAAAAAAGAGCCGGAGCACCAAAAACTGGTGCATGGTAAAAGCACTCTTGTACTGTTTGGACAGGATAGTCTAAACAGGAGAAAGGAGAAAGTAGTAAAAAAAAGGTGAGAGAATAGGCAAAAATAAAAAAAATAAAAAAAAAAAAAAAAGAAGAAAGGTGGAATGGGCGGGATTTTCGGTTTGTGGGAGGAATATTTGGTAATTTATATATATAGATAGATAGATAGATTACGTCACTGCTCCGCTCATTGTTCCTGAATAGAACATTATAGCTTCTTTTGCCATTTATTTATCGTGAAGGTTTCTTACTTTGGATTGACCGGCATTTGTATCAATCGCCTGTGTCAAATGTTTTTGTTCACGAAGAAAAATTAGAAGCCTTGTCCAACTTTGCTTATGGGGAAGAAATTCTTTATAATATATTTACCGTCCTCGATTTGACAAGTACGTTCCTCCCTCCCATCCTTGTTATAGGGCTTAACCGAATTACATATAGCAAAGAAAGTGGTTGGTTTTATGAATTTTATAAGAATATATTGTAACATTACAATTTTATCCCCTTAACTTTTCTTGGAAAATTCATACTCATTAATGAACAACAAAAAAACATAGATAGTCAAAACATTTAATAAAGGCAAAAAAGAGCAAAATCAATAAATGATGCATAGAAAATATAAAGTGACTTATAAATAGGACAAAAAAATTTTCTAGAATGTGATCTATACATAGAATCGGAGGGAGTATGTAATTCGTTACTCAACAATTATGAACACTAAATTATTCCCCACATGAAAAGCATCTACCTAGTGTGTCTCACACGATAAAGACAAGCATGCCAAGACAAAAACATAGAAAGATAAAATCAACGCATACCCACACCATATTTTTCTCATATCTCTACTGACGAAACACTATTGTTTTGTTCTTTCACATGGCTTCTCTTAATTCCTCCATCAAAATTCATGAACATTGCTATGTTGCTCCTCCTCCAACTTCAGGTCACTCATCATCTTACCCTCTCACTTTCTTTGACTTGATTTGGCTTAGATTTCATCCTGTTGAGCGCACTTTCTTTTACTCGTTTTCTATACCAACCACAGACCCATCATTTTTCTTTGATAAGGTTGTTCCAAAACTCAAAACCTCACTCTCTCTAACTCTCAAACACTTCCTCCTTCTAGCTGGTAACATCGTTTGGCCTTCTGATTTCAAAACACCCATAATCCAACACACCCCTGATGATGTTGGTGTATCCCTAATCATAGCAGAGTCTGAAGCTGATTTTAATCATATTTTGGACAATAATTCACCACATGAAGCAGCAGAGTCTCGTTCTTTTGTGCCAAACTTGGAATCATCTGACACTCATGCTTCTGTTATCACCCTGCAAATAACCCTTTTTCCAAACAAAGGATTTAGCATCGGCATCAGCACCCACCATGCTGTTCTTGATGGAAAATCTTCAACCATGTTCATCAAGGCCTGGGCTTCTCTATGTCAAATAATGGATCAAGAGTCGCAGTCATCACCATCCTTGGTTCCAGAGTTAGTGCCATTCTTGGATAGGGAAATCATCAAAGATCCAACAGGCCTTGACCTTTACTTCGCAAATAATTGGACAGAAACACTGTCCAAATTGTTCCCAACAGAGATCAACATCGAGAGAACCCTCAAGATTCTACCATTCCCACCAAAACTAGAGGACTCAATTCGTGCCAAGTTTGAGATTACACGTGCAGATTTGGAGAAGATAAAAACAAGGGTATTATCCAAATGGGACAACACACCCTTGAATGAACAAGTGCTAGAATCGAGTTTGATCCCTTGTTCAAAGCCACAAACTTTATCAACCTTTGTTCTTACATGTGCCTATGTGTCTGTTTGCATTGCTAAAGCTATTCAAGGGGTTGAAAGTAATAGGCAAAAATTTGTTTTTGCATTCACTGTAGATTGTAGGGGTCGGTTAGAGCAACCAGTCCCTAACAATTATTTTGGAAATTGTGTATGGGGACATTTTGTGGATACTAAACCAACTGATTACATACACGAAGAAGGGGTAGTTATTGTGGCTAAGAATATTCACAATAAAATAAAAAAGTTAGAGAAGGGAGTTCTAGAAGAAGTGAGGGGTGGGTTTTCTAAATATGCATCATTGCAAAAAGAGGGGATTGAAATAATTGGAATAGCAGGGTCAAATCGATTTGGTGTGTATGGTATTGACTTTGGTTGGGGAAAACCTGTTAAGGTGGAGATACCATCGATTGATAGAGGATTAACATTTGGCATAGCTGATAGCAAGGATGGGAAAGGTGGGATTGAAGTTGGACTCGTTCTTAATAAGCATGTGATGGATCTCTTTGATACTTTATTTCATGCAGGATTATGCATTGATTGATAACAGCTGTGGAAATTTGTGGCACAAGAGGGAGTGAACTATATGATCTCAGTGATTAAGCTTCTATTGAATATAAAATGACCCGATCGGATCAATACATGTTTTGATATTTTGAAATAAATGCAGTACATACATTATTTCTTTTTAATAAAAAGTTTAGATAAATTTAACTTTGAGGGCTCATCATCAAGTCACAATATATTTCATGGCTCATTAACTATTTATAGAGGTATTTATCGATTATACACCATTATCTTTTTTACATTAATAAAATTCAAACTTGAAATTTTTCTCAATCCCGAACTTTTTTTTAACTGAATTATTGCCTATATTGGTTCTTAACTTCTTATTTTAATTTGATTTTCTTGAATATGCATGTGAGATGGATTCTGAATAGTTTATGGCAATTTCTAACACACATGTAAAACATGCAAGGTTTTGATACCTTGTATATGTGTCCCAATAAAATACTTCCACCTATTTTAATTTGCCACATCATTATATTTTTCCATTTTTATTCAAAAAATATTTAATTTGCTATTTGGCCCTCTTCTCTTTCACTGTAACACCCCTCCCCTTTCTCTACTATTCCTATTACGTTTGAAGAAGGAGGCAATAGCAGCAATGGAGCCATTGAAGCATAGACACACTCACCTTTCATCTCTATCAAAGTAACAACCTCCCATTTCTCTCAATCCCACTGAAGTCGAACTCCCTTTCTCTTAGTGTAGAACCCTAACCGAAATTCACCTCCTATTTCCTTACCGAAGCAGTAGCCATGTGAGGCTACCGGAATCTAACGAGATCCTTCGAAGCAAGCACCGGTCTCATTCTGAATTTGAGTAGGTTAATGTTCTTACTCTCTATTTCTCTATTGTCTTGAAACTTTAAGAAATACGAATTATGTTTTTTTTTTTTTTGAAAGTACGAATTATGTTAGTGTTCTTACTTTCCAAAAATACGAATTATGTTATTTGGTTATTATTGGTATTTTTCATGGATATATTCATGCATACTACCTGTTTGTTGAAATGTTAGAGTCAAAATATGAGTAGCTTAAACCGGTCTCATTGAAGGTGTACAATACCTCGCAAACACCCCCTGTAGTATCATACCATATTATACAAGATTGCCCTTGAAGTTGGGTTTTTAGGGAATATATATGTATGAAAAAAATTGCAGGGTACAAGTCTGGGAAATATTTCCAACGAGGAAGTATATGTTCAATAAAAAAGTTTCAATAGGAAAAAATCAGTATATATAATTTCTAACACGTGAAGGGTCTTTGCATAGGTTTGGCAAACCTCAAGGGGAGATTAGTGTAATTTACTGAGACCATAAGTTATAGCCACAGGATAGATTAAAACCATTTAACAAGATTTTCCACCAAGATGAGCCAAAAACCAGAATTCAGATTAGTAATTTTTAACTGATGTGTGCAAGTCATATGTGGTACTATTTAACCTTGTAGAGACTAGAGAGGCAAAAATGAAGAGAGAGATAGAGAGAACTAATAAAATCACGCAAAACATTACTAATAGTAATCTGCAAAAATCTAATACTGAAAAATGAGCTATAAATGTGTAGTGGGAAGAAGCAACCAATGGAACACAGGTGGGAGAATAATAAAGAGAGGATACCTGTGAAACCTGTTTGGCAACATAATTGAATATAGATTTCAATCTTGATCCAGGAGTTGAGGAAGACATACTAACTTAATTGGCCTTTTAGCTTTTGTACAGATTAGCATTTGACTTAATTGGCCTTTTTGCTTGCTTGTGTACAAATTAACATTTACTTAATTCAAGGCCTTTTAGCTTTTGTACAGATTAGCATTTGCCATTAACCATTTCAATCAAACAAAAACTTTTTTCTGGTCCTAGTGTGTAAAATTCTGTGATCTTCAATTAACTTGCTCTACTTTAGAAAGCAACCTAAGAATAATGACAGGATAAGAACTTCTCGTCAACAACAAAAGAGAAATAGTCCAATTATTGATAAAATCATCACTCTTCCACAACAAAGAAATAGTTCAATTATTTTGCCTTGTTTATACTGCAGCTTGGTAGTAGCTTTTTAGGGGCTGTTGGCTCTTGGTTTTTCTGGTTTTTCCTTATCATTAACGTGTCTCATGATAAGGTTTGTTAATATTTATGTTCTCATATTTTAGGTAATGTGAATGTGATCATAGTACCCTTGTTAATTTTTAATTCTATGGGCCGATGGGCTATCTGATCAGTTGCTTTTATATGGCAAGAGATGCATTTTATGATTTACTTACTACTTGTATGGTTTTATAAAGTAATTATTTTAACTATGACGCAGATGGATAAATTTGTCGAGGATCCTGTTGTTAATTTGGATGATGATAATTCCGCTTCTGATGAAAGTGGTGGTGAAGAACATGATGGGTTGGGTGATAAGAATGGACCTGCAGAGGTAAATGAAAGTGGTTATCAATATAAAAGGATTACAGACTTGACAACCCATGATATTTGGGATCTAGAGTTTGGTAGTGAAGAGGCAGCTTATAAATTTTATAGTATGTACGCAAGATCTATTGGCTTTTATGTGAGGAAAGAAGCAATAAGTCGTGATTCTGCGGGGAACCGTAACAGACGTTTGTATGTATGCAGCAGACATGGATTGAGAAATTCGAAATACTTGACGAGGGTAGACAGAAAAAGGGAATCTAGACAACTCAACCATATCAAATGCCTAGCTAAGCTTCGGATACGTTTACACTATGGGACTTTAAAACCGAAAGTGGGTTCATTTGTTGATGTAACACCCTATTTAAAATTTTACCCTTAAATCGAAAATTAGGACTTCAAATTTTCTTTTTAAAACAGTTATGATGATGATCAAAATAATAATTCTTTTCATTAATATTGAATCGACAGAGTTTGTAGCGGAAGACTTGGTTCAAACAAAAGTAAGAAAGTAAAAACGACTTAGTTACATCAATCGATTACACAAAACGTGAGATACATAATCAGTATTTTAGCTCGGCCAACTGGCCAAGGCCTAACTTAATTTTCCGACTCAATGACTTACTCTCTCTGTGAGGGAGAGTGAACCTGCTCAGCCGGGGACTGCGTCTGCTCGGGCTCAGTACCTGAAAAATGATAAGGAGATGAGCATTACACAGAACTTAAGTAAGCAGTTTCTAATATGACATACCGAACTACCAAGCCAAACACAAGTAATCAATTAGCATATTAACAGATAATCAAGCAAATACGTATCACATGCATACAACCTTATTTTACTCGGTCCATGTTGTTGTCCAATATATTCTTTACCGACCAATTATACCTCTACTTATCCGATTGATTACTCTTGTACTCTTTTCCTCAATTCCTACACTTGATTCACTCGGTCATTACTTTCCTTTCTCGGTATTCCATTTTATCTCTCGGTCTCATTACTCATTATTCATCTTTTACGTATTTTACAATCTTTTACTCTTCTCGGCTGCATACACCCAGTGCATGTCTTACACCATTTAGGGTCGGATTCCGGAGTGTCCATAACTGCGAGTACCTAGTACTCGTCTTACAGCTGCACATACCCAGTATGTGTCTGACGCGATCAATGCACGCACCCAGTACGCGTCTTCTATGACCCGGAGCACTACCGCCGATCGTTCTATGGAGTTAAGGAGTGTCCATGACTGCGAGTACCCAGTACCCGTCTTACAGCTGCACAAACCTAGTATGTGTCTGACACGATCAATGCACGCACCCAGTACGCGTCTTCTATGACCAGGAGCACATCCCACAGATTCCGTTGCTCGGAACCTTGTGTGAATCATAATTGTGAGTACCCAGTACCTGTCTTACAGCTGCGCATACCCAGCATGTGTCTGACGCGATCAATGCACGCACCCAGTACGCGTCTTCTATGACCCGATCACACAACCATTTCTCTTTAATTGCTCTTTTATCCTTTTAACCATTTCTTACTCGGCCTCTCTCGGCTCATCCCCTTAGTTATCCCTTTTCCACTCGTTTCTCTCGTTATTTAATCTTTTAACTTATATTTTCTTCCTTCAACATTTAACTGCATTTCTCATACCCACTCTCGACCTCTCACGCTCGGTCACAGACAAGTTTTAATATACAACATAGCAATGAATATCACAACTCATAAACATTGATACAACAACACAAAATGGTTAAGAGCACTTAGCAAGTCTACAAATATGTTAACTTATCTCATGAATGCATAACCCTAGTTCATTTATTAGTTTTCCTTATTCTTTATCTTCCTCTCTAGTATTACCCTATGTCGCTTCTCTCATCTAACACCCACTCTTAGCACCCATTATGAACACACTAGCAACCCAAACCTAAGCAAAGGTAACACTCACTCCTTACCTCAACCCGCGAGAGATAAGAGTTGAGAGCTTGAGTGTGGCCCTTTCTGCTTGTTCGACTCCTTGAGCTTAGAACCCCTTGAACCGCTTCTCTCCTTGCTACTCACCCAGACACCGAATGCTCAAGGAACGTCCGACACGGTGGAGGAATGGAAGGAAGAAGGGCTTCCAGTTGGTGAGTCTTGATGGAGAAGAAGAAAGAGAGAGAGAGTCACGTGAGTGAGAAGAGAGTGTGTTAAACCTTTAGTGTTGGAGCTTCAGAGAAAAAGGGGGGAGACGAAAGAGAAGAAATGGAGAGTATTGTTGTGTTGCTTATGGGTTTTCTTTTATTCTTTTATGGGAATTATTTGTGTGGCTCTCATTGGAGGCTTTTTTGAGAAGCTTAGAATATGTGGACAGGGTTAATTGGCTTCTAAAGGAAGCCACCAACAGTGACTGGACAAAGACATAAAGTGATTGACAGCGACAGCTGTACGGAGGGCGTGAAAATCAAGGGATTAGCAACTCAGTGTGAGCTGCCATGGAGAAGCAAGGAGACTTCGGCTCGTCACAAAGAGGTAGCAACAGTCCGAGTCTCCTCTCGGTCAACACAGTGCTACTTGTGGCGGCCGGCTTATCCGGTTCGGCATAATCACTAGACTTCGCGTCTGTTACTTATTTTGCTCGGCTGAGATAGGTCCGAGGTCCAGCCTTTACTCATCTAGTCGGTCTATGCTTCCCATTTCGCTCACGGCAGTATACAAACTTCTATGACTTTATCATATTCTTAAATAAATTTATATTTAAATCTATTATATTAAATATTAAATTTCGGGATGTTACAGTTGAGTCTCATAACCATGAACTAACACCGAGCAAATATGTGCACTTAATTCCTTGTTACAGCGTCATGATTGCTGCAGATAAAGCTCAGATAGATAGCTTGCACTTTTATGGTTAGAACGTGTCACATAATGGGATACATGGTGGCGCAAAAGGGTGGACATGCTAATGTTGGTTTTGTAAGGAAGGACCTGTACAACTATCTTGATGTGAAGAAGTGCGTTCAGGTTAAAGATGGGGATGCGCGAACTGCCTTGAGTTATCTAGAAGGCAAAGCAAACAGTGATCATATGTTCTATTCAAAGTTTGTAGTTGAAGATGGTAGACTGAAGCATCTTTTTGGGCAGATAGAGGTAGCATATCTAATTTTCAATGCTTTGGTGATGTTCTAGCTTTTGAAGACTGAAGCATCTTTTTGGGCAGATGGAGGTAGCATATCTGATTTTCAATGCTTTGGTGATGTTCTAGCTTTTGACACCACATACAAGAGGAACAAATACAACAATCCTCTTGTTATTTTTTCGGGGTGTAATCACCATTCGCAAATTGTCGTATTTGGTTGTGCTTTGGTGGCAAATGAAAGTATCGAAACGTATAAGTGGGTGTTAGATACTTTTCTTGATGCAATGTGCCATAAACATCCAAAAGCAATTATGACTGACGGTGATCATGCTATGAGGCAGGCTATCAAGCATGTGTTTCCGGGTGCATCACATCGTCTTTGCGCATGGCACTTGCATAATAATGCCTTTGAACATGTCAAGGATTCTTATTTTTTGAAGGAATTCAAGAAAGCAATGTACTCTAATTTTACCCCGGATCAGTTTGAAGAGTATTGGCAGAAAATGGTCAAGAAATATGGCGTTGGAAATAATATTTGGGTTTGTACACATATGAAGTAAGATGTTGTGGGCCACTACATATTTGCGTGAGTATTTTTTTGATCGTATAAGAACAATGTCTCAATGTGAAGCCATAAATTCAATAATAAAGACATATGTTAAGAAGAAAAGCACCATTATGCAATTTATCTACGAATTTGAGCAAGTTTTGAGAGAGTACAAAAACAATGAGCTAGAAGCAGATTATAAGTCATTGTTTACAGAACCTGTGTTGACTACATCCGTAAAGAAGATCGAGCGTGAGGCTTCTAAAATTTATACATTGGCAATTTTCAAAGAAGTTAAAGATGAGATTGTGAAGGCCGACACATATGTTGTTTCTGAGAGAACAGAAAATGGAAACAAGTTGATTATCAAGCTTAGCAAGTATTGCAAACGTGATTTTGTAGTTAATGTTAATTTTGATCCAAAAGAAAATCATTTTTCATGTGACTGTCATCTTTTTGAATCATGTGGCATTCCGTGTTCTTATATTATTTGCGCCTTGAAAAATGAGCATGTGGACTATATTCCTGCTAGTTTGATTTGCAAGCGGTGGACAAAGACTGATTACATTTCCTCAATTGGCTCGGAGCAAGAAGATTCTGATTTCAACAAGGTTGCACGTTTGGGAGCTGTAGCTGCCGCTCATAGCAGGCTTGGTGAAATTGCCGCATCAAAGAGGGATTTGTTTAAAGACATATGTGATGATTTATTCAAGCTTGTTAATAAATATGAGAATCTGGCAGGTATGTATACTATACATACCTCATCTGTGCAAGATATTGGTGATCCCACCATGGTGATCGAAGACCAAAGGCGCTCCAAGAAAGAGAAAAGATAGCAAGAAGAGGAGACGATGTTCTCATTGTAATAGTGTTGGACATACAACTTCGACATGCCCAAAGCGTCTTAGCGAGAACGACCAATATAGTAAGGATGAAAATTTAGCATCGTCAAATTCCCTTGCCACCGATAGTGAGCATGATAATGTAAGTTTTCATTTTATTAAGTAGAGGTTTTATTTGGTAAACTGATATATTGAATTGCTTGTACATAAGATTTGTTTTTTTATTCAGGACAAAGAAGGCAATCAACATGATGAGGATAAGCCTCAGCCCTCTATGCCCAAAAATCAATCTAAAACCGCTAAAGATAAGGTAATAATCCATTTTAGCTTATTCTCAATCTTATTTTTGTAATTTTTATGTCCTTTTGTTCCATTGTTCCAGAATGTGAAAAAGAAACTTAGTCAAAATTCTAAAAGGAAAGGAAACAAAGTTAAATGCTCGACCCAAAGTTCTCTTGAAGATACTGTAAGTATAAGTATTTCAAAGTTGGTGGAATCATCTTAAATTAATATATTGATTAATGTTTGTTCATGTGGAGGTAAGTCTGAAACAAGGCAGGGGTTCCAACCCAATATGACTAGTGGTGGATCTATGCCTGCATTTGTCCAAGGCATCCATCCATATCCTTCATTGAGTGGAGTTAGGCCTGAAATTCTCCAAGGGGTGTATGGATTTCCTCATTATGGGCATGGTGTTGCAAGTCAGGGGCTATCACCATTTCTTCCTTATGTTGGATATCCCTTTTTCAATCAAAATCTCCACCATTATCCGGTGTACCAGCAATTTCCCCATGTATGTTTATCAATTTTATACCAGCAGTCTGTTTATTGCTAGTTTTTATGTGTTTTACATATAATTTGTGAGTATATTTTATTTTCCCAGTATTTGAATGGAGGAGAAAAAGCTAATAGTAGTCAATCCTTTCACGGATTGCTTCAAGAAGTCATAAAACGGAGCACTAAGCAGCAGTAAGCATGAATTGTATATCTGTAATCTGCATTTTAGGATTTTGAATAAAGTAGCAGTTATAAAAATGTCATGCCATACTGCTATGTTTGTTCCTGATATTTGCACTTTGGTTTTCTAGTTTTGATACTAAATAGACAAAAATTCTGGTTTTTATATAAGACAGATAAAAATTCTGTTTTTGATGCACTTTTGTTTTCTGGTTTTGATACTAAACAAATAAAAACTCTGGGTTTTTTTTATAAGACAGATGAAAATTCTGGTTTTGGTGCACTTTGGATAGCTGGTTTTGATGCACTTTGATTTTCTAGATTTGATACTAAGCAGATAGAAATGCATCTTGGCTTTCTGGTTTTGATACTTAACAACCAGGGATTTAAAGTCACAAATTGAACTCCAAGGTGCATTAATATAGAAACAACAATAATTTCACTGTCAAAATTTCATTAATAATAAAGACGTACATATTTGTGAGATATTACATTGTCATTTCTAAATGAACTTTTACATGACATTGGAAAACTAGTCTAACATTTAGTCTAACATAAAGTAATTAGTCTTCTTTCTTGGATTCTCATATGCTGCAACTCCTTTAATTTGCTTCTTCAGTAGCTTTGCCTTTTATAATCCAGCTTGAAACAATAAACAGAGAAAGAAAGTCCAAGTGGCCCTTCCAGACACGACTCCAGGTTTCTGAGCAATTGAGGTTGCCCCCTCTTCTGTTAGACGACTTGCAAACCCCGAGAAACCATGTCTTTTGTGAGCAATTGAGCAATTGAGGCTGCCTCCTCTTCTGTTAGACGAGTTGCAAGCCCCATTAATGTAAAATGAAGTCAAAAATCCAAACTAGTAAAAGAAAACTATATCATGTTGGATGGATGGAAAAAGGGGGAGGAATGGAATAGAATTAAATAATGTTCCATTCTTTGAAAGCTTCTTTAAAAATGGAACGGACCATTTTGTTCCTTCCACTCCCAAACATATCGTAAGACACATACAAAAATAATTAAACCCTAAATTCCCAAAGTACAAATGCATTACTAATTCACATTACATCGAACAACCGACAACCTAATCTCAAATTTCTGATCTCCAATTACTAATTTAACAAATTAATATATCTTCATAGGGACTGCTCTAGCATTGAATCTTGTATATTAGGTCATTAAATAGCTATTTCATAGACAAATGTAGTTTAAACGAAATGAGGTCCAGCATCAGTCAGTTCTAGAATCTCGAATATGTCCTGGTAAATAACAAGAGTTAAATCAACGGGGTAATAAAGAAATTAAAGTATCTTCGGAGGGTTCCTTCAGTTTGACACCAACCATTTAGGCCCTTAGTTCATTTGTATTTGTAACACTCCAACAAATGACTTTTAACACCAAAACTAAAATTTAATCAAAGACCACAAATGATCCCAGTATCAAAAGTGAAAGCCTAACATGCATCCAATGAGCAGCTGCAGCACACATCTGCAAGTTTTACTTATATAAATATAGCTGATGCTTAATACCATGAAACTAAACTTGGTCATAAACCAGGCCCTCGTCAATCCCAGGGATTACTTGAATCCATGGGATTTTCCAGCCAGAATCCAAGTAAGAAAAGTGTAACATCCCTGATTTTTAATCCTTGATTAAGTAAAAGTTAATTATAAATTTATTTTATAATTAATTATTTTTAGTTAATTTTTTATTAAAAATATGTGTGTATGTATGTGTTAGATAAAAGGAGAATCAAAAAGTTTTTAATAATTTATTTGAAGTGAAAATGTTAGTTTTGCAGTGAAGTCCTTGGGAAAGGACCTAAATGCAATATTAGAAAGGTTTTTGGAGGGAAATAGAATAAAATATAAATTTTTGAAAATTCCAGTCATGGTAATCGATTACCACGATATAGTAATCGATTACCAAAGTGCAGCAGCACTAGTTGATAGTGCGTTTGATGAGTCAACGCCCAAATTTCCCATGGTTGACACAAAATCAGCCCAGAGACACGTCCTAGAACGCGTGTCGACCTGCATGTAAGCCTGAATTGGCTATATAAACTTCGTTGTTGAAGGATTAAGCCTCATTTTTGCCAATTTCTAGAAATTTTGCATGTATTAGCTGAGTTAGGGTTCATAAATTGCCCCATCTCGTTCTCTTTCAATCCTGAACAATAACCCATAAACCATACACCATTGTGAAGCTCACATCCAGAGCTTCACAAAGACACCAAATTCGTGAGCTAAGAGTTTGTGTGTTAAGAGAGTCGAGTCTCCAAAGTCAAGGCATTAAATCTACAGAACTGAAAATCTGAGGTCTGGAGCTGACTTTAGGCATTGATTTTGGTAAGCTCCTATAATCCTTGAGCCTCAAATCTGTTCCATTCTCTTGTCCTTGTTGCAGAGAACAAACCTAACTATTTTCCCTAATTCTTATGCATGTTTGACTTGTCAAAATCTATGGTTTTGAACCCTTGTTCAAAACTGTTATGCATGTGTTGCTCTTTAACGGTCTGAGAGTTTTGGAGCCAATCTTTTGCAAATTCCTGTTTGAGCACGTCTGTTCTGGCAAGGGAAAGCTGATTATTCACTAGATAGAGTTTAAAAGCATGTATTTTGATTAGAGAGTCACCAAGAGACTCTAAGGGCTTAGTTTGATATTGAACTTTGGTTTGAAGACCAACACTCACTATTTCAGGACTTGGAACAAGTTTTATATGATGATTGTGAACTATTTGAAAGATAAAATTGATAGAAAATTGCATGATTCACAATTTGATATGTTATGTTGTTTAATATGTGAATTTATGCATAATTATGAGAACTCGTGTAAATTCTGCAATTTGATTCTGTTTCTGATGTGGAACACGTTTAAAATGTAAATTTTGAGGTGTATGAATGATTGGAATAAGTTAGAAATGTTTAGAAATAAAAATGGTATGGTAAAACCCCAATTTTTAGTGTTCTGCTGTCGTGGATAATCGATTACCACGATCTGATAATCGATTACCCATTTGCATTTTGTACAGACTTGTAAAATACACATAGTAATCGATTACCAGACTATGATAATCGATTACTGGTGTTGAAAATACTTAAAAATACCATTTTTTTAATTCTGAATCATTGTGGTTATACTTAAAGTACTAATCATTCATAAGACCTGAGACTTAAAAGGACTGATTGATGATGGTATAAATTACTAATGAATTAATAATGTGAGACTAATGTGAGACATTATTAAATGTGAAATACCAATCAATTCTTTTAATTTAAATTGCATTCATTCTGGAGTTCGGATGTTAGATCGTTTGTCATGTTTTGATAACATGAGGAGGACCTCTGGGAGTGCCAACTGACAGCTCGCTTGATGACTCATTATGGTTGACGATGTGGCCAGCAAGAGTAATTCGCTGATGATATGATTATTCTGTATTGGACGACGAGACGCTGCTCTAGGAGCGTGTTATGTATCATTTCCAAGCTTGTCGTGTACATTCAGGGTGGAATATACGAATGTTGTACAACTAGGAGTACAACGTACTGTTGAGTACATATATTAAGTAAAGGATGGACGTCACAGAGTGACATAGATGGATGGAGTTAGGATTTGAGAGTTAGACTCATACATCATGCCACTCATCCTTAATTAATTTAAAGTTTGTTAATAGTAAATAAGTGTGAGCATCCTACTTGCATCAAGTATTTGCTAAGTGTTAATTGTGATTGTTAACTGATTTGATGCTATATGTTCATTACTTATATTGCTTAATCTTTTATGCTCTATCCGTTGTGTGTATAGTTTTGCTTATCCCTGTGCCCTTGTAGGTGATGTCGCGATACATCGCTTGCATCGAGATCCGTCCACTTCCTAGTGGAGTGTGGATCTATGAGGATCATCGGGCAGTGTATGAGGGTGAGGTTGAGCTGACCTTCTATCACCCTAATCCACTGGTTCGATTTCGTCCTCGTAGATTCAGGATCCCCATCATATATACTATGCATGTACCTCCTTTTTACACTTACCATGGACCACCTCCCTCTCGACCAGCTCGCTCTTATCATAGCTTTCGATTTAGACCTGTCCGCTCACTCCCTTTTTCTCCTAGAGTCGTTCGAGAGGAGCTCCCTCACCTGAGCCGACGAGTCCTATTAGGGTCACACCTTCACCTGAGCCCATACCCAGTGGTAGGGTACCTACTCCGTCGGGTGAGATTGAGGAGGATCTTGTCGAGGACGAGAGCGGAGGCGAGCATGTTGAGCATTCTACCGGGAGTCAGTGGAGGGATGATATCCATAGGTATGTGCATAGGATAGGTGATGTGGATCAGAGATATGGTGTTTTCTGCTGCTGTGGAGGAGTGCTGCTGATGGATGATGATGACTGCTACTGTTACTACTACTGGGAAACTACTACTTCTACTACTTATGTTTTAGGATCAGTTCTGGAGTCTTTTATTTTGTTATGTAGTTATTGTATATATTACCTTTTGAGATATCTAGAGTACATATCTATCTTTTGAGTATGTATATATATTATGTTATGGACTTGTACTTGGGATCTGGAGACTTTATGATCTGGACTATGTAGTTTCTGGTTTTCATATATATACAAACCTATGTTTATACTACCACTTTGTTCCATAGTCCTATTATTTCCACTTACTCTGATAACAATTTAAAGGAATTCGGCTACGACATTTTCTAATGGTATCAAGTACTTTAGAGGAAATAACGGATGGCATCACCTAAGTTTTCGGTATAAGAACTATAACTTATTTTATTACTCAATGGGATGCTATCTAAAGTTTTGAAGTGACATCAGGAGTTAAATGATTTCTTAATTATGGAATAATGTCGAATTCAGCATTTAAAGTAATACTTATTCTATTCTCCAAGATCCTATATTTTGGTTTGTGCACCCGCTTCATTTAGAAAATAAAAAGGAAAAATTTAACCCTATATTTTCTACCTTCAATAAGTCCATATACTTTCGAGTAAAAAGCTTAAATACTTTAATTACTCGTGGTCAAGTTTGAGGGTGTCACACGTGGTGGTATCAGAGCAAAAGTTAGATCCTGTAGTAGTTGAAGTAGTTCCAGAAAGGTAGTCATCAGCATCAAGCAAATATCCACAAGTTATATTTAAATGTTAGTATCTTACTTTGTATAAGTAATAGATACAAATTGAGTGTATTGTTTGAAGCTATTGTTATAGCTTTAGTTTAGTTTGTGTGATGGGTGTTTTCTTAGTCTATCATATATGACCATAAGCCCATAGTGCAGGTCTAATATGACGACTAGAAACCAAAATCATACTAATGTCATGTTGGAGAGGATCACCGCTGTTCTGGAGTCTATGCAACAACAACAACAACAATGTTAGCAACCACCGCAACCAGCTAATCCACCTCATCAGTGTAATGGTGGTAATGTTAAAGCTAAGAGTTTAGCAGATTTCAGAAGCTGTAATCCACCTAAGTTTGAAGGAGGATTTAAGCCAGAAGAGGCTAACAAGTGGATTCACACTATGGACAAAATTCTCAGAACATTAGACTGTACGGACGTTCAGAAGGTAGCATATGTAGTTTATATGTTAGAAGGAGAAGCTGAGAATTGGTGGAATCACACAGTCCACCTTCTACATTATGAAGGAAGAGATGTCAACTGGGGTGTGTTTATGGAGAAGTTCCTCCATAAATATTTCCCAGAAGACCTAAGAAGGAAAAAGGAAGTTGAGTTTCTGCAATTGAAACAAGGGGAGATGAGTGAGGGTGAGTACGCAGCTAATTTTGAGGAGCTGATGAAGTACTCTCCGTATTATCAAAACAACCCTGATGAGAGAAGTAAATGCATCAAGTTTGAAGGGGGCTTGAGGCCTAAACTAAAGTCTATCTTTAGTTATCAAAGGATTCAGAGTTTTCCTGCATTAGTGGACATGTGTAGAATGTACGAAGATGATAAGTAGGCGGAGGATTTGCAAGCATCGGAGAAGAAGGATAATCAGAGTTATGGACCTCAGAGACGTAAAGGTTTCAACAATAAAGGCAAGGGTCCATATGATCACCGAGGAAAAGGCAAGGGGAAAGTTGGAGGAAATGACAGAGGTAATTCTCGCAATGATGCTCCATATTGTGAGAAGTGTAGGCGTCACCACTATGGTCGCATCTGTTGGGCAACACGTGGCTGTTTTAATTGTGGGAAGCCGAGACATTTTGCTAAAGATTGCAAGGAACCAGCCAAGGCCAATCCGAAGGGGACAACTGATGAGTCTATGGTCCAAGGCAGAGTTTTTACGCTTAGTGGCATGGAAGCAAGTCAATCTTATGATGTTGTGCAAGGTAATTACTTGCTGAATGGTCAGTCTTGCAATGTGTTATTTGATTCCGGTTCTACGTATTCATTTGTTTCTTATGAATGCGTAAATCGTTTGAGTTTGCCTATATCCGAATTGCCCTACATTCTTAAAGTAGAAACCCCTACGAATGTTCCTGTAAATTTTTCTAAGGCATGTCTTAACTGTTGTATAGAAGTGTTAGGACATGTCTCTAGAGTAGATTTGATCTGTTTGCCTTTATCGCAATTGGATGTGATCTTGGGAATGGATTGGTTGAGTCAGAACCAAGTGATCATTGATTGTGATAAAAAGTTAGTTTCTTATAGAAACCCAAAACCCTCAGGATATGTGTGTTTATTCAACACTGAAGCTAAAGAAGATGGTCCAAAGGTTGAGGAGATTCCTGTTGTCAAAGATTTTCCTGAAGTATTTGCTGACGAGATACCGGGTTTGCCACCGAGAAGGGAGATTGAATTTGGAATCGATCTAGTTCCGGGAGCAGGTCCCATTTCTATTGCTACTTATAGAATGGCACCACCGGAGATGGCTGAGATGAAGAATCAGATAGAGGAGTTATTGTAGAAGCAAATGATCAGACCAAGTGTATCACCTTGGGGTGCTCCGGTCTTGTTTGTTAAGAAGAAGGATGGTAGTATGAGGATGTGCATCGACTATAGACAGTTAAATAAGGTCACAATCAAGAACAAGTATCCTTTACCAAGGATAGATAACCTTATGGATCAAGTTCGGGGAGCTTCAATATTTTCTAAAATTGATCTAAGGTCGGGATATCACCAGATCAGGATTAGAGAAGAGGATATCTCCAAGACTGCATTTCGATCTCGATACAGACATTATGAGTATGTAGTAATATCGTTCGGATTGACAAATGCACCAGCTATCTTTATGGACTACATGAATTGAATCTTTAGACCTTATTTAGATTCATTCGTGGTTGTGTTCATTGATGATATCCTAATCTATTCTAAGAGTCCGAAAGAGCATGCTGAGCACTTAAGAATAGTATTGAATGTCCTAAAGGCGAAACAGTTGTATGCCAAACTTGCAAAGTGTGAGTTTTGGCTAAAGGAAGTTAAGTTTTTAGGACATGTGATATCAGACAAAGGGATAGCTGTTAACCCAACAAAGGTGAGTTCATTTCTCCAATGGGAACAACTAAAGTCAGTTACTGAGATTCAGAGTTTCTTAGGACTGGTTGGGTATTACAGAAGGTTTCTCAAAGATTGTGTTACCATTGACGAAGTTAACTCGGAAGGGTCAACCATTCATATGGGATGAGAAGTGTGAAAGAAGTTTCCGAGAATTAAAGGAAAGGTTAACATCGTCTCCTGTGTTAATCTTGCCTGACCCACAGAAGAGTTTCAAGGTGTACTATGATGCATCAAAGCAAGGACTTGGGAGTGTGTTGATGCAAGATGGGAAGGTAGTAGCTTATGCCTCGAGACAATTGAAGGTTCATGAAATGAACTATCCAACTCATGATTTGGAGCTTGCAGCCGTTGTATTCGCTCTAAAGAACTGGAGACATTATCTCTATGGCACTATGTTTAGGGTGTTCAGTGACCATAAGAGTTTAAAATATTTCTTCGATCAGAAGGAACTGAATATGAGGCAACGTCGATGGATGAAGTTTTTGAAGGATTACGAGTTTGAACTTCATTACCATCCTAGGAAAGTAAACGTTGTGGCAGATGCGTTGAGCCAGAAAGCAATGCATATCAGTTCAATGATGGTCAAAGAAGCTGCGTTAATAGAAGAATTCAGAGATTTGAGTTTAACCATGCAAGTGGAGCCAGCCAGCATTAGGATGGGAATGTTGCAAATCGCAAATGAATTTATGAAAAGAATTTAGGAGTTGCAACAAGAAGATGATGAGCTTAAGAAGAAGAGAAGGCTTATGGAAGAAGGCAAGGAGCCAGAATTTCAGAAAGGGAAAGATGGAATCCTTCGTTTTAGAATGAGAATTTGTGTACTAAATAATTCAGAAGTAAGAAGAATGATTCTGGATGAGGCACATAAGAGCGAGATGAGTATGCATCCGGGAGCTACCAAAATGTTTCAGGTTTTGAAGAAGATATTTTGGTGGCCTGGTCTTAAAAAGGATATGGCAAAGTATGTAGCATGTTGTTTGGTATGCCAGAAATCTAAGGTGGAACATCAAAGGCCTGGAGGAGAATTACAACCCTTAGAAATTCCACTATGGAAATGGGATAGTATTTCCATGGATTTCGTATCCGGTTTGCCAAAGGCAGTTGCTGGTCATGATGCAATCTGGGTGATTGTAGATCGTTTGACAAAGTCAACGCATTTTATTCCGGTAAATATGCGCTATTCTTTAGAGAAGTTCGCCCAGTTGTATATCAAAGAAGTAGTTCGTCTGCATGATGTGCCGTCAAGTATTGTGTCGGATCGTGATCCAAGATTTGTGTCGAAGTTTTGGCAGAGTCTACATCAAGCTTTGGGGACAAGGTTGAAGCTGAGTTCTGCTTATCATCCCCAGACTGATGGTCAAACGGAGAGGACTATTCCGTCGCTAGAGGATATTTTAAGAGCCTGTATTTTACAAGACCAAGGGAGTTGGGAACAAATGTTTCCACTTGTGGAGTTCACCTATAAAAACAGCCATCATGCTAGTATTGGAATGGCACCATTTGAAGCCCTGTACGGAAGGAAATGTCGGACTCCGTTATGTTGGTTTCAAGTTGGGGAGAACTCTCTCGTTGGGCCAGATTTTGCACAAGAAACAACTGAGAAGATCAAGATGGTTCAAGAAAAGATAAGGACCACTCAGAGCCGGCAGAAGAGCTATGCTGATCGGAGAAGGAAACCTTTAGAGCTTGCCGAAGGTGACCATGTTTTCATCAGAATAGTACCAACCAAAGGTGTTAGTCGAGCTTTGAAAGCCCAGAAACTATCACCTCAGTTCATAGGTCCCTATCAAATTCTTAAAAGAGTTGGTCCAATAGCTTATCAGATAGCCTTACCACCATCTTTACCAAATCTTCACAATGTATTCCATGTGTCTCAATTGAAAAAGTATGTCCATGATCCCACTACTGTTCTTAAAATTCAACCTGATGACCTGGAAGTACGTGAAAACCTAACCTTTGAAGCTATGCCTATCCGGATTGAAGATCGAAGAGTCAAGCAGCTTAGAGGAAAGGATATTCCTTTGGTCAAAGTTATTTGGAATTGTGGAGATGTAATCGAAACAGCTTGGGAACTAGAAGATAGGATGCGTCAGGTTTATCCTGAGTTGTTTGTGTAAAGTTGAATTTCGGGGACGAAATTCCTTTAAGTGGGGGAGAGTGTAACATCCCTGATTTTTAATCCCTGATTAAGTAAAAGTTAATTATAAATTTATTTTATAATTAATTATTTTTATTTAATTTTTGATTAAAAATATGTGTGCATGTATGTGTTTGATAAAAGGAGAATCAAAAATGGTTTTTAATAATTTATTTGAAGTGAAAATGTTAGTTTTGCAGTGAAGTCCGTGGGAAAGAACCTAAATGCAATATTAGAAAGGTTTTTGGAGGGAAATAGAATAAAACATAAATTTTTGAAAATTTCAGTCGTGGTAATCGATTACCAAAGTGCAGCAACACCAGTTGATAGTGCGTTTGATGAGTCAACGCCAAATTTCACATGGTTGATACGAAATCAGCCCAGAGACACGTCCTAGAACGCGTGTCGACCTGCATGTAAGCCTGAATTGGCTATATAAACTTCGTCGTTGAAGGATTAAACCTCATTTTAGCCAATTTCTAGACAGTTTGCATGTATTAGCTGAGTCAGGGTTCATAAATTGCCCCTTCTCTTTCTCTTTCAATCCTGAACAATAACCTATAAACCATACACCATTGTGAAGCTCACATCCAAAGCTTCACAAAGACACCAAAATCGTGAGCTAAGAGTTCGTGTGTTAAGAGAATCGAGTCTCCAAAGTCAAGGCATTAAATCTGCAGAACTGAAAATCTGAAGTCTGGAGCTGACTTTAGGCATTGATTTGGGTAAGCTCCTGTAATCCTTGAGTCTCAAATATGTTCCATTTTCTTGTCCTTGTTGCAGAGAACAAAACCTAACTATTTTCCCTAATTCATATGCATGTTTGACTTGTCAAAATCTCTGGTTTTGAACCCCTGTTCAAAAATGTTCTGCATGTGCTGCTCTTTAAGGGTCGGAGAGTTTTGGAGCCAATCTTTTGCAAATTCCTATTTGAGTACATCTGTTCTGGTAAGGGAAAGCTAATTATACACTAGATAGAGTTTAAAAGCATGTATTTTGATTAGAGAGTCACCAAGAGACTCTAAGGGATTAGTTTGATACTGAACTTTAGTTTGGAGACCAACACTTACTGTTTCAGGACTTGGAGCAAGTTTTATATGATGATTGTGAACTATTTGAAAGATAAAATTTATAGAAAATTGCATGATTCACAATTTGATATGTTATGTTGTTTAATATGTGAATTTATGCATAATTATGATAACTCTTGTAAATTCTGCAATTCGATTCTGTTTCTGATGTGGAACATGTTTAAAATGTAAATTTTGAGGTGTGGGAATGATTGGAATAAGTTAGAAATGTTTAGAAATAAAAATGGTATGTTAAAACCCCAATTTTTAATGTTCTGTTGTCATGGATAATCGATTACCAAGATCTGATAATCGATTACCCATTTGCATTTTGTACAGACTTGTAAAATACACATAGTAATCGATTACTAGACTATGATAATCGATTACCAGTGTTGAAAATACTTAAAAAAACCATTTTTTATTCTGAATCATTGTGGTTATACTTAAAGTACTAATCATTCATAAGACCTGAGACTTAAAAGGACTGATCGATGATGGTATAAATTACTAATGAATTAATAATGTGAGACATTATTAAATGTGAAATACCAATCAATTCTTTTAAGTTAAATTGCATTCATTCTGGAGTTCAGATGTTAGATCGTTTGTCATATTTTGATAACATGAGGAGGGCCTCTGGGAGTGCCAACTGACGGCTCGCTTAATGACACATTATGGTTGACGATGTGACCAACAAGAGTAATTCGCTGATGATATGATTATTCCGTATTGGACGACGGGACGCTGCTCGAGGAGCGCGTTATGTATCATTTCCAAGCTTGTTGTGTACATTCAGGGTGGAATGTACGAATGTTGTACAACTAGGAGTACAACGTACTGTTGAGTACATATATGAAGTAAAGGATGGGCGTCAGAGAGTGACATAGATTGATGGAGTTAGGATTTGAGAGTTAGACTCATACATTATGTCACTCATCCTTAATCAATTTAAAGTTTGTTAATTGTAAATAAGTGTGAGCATCCTACTTGCATCAAGTATTTGTTAAGTGTTAACTGTGATTGTTAACTGATTTGATGCTATCTGTTCATTACTTATATTGCTTAATCTTTTATGCTCTATCCGTTATGTGTATAGTTTTGCTTATCCCTGTGCCCTTGTAGGTGATGTCACGATACATCGCTTGCATCGAGATCCGTCCACTTCCTAGTGGAGTGTGGATCTATGAGGATCATCGGGCAGTGTATGAGGGTGAGGTCGAGCTGACCTTCTATCACCCTAATCCACTGGTTTGATTCCGTCCTCGTAGATTTAGGATCCCCATCATATATACTATGCATGTACCTCCTTTTTACACTTACCATGGACTACCTCCCACTCGACTAGCTTGCTCTTATCATAGCTTTCGATTTAGACCTGTCCGCTCACACCCTTTTTCTCCTAGAGTCGTTCGAGAGGAGACTCCCTCACCTGATCCAACGAGTCCTATTAGGGTCACACCTTCACCTGACCCCGTACCCAATGGTAGGGTACCTACTCCGTCGGGTGAGATTGAGGAGGATCCTGTCGAGGACGAGAGCGAAGGTGAGCTTGTTGAGCATTCTACCGGGAGTCAATGGAGGGATGATGATCCATAGGTGTGTGCATAGGATATGTGATGTGGATCAGGGATCTGGTGTTTTCTGCTGCTGTGGAGGAGTGCTGCTGATGGATGATGATGATTGCTATTGCTACTGCAACTGGGAGACTATTACTTCTACTACTTATGTTTTAGGATCAGCTCTGGAGTCTTTTATTTTGTTATGTAGTTATTGTATATATTACCTTTTGAGATCTCTAGAGTACTGATCTATCTTTTGAGTATGTATATATATTATGTTATGAACTAGTACTTGGGATCTGGAGACTTTATGATCTGGACTATGTAGTTTCTGGTTTTCATATATATACAAACCTATGTTTATACTACGACTCTGTTCCATAGTCCTATTATTTCCGCTTACTCTGATAACAATTTAAAGGAATTCGGCTACGACATTTTCTAATGGTATCAAGTACTTTAGATGAAATAACGAATGACATCACTTAAGTTTTCGGTATAAGAACTATAACTTATTTTGTTACTCCATGGGATGCTATCTAAAGTTTTGAAGTGACATCAGGAGTTAAATGATTTCTTAATTATGTAAAAATGTCGAATTCAGCATTTAATGTAATACTTATTCTATTCTCCAAGATCCTATATTTTGGTTTGTGCACCCGCTTCATTTAGAAAATAAAAAGGAAAAATTTAACCCTATATTTTCTACCTTCAACAAGTTTGTATCCTTTCGAGTAAAAAGTTTAAATACTTTAATTACTCGTGGTCAAGTTTGAGGGTGTAAAAAAAAACAGTTTATTTCCTTTCTTTTGGACCTACTTCCGATTGTGACTCTTGCAGCTAACACCCACATCACTAGAAGATCAATTCAAAATTCATTTTACATTTGACTATTTGAAAATGCAACAATTTCCAATGCAGACTTACCCAATATTTGTTTCCTAACATGTGCCCTAAGGCACATATTAGAAACACCCTATTAGTAAATAATGACATCAAGCAACCTTTCTTTGAGAACCTTAAATTTCTTCATATATTAATTTTTTTTACGAAAAAAAGAGAGTATCAACCATCAAATTTGAACACAGATAATGAAATGTAGGATATGAAGCTAAAAATTAAATAACTACTGTAAAACGATGAAACCAAGCTTAAATAATAAACAACTAATCTTTGACGAAGACTTGTTACCTTGATCAAAGAATCATAAACAAACAGCTATGATGTGAATACAAAGGAAAGGCCAATAGCTAATAGTATTCTTCATGATAAACATTTTTACCTTCGTTCCCACTTTCTCTTGTTGTTTCTTCACTCTCTCACGCAATTTTTTAAATCCCATGTTCATTCTCAACCTCTTCTCCTGCGAATAAGAAGTCATATAACAGAGTTAAGTCTCCCCTACTCCGAAAGAAAATAAACCAGTAAGGAAACTGATTAATCCCACAGGAAAAAAATTGAGAGTAAACAAATCAAAGGGTCCAACCAAAAGAACAAACCTTGACATAGCTGACACCTAGATCCTTTCTTGTATAGCCACGTTCCAAATTACGCATTACATACTGGTTATAATCTGATAACTCTCATTATGATATTTGATGTAGAAATTCCCTCGTTTCTTTTTGTTTCCTTAAATTTTCCGACAGACTTAACCTACATAAGGAACTAATACAAATAAGATCATATATAGAATGACACAGCCAAAGTTGAAAGCGGAGATTGAGAAGAAAGTTGAAAAACTAAAATTCAGCAAGTTGTAGGCCAATCAGCATTTATACGTGGAGGGGGTAAAAAAGAAAACGCATAAAACTGGATCTAATTTTACTGATATGAGAAGATTACCTCTTTCCAGACTCCAGAACACCCCAAACCCTGGATCTAATTTTACTGAATATGTGGGGAAACTGAAGTCCCCGTCAATTTTCAGGAGAACGCTATTTAGTAACATTGACCCTTATCTCAGTTTTTTTATCATTGAATACAATAACATGGAAATAAACAAATCCTACTAAATAATAGCAACCAGAAATTGTCCATCAAACAAATCGAAATGACAAGAAGCATTCACAAATTCAATCAAGCAGAACCTTGTCCTAATCAATCTACTAAAAAAATAGACTAAACAAAACACACCGAGAAAAATGGCTCAAGTTAGTACCAAGATCTGTTTGGCTCAAATTGTATTACATCAGTGCAGTAAAAAAAATTAATAAAAGTGGAAATAATTAGAACCAAAGATGAGAAAAATGGTGTCAACTTTAGAACCTATCCTGTTTTATCATATACTTGAAGAGTCATACACTTACCATAAAGATAACAGAAATGGAAGAGCCATACATTTGCACCAAAAATGTAAGAACTCATGTACAAAATTTCTTAATATTTGATGTTGCTAATTAAACATTAATCAATTAGTATGACCAGTGAGAATCATAATCAGTATAGCCCTTAGCAATGAATGGAATCACTCCTTTCATATGTAAGAACTCAATCCAAGCAATCATAACTGGAACAAACAGTGCAATTAACAATAAAATTAGAGGGACGATTAATTAATAATAAGATTTGAGATAAATTAAAAGAAGAATGTTACCTGTGTGAATGAGGTTTGAGGTTGCAGCAAAGAGAGAGATTTGATAAAAATAGGGTACCAAAACATATGACTGGCACGAAGGAGATCAATGGGTACGAGGGAGACAAAAGGATATGAGGGAGACGAATGGTTTCTAGAACACTCCAATGAGAACCGAGTCAGCGGCAACCGTGGTGGATGGTGCCGCCCGCCATCGAAGGTGGAGAGGAAGAGGAACCCTAGCCGTCATTGAAGGCCGCCATCGAAGGTGGAAAGGAAGAGAAATCGAGTAGCCCATCCGCCAACATTGATGGAGGCGAGGAAGAGAGCGGCTTCATCGAAGGGAGAGGAGGAGATGGCTTTCATTACTCTATTGATATTGCTGATGCCATGGCTTCCATGGCTCTGTCGATGCTGCTATGGCTTCCCATTATTATCAACTAGAGTGTCGACAGGCACTCCCATGCCTGTCGCCCCGCCTTCCCATTGTCGCAAATAGTTGTTTATAATAATTTGATATATTGATAAATCGGTATTTATGAATGTTATTTATATGTTAAAGATGTTAATTTTCGTGTAAATTGTTATTATTAACTGACTGTATGCATTCTTAGTAGTCATGTTCAAGAATATGGATCCATAAATTTCAATGAAATTATATATTCATTGTTATTTTCTTATTATATTCATGTATGCATCCAAATCGAGGAGTGTCTGTCGATCCGCATTCTCATTGTCGTGTTTTTGTTGTAAAGAGTTGTTTATCGTAAAATAGTATATTTATACATCAACACTCCTATCGACATACTTTATGTTAAAGATGAAAGTATTAATGTTAATTGATATTTTTTGGATGCATTCTTGGTTGACATGTCCTACAATATGAATCCACTAAGTTTCAATATATTTAAAAGATCAACTTTTCAAAATTACAATTTAATCTATTATCAAATATATGTTGCATTAAAAAAAAACCAAACATATACATATTGATCTTGAGATATAATAAATGAGTTGGTGATTATAACTGCAAGTACAAAAAGATTATACAATGGAGTGCAATTACATTTTTCCTATCAATAATCTTTAAAAATGTATGTAAGTAAAAATTCAATAATTTTTTTTGCCTACTAAGGTTGGAAAATTTAAAAAACATTTAATTTTTTTCAAATATAAATTTTTTTTTTTTTGTGAGTTTGAGAATAAAGAAAAAATGATGCAAACCATAGAACGTGCAAAGTAAGGGAAACCGTTTTAGTTATTCTTGAGGGAAAATTGTTTGTAGTTATAAATTAAGAAGGAATGCACCCTTTTGCCCTTAATCTTTTGGTATTCAGTTTCCAAGTATTAAACGGTGCAAGTTGTAAATAGTAGTTATGGTTTAGGATATTTTTGGAGGAGCAAAATTATGTACAAAAAGTTAATTAAAAAACCATGTTTTCTTTATATAATAGTATAGATAATATAGATGTAAAATGTTTAATTAACAAGGACTATAATGCAATAAAAAAATATTTACTAATTAAATTAAAAAAATGATGTGGCATTCATATAACTATTTGTCATCTTATTATTGGTTCACATGAACAAGGTATCAAAACCTTACAACTTTCCAAGGTATCAAAGGAATGCCCATAGTTTATATCCAAAATATGTGTACCCAAAAAAGTTAAAATTAAGGAGACACGTACAGGAAAGAAACATTATGATAAGTATCTTACATACATGGCTTAAATTAAAAAGTAAAAATGTTTATTTGTTCTTTTATATCTTAAAACAACTTCTAAAACTATTTTATTAGATAAATAATGTGAGAAATAATGAAAGAGAGGAATTGTGAGATCTTTTATTATTTATCTAAAAAAAAAGTTATAATTTGTTGTCAAATCTAAGAGTATAAATTTAGTGACCCTTAAAAAATTTAATAAACTCAAAAGAGAAAATGGAGAATGCACCGATAGTGTAAAGGTTTTTTACATCATCAGTGTATCATCCACCATTCATCCGTTTATGGTTGTTGACTTTTAGATTAAAGTAATACAAATGAATGGTGAATGATGGACTGATGGTGTAAAAAACTTTACACCGTCAGTACATATCCATTAATCTCAACTCAAAAATTGTTATTAGGAAACATATTGTCTTGATTATTCAATGCATTGAATATGCATATGATATTTTTGATGTATATTTTTTAAGTAACATATTAAATTGGTTTTTGACTTTATGAGCATGGATCATTTTTGTTTATGAGATTTTAAAAATTTTAAATTGGTTCTTAAGATAGAGAAATGTGAGTCACGTTAATCCTTGACGTTAATAGCTGTTAGTGGTCCTTAACGTGGACTAACAGAATGCTCAAAACAACGTCGTCTTGACAAAAAAAAAGATCGTTGATTATCGATCAATTCCTTAACTAATAAGCACGATGAATCACTGGCTTTATGAACTACTATCAACAGGGATTAACATGACTCATGTTTTTCTATCTGGAGGACTAATTTGGAATTTCGATAATCTCATGTGTTAATTTGACTAATGCCCAAAAAATCAAAGACTAATTTAATTAATACTCATAAAATCAGGGACTAATCTTATTAATTATTTTTTGGGTTACACAGTATTCTGCTTAAGAGTTTTTTTTATCATAGTCGTAAAGTACCTCTTTAAATTTGTTATAAAGGACCTTAAATAATTCCCCCTTAAAATTAATATTTTAAATTTAATAATTTATCGTGTGTAGTTTCTTCTGATTATTTTCCCCTTTTGATATCCTCTTAATAATTGATTGATTAATGTTAAAAATTTATAAAATAGAGTTCAACCAAGTATGCCTCACTCTTTAAAAAAAAAAAAGGGTATGTCACATGAAATGGTTTTTATTTTATAACAAAAATTTTATATAAAAAAATACAAATGCATAAAGCACAATATAATACTCTAAGACTCAACGTGATAAACATAAGGAAAAATGCACATCGATGATCAAAATAATAAAAAAAATTTAAAAAAATCAAAAATCAATTGTACTGCATGTGCAATAAAAATAAATTATTTTTTTATTCCATTAATATAGAAAAAGTAAACGTGATAATATTTGATATCCCAAAAAAATAAACAGTCATTATCTTTGATATAAAATGCAATAAATTATTTTTTAATATATATATATATATATATAAGTTGTTCTGATTGGATCAATTTTTTAATATATATATATATACACATAGCTGTAATTAGATCAGTTTTTTAATTTATATAACCTATGAAAGAAACCTCACTCTCAAGTATTAAGAAAATACATCACTTCATAAATTTCTCCATTTTGCTAAGAGAATACATCACCCCTTAGATTTCTCCTTCACAAGGTGATACCTCACACCTAAGAAGCCTTTGATTTATTGGTGATACCTCACTTGTTTTAAAATGTTTATAAAATCCTATGCATCATTTTCAAAAGATTGACTTTGTAATTAATCAATTTCATAATTATTCACTAACATTGGTTGGACGAGTGGTATAAGCGGCTCGGTCTCGCTTAAGCAAGGTCTTGGGTTTGAATCATGCATAAAATTCATGTTGGGAAACTCACCTGCCATAGCCAAACACGCGACCCGGGTCGGATTTGGATGTACCTAAGTAGTACTTGGAGAACCAGATGGACAACCAAAATTTTTTTTCATAATTATTCAATATAAATGCATTGAGATTCACTACCGAACTTAGACTCTACCCAAACAATCGTCTTAAGGACCTAATAAAATGTAACTAAAACATTAAAGTAAATTGTCCTAGAAGAATAATGCTCTTGAGTCTTCTTGTTGTTGTTTGTTGCTTGTTGACTTTCTTTTCCTCTTGCACATTTGTTTTCATCGAAACACTTGCTAAGACATTTGCTTCACATAACTTACCATTATTAATTGTTATATTTTATAAATAGTTAATGTGTATATCCAAAGTATGAATTTATACAACTTTAAGGTTGATAACCGGATAAGGTATTCACATACCAATTCCAGAAATAAAGTTTAGCAACTATAGTTTAAGTCTAGTTTTAGTTCAACAACAATATGAATTTCAACATATATCATAACATAGTCATGGATTATTTCTCTCATACCTGGTTTAAAATACTAAAAGTTTGAACTTCAAGATTGACATTGAAACAGGGTCAGAGTACTACCAATTAATGCAAAACCGAAATGGTTTTTAAGTTACTTTGGCACGAGAATCCATCATTGTTTTGCAATGAAAACACAACGGTTAATTAGGACTTATCGTATGCCATGAGAACTTGTTAAGGGAACCAAAATATAGAGATTTAGGCACGGTTTGCTTACCAAAAATTAGCTGCAAACACAGGCAAATAGCAAGACTGTGCAACCACAGATTCAAAGTTTGGTCCTAGTTTTTGTCTTCTTTGGCACATGATAACTTGATGATCTTGCAAGGAGAATATATGGAACTAGCTTGGCTTTGTTCAATATGCTATGAGGACTTGAATCGCATCCCAGACTCAAGGCTTAGTTCTCCCTAAGCTAGGCAAACAAAGAGGACAAAGTAGGCACATTGGTAAGGCTGTTATAATTTTCTACACTGTTCTAAGGAGGAAATTTTGAGTCTTAAGCTTTAAGTATGGCTTAGGAGCAGCAACTACACATACACTACGACAAGGACAAGTACCACATATCACAAGGCAACAACATTACAGCATCAGCTGCTCCAAGATCAGCAAAATAACCACATACTAGAACTTAGGACAAAATGTATAATTGAGCTTTCAATTTAAAATGAATTGAATATATTTATGTGTGATAACCAAAGGGGAGTTATGCACACGAATTGGTATAGACTTTCTTCAGCAAAGAAAGCCTAGACAACTAAGGGAAGAAGCTGAAATTAGAGTTTGGTTCTTCTATTTATAGGAAGAGACCTTGCAGGTGGAAGAGGTGGGATGCGCCAAATTCTGCCAGCACATTAGCTGAGGAAGCTGCTAACCCATCCCCCATCACCCGGGGATGAGAAACGCGGCATAAAAATGAGGGATTCGAGAGTTTTCCACATTTTTGCAAGTTAAACCATTTTATTTCTAGGTGAGTTACGCAGATTTAGCTGATTAAATGGAGATCATAACCGGTTATCGGGCTTTGCTTTGACATTGATGGGAAATTTACACTGATTAACAATTTAAATTAACACGTTAATTCGTCAAATTAGTTTAAAATATTCAAAATGTCATAATTCAATATTTTATCCTAAAACTTGATATATTTAAAAACTATAAATTCCAATACCAAATAAATACTTTTATGCTTAGAAGTAAAATATTACTATAACTAAATATATCTATTTTCCATGTAGTATATTCATCTCTCAAAATAATATATTTTAAATTTAAAAAATGTTTATTCTTATTCTTATTTAATAAATAATATGAAAATTTAAGGAATATTACACCCAGGATAGTAAAATGAGCAAATTTATTGTGACTCAAATTCAAACATGATAGAAGTTTCATGACCCCAATCCTTCAATAATTGATGGCATGGTGTCAAATTAAAATTATGGTGTAAAATTAAAATTACGTGTACTTTCATGGGATTCTCGTAAAAATTGTTGATATTGTGATTATCACTTCCATATAGTTTATATTTTGAGGCACGTTGAGGGACGTTGTCCTTAGAATCTATTCGCGCACCACGACAATACACCAAGACTCAAACGACTCTTCTATGTTTGCCTCTAACACAAACATAAGTGTCGTGGACCGGACTCCGGTCCGACCTACCCCCATCTTAACCGACCGTACGCCCGAACTCTTCGACATTTTATGGGCCACTGGATTACATCTATGAACAGGCTACCAACAGCCTTATCTAGCTACAGTCCCATCGCCCTAGTTTTCCTCCTATAATCGGTCGGTTAACTACTCGGCTAACCCTTTAACTCGACACAGGCTCAAATCGCCTTACCGAGCTTGGGGGCTTATGTAGCGGACCTAACTTTAGTCCGACCGGTTCGATCTTATGCCGACCAGTTAGCACCGAGTTTATGATCACCGACCATAAACTGGTCGGATTCACAACACATCGAGCTAGGGACACAGTGGTTTAAAGGCTTACGGGATTAGGACCGAGCACAGGATTATCATCCTTATCCTCACCCTTTACGGTCCCAACAGTCTAACAACTACTCCTATATTCCCGCACAGCTTGATAAACTACGGGATATAGATCAGTGCTTATCCATTACAGGATTTACAAGGGTTAGCTTATCAGCACCTTAAACTAATCCTATGCGAACACTACCTTCTCACGGGCCTCATCAGAAAGCCCACAACACACATATCAGGTAAACCCCTTATAAGAACCGCCATGCTATAGGGGCTAAGGTATGTTCACTCATCCCTACTCTCAAGAATTACGTGTGGCTTGATTCCCTTTTCACTGGGGATACGTAGGACCGGGGTCACCCTCGCTAGCTACAACTGTCACACCCTCTCTTCATAGTTACAAAATATAGTCTCTTATTGTGTTTATATAATATATATGGACTTGCGTTCAATGGAGAAGTAATGAAAATTCTTTGTTACCATACCTACGATGAAAGTAACTTGTGAAAGCTTAAGTTGGGTTTTCATTTACGATTATTAAAACTTCCCAACTCAGCACTAAAATCTTTCTTGTTAGAATAAGACAACATGATTATTAGAGTAAGCGGAATTTGAATAAAATAGTGACCCTGATTTGATAATCCACACCCCATGTCATTTATATAAAGATATATATATATATATATATATATATATTTATCCATATCATAATATAACATAAAAGTACCCACATACATCAAGGTCAAAGTCGAGGTAGCAGAAGTTTATAAAATACAAGTCCATGATAAAAGATTAAAAGAAAAGACCACCTCACTGAGATCTCTCAAAAATATATACAATATATGTATAGAGCAAAATATGAAATCCCAACAGTGGTCCGATGATCCTCCTCCATAGCATAAGTCTCCAGAATCTCCAGCAGCTGCTCCACATGTCCCACATCCTAATCACCTATACTATGCATCACCCGGTGGGTCCCCAACTCCCCACTGGCTCCCAATGGAGTGCTCGACTGGCTCGCCCTCACTCTCAGCCTCCTCAGGGTCCTCCTCAACCTCGTCCGACTGAGTGGGTGCCCTACTACTGGGCAATGGGTCAGTTGAAGGAGTCCCATGAACCGGACTCATCGGACTAGGTACAGGAGTCTCCTCACGGATCACTCGGGAAGCAGAGGGGTGAGATCTAGTAGCAGCTCTAAAACGAAAGGAATGAAATCGACGAGCTGGTCGAGTCGGGGGTGGTCCATGATAAGCATAAAAAGGGGGTACATGCAAAGTATAGATAATAGGGATGCGAAACCTACGAGGACGAACACGAGCCAGAGGGTTCGGGTGATAGAGAGTCACCTCTACCTCCCCCTCATAAGTGGCCCTATGGTCCTCGTAGTACCACACTCCACTAGGGAGTGGGCGCAACTTGATGCAAGCTAGATAGCGAGCCATCACCTATAATGGGCATAATGGGTAAGCAATATAATTCAAATAATCGAATAAGTATAAATAATGTAAGTAACATCCACAAGTACCAAGTAGTCATGTGCATAAATAAATGAGCAAGCATGGTTCATTGATAAATAGTCCCATCATATATGTGTCATGATGCATGCTCCCCATTTCCATTATTCATTGAACGTTCAATCCATCAATTCGTATACATGACCAACATGTATTGTGAAACTGCTCGGATAGTGTGCACACAATGTCACCAAGACGTAACAGCATCCCCAATGCTGCCCACGTAACCAAAATGTGTCATCGAGCCAGTTACCACCGAATTAATTATCCATTTCCTTTCTCCATGTATGAATTCACATAAATTGATCCATTAAGATTAACCAATAATCTTATTATGTGCAACCAATAATATTTCATCAGTGTATCTTAATGTTGTTCTTAATCATCCCATTCTTTTTATTGGAACATGATATTTTCCCCATAAGCATAGTTGATTTAATTGGAAATAATTTAGGTATGTTAAAAAAATACTTTTCTGTCCCTGGACAAAAGACTCGAGTGAAATTCCCTGGACTCGAGTGAATCATACTTTTCATAAAAATACTCGAGTAATTCATGAATACTCGAGTGTTCTTCATTTTCCAGAAATTCATTTTTCAGTTTTACCAAAATACTCGAGTGTCCTTCACAAATACTCGAGTGTTCCTCAGATTTTAAAATACTCGAGTGTTCCTCAGATTTTAAAATACTCGAGTGTTCTTCATGAGTACTCGAGTGTTCTTCGTTTTCCAGAAATCCATGTCTCAGGTCTGATCGAAATACTCGAGTATCAACCCCAATACTCAAGTGTTTTCTGACAGATAACAATGTAAATTGCATTTTAACATACCATTTCCAATTCTAGCCAATTCCAGTTAAAATCAATGATCAACAGAGCTTACATTACACATATTAAACATGTTCCAATACAGAATTAACAACATATTACACTAAATCAAACCATAGCATCAATTATGCATAAAATCCACTTTTCCAACAACTCAACATAACAATTCTAATTCTAGGCACATTTAGCAGGAAAACAAATTTGGTACAGCTTGCATGTAACATAAGAAACTTGTCCAAAACAACTTTTGAACTCAGAGAGGCCTCCAAGCCTTAAACCTATTTCAAACTATGCCCATAGAGTCTCTTGTTGACTCTCAACCTAAATTCAATTGATTTAAACTTATTCTAGTGAATTGATAGCTTCACCCTTACCTCTAGGCCGTGAATCAACACAGATATTGCAGAGAAATTGGTTGGAAATGCTAAACCCCAGAAATTCAAAATCCTAGCTCCAATTAAGCTCCAAACCTCAGGAACTTGGTTGAGCAGCAAAAATCCTTCTCCTTTCGATCTTTGATTCTCTTTCCACACAACACCTCCACTCAAGAATCTTATATCTTTGTAAAGCTCATGATGTGAGCTTTACAATGGTGTATAACTCTCGAATCAACACTCAGAAATGGATGAGAACAGAAGAAACGAAATTAGAAACCCTAAGTTAATATCTCCAGAGCAATTCGACCAAAAATGGTCAATTTCCTTCAACCATTTGCTTAAATACACATTTCCATTGATCATGCAGTTCGGCACGAAGATCATTAACGTGTCCTTGAAGTGTTTTCGTGTCAACGAAAGAGAATCGTCGAGTGTTGACTCATCAAACGCACTCACGAGTTCGTCACTGTCCAAAATACTCGAGTGTTTCCTGGAATACTCGAGTGTTTTGGCCAATTTTTCAAAAATATTTATTTTAATGTCCTTCCCTCCAAAACCTTCCTAATATTGCTTCTAGGTCCTAATTTAGGGACTAATATGCAAAACATTATTTTTACATATTATATTTTATCAAAATACTTTTCCACCTCACACAGGCACCAATACCAACACATAATTAATACAAATTAATTATGAAATATATAATTATGATTAAGGAAAATAATTATGAAATAACCTTTCATAATCAAAATTTTCATTACATCCGGGAATGAAAATTTGGGGTGTTACAACAACAACCCATCAAACACATCGTGGTGTTCCATCAATACCGGAACGCTACAATAAGCTACATGAACTCGCAATACATTTGTTTCTAATGTAACCCAAGATCAATAAGTAGAGGACTATGATGAATAAGTAATATAAACAGAATATATTTTTCATGCCCTTGTATCTCATGTTGCAACTTATTATCTTCGTAACATGCAACCCAACCAACACAACATAACACAGTTGGTAGATGACTGGGTTCCTTAAGCATGATGTCAGGGGTTCGATCTCTGTCGTGGATACGGAAAAGACTTTGTTGGTAGAGGCAAAACCCATTTTGGTGATCTCTATGCCTCGGAGGGGATTAGCCTTCGGCTGGAGGATACTCTTGGTGCGCACAAAAAAAAACCCATATATATATATATATATATATCATGTAAGCCTAGTACAAGAATAAACAAGTTGGATCGATAATTATGTATTATAGTAGTTGTATGTTATAAAACAAAGAATTGGTCATTGGAAAGTTAATGTTGGACTTCAGTGATATATTAGTAACATACAAAAACACAAAAACGTTTAGAGACATTAATCAAATAATTAAATGAGATTTTTAACACAGGTTAAAAATGCAAAAATAAGATGTAGGTTATAAGATATTGTAATAGCAATTATAAATAATTTTTAACTGCTATAAATTAATCACCAATAAAAGTTATAAAAGTCAATAATAATAACATGCAACCTGTGACACCCTACTTATTATTAAACTTAATTACCATTATAAAAATTAGTGAACTAAAAATTTATTTTTAAACCCCCCCCCCTTTTTTTACTTATAAAAATCTCTGTGAAAACGGACGGAGTTTCCTTTGTTTTAGGGACTTTCCCAAAAATCCGTTTTCCTTTAAACCTGTCAAAACAGTCATTTAAATAGTCCAGAAGCCAGCAGGGCAAATATATACATTGTGCATCATAGTGTACTATCCACAGCAGAGTTTTAGCAACATATTTAACAATTACTTGGAATTGTTATTTCCTAAAAAGGACCCCCTTCCCTAAAGGAGTCGTCTTGGGCCCACCCAAAAGAGCTATTTACATTTTTACATAACAAAACAAACTACGTCATCATATCAAAAGGGCCCAGGACATGACATCATGTCCAACTACTATGACCTACTCTCACTCTCCCTGTGAGGGAGAGTACTCCTGCTCGGCCAGGAACTGTGCTAACTCTGTCTCAGTACCTGTGTAAAAACAGCAAGGAGGTGAGCATTACACAATACTTAGAAAATAATTTCTAAAGAGCTATAGCAATAAACTAAGCCTATTAAAACTCCTGACATAATGCTACAACACAAAGAAATCGCATGCATATTCACACACATTCACAAATATACACACATAACCACACATATTCACCTTCCTTTATTTTTCCCCCATTAGGACATTTACACCTGTTAGGACATTTTCACCCAATAGTACATTTGCACTTGTTAGGACATTTATCACCCATCAGGACCTTTCCACACCCATCAGGACATTTTATACCCGTTAGGACCTTTCATATTCATTTACCCTTATTAACCATTCACATCCTTTTCCCATCATTTTATTTTATTCTCTTTTAATTGCACATAATGATCCGTGGTGACACATTCTACACCTAACGGGACATTTTTCACCTAATGGAACATTTGCACCTGATGGGACCTTTGCATCGAACAGGACCTTTGCACCTACTGGGACGTACCTTTGTCACCTAACAGGACGCTTGCACCTAATGGGGCGTGTCACCCAACCGGATCATTATTCAGCGCTATAATTTATTGGTCCCTCATGGCCCTTCCCTATTTCCTTTCTCAATTCAATTATCAATAAGTTCATGTTCAACACATACACAAACACTATCACTTTCCTCGTAGTCTATCCCATTCCTTTTTACCATACACAGTTAACCTTAAGTTATTACTGCATTCATTCATCACAAATATACATTCATATCATGCACAAGCATTTCAAAGTCCTCATTTAAATTATAACAACTAACCAATTCATATTACCTTATATTCCCTTCAGACCCTAACCCCTCACACACATCAACACCCACATAGTCATTCAAATATTTCCAGTACACATATCTTGTACTCATAATTTCGTAAATACATATTAAATTCATTTCCCTTATTTTATACTTAACTTATTATCAATATCAACTACCCTAAGGTTTATTATCATAATTATTTATCTGCATATTCTTCTCTAATCTTAGCCACCACTATAATCACCCTAGAACCCATCCTCTAAATAAGGGCAATACCCCTTCCTTACCTCAAAATAACAAGAGATAAGGAACCTTAATGCTTTGTGCCTTGGTTCTTAGAATCTAGGGACTTTGAATCTCTTGAGCTTGGCTTGCCACCTCCATAAAGCCAATATCCAATGTTGGTAAATGATCCTATTGTGATGGTTGTATGATGGAAGTGTATTATCCTTCACTTGTTCTTGACTAGGAGGCATGAGGGTGATGAGTTCTCCAAAGGTTAAGAACTTGAAAATCAATGGAGATTGAGAGAGTGTGAGGTTCGAAATTTAGGAGGGAATAATGGGTGATCTTTAACTCATTTTCATGATAAGAGCTTGATGAGGATGATGAATATAATGATGGGTGATTTTGATTTTAGGGTTTGATTGAGGAAGATGAGGATGTGTTGTTCTTGATGGAAATTGATGAAGGATGAAGAAGATGGTCGAGTTATGTTTGTTGTTGTTGAGTAATTTGTTTTATTTTTGGTGCCAAACTCGTGTGCCTTGCATGAGAGGAAAAGGATGTGTGGTTGGGATTTGATGGCTTCTTATGGAAGCCAAAAACGTGTGGCTGGGAGTTTAAAATTCTGACAGGCATGCTCCGGCGCGCTGTGGCACGCGCTCGAGGTGCATCTGGTACTTTGGAGTTTGGCGCGCCAATCTGGTACGTCAGAGGGGGTGGCTGGTGCGTCAGGCGCCCTTGGGCGTTTTAAGCCCCCTACTGCACCCCTCCCTGTGAAACAACAAAGAGCAAGCGCGCGCCAGCGGGTGAGGCTCGCGCTTGGGTGCGCTTAGGCGCGTTCACCTGATGCATTTTTGTCTAATTTTTCTGCCTTAAAAACGCTATAACTTCTTCGTCACCCGTCGGATCTTGCTCAAACTTTAAAGCAAGCTTTTCTATTTATCCAACTTCACATCCAACAGTGGAATTCATGTTTTGCGTTACTAATCTTTTGTTTCTAATTTTTCCTTAATATTCTTTGTTTTAATTTTCTAAGACAACTCTTCTAAATCCCACTTATTCTAACTTAGCATTATAATTCTCTTCACCCTAAGCCTATTTTCATATTAGTTAGACTTGGAATTTAATTAGGGATGTTACATAACCATTACCCAAATAAATAATTAGTAAATTCAATTTAAAAGAAATATTTTAAAAATAATAAAATAATATTTTTACAACAAAACCAATTGGTAAAAAAAAATTTAGGGACGAAAACCAAAGCACCTCTAAATTTTAGGGATCAAAAGCTTAAATAAATCTTGTATTTATTCTTCACTACCATTACACCTAGCCAACCTACACAATAGAGATGACAATTGGACTCAGATCCAATGATCATCTGCAAAAATTATCCACAACGGGGAGAGGATTTCCCCGACAAATGGGGAAGGGTAGTTACCCATAAAATTTATGGGGATGGGTACTATACTAACCAACTTGTCTCATACCGTCATATACATAATCATTAATTTTTGCATAGAAGATTATATAAGTGACGCGATCGGGGTGTTACAAGTGACGCGATCGAATATCTCGACACTATAGTCTAAACAGACTTTAGAAGCAAATACGGGTGATCCCGTAGGGGTTTCTATTTTAAAACAAATAGGTGAATCTGATACTACTAAATTCAACCTATTCACACATTCATAGGAAACAAAAGAATGTGTAGCTCCTGAGTCAAACAAAATCATGCAAGGTTGGCTATTAAGTAGATGATTACCTTGCATGAGAGCAGGAGATTGGTTAGCTTCTACTCCACTCAAGGTAAACACTCTGCCTTGTGTCATCGGTTTGCTAGCAGGTTCACTGGCATTATTCTTTCCTGGTTCCTTGCAAAAACGTGCAATATGACCCTACTTCCCACAATTAAAACAACTACTTGTCGCCCAGCATACTCTACCATAATGATGACGCTTGCACTTCTCACAGAAAGGTGCATCACTGCGAGACTTGACCTTATCATCATTTGCAGCTTTACCCTTGCCTCGATTCTAATTGAAGTATGGACTCTTACCCCGATAACCAAAACCCTTCTTCCTTTGTGGTCCATAGCCCTGCTGACCACTCTTGTCTTGAACAGCTACCACCTCAACCTTCTTGTCATCTTCATACATCCGACACATATTTACCAGTGTAGGAAAACTCTGTATCTTCTGGTAACTGAAAACTGACTTCAATTCTGGCCTTAATCCACCTTCAAACTTGATACACTTGCTCTGCTCATCAGGATTATGCAAGTAGTAGGGAGAATACTTCATCAATGCCTCGAACTTGGCAGCATATTCTCCTACACTCATATCTCCCTGCTTCAATTGCATAAATTCTATTTCCTTTTTCCTTCTTAAATCTTCTAGAAAGTATTTATTAAGGAATTTCTCCATAAACACTCCCCAGTTGATTGCTCTTCCTTCATAATTCAACAGTTGCACCGTATTGATTCCACCAATTCTCAGCTTCTCCATCCAGCATAAAGACAGTGTATGCTACCTTTTGTACATCGGTACAATCCAGGGTTCGGCAAATCTTATCCATTTCATAAATGCACTTATTAGCTTCCTCTGGTATGTATCCCCCTTCAAACCTTGGAGGATTACAACCCCGAAACTCCGAAAGAGTCTTAGCCTCTGAACTCCCCACATTGCACGGATGTGGCTAATTTGCTTGCTGCTGTTGATGTTGCTACATGTTCTCCAAAATAGCAGTAATCCTATCCAACATCTCATTGGTATGACTCTGGTTTCTAGTTGCCATAGCAGACCTGCACTATGGACTCTAAGTCACTAAAGGTCTCTTTAGAATAAGACACACTAACCTATCTTATCTTAACTAGGTTCAGTTAAATTGAACAGCGTGCCTAACCACTCCATTTGGGCTAGGAGGAACATGACCATGCTTTGATACCACCAAAGTGTGGCAACCTTCTTTATATACAGGAAATAATAAAGTATTTCCAAATAATAAAACGTATTTTATGGACATTTAATTATTAATAAAATATAGAGTTTCTAATGTTAAATTGGTATCCTTAAAAAAATATTTGAATTACATATTTATCAACTAGATTGAATCATATAAGAAAGTATCGAATTCGGCTTGATAATTAAAATTTAAACGCAATAGTAGAAACTTTCCTCAAGACAACATTTAATACGTGAAATGAAGGCTTAAACTTTATTATTATAAACGTAGCGTTGTCTTGTGGGCTGTAAATAACATTTTCAATATGATAATAGTTTCCGAATTCTCTTTTATCAAAAATCAGAGAAAAATAATAGTACTCAAGGATCATCATTGAGATAAACATCATATCATCACACACACACACACACACATATATATATATATATCATGACAAAAAGATCCATGAGTACATCTGATCATCTCCATAGTAGAGTAAGTACAAGATACATGTACATAAAAAGATCCAAAAGATAAGACCTACACTCTCAAACACTACCAAAAATATGTACAATATATAACAACTCAAAAATAAAGTGTCTGAGAGCAGGTCAACTGGTCCTCCACACATCCATCTGGTCCACTGGAGCTACAAAGTCGATCCGGGATCCCTATCATCTATACTATGCAATATCCTAGGAATCACTAGGTCCTCTTCGAGGCCTAGGAACCGGCTCGACTGGTACCTCCTCCTCCTCGCTCTCCCATCCTCAGGGTCCTCCTCAATCACGTCCGATGGGGTAGAGGTCCTATCACTGGGCCTAGGGTCTGCAGCTGGCGCAGTCTTAACAAAACCTGTCGGACCAGATGAGGGAACATCATCATCAATGAAAACTCTATAAGCAGAGGAGTGAGAACGAGTGGCAGGTCGGAAACGAAAACTATGAAACCTACGTACTGGTCGAGCTGGTGGTGGTGGTCCTCTATATACATAAAACGGGGGTACATGCATAGTATAATTAATAGGTATCCTAAACCTACGAGGGCGCACACGAACAAGGGGGTTAGGGTGGTAGAGTGTGATCTCCACCTCGCCCTCAAAAGTCGCTCGGTGCTCCTCATAAGTCCATATCCCACTAGGGATGGGTCTGATCTCGACGCATGCTAGGTAACGAGCCATCACCTAACAAGGGCACAGAGGTAAGCATATACATACACATAATCAAATAAGGATAATTAATAAATGCTTATCAACAACATTTAATACACATGATGATACCATCTTTCATTACAATCTTTTATCATTAATCATGATATGATGCATGACACCTCTCATTATTGAGATTCTCCAACTAATCACTCAAATGGACGTCCTTTCATAACTCTAATGTATTCCCAGAATACAATAAATACGTTATCAAACGTATGGCGTACTTGCTCGAAAGTGATAAACAACGTCACCTTATCTGGTGATCGTCACGTCGCCAAAACGTAAACTATCACTTAATAATCTTGTCATCAAGACATAACATCCACATCGTCAACCTTGATGTGGTATCGAGCAAGCAGTAACCTTTGGCACTCCCAGAGGCCCTCCTCATGTTCCTCGAACATGACAAAACGATAACTCATCACCATTCACCATGCATGAATGCAGTAACATATTCCATTTAAGATTATTCTTTTAATCTTAATTTATACAACATGGAATAAATTCATTAATGAAACTTCAATGTAATTGATGTAATTTTTTGGTACAATTCATCCTTTGAAACATGTTTTGTTACTTTATAAAATATCATTTTGGTTTAAATAACTTGGTTAAATTAAAAATGGCATTTTCAGCATTCTGACCAGAAAGACTCGAGTCTCTCCCAAAAGACTCGAGTAATTCACCATTCTGTCCAGAATACTCGAGTGGTTCATATAAGACTCGAGTGATCATAGATTTCTGAAAAGTTTATATCTCAGATTTTTCAAAAATACTCGAGTAGTACATGAAATACTCGAGTCGTTCATCAACCCAGAATACTCGAGTGGTTCATGCAAGACTCGAGTGGATCATCAAAAATTTCAAAGGTTGCATCAGACAATACTCGAGTCTTGACTCGGATACTCGAGTGTTGGTGCGGTCAGATGCACTGGTGCATCAAAAAATACTCGAGTCTCGAGCCAACTACTCGAGTCTTGACTGACAGTACAAACACGGAAAATTGAGTTTTAACATACCATTTTCAATTTTAATAAAATCTAACCAAAACCAATGATCAACAGAGTTAAATTTGTGCAAAGTAAACATGTTCCAACACAGAAATTACATCAAATTACAGTGAATCATATCCAAGCATCAATTATGCATAAAATCACATTTTTAACAACTTAACATACCAAATTCAAATCTAAACACATTTGGCATGAAACAACTCGTATACAGCACACATGCAACATATAAAACATGTTCCAACAAGTTACAGAACACAGATTGGCCTCCAAGCCAATAACTTATTTCAAACTAAGCCCTTAAAGCCTCATGGTGGCTTTCAATACAAATTCATGTAATTAAACCTTATTCTAGCGAATGTATAGCTTCACCCTTACCTCTAAGCTGAGTATAAACAGAAATTTGACAGAGATTCGATCTTCAAGCTAGTTTCCCCAAAAACCATTTGACAGCAACATAGTTTTGAATAGGGTCACAAGACCATTGATTTTGATCATTGAATTATGCAAAAGAATTGGGAAATTGATTAGAAATTGTTCTCTGCAACATGCATAAGAGAGTGAAACGAATTTGAAGTCTCAAAAGTTCAAGAGCTTACCAAAATCAGTGACCAACGTAAGCCTCACGAACTATTTTCCAGAAAAAGACTCCAACTTTCGAGCTTCGATTCTCTTAGCACACTAACTCTCAGCTCACGATTTTTGTCTCTTTACAAAGCTTAGGATGTAAGCTTTGTAACGGTGTATCACTCTCAGTCTAACACTCAAAATCGAAGGAGGATTGATGCGTACGAATTCGGAACCCTAAGCATGCAAGATGATCAACATAAAGGATTCAATTTCCGTGTTGATGGCCTTAAATAAACGATCTCCAAGCTCATGCAGGTCGACACGAAGCCCTTGAGGTGTTAAGGGGGTGATTTCGTGTCAAATCCTGGAGTTAGTGACTCATTAAACGCACTAACTCCTGCATTGCTGCCCAGAATACTCGAGTCTTTTCAGAAATACTCGAGTATTTTGGCTAATTTTTGAAAAATAAATATTTTATTCTATTTTCCCTCCAAAATCTTTCTAATATTACTTCTAGGTTCTACAGTAGGGACTAATATGCAAAACTCTTATTTTTGAATAGAAAATAATTGTGAAATTATTTTCTTCCTATTTGCATGCTAAATACCTAATTTTAATCAGAGATTATTATATATATATAATTAATTATAAATAAAATTTATAATTAATCTTTATTAATCCATGATTAAAATTTTGGGATATTACATATATATATATATATTAAAGAATTTAGTTAATTACAACAACTTATATATATCTATATATCTATATATTAAAAAAATATTATTGTATTTTATAAGAAAGATAATAATTGTTTTTTTTTGGATATCAAATATTATCACGTTTATTTTTTTTCTATATTAATCGAATAAAAAGATAATTATTTTTTATTGCATGAACATACATTATACTCCCTCCGGTCCTATTTATAAGGCACATTCTAGAAGAATTTTTTGGTCTTATTTATAAGTCACTTTATATTTTCAAGGAGACATTAATTGTTATTTTCTCTTATTTGCCCTTTGTCCATTAATGTGAAATAATACATTGTGATATTCCAATACATATTAAGAGGATAAAATTGTAATATTGAAGTATTTTTTTAAAGTTTCAAGAAACCTAACTACCTTCCTTAGTCCGTGTGATATGGTTAAGTATGCGCTATGAATAAGACCAGAGGGAGTAATTGATTTTTTTTTTTAAAAAAAAAAAAAATTGATTATTGACGTGCATTTTTCTTATATTTAACACATTGGATCATATAGTATTATATTAGCCCGTGCTTTATGCACGCCTATTGTGTTTAAATGTATTTTGATTTTTTGATAAAATTTTTAGGCTTATTTAGGTTTTTAGTCGCTGAACTTAGGTGCTCTTTTGTAATTGGTCTTTAAACTTTTTTTCGATGTTTTGAGTCCATAAACTTTGCTCAAATTTTGGAAATGGTCATTTCATCACTTAAGTGGTAATAAGACCGAGGATATGTCACTTCACATTTGCCACATCGATAGATAATGTGTTAGATGATGCCATGTGAATTTTTTAAATTAAAAAATTTGAAATTTATTAAAAATAATTAAGAATTGTATTTTTTTAAAGAAAATGAAATATTTTAATAATTTTTAAAAGAAATGATTTTAGTGTCTCGTGACTCTACTTAACACGTCACTCATCCATATTGTGAAAGTGACATGACATGTCGTCGGCTATACCATCACTTAAGTGACGAAATAACCATTTCCAAAAATTGAATAAAGTTCAGGGACTCAAAGCATCGAAAAAAAAGTTTAAGAACTAATTCCATAAGAGCACCTAAGTTCAGGGACTAAAATGTTAAATAAACCAAATCTTTATTATAAAATAAAAATCATTTCATGTGACATACGTTTTTTTTTTTTTCTTGAAAGAATGCAGCGTACTTGGTTAGTGTCCTACAACTAGAAGTAGTGTTCTTAACCTTTAATTTGTGTGGGGCTTAAAGAATGGAAGTCTAAGATCACAACGAGGTCAAGTAGTTAATGTAGGACAATGGAATTTCTGAAGTATCTAGTTGGGATAAACAAGTTCTTCCCAGTCAATAATGGTGTGTGCAGAGTATCAACTTAAGGATGAGAGTACGTATCTTAGCCCCTAGTTGTGAAGAGCAATTTATATGGGTGAATAGTGTGCGTATGGACCTGTTTTGGGCCCAGTCTGCAGCGTGTTGATCCTGGGGCCTAAGGGAATATTCCTCTAGAAGGCTCGTGGATTAGTTAAACGTGGACCTCATGTCTAGGCCATTGCGAGAATTCAGGAGAGGATCACGAAGCATATAAGGCTAGGCAGTTAGGCTGGATTATCAGCTAGCCTGGATCTGTGGAACCACTAATCACTCGGCTCTAGTATCGATGACCGAAGGTAAGCCTGAAAGGAGGCATGTGCAAGCGTTATTTGGTCGGTAATGTTGCCTTGTCGGTCTTGATCCGTAAGGACCGAATGGGCCAGTGGTGGTCGGCTTAGATCAAGTTGGTCGGATAAGTTCATATGTGGTCGGTTTAACTTACAGAATTCTATTTCACAAATTTTTAACGTTTATTAATCAATTATCAAGGAATACCGAGGGAAATAATTAGAAGAAACTACACATGATAAATTATTATATTTTAAAAGAATAATTATAATGGGAAATTATTTGAGGTACTTTATAACAAAATTCAAAGAGTTCTTTACGATTAAGATTAAAAAAAAAATCCTAAGCAAAGTACGTTTAACCCAAAAAATAAATAATCAGATTAGTCCCTGTTTTTATGCATCTTAGTCAAATTAGCCCCTAATTTTGTAAGTATTAGTCAAATTAGTTCATAAAATTGTCGAAATTTCAAATGAGTCCCTACGATAGAAAAACGTGAATCACGTTCGTCCCTGCTGTTAGTAGTCCACAAAGTCAGTGATTAATTTGATTCGTGCTCAACAACATTGTTTTAGCTATTTATTTAGTCCATGTTAAGAATCACTAACGACCATTAATGTCAAGGATTAATGTGACTCACATTTTTTATCTTATAAACCAATTTAAAAATTTGAAAATCTCATAAATTAACTTGATTCGTGCCCACAAAATCAAGAATCAATCTAACATATTACTTAAAATATTATACATAAGAAAATATCATATTCAATGCATTGAATAATCAACAAAATGTTTTCTAATAACAATTTTGAGTTTACCAAATTTTTTAAGGATCATGAAATTTATACTTCTAGATTTGACAACAAAATTTTATATCTTTCTTTTTGATAAATAATAAAAGATCTCACAATTTCTCTCTTTCATTATTTCTGACATCCTTTATCTAATAAACATTTTTACCTATCATAATTTAAAAGCATATAGTTTAAAAGTTTTAGACCGAATAGTTTTAGTGCATGTTTGATTTGGTGATATAAAATTACATTAGATTTCAAATTCATGTTGGATATGAAGCAATTATAAATAGTTTCTGCTTCCCAAAATCAATTTTAGAGGAATAGAACGTATATTCAAAGATGTACTTAGAAGTTGTTTTAAAATCTAAAAGAACAACTAAACATTTTTACTTTTTAAACCATGTAAGCAGGATACTTATCAGAATGTAAAAACAAATTCTCTTTGCCGTACGTGTCTCCTTGATTACTTAATTACTTTTAACTTTTTTTTTTTGGTATAATACTTTTAACTTTTTTGGGTACACACATTTTGACTATAAATTATTCGGGACCCATCTCACTTGCATATTCAAGAAAATCAAAATAATAAGTTAACAACCAATATAGACAATAATTCACTTTGCAAGGATCGAGAAAAATCTCGGATTCAAATCTTATTAGTGTGAGAATGATATTACTCCCTCTCGTCCTATTTATAGGGCATACTTAACCATATCACACAGATCAAGGAGGGTAGTTAGATTTCTTGAAACTTTAAAAAAATACTTCAACATTACAATCTTACCCTCTTAACTTGCATTGGGAATTTCACAATGTAATACTTCACATTAATGGACAAAGGGCAAATAAGAGAAAATAGCAATAAATGCCTCATAGAAAATACAAAGTGACTTATAAATAGGACCAAAGAATCCTTCTAGAATGTGACTTATAAATAGGACCGGAGGGAGTAGTGAATAATCAATAAGTACTTTTGTAAATATTTTTTACCCATAAAATCTACCATGATTTGATAATGAGCCCAGCTAAATTTACCTAAATTTTTCATTAAAAAAATAATAAGTAAACTGTCACTTTAGTTCCTCAATTTGTACTGAACTTTTATTTTAGTCCCTAGAATTAACGAAATTGTTTTCAGGTCCCTAACTTTGTAAAACGTCTATCACATTAGTCCCTGACTCTAACATCCGTCAAGGGACTTTCACTTCCAAACCATGACCACTAATCTAAATACCTTATTGTCATCCAAGTGAACCTCAAACCTCCTTTTGAAATAATCCTTAAACTCAGAATACTTCATATGAGGATGCCTAAGGAGCTTGTCAATCCTTACCCAACAATAGTTGTGTGCTATTGAATGTCTTGACATAAAAACTGTTTCCTTTGCTTGTTATATGCACAGTATATCAACCAGGAGCAACTATCATGTATGCACTTTGTTCTTGCTCTAACTTTATCATTTGTCTGCCACTCCAATGACACATCCTCTTTCGGTTAACGTCCCTCGACAGATGTTAGAGTCAAGGACTAACGTGAAAGACTTTTTACAAAATCAGGGATCTAAAACCAATTTCATTAATTCAAGAGACTAAAATAAAAATCCGGTGCAAATTGATGGACTAAAATGTTTGTTTATTACTCAAAAAATAATACATGTAATGCATTTATTTCAAAATATCAAAACATGTATTGATCGTGTATTTTTTTTATTCAATAGAAGTTCAATCAGTGAGATCATGTAGTTCACTCCCTCTTGTACCACAAATTTTTACAGCTCTTATCAATCAATGCATAATCCTGCATGAAATAAAGTATCAAAGAGATCCATCACATGCTTATTAAGAACGAGTCCAACTTCAATCCCACCTTTCCCATCCTTGCTATCAGCTATGCCAAAGGTTAATTCTCTATCCACCGATGGTATTTCGACCTTAACAGGTTTTCCCCAACCAAAGTCAATACCATACACACCAAATCGGTTTGACCCAGCTATTCCTATTATTTCAACCCCCTCACTTTGCAATGAGGCATATCTAGAAAAAATATCCCTCGCTCCTTCTAGAACCCCTTTCTCTAACATTTTTATTTTATTGTGAATATTCTTAGCGACAATAACTACCCCTTCCTCATGTATATAATCCGTTGGTTGCGTATCCACAAAATGGAACGATTTTCTCGTGGTCCCGTATAGATACGTTACCACCAATGGTCCTTACGGTTTACCTGCTACATCAGGTTGGAGGACCAGCTTGTGAAGTTGTGAATCTTACGTTTTTATCTTTTGTGTTTTGTTGGGCCTAGATATTAACCCAACAACAATGCAATAAAATTTCATACAACCCATGAGTCCATTAATTTCGTCCATACTCTGATTATGCATTTTTCATAAATTAAAAATTTATTTTATTGTTCAAATCATTAATTTCCATATCACCATAAGAGCAAATTTGTCGTATTTTGTATGTAATAAATGCGGCAGTATTCAATTTTAAATAATTAGCTTATGGTAATTTACAACTTCAATTGACAAATATATATATTTCCTCTAGTCCTTTATATAAGACTTTTTTGAGATTTTTATTTTTATTCTATTTGTAAGATCTAATATCAATTTTCAATATCATTTAATTAATTTTTTTCATAAACACCCTTATTAACTCAATACTTTTTAAAGTTTCAATAATAACAAGGAAAATGCTAAAAAGTGTCTTAGGGCATTGGTTAAGAGAATAAAAGAGGTAATTTTATCTTAAAAAATGCTAAATTTAAAACATCGAGAACGAGTGGACATAGATTTTCAATGCAAGTTTTCCCTTAATGGATTCCTTAACCAATGTCATTAGGGCACTGGTTAGCAATACCCTAATAACAATAGGGATATTTTGAAAAAGTATATGAAATTTTCACATTTTCAATGTCACTAACAAATTTAACTACTTTCCTTGGTAAAATAGAAAAATTACAATTTAATTAAAAAAACATGCTTTTAATTAAAAATTAATTTTGGACTAATCCCTTATTCCTATTTATCTGTCGTGTTTTAGAAGTTTAAAAAAGTAATAATTGACATTTTCTATGACTAACCCCTATTCTTTTTTTTTCTTTTTTCTTTTTACATCATGCTTAAAGAACCCAATCATCTACCAACTGTATTAAGCCTTGTTGGTATGACTAACCCTATTCTATATATCCACAAAAGTAATTAAAAAAAAATAAAGATCATGGAGTGAGAAAAAGTATATTTTTTTTATTAATTAGGTGGATGTAAAGTAGTAAAAATAATAATTAATGTTGGTTTAGAAACATAGCTATGCAAGAGCAAATTTTTTTCGTGGAGAGGTATGTATATATTTTCTCCAATTTTAAGTATAACGAAAAAAATAATTTCATACTTATTAATGAAACTAGTTGAGTGCATTTACTTTTTCATTAATAAGTATGAAAAAGTAACTTTTTTAAGTATAGCAGATAAGTATTAATAAAAAAAATATTATTATTTTTTAGGAAATATATAGCATATATGCTTTTTTCCTAAAAAATAAGCATATACTCAGAGCACTTGTTAAACAACCAAGTACTCCCTCCGTTTCACTTTAAGTGTCTTTTTAACATCAAAATTTTGTTTCAAAATAAGTGTCTTTCTACCAAATCTAGGCAACATTTAATACTGTTTTTCCTTATTTACCCTTACATTTAATGTTGTTTTAGTTTTGAAATTTGTAATACTAGTAATGATGCATTGACAAAATAAAAATATTAAATAGGGGTATTTTTGACAAAATACACATAAAACTTACAATAATCATCATAATCAACATTTTCTTAATCTATGTGCAAAAGTCCAAAAAGACACTTAAAGTGAAACAGAGGAAGTATAACATATAAGTATTGGAAAATGTAACTTTTGGGGTTTTCGAGAGAGAAGATAATGTTGGAAAATGATATACTTGGATGCTTAAGGGCACTTGTTAGCATTTGCTAAAAAATAACTACTTTAAGAAATTGTCATTGGAAATAAAACAAAAATTAAATGATACAAGAATTTTATAAAGATATGTTAAAAATGATTGTATTATGAATAAAAAAGTTAATAGTTAACTTTTACTTATATTTAACATCACTAATAAAATGTTTTTATATATATTTGAGTTGCACATTGGAAAGGAAATAAGGAACAAGAGACTAATTAATTTCATTTGTATACGTAACCCAATTTCAAAACTTAACACAAATATTTATTTACAACTAATTGTAAAAAATAATTATTTATGCTATTTTGAGTATTTTCTCTATTTATGAACATATAAATTATATCAAAATACGGTGGCTGTATTCATAAGAGATTTGAAGGTTAATCGGTAATCACTAACTATCGTTGATTCGTTTCCAGGCTGAGATCTAAGTCCCATGAGCAAAGGGACCACGGGTGGGAAATACTAGCAGGGACTGGTTGCTCTAAACGTTCACCACAAAATGTCCCCATACACAATTTCCAAATTAATTGTTAGGGACTGGTTGCTCTAAACGTGCCCTACAATCTACAGTGAATGCAAAAACAAATTTTTGTCTGTTACTTTCAACCCCATGAATAGCTTTAGCAATGCAAACAGACACATAGGCACATGTAAGAACAAAGGTTGATAAAGTATGTGGCTTTGCATAAGGGATTAAACTCGATTCTAGCACTTGTTCATTCATCGTTGCGTTGTCCCATTTGGATAATACCCTTGTCTTAATCTTGTCCAAATCTGCTCGTGTAATCTCAAACGTGGCACGAACTGAGTCATCTAGTTTTGGTGGGAATGGTAGAATCTTGAGGGTTCTCTTGCTGTTGTTTTCGGTTGGGAAAAATTTGGTCAGTGATTCTGTCCAATTATTTGTGAAGTGAAGGTCAAGGCCTGTTGGATCTTTGATGATTTCCCTATCCAAGAATGGTTCAAACTCCGGAACCAAAGATGGTGACTGTGACTCTTGATCCATTTGATAACAAAGAGAAGCCCAGGCCTTGATGAACATGGTTGAAGATTTTCCATCAAGAACAGCATGATGGGTGCTGATGCCTATGCTAAATCCTTTGTTTGGAAAAAGGGTTATTTGCAGGGAGATATCAGAAGCATGAGTGTCAGATGATTCCAAGTTTGGCACAAAAGAACGAGACTCTGCTGTTTCATGTGGTGAATTGTCCAAAATAAGATCAAAATCTGTTTCAGACTCTGTTATGATTAGGGATATACCAACATCATCAGGGGTATGTTGGACTATGGGTGTTTTTAACTCAGAAGGCCAAACAATGTTACCGGCTAGAAGGAGGAAGTGTTGTAGAGTTAGAGAGAGTGAGGTTTTGAATTTTGGAACTACCTTCTCATAAAAAAATGATGGGTCTGTGTTTGGAAAAGGAAACGAGTAGAAGAAGCTGCGTTCAACAGGATGAAATCTAAGCCAAATCAAGTCAAAGAAAGTGAGAGGGTAAGATGATGAGGGACCTGAAGTTGGAGGAGGAGCAACATAGCAATGTTCATGAATTTTGATGGAGGAATTGAGAGAAGCCATGTGAAAGAACAAATTAAAAGAATATAGTGTTTCGTCTATAGAAATATGATAACAATATGGTGTGCTATGCGTCGATTTTATCTTTATATCTTTTTGTCTTGGCATGCTTGTGATCTTTATCATGTGAACCATACTAGCTAGATGCTTTTCATCATGGCGGGAATGAATAATTTAGTGTCTATAATTGTTGAGGGATAAATAACATACATACGGTACTTTTCAAATCCCGGACGGCAAATTATATTATGAAGAATTTCCTCCACATAAGCAAAGTTGGACAAGGCTTCTAATTTTTCTTCGAGAACAATGACATTTGAGACAGGCCATTGATACAAGGCCGGTCAATCCTAACTCAGAAGTCACCGTTTGATGTGATGCCAAGAATTATGGCACCATCTATGATGTCAAGGGCTATTACCATTGATTTGAGGGATTGAAGTGATCAACGGTTATTAAAAATACATTTATGATATATTCATATCAAAAATATGTTTTGACTTACTGGTATGGAAAGTGAAAATATTGATCCAAGGGAAGTGAATAACTTACGTACACTTTCGAAATGATGCATAATCTGAGATTACTAAAGTTCTATAAGTATAACTTAGAGGAGGACTCAAAAGCGTACAAACTGTGCATTCTTGCATTTCTTCAAAGTCTTCCCTAATGAGTTATGATTTCTTTGTTTGGAGTGCTTCCCTCAAAAGATCTTTGCCGTTGGACTTTTGCCCAGAAAATCTTATTATGCTTGATTTGCGTGATAGCCATTTTGAACAACTTTAGGACACAGAACAGGTATTGCTAGCTTTATGTTTGCTTAGGCGGGTGCATGTAAACATATAAAATGTAAACATATAACATGCATCGTGTATGTCTTTATTTCTGGGTTTTTTATTTATTTTTTAAAAATTTAATCAATTAAAAAATATTCTATGTGTTTTCTTTTTTACGGATATGAAGTGATTTTTATAATTTGGATTTATTTTTTTTTACTCTGTGTTCTTAAAAAACTGTATTGAGTAAAACTGTATTCAAAATTTACAGATTCTAATAAATCTATATACAAACTTGTGTTAAAAAATATTCTGAATAAATCTGTATTAAAAAAATTTAAAAAAAATAAATAAAACCATGCACCAATGCATGATTTAATTAACCATGCACGGAAGCCTTCCCCCTTTATGTTAGCTTCCTTTGTGTTTTAGTGACGAAGAAAAGCATCTAAATTTTTTTTATATTAATCATGTAACATTGAAGGGTTAAGCTTACTTCATCTCACCTCTCCATATATCATAATATTGGCTTATTTAAGTTTAGTAGTTAGGATATGTGTTTTTTTGAATCAGTCTTTAAAATTTTTTATTTTTTATTTTTTTTATGTTTTGGATCTGAACTTTACTCAAATTTTGAAAATTGTCCTTTTATCACTGTAGCGATGATATGACCGATAACATGCTACATCACCTTTATCACATCGATAAGTAATGTGTCAAATGATGCCACGCGAATTTTTTAAATTATAAAAACCAAATTTATTAAAAATAATTAAAAATTGTATTTTTTTAAATTATCAAATCTTTTAATAATTTTTAAAAGATATGGTACCACGTGATGTTACATAACACATCACTCGTTGATGTTTCGAAAGCGTAATGACATGTTCTCGGTCATATTATCATTTAAGTGACGAAAGAGACTATTTTCAAAAATTAAACAAAATTCCGGAACCCAAAATATCTAGAAAAAAGTTCAAAGACCAATTTTTTTTTTTTTTTTAAAAAAAACTATTGTATTCCTCTCACCTGTATATGAGTATATGAACATAAAATTGCCGATAAAGAAAATGTTTATTTAAGTTTTTAGTCCTTGAACTTATGTGCTTTTTTGGAATTGGTTCTAAAACTTTTTTTTCGATGCTTTGAGTCCTTAAACTTTGCTTAAATTTTGAAAATAGTCCTTTCATCACTTAAGTGATGATATGACCGAGGATATGACACGTCACGTTCACCACATTGATAGGTAACATGCCAGATGAAGCCACGTGAATTTTTTAAATTAAAAAAATTCAGATTTATTAAAAATAATTAGAAAATGTATTTTTAAAAAAAAATCAAATCTTTTAATAAATTTTAAAAGAAATTATTTTTAAAAAACATTTAGTGTCATGTGGCTCTACATAACACGTCACTCGTCGATATTGTCAAAGTGACGTGACATCGTCGGCTATATCATCACTTAAATGACGAAAGAACCATTTCCAAAAATCGAACAAAGTTCAGGGACTCAAAACATCGAAAAAAAGGTTTAAGGACCTATTCCAAAAGAGCACCTAAGTTCAAGGACTAAAATATTAAATAAACCTTAAAAAAAATGTAAATACAATTGGTGTAGTTCAGCAACTGTTTCTGTTTACTAATATCATTTACATTTTGTGACGACATTTATCGAATTTGAGAAGGATCGACCTTACTAGTTCTCCAAACCTGATTCAAATACCAGACTTCTCTCAATTCCCAAATATTGAAAACACTAGGAAAATTGACTATGCGATGCACGGGTCTTAAATTTTGCTATCCTTTTTTTTAAGGGTTTTCCATTTGTTAAAACATTAAATATTAATTTTATTTACATGTGAATTGTTTTAGCAGACAATAAATCTATCATTTTTTGGAATTATATTTTATATGGTATTTTTTTTAATTATTACAAATTTACATTGAAATTTATTTTTTTATGATCAGACAAATTTATGTAATCAAATCGGAATACAATACTTATAATTAGATAAAATGCGATAAAGATTTTGAAAAATATTTATAATATGTGAAACAATCATGTATACTTTAAAAATAGTTATGAATAACTGTTATTATTTTTTTTTCGTGTTTTTTTGTTGGGACAATTATATAATATAAAATTAGTATAATATATAATACACAAACTTCTATCTATATATTAAGCAAAATGTAAATATTTAAATATATCTTTTGTCACATACTTATCATTATGAAGGAAAAATCATAATTATTTGACACATGTTGAAGTGAAAAAATATATTTGTAATGACCAATAAAAACATGTTGAGTTGAAAATTAAAAATTTAAATAAACAAAACAAAAACTAATTGTACTTGCAACTTCTAAAGTTTAGACACGGCTTAAAAACATCTATTTGGAAAGAACCATGAACAAACTTATATATGAGAAGCAAAATACTTAAAAGAGAAAAAGATCTTTATCCTTACATCACCGGCGAGAACATGTTACCTTTAGTTGCCTCAAGCATTTTGAAGGCAGCCACCTTCATTAAATGTTTGTCTCCTTAATATTTCTTATTTTTGTGATTTTCTACCATCCTTGTGGTCGGGAGTATTTCCTCAATCGTTAAATGAGACGAAGGCCGGGAGTATTCCCTCAATCCTAAATCTAAAATGTTTATGAGAAATTTACATCCATCATGAAGGTAGGTTAATTTTGTTAGTAACATTGAAATTGTACAAATTTAATATACTTATTTGAAACTACCTCTAAAGATATTATTGACATTTTAAAAGGTGCTGACTTAATTGAAATATTTTTTAAAAGAAGTTTTTTTTATAAGCGTTATTTGGAAAAGGTAATTAAGTTTTTATTAGAAATTGAAATGAGTTTATGCAAATTGGAAAAATAAAACTATAGATACAGATGGATAAATATATATGGATTAAATGATAATTTTTTACTTTAATATTTTGAATGAAACTTTTTAGTTGAAATTTCACACACATTGACAATTTCTTGCTAAATATTTTGGATATATATATATATTTTTATTAGACTTTTTTTACTATTTTTTTACCTATATTTTTTTTATATTTTTATTAGTCTTGTTTAATGATATTGTGTAGTGCATTAGATATATATATATATATATATATATATATAGAAAATATTATTTTTTAAAAATAATTTTTTATTTAGATTTAATATTTTTTTACCCTTAATTAACGAGGTTTGTTTCAGTTGGTGTAAGACCTCAACTGAAATCTTGGGAATGGGACACGGGTGCTAGTAGCCCCGTGTTCGATTCCCACTAAAAACATCCAGTCACGCAGCTCGCTCCGGATTAGACTCAAGGACTCCCTGGTATTAAGGGTGCTCTTGGGATACCGGTGGTTCCGCAAGGAATAAACACAAAAAAAAAAAATTTACCCTTAATATTGATTGATAACATTTTTTATAAATGTGTAGTAAAAAATACAATAATATATAGCAAAATATTTATTAAATTTTTTTTAGGCTTAAATACTGTTTTGGTCCTTTATCTTATATCTAGGTTTCAATTTGGTCCTCTAACTATTAAAAGAGTCAATTTAGTCCTCTATTTTTATGAAGTTTGTCAATGTTGCCCTTTCGTCATAACACCGTTAGAATTAATCGGAATATTCCAGATTCTCACCGGAGATTCCTTCAAACAGTGCATGCGTTGGCGACGGATTTTGCAACGGATTTTGCGACGGATTTTGCTACAGATTAGCGACGGATTTTTTAAAATATAATAAAAAAATTCGAAAAATAAAAAAAAAATCATATTTTTTTTTAAAAAAACTGAAAATAATTTTTAAAAAATTCTGCAATTTTTTTTAATATTTAAATATTTTTAAAAAACAATAAAAAATTTCAGAAAAATTTTAAATAATCACTAAAATATTTTTAAAATTAATGAAAATTTTATTTTTGGATTTTTAATATTCTAAAAATTAATATAAAATTCGTAAAAATAAAAAAAATCATAAAATTTATTTTAAAAAAAGATGTGAAAAAAATGAAATTTTTTTATGATTTTTATGAAAAAAAACGAAAAATTCGTTTTTAAAATATTTTACTGATTATTTAAAATTTTTCTGAAAATTTTTATTATTTTTTAAAAAATACTTAAATATTAAAAAAAATTGCAGAATTTTTTAAAAAATATTTTCAGTTTTTTTTTTATAAAAAATATGAATTTTTTATTATTTTTCAATTTTTTTTTATTATTTTTAAAAAAATCCGTCGCTAATCTGTAGCAAAATCCATCGCAAAATCCGTTGCCAACGCATGCACTGTTTGAAGGAATCTCCAGTAAGAATCTGGAATATTTCGATTAATTTTAACGGTGTTATGACGGAAGGGCAACATTGACAAACTTCATAAAAATAGAGGACTAAATTGACTCTTTTAGTAGTTAGAGGACCAAATTGAAACCTAGATATAAGATAAAGGACCAAAACAGTATTTAAGCCTTTTTTATAAGCAAATTTTGGAATGTGGTAATAATTAAATTTTATTATAAATTGAAATGAGCTCATGCAAATTAAACAAAAACTATAAATATAGATTTGTAGGGTCTGCCGACCAGATATGGATTTAAGCCTCGTCAATAGAGTCCTCTAAGGGCACTTCCCTCGGGTCGCTTAACATGGACGTCCCTCGCTCGGACTCATGGACTCCGAGCATCCCCAAAGGACCAGGCTCGGACTTGATGGAACCGAGCCTCATCATCGGTCCTCAATCCATCAGGCTTGAGACTATAGGCCGAGACATACCGTCGGCTAGCGGATAAGCTCAAACCCACCGAGGCTTCTTATCCCTTCCGCAAATCTCTCATATATTCTCGCAACAGCCTAGACATGAGATCTTCAGCTGATCCTATCCAGATTCTAAGAGCATAATCCTCCGATATTATCTCACAGGATCCTGGTTCAGCTCAACCCTGATACAGGGCCCAGACGGCCCAAATCAGCCTCCTCCAAACCCTATAAATAGCTCACTACAGCTAGGGTTTCAGGTACGTACTCTCATCCCTAAGTTGACACTCTACACACACTTGTTGACTGGGGAGACCCTGCTTTTCCCAACTGGAACTGCAGAAACACCATAAAGTCACATATTAACACTTGATCCTCTCTTGGGCTTCTGGTTCCATAACCTTGAGCACTTAGAGGGTTAAGGACATAGTGTTCAAGGACACTACATTGGCGCCGTCTGTGGGAATCTGAATAACCAGTATTCCCACCCACTGATCTCATGGCAAACGACAATAATAATGATGGTAATCAAGAAGATCTCCGCCGTCGCCTCCGTGGGAGGCCTCCCAAGACCGGGAGAAACGTGAGGGACAGAATTGCTCAGGAGCACCAACTGGAGGTAATCAAGCTGACGTTCAGACAGGTCCGCCAATTCCAACGGCGGATCAGCCACAAGCCATGGTTCCTCCAACTGGTCAAGTTCTTGGTGAGGGTGGCGGAGGGCAGTCCAACCCTCATACCGTCCCTGATGGCCACGTGTCAGAGTGGCGTGACACAGCTGATTCTGGACGTCAGTCTCGTCGGGCTGCTGCTGGCTCACGAACTGATGAGGATCGGCGAGTTGAACGGGCTGATCGGCGTGATCATTCCAGGGCAGACAGGACCAACAGGGAGATACCTCATTTGACTAGAGGTCGTTTCGGAACTCTTCAAGGTGGTCAGCGTTCTGAAATGGAAGGCAGATCTTACATGACTACTTCTTCGGCACGAAGGAGAGAGGAGTCGATTATGGAGATTTTGAGGACTCAGACTTCTTTAATTGAGAAGCAGAACCAAGCCATTGCTGCTCTTCAGCAGCAGAGCATGGCAAGGATTGCCGAGGAAGGCCCTTACGCGGCCTATGGTAATCCGAGCAATCTTCCCCCACCTCCACCCCTCAACCCAAGCTTAACCCTAGAGCGTATCACTAGAGAACCCCATCCTGGACACCCTTTCACACCTGAGATTATGGCTTTCCAAACCCCGCAGACTTATGTGGGTCATCAAAATATTCCTCGGTACAATGGAACAATTGACCCGATGGACCACATAGCTGCTTACGAGTCCTCTATGATGTTTTATGGAGGAGGGGATTTTATAAAGTGCCGAGCTTTTTCAATGACTCTGGGCTCGGCGCCTTTGAGATGGTTCAATTCTCTACCCGCCAATTCGATTCGATCGTGGGCCGAGCTTAGACAAGCTTTCATAAACAGGTACACGGACAGTATGTCACAGCCCAAATCAGACCACTCACTAGCTGGAGTTGCACAGAGACCCGACGAGTCTCTACGCGACTACCTAGCTCGGTACCAGCAAGAGGCCAGTGGCATATCAGGCCTACAATCGGGAGTATCGGTTCTCTTACTCACTCAAGGATTGCAGGATGGAGATTTTAAGGATTGTTTGATTGGGGAACCACCTAAGAACATGGCCGAAATTAGGGAAAGATCCAGGAAATACGTTAATCTAGAGGAATTCCGTAGGATCAGTACTGCAGCAAGGGGTGGCGAAGGACGACATGAGCAACGTCCTCGTCAAAACGACGTTCGTCAAAATGATCGTTTTCGAGAGAGGGGAAGGAAAGACAAAAGAGAAAGAGAGAGGGGGGAAAAATTGCCTCCAAAAGGCAAGTATGATGAATATACCCAGTTGACAGTCCCGAGGAGTCAAATCCTTCGTGAGACTATGCATACAGAGATGCGTAACATCACTCGACCACCAGCTTTAAGGAAGGCAGCCCAAAAGGATAGGACGAAGTATTGCGATCATCACGGTGGATGGGGGCATACCACCGACCAGTGTACTCAGTTGAACGACTTAATCGAGGAGTTGGTAAGGGATGGTAAACTTCAACAATATATTGGCGAAGCATTGCGCAAACGCTCCAGGGGAAAGAGTCCATCACCACCCAAAACCGAGCAAAAAAGAACTAGAAGCCCTTCACCACCTGCAGGGGGGCCACTACCCAACCATCCGAGAAGGAAAAGAATGGCTTTCTCATTGGCACCATTGCTGGAGGATTTGGAGGAGGAGGAGAAAAGAAATGTGATCGCAAGAAGTATGTGGGACAAGTTCTTTCGGTGGCCAGCCGACCAATCCAAAAACCCAGGAAGAAAAACATAGTCATCAGCTTTAGTGATGAGGACTTTGAAGACATATTACTAGACCATAATGACCCAATGGTAGTTACAGCCAGGCTCGGAAATTACGAAGTCAGAAGGATTCTTGTTGATCAGGACAGTTCGGCAGATATCATGTTTCTGGATCTGTTTGAGAAATTGAAGTTGAGAAGATCTGATCTCACTCCATTCGAGGGAAGCTTGATTGGCTTCACGGGACATTCAATTGTTCCCCTAGGCCACATCCATCTCCCAGTGACTATGGGGGAACCACCTTCAGCTAGGACAGAAATGGTAAAATGGCTAGTTGTCCAGGCTCCCTCGGCATACAACGCCATCTTTGGCCGAACTGCACTCTAATCTTTTGGCGCTGTTGTATCGACGGTCCACTTGGCCATGAAATTCCCAGGGTCTGACGACAAGGTAGTAACAGTGCGGTCCGAACAGGAGTTGGCTCGGAAATGTTATAATATCAGCCTGGGCAAGTTGAAGCTTGACGATGAGAAGATCATGCAAGAGCCGCTTAACAAAGGAAGTGTCAACTTAGCAGATCTTGACGTAAGAGAAGAGGATGAAACTAGGCCGACCCCTCAAGGGGACTTCAAAAAGGTAATTTTAGGCCCCGATCCTTCTCGTTGCGTCAAGATGGGGGTTGGCCTTTCTGAGGAATTGGAAAAAGAATTGACTGAATTGCTGGTGGAAAACAAGGACTTGTTTGCCTGGACCTCGGCAGATATGCCAGGAATCGATCCGAACTTCATCTGCCATAGGTTGAGCGTGTATCCTGGAGCCAAGCCAGTTTGTCAGAAGAAAAGAAGAGTCGGAGTTGAGAAGGCACAGGCAACAGATGAGAAGGTTGCCGAGCTACTAGAAGCAGGATTTATCAGGGAGGTGGTGTACACTGATTGGTTGGCCAATCCCGTGCTAGTAAAGAAGACCAATGGGAAATGGAGGATGTGTGTGGACTACACAGACTTGAACAAAGTTTGTCCTAAGGATCAATACCCACTTCCCTGCATCGATAAACTTGTGGATAGCTCGGCGGGTTATCAAAGGCTTTCATTTATGGATGCTTATTCGAGGTACAATCAGATCCCAATGTATCCGCCGGATCAGGTGAAGACTTCGTGTATCACATAAAAGGCTACATATTGTTACAATGTGATGCCATTTGGATTGAAAAACGCTGGGGCAACTTACCAGCGGATGATGAACAAGGTGTTCGGCCCCTTGATTGGGCCGAGAATGGAGGTATATATAGATGATATGATTGCAAAGAGCTTGAAAGAAGAAGATCACGCTAAGGATTTGAAGGTAATTTTGGGAAGGATCCGACAGTTCAACATGAGGTTGAACCCGGAAAAATGCACGTTTGGAGTCCCAGCAGGGGCCTTCCTCGGATTCATGCTTACCGAGCGCGGAATTGAGGCAAATCCAGAAAAGTGCCGAGCCATTCTTGATATGAAGAGTCCGTCAGATGTCAAGGGTGTCCAACAATTAACAGGTCGGGTTGCAGCTCTATCGAGGTTTCTGTCTCAGTCAGCTAGGAAGGCCCTCCCCTGGTACAAACTGCCGAGGAAAGAAAAGGAAGAGACATTTGAATGGGACGAAACATGCGAAAAGGCCTTTACTGACCTTAAGCAGTACTTGGCATCTCCCCCGATCTTGTCAAGTCCGATAAATGGAGAAATTCTGTTCCTTTACTTATCAGTGGGCGATTCTGTAGTAAGCTCGGTTCTGGTCCGAGAGGAATCGGGCAAAGAATCCCCCATCTATTTCGTCAGCCGAGCTCTTCAGGGGCCAGAGTTGAGGTATCAGAAAGTGGAGAAACTTGCTTTTTGTCTGGTTATTACAGCTAGATGATTACGTCAATACTTCCAGAGCCACCATATCACTGTCAGAACAGCTCAGCCGATCCGTCAAATGCTTCAGAAACCTGATCTGGCAGGAAGAATGGTGACCTGGGCCATTGAGCTTTCCGAGTTTGAAATCACTTTCGAACCAAGGAAGGCAATGAAATCTCAGGCCTTAGCTGATTTTCTCACCGAGTTTACTGAGCCATTGACGAGCTCAAACTTGGATTGCAATATTTATGTTGATGGATCCAGTAACAAACTCGGGGCTGGTGCAGGAATAATCTTGGAGAATTCCGAGGGGGTCACCCTCGAATATTCTTTGAAATTTGGATTCTCAACTTCGAACAATCAGGCGGAATATGAAGCCGTATTGGCCGGGCTAAGAATGGCAAAAGAAGTAGGGGCCCGAGAAGTGAAAATTCTCAGCGATTCTCAGTTGGTAATTTCGCAAGTCAAAGGTGAGTACCAGGCTAAAGAGCCAATCCTTCAAAAGTATTTGGAGAAGGTGAAGTTCCTATCCTCGGAGTTTGCTAAGGTCGAATTCTGCCACATCCCAAGGGAGAGTAACAGCCGAGCGGATATTCTCTCCAAGCTTGCTTCGACAAAGAGTCCTGAGAATAACAGAACGCTGATCCAAGAAATGGTGCATGGACCTAGCGTTGTCCTCTCTATTTCACTGGATCCAAGCTGGATTGCTCTGATAACGGGCTACTTGGAATAAGGGGTTCTTCCAAGTAATCCAACAGAGGCCAAAAAATTAGTCAGAAAAGCTTCACAGTTTGCCTTATTTGATGGAGTCTTGTTTCGCCGAGGGGTCAGCGGTCCAATGCTTAGATGTCTAGACCCTACCGAAGCAAAACAGGCTTTGGAGGAAGTTCACGGGGGCATTGGAAGTCATCATATTGGGGGGAAGTCACTGGCTAGAAAGGTTCTAAGGGCAGGATACTACTGGCCGACTCTTCAACAGGATGCGATCAACCATGTGAAGAGGTGTGACAAGTGTCAATTTCACAGTGATGCCTATCAGAAACCGGTTGAGGAACTCCATTCACTTTCATCTCCCTATCCTTTCTATCAATGGGGAATGGATCTGATTGGACAGTTCCCCACCGCTCCAGGACAGCTAAAGTGGGTGATAGTGGCCATTGACTATTTTACTAAGTGGGTGGAAGCCGAGCCTCTTGCAACCATCTCCTCGGCCAAGGTGCAGAAGTTCTTTGAAAGACAAGTTGTGGCTCGGTTTGGAGTACCACAAGCGCTGGTGACCGACAACGGAACCCAATTCGCGGCAAAGGCGTTCCAAGACTTAGTCAATGCTCTGAGTATAAAACATTACTTTTCATCGATCGAACACCCTCAGACTAATGGCCAAGTAGAGTCTGTAAATCGATCTATCATCCAGGGGATCAAGAAAAGACTGGAAGGAGCGAAAGGGAATTGGTTGGAAAACTTGCACGAAGTGCTTTGGTCATATCGCACCACCATACAAACTTCAACAGGAGAGACACCATATCGGCTCACTTATGGTTGCGACGCATTCATCCCCATTGAGAAGATCATCCCTTCATTCCGAGCTATGCAACAATCGAATCCCCTCAACAACACTTTATTGTATGAGGATCTTGTTTTATCGGAAGAAGTCAGGGATTTAGCGGCCGAACGAGAAAAGCATGCTAAGATTATGCAAGCAAAAGGATATAATCGCTCGGTCGTATCCAGAGATTTCGAGGTAGGCGACCTTGTCTTGAGGAGAGCTGATATTGGTCTCAAAAATGCAAAGGACAGAAAACTGACCCAAAGCTGGGAAGGACCATACCGAGTTGCCTCCAAGACTGGAACAGGAGCCTACAAGCTCGAAACCCTTTCGGGTGCCCTCATCAACAACACATGGAACGTGGTGAAACTTCGAGCTTATTACAGTTAGTTTTTCATTTCGTTTTCAATAGTTTTAGTTGCTTTATTACATTTTGCTTTTTGAATTCTTTTTTGATAATGGTGTACGCTCGGTGAAACTCCGAGCCCATTGTAATTTGCTTCAAATGAATAAAGTTCTTGTTATTGAATTCATTGTATCACGTACTTTTCCTCGTAACCGATTAGCCACCGATTATGACGCGAACGATTATAAACAGCTCTAACAAGAGCTTATAACTCGTCAAGTACTTTTAATAAGATTCCCGATTAAATTATGATTTCTTCAAATCATTTTATATCGCGGATAGAGGAACCCACCTCGGCTAAAGTGCTGGAGTTCCGAGGTCTTAACACTTGAATTCTTAATAAAGAGTATAAAAAGAAGCATAACACGATTACGGATATTATAAAATATTCCAAACGAAACAACAATATAAGTTTAAACCCATTCACTGGGGCAAGTACAAAAAAAAAACAAACTACTCAATGTCAGACAGTACAATGCTGTCAGGATCGAATTTTTCTTCTTCCTCTTCACCCTCGGCGCCGTCGGCCTCATCTTCCTCGGATTCTTCAGCAAAATGATCAGGAAGATCATTACTGCTCATGTCAATGGGAGCTCCGTTCGCACCAATAATTTGACCGTTCTTGGTTCCAAAGAGGGGGTCGGCGCCCTTTGTCACGAGGTTCGGATTCAGAATACGAAGCTGCTCGGTTGTATTGAGGAAAGAATCTTCAACTGCGTGACTCCAGTTGTATAGATTCCCCTGGGCCGCTTTCTTATGCTTAAGAGCTTTCGCTCTCATTTTGTCCATTGAGGCTCGGAGCCCGATAGCCTCGTCCTTAGCGTATTCAAGTTGCTCCTGAGCCACAGCAGCAACCTGTTCGGCTTTCTGGGCTCTCTCTTCAGCCTTTTTCAAGATTTCCTCCGACCGCTTCATCCTTCCCTCGGCCTCTTGAAGAGTCTTATTGGCTGTTTCCTTAGCAGCTTCAGCTTAGGCCTTGGCACCTTCAGATTCCTGCATTCCTTTCTGCAGTCTCTCATTTTCGGCCGCCAGAGCTTGGAGCTTCTTCTCATAGCTTTCCACTTGAAGCTGCAAGTAATCCTCCCGATCGTCAGCCTCCGCTCGTTTCTTCTTCTCCTCGGGAGCCACCCCAGCATAGACATCATCACCACGCTGTCCAAGGTAATTGAGAATGCTTGCACCTCGGAGGAAGCTCCTCACCAAGGCCAAGCAGTTATTTTCCCAAGTGCCTGGGCCCCAGGCATCCATCACTTCGGCATCTTCAGGGGGAAAGAGAGTTGCGGCGAACGAATCCAACTTGTTGTGCCTACTCCATACAGTTTTGGCTACGGCCTCTTCCGTACCCTCGGTAATTTGAACTCCTTTGCTGGGCTTGCTCAGATGAAACCAGTCGCCAGCCAATCCTTTCCCTTTATCCATCCGCGGTCTCTTGGGAGGACGCTCAGGAGTACCCTGAGTACTTTGTTGCACTTCTTCGGTAATGGTTGGCTCAACATTTTTGGTAACTTGAGGTACCTCGGAAGGAATTGTGCGAGGAGCTTCAAGAGGGCTAGCGGTGGGAGTTGGCTCGGGAGTTTGGCTTTTAGCCGAGGATCCCGACCCTCCTATCACAGCAGCCAATTTAGCCATCCTGGCAGAAGCAGCGGCACTCTTCTTAGCTTTGGATGCTTTCTTTCCCATCTTTTCTGCAACAAGGAAATATACATCCAAATATATATATATATATACCCAGCTCAGCCTTCACGTCGGCCCGTGTCGTCTTCAACAATATCTTTTTAGTATCGATTTGATCGTTCGCCTGGAGATATTCCCAGACTCGGTCGCACAACCGTCTCTCGGCCTTGGTCAAATCGACCTTATAGTCAAATTGGTATAAGGAGGCCCCTCGGTTGTAGATACCATCCGACCAACCCAAAGGGAACCGAGGTACAACTTTGATTTCTCCTCCCTCTTCGACCTGCTCCATGAACCAGCATACATTAGGACCAGTGTACTCATACTGAAAGAAGAGAGGCTTAAAAGACTTCCAAGAGTCGGTAACTTTGGCGAAGAGCGCGTGCTCTTTCCGAGCTTTAAGTGACACCCAAAGCCCTTTTGAGTTGCCGAACTTGTTCACCTGAGGGGCATATAGCCAAAAGAAAGCTCGGAGTGTGGCAACCGAATCTTCGGCATCGCAAAACTGTTGGAAGGCTCGCACAAATGCCCATCCGCTCGGATGTAGTTGACTCGGAGCTATGCCTAAATGGTTTAGTACTTCAATTTCGAAGGTCGAGAATGGCATGCGGATTCCGACTTTTGTTATTATTTCTTCATAGAAATAGAAGAATTGCCGATTTTGTGGGACTGCGAAGCAGATTCGGTCATCGATGTTCACATGTCTCAGCTCAAACTCCGACGCATTCCCATCTGCTCTCGGAGGGGTAAGAAGAGGTCGGAGGTGGTTCAAACTATTACTCGTCAGCAATGAGGGCCTCGTTCCAAGCACCTCCCGATCAAAAACTTCATTGTATTGCGCGTGATTTGGCGGCAAGGGATATTCTTCGGGATTAGTGTCACACCTGCGCTCCACCATATCTGGGGAAAAAGTAAAAGGCTCGGCGTTATGATTCTTTATAGCAGATGTTTTAATTCTAAAAGTAAGGCCGAGCCTTGGACTCTTTCCCCCCTCTGTCCTCGGGTCGCTCATAGGCTCTTCTTCCACTAGACAGCGCTCGGGACTAACCCTAACCTGAGCCCTCCGTTCAGCAAACCTATAAGCCAACAGCCACTTGCTTACTTCAGCGGGATCCGAGGGGTACTCTACAGCTAATGGTTTTGTTATGGTGGATCCCTGGTTGATGGGGGGAGAGGAAGGATCTACTGCATCATCACTACTCCTAGAACCCCCAAAATCATCGTCGTTGCTCCTAGAACCCCCAAAATCCCCAGAAAAATCCGAATCACTATCGCTAGAAGGCTCTTCTCCTAATCTCCTACAAAGTTCATGATAAATTCTCCTTAACTCTCTCCAACCTCTCATGATTCAGAAATTAAAACCCCTAAACACTACACTACCCAGGATAAAAAACCCCAAAATCCCTGCAAAACCCAGAAATGCGAAACCCATTCAACAAATAGAAGAGGGCATAATCAAAAATAGGGTATTTGAGTTAGAAGAAGAAAGATTACCTGTTTCTGATTGAGTCTCTGGGAAACTAGAAGCGATGTGAAGGTAATGGTGGAAATGAGCTTAAGAGAGGAGGGAGTTTCCGGTTCTCTGAGAATATCAAAGAAGTAGTGAGGGGGAGCAAGTTTGAGGGTTTGGGAGTTTCTGGAGGGGAGTTTCTGGTACGATTCTGAGAAGAGGAATGAAAAGTGAGTGGGGGAGTAAAGGATTCAAAGAAACCCCCATAAACCTTTCGGTTTCCCCACGATGCACGTATGGGCCTGGGCGGATCAAAGGCCCATTACACCGCTCATCCACACGATTGATGAAACGTGGCAGTTACACAGCTGCTTTTTCAAATTTCAAAAATGGCAATGATGTGGCACAACTCTCGAGGACACGCGCTGTACTTAGAGAACCCAAAACGTCACCTCGAACAGGCTACCTGGTTACAGCTGTTACACTCCCGGAATGAGGCATCCGCAAAGGTCAACCCTAAACACTTGCTACCTCGTCATAGACTTCTCAAAGTCTTACGAGCTGGGGGGCTTGTAGGGTCTTCCGACCAGATATGGATTTAAGCCTCGTCAATAGAGTCCTCTAAGGGCACTTCCCTCGGATCGCTTAACATGGACGTCCCTCGCTCGGACTCATGGACTCCGAGCATCCCCAAAGGACCAGGCTCGGACTTGATGGAACCGAGCCTCATCATCGGTCCTCAATCCATCAGGCTTGAGACTATAGGCCGAGACATACCGTCGGCTAGCGGATAAGCTCAAACCCACCGAGGCTTCTTATCCCTTCCGCAAATCTCTCCTATATTCTCGCAACAGCCTAGACATGAGATCTTCAGCTGATCCTATCCAGATTCTAAGAGCATAATCCTCCGATATTATCTCACAGGATCCTGGTTCAGCTCAACCCTGATACAGGGCCCAGACGGCCCAAATCAGCCTCCTCCAAACCCTATAAATAGCTCACTACAGCTAGGGTTTCAGGTACGTACTCTCATCCCTAAGTTGACACTCTGCACACACTTGTTGACTGGGGAGACCCTGCTTTTCCCAACTGGAACTGCAGAAACACCATAAAGTCACATATTAACACTTGATCCTCTCTTGGGCTTCTGGTTCCATAACCTTGAGCACTTAGAGGGTTAAGGACATAGTGTTCAAGGACACTACAAGATTCATTAACGAAAAAATTATAGATATAGATAGATAGATAAAGATGAATAATTAACATGTTAATTTTTTATGTTAATATTTTGAATAAAACTTTTTAGTTGAAATTTCACATGTGTTGATACTTTCTTGCTAAAATATTTTGGATGTATATATTTTTATTAGACTTTTCTTTTATTATTTTGTTTAATTTATATTTTTCTATCATTTTTATTAGTTTCGTTTAACGATATTATGTAATGCATTATATATAAAGTATCTTTTTTTAAAAATAGTTTTTTATTTAAATTTAACATTTTTTACCCTTAATATTGATTGATCACATTTATTATAAATATGTAGTGAAGAATACAATAATATATATATATATATATAGAGAGAGAGAGAGAGAGAGAAATGAAAAGATTAGAAATGATATGGACGAATGTGATTTACTTGTAATGGATGACTGCGATTGGAAAAAATATCATTTGGTGGGAAAGTAAGATTAACCCTCAACTTCTCCTATTTTATAACATGTTGATGATTATGTTGATGATGACTATTATTAATTATTAATATTGTGTTTCTAAGAAAACATGATGGGCGGTTATGATTTAATCTAATAAAATATGATGGACGGCTAAGATTAAAAGATACAAAACGGGCGGTTATGATTTAATCTAATAAAATATGATGGACGGCTAAGATTAAAAGATACAAAACACACACTTAATGATGGATTTATGAGAGAAATGCACCATTAGGAGGGAAAATGAGTGTTTTAGGAGGAAAATCTTTTTTGCCCTTCTACTTCTCCAATTTTAATATATGTTGATTATGTATACTTCTGACTAACCAGTATAAAAAATTGTAAAAATTTGCATTTTTAATATGGGTGTGTCAGAACTTATTTTTGACATGGGTATATTGAAAATGTATTTTTTGTTTTTGATACCTTGAAATTGAAAATTATCTAACATTAAGAATATTTTAATTTTTTTTTTTTACGAAATAACGGAAGCCAAAATTAAACTTCGATTAAGGGGCAAAATTTAAAATTCTTCTTTTATGTCTAACTTTGGCAAATATATAAACTATCAAATATATCGGTTAGTCAAATAACAGCTTACTTGATCCCTTAACCAATCAACTGATCTCGAGTTCGAGTCTTGGGTATGGAGCATTCCTCGCTGGGAGAACCCTACCACTTAGTGCAAGCTCAGTTGGGTTGAACTCGATGAGTCGGATTCTGGATAAACCAGATCCGAATACCGGTTGGTGTAAAAAAAACTATCAAATATCAACATATCTTCAGAAAATTTTGTGCCGTTGAAGTTGCCGACAACGATTTCAAAACGGTCTATGCAAATGCAACTTCATTCTTCGATGTGAGATAAAGGAGAAGAGCATATGTATCTTCTTGTCTCAATAGAGTGCTAGTCTATTTTGTTGTATGAGATATTCAACATTTTTAGTGACTAAAGCAATCTAAGAGGTATTGCTGTAACACCCTGAAATTTATAAAGGGAATAAAAAGATTATTTAAAAATTATTGCAGTAGAAAAATAATATTTTCCTTTATTAAAAATGATTATAATAATTTTTTTTTAAAATACATTTTATTTCAGGGTTACAATAGAATCGAACATAGTAAATATTTTTTTCCAAATATTTCCTTTTTCAGCTCGAGTGCTTGGCTTGACAGATTACTTCCACATAAAACAAATTCTTCTCAATGTCCACACTTCAAAACTTAACAAATAGTATGAAATAAGGAGTAAGTCATCTTAATATCACATAATTAGATTAGTAATTGAATAGCTATAAAGTCGACAATCACAAATATCATATCATGATGCTCATAGTGCTTGAAAGCAATCAATATCTTAATACATACACCGGACTTTCAAATGTTATGTCATGATCTCTCTATTCCCTCGATCCAATAATAACAACACTTCTTCATGATTACACATAACATGTGAACTCATAATCATAACAACACTCAAATTACATAATCCTCACAATCTTAGTTGGAAAAAGCAATCAGGAGTAAACGTCTTGCTACCAACGCATGCCTGAGAGGTCATACCAAGAACCGTCCTCCGTTGGTCATAATATGCCTAAGAGATCGATAGAATATGTTATAGTTAATGCAGGACTATCCCGAACGAGGTCAGCTAGACCAGTCCATCTTAGGACCGTCCTACCCATAATAATTCCCAAGGGTCATTCGGCAAATCATTATCATAGACCTAACTCCATTTCATTTTCAATCCAGATTCCTAGAATCTTTCATGTATCTTTTCCTAGTCGTCCATGATACCTCCTTACACCATGTATGAATGTATGAAAGATTCTTTTTCCACACTCCTTCAATTTCATGATTCCATTTAATAATTATCATCATAAGCCAGGTGTCTACTTTATATTAAGCATAAATTACCATTATTAATTGTTATAATTTATAAATAGTTAATGTGTATATCCAAAGTATGAATTCATACAACTTTCAGGCTGATAACCGGATAAGGCTTGGATGTAACCAGTTATAGTAGTTAAAATTGAACTTGTTGTTGTAAAAATTCATTCGATAACCGTTTACTGACCCTCTTTAACCAGTTAAACTAACAGTTCAACAATTTAAAACCTTGAATTACAATATTAACTCTTCATAAAATCAAAATATAGCATTCCTAAGACTTATTCCATACATATAGAGCATATTTAAAATCAAGTTCAGTGCAGATAACAAGTATTCAATTCAGAATTTCAAATAATCAATTAATTCATGTATTCACATACCCATTCTAGAAATTAAGTTTACAAAACTATAGTTCAGTCAAGTTTTAGTTTAACACCAATATGAATTTCAGCATATATCATAACATAGTCATGGATTATCTTGACCTCCAAGTCAAGTAATCCTATCATGACATACAAAGCAATTTCTCGCAAGTTTATGGTAACTTGAACTACACTCTTTGCAGCCATCAATTATCATCCTAGTGATATGAATAACTTCTGCCATACCTGATTTAAAATACTGAAAGGTTGGACTTCAAGATTGGCATTGAAACTGGGCCAGAGTACTATCAATTACAGCAGAACCTAAATGGTTTTGAGTTACTTTGGCACGAGAATTCGTCATCGTTTTGCAATGAAAATATAAGGGATTAATTAGAACTTAATGTATGCCATGAGAAATTGTTAAGGGAACCAAAATACAGAGATTTAGGCATGGTTTGCTTAAAAAAATTAGCTGCAAACACAGTCAGACAACAGCATTGTGTAGCCACAGATTCGAGTTTGGTCCTAGTTTTGTCTTCTTTGACACACGATAACTTGATGATCTTGCAAGGAGAATATATGGTACTGGCTTGGCTTTGTTCTATGCTATGAGGACTTGGATTGCAGCCAAGACTCAAGGCTTACTTCTCCCTAAGCTAGGCAAACAAAGAGGACAGAGTTAGGACATTGGTAACGCTGTTATAATTTTTTAGACTGATCTAAGGCGGGAATTTTGAGTCATAAGCTTTAAGTATGGCTTAGCAACTACACATACAGTACAACAAGGACAACTACCACACCTCACAAGGCAACAACATTACAACATCACCAGCTCCAAGATCAGCAAGACAACCACAAAATAGAACTTAGGACAAAAGGTAAAATTGAGTTTTCAATTCGAAATGATTTGAATATATTTATGTGTGATAACCAAAGGGGAGTTATGGACATGAATTGATATTGATTTTCTTCAGAAAAGAAAGCCTAGACAACTAAGGGAAGAAGTTGAATTTAGAGTTGGTTCTTTTATTTTTAGGAAGCTACCTTAGAGGTGGAAGAGGTGGGATATGTAACGTTCTGGATTTCGTTTGAAAAGAATATATGTTTTTGAGTTTCCGTGATTTTTTTATGTTATAAAAACTTCAATAATGTGTTTGAAATGTTTTTCTAAAAGCTTGTATGCTCAATTAGGTGTTTGGTGGTATTAGGAACCATTAGAATGAGTCAAAAATGCGAAAAGTGATGTTTCGGAGTAAGATGGGGCACCCAGATACAAGTCCCGTGCGCCCAGACAAGAATCAATGCAAAAGCACTGTTCATACAGCTTACATTGGTGCCCAGGCGCCTAGCTCCTAACCCCAGGCAGCGCGTGTTCACCCCCATTTTTCGACCCCCAACACCCCAAAACGCCGAAAACTCTCCCCAAATCACTTCTCTACTAACCCTAAACCCCATTTCTAGTATTCGATCTCAAAATCCCCAATACATTTTCACTCCCCTTCTTATTCCTCAACCTCTCCTTCTCTTAAATCTCACTCCTCATCTCTTCTCTCTTAAACTCCAGGAAAACACCATCAAAGGAGTGAGAAACAAAGAGAACCAAGTGGGAACAACACCAAAGGAGCTTGGATATAAGGAAATCAAGTGAAAATATTACAATAGCTAGGGATGCAAAAGTGAAAGCTAGTGGCTTTCTCTCTCTTCCTTTCTCCCTCTCCTCCAAAAGGTAAAGGAGGAGTTATTTTCTATAATTTAGGTTTAGGGTTTGATATTTACTAAGGTTAGGGTTTAAATTTAGGGATTAGAGAAATTTCGAGTTAAATTTTATTAAAATTAATTAATTGAACCTTAGGGTAGATGATTAACTTATTAGGACTGAGAAATACTTGAGTATGTTGACTAGAAAGTTTTTTGATGTGTTGATTGCTTGTGATGAATTGAATACATGAATGAACTTTGAAGTGTTGGATTGATTATATGGATATTGTGCTAAAGGACTTATTACATGAATGTTATGTTATTGAATCAATTACATGATTGTACATGAATTAGAACTAGTAATGTAAAGTGAAGGTGTAACATCCCAAAATTCATGTGTTATAATTTTATTCTTGTAGTTATTTTTTTTGTAATATTAAATTATTAAAGAACTCAGACCTTTATATTATATTATAATGATAATAAAATAGACATATAGATTTTATGGTAATACATTGTTGAATAAGGGTACTTGATAAAATCATCATCATCATCATCATCATCATCATCATCATCATTATTTATATAAGATAAGATAGTATTAGATATTATTTATTTAAATTATTCTATTTTATCTTTATCAATATTAGTTTTTGATAATAGTTGTGACTAAGAGGATAAGTTAGAATAATTGATTTAAAATAAATAAAAAGTTAAGATCAGATGGGTTAGTTTCATTCTCCTAAAAACAAAACCTAGCCTCCGTTAGGAGAACCAGAGGGAGAAAACGTACAAGAGAAAGAAGAAGAAGAGAGAATCCCCATTAAGGTAACACTATAACCCAATTAAACCTCCATAGATAATAATAGGGAATAGATGAAATTATTTTATAATTATTGATACGTGAGCTTTTGTGACACTTTTACTGCACGTGAACTTCTGATATAAAAACTAGGCATTTGTTGCAATACTTCCTATACAGTAACGATTCATTCTATATTCTTATTTATAGCATAATAGTGAATTGGGATATTGTTTTTGATTTTCGATGGAGACTTGTGCCTACTATTTTTCTTCAGTGGCAATCTCTCTTGTTATATATGTCCTCTCTGTTTCTCTTGAGAAAGCACTTCTTATGAATATACTATGATGATATTAATAATTCATACCCACTTATTAACATGAAACGAAAATAAGTATAAATTCATGGGGTTGAATCAGTGTTATAATATGAAATCGTGGTTTTTATTAAATCTTTTATTTCTTATAATCCGTATGAGTATATATATATATACATTATATTTTGAAGTGTAGATTTGTTCCTTTATAAACAATTCTAATATTATATTTAAATTTATGTTTAAATTGTATTTGATTGTTTGATCATGCACATCAAGGACTGACTCGGACGCGAGTGTAAGCCATCCGAACCCGGGGCGCCGGGCAAGGGGTAGGCACCTCGCGTGCTGTGTGCAAGAGAGAAGTCATTGGTTGGGAATGTTCTGTGCACCAAATATGAATAGTTATAATGTTATTTTAGAGGAGTCTTTTGACTCATTGTTTGACCTGGGCACAGGTAAACGAACTCCAACAAATAATTCAGAGGACCGACCCAGACGCGGGTGGAAGTCATCCAAACCCGGGGCGCCGGGCGAGGGGTAGGCACCTCCAGCAGGCGTGCTGTGTGTAAGATAAAAAGTTAAAGTTAATGGTTGGAGTTCGAGACCAAAAGGTCATAGATGCAATTAATGATTGTTCTGCATTGATTCTATTAGATAGTCATATTTTTGTTCATGTGATTAATAATTGTATGATACTAGACATGAGTTATATTATTAAATGTTATTTCCCTCATTATTTTCTTTATGAAGATTTTCCGTACATGTGACGGCTGTGATCGAGGCCGTACCCGATCAAAATAAAAGGTGTTTATTCTGTAGTACTAGGAAGGTGATCCTAGGTCGTTTCCCAGCGAATATCGGTCTAGGCAAAGTATCAAACACGTAGTGTGCAGTAAAATGGGGGGGTTTTTGTGTGTGACAAATGTGAAGAACAAAACAACAGAATATAAAAACTAAGAAAATCAGAAACAAAAGCGGGCAAACCCCTTTGGTTACGTACACTACTCAATCCTAGCTCACTAAAGATCGATTCCTCTCCTCTCCTCTGTCCAACTCGTGATAACCAAATACTAAGCGAAAATTCAGTTATCACTCCAAACCCTAACTTCTAATTAAGCATCAGAAACCAGAATTGGAGTTTTTACGAGTTAATACAAATTAAGCATTTATATTCATGTATTATCTCTACGAAATGGAATTAAGCAAACCACTACACATCGATAAACATGAAAACAGAGAAGAGAAAACGAAATCGCATTAATAACAAGAGCTCAAGAGTAGATAATACAATACCAAAGGGATTAACCCTTGAAGTCTAGCCTTCCATGGCCATAAATGAAGAAAAACGAGTAGAAATGGGGAAGAACAAAACCCTAGCAGCCACCATCACTTGGGAGAGCCAAGAGAGAAGTTCTAACCTAGAGAGAGAGTGAGAAATCTGAAATGAAAGTGTGTTCTTGGAGGTTACACGAATTTCCCCTCTTAAGACACAAAATGGGCCTAAAACATGGGCCCAAATCCTAAGAAACACTATTCTGAACATTACAATTAAAAAGGGACCGAAATGCAAATTACAATCTTCACTTCAATACTTCAATCTTCATTTCCAAACTTCCCAAAGTGTCCTTGTGCCAAATATTACCTGAAAATAGAAATAGAATTAATTAGGCTAAATAATTCCAAATTAAACAATATTCGGAATATTAGTCCAATAAACTCTAAATCAATAAATCAAGCTAATCAATGTCAAATGGGCAACAAGTATCAATAATAGGAGTAAAATAATGCAAGGAATAATGGGAAATAAAATGCTCATCAAATACCCCCACACTTATCCTTTTGCACTCCTGGGCAAAACCAAAAGATAGGACTATGAAGATCAATATGCACCAAAGTGAATCATGCAACAAGATGACTACAACTAAGAAATGCAAACCTAAGAGATTACATACTTCACAATGAATTCTAGGAAATGCAAAGAAATGGGCAAACTCAAGCACACAAAATGGTTAAGGATCAAAGAGTCAAAGCATCCGCGAACATCATCCAATTACTTCAAGTATGCAAAGAAACCAATGACATCAAGAGGATAGTCACAAAGATGATAGAAACTCACAAGGATCACTCAAAAGTGTTTACACTCAAGTGTTTGGGGTTAATCATTATTTACACTCAAGGCACATCATGAAAAACAAACACAACCATAAGCTTGACAAGCCTCTAACATCAACCATCAACACACATGCACAAAATGATCAAAAGGTCTTTTAAGGGTTGTAATGGGGCCAAGGACAAGGTAGGATAAAAATATGGGAATGTAGCTAAAACCAAAGGAATAGAGGAGCAATGGGGAATAAGTAAAAAGTAAGCAAAATCCACCCCAAAATCAACTACCACTAATTCCAACCCTCTTTGCCTCAACAACCTTTTATTCACTTTTTTTTTTCTCTTCTTTTTTTTTCTTTTTATTTTTGCATTTTTTTTTGTATTTTTGTCTTCTATTTTTTTTTGCTTTTGAGAGATATACAAAAAGAAAAGAAGAAACAACACAAATGGCATGAAGATGAAGCCATAACTATAACAACCAATGAGGCAAAACCAAGAACTCAACCAATTAAAGCATAAAGCACACTTCTTACCTAATACCCATTCCCAAAACAATTCCAAAGCTCCAAAATTCCCTAAGGTTAGGACAATCATGGTTTTTCAGTCATAGGCTTGTAATGAGCTAAAGAACAAGGAAAGGGATAAAAAGGCTCAAAGGGGCTAGCAAAGGATACATTCATTCAAGGTAGGCTCATATGGCTAGTAGCTTATTCAAGAAAGAAAGTGCCTAAATCATTTCAAAATGTGCATGAGCAATCAAGTATCAACAAGAGTCAAGTCAAGTTCTAGAGTGCAAGTAATCCAGAGTGCAATCACACATGAAAGAAAATTAGGTGGCATATATAGCAATCCACCCACAATTAAGGCTCAAATCCTCACAAAAGGGACAATTCTATCACAGTGTTACCACCTCTTAATTATCAAAAGCAACTTTACACACAGAAATGCATGAATTCAGACACAAGATACCAATACTCTACTAAAGTGAAGCAAAAACATGCAAGAAAATGCCCAAAACTAAGCAAAACCTAAAAAAAAATCAAAGCAAAATATGCAACCTAAACTACTCTCCCCCCCCACACTTAAATCACACATTGTCCTCAATGGAACACAAATAGCAGAATCAGACAGATATAGACAAGTGTAATAAAAAGAGTAAGGAAGGAGAAAAGGAGACTCCCTAAGTCATGGTTGTTCAAAAGTGGGGTCGACCAATGAGGCCTCCTCCACAGGTGCATCATCCAAAGAAGGGGTGGTTAGGAAAGGCTTGAGTCGGTGGCCATTGACTTTGAAGCTCTTGTTCGTGGACTCACTCTTGATCTCCACAGTGCCATAAGGAAACACTTGGGTGACTACAAACGGTCCAATCCATTTAGAGCGGAGCTTTCCACTCATGAGTCCAAGCCTAGAGTTGTAGAGCAAAACTTTTTGACCAACCAAGAACTCCTTTCTGGAAATGGAGTTATCATGAAGCTTCTTGGTCTTCTCTTTGTAGAATTTGGAGTTCTCATAGGCCTCCAAGCGGATCTCATCTAGCTCACTCAACTGCAGCTTCCTCTCCTCACCCGCTTGATCAAGAGCTAAGTTACATTGCTTCACAGCCCAATATGCACGGTGCTCTATCTCCACAGGCAGGTGGCACGCCTTACCAAAGACAACCCGATAGGGTGACATCCCTATGGGTGCCTTGTAAGCGGTCCGATGGGCCCACAGAGCATCCTCCAATCGTGTGCTCCAATCCTTTCTATTAGGCTTCACCATCTTCTCCAAAATCCGCTTGATCTCTCTATTTGAAATCTCCGCTTGCCCGTTGGTTTGGGGGTGATAGGGTGTAGAGACTTTGTGCACAACCCCATACTTCTTGAGCAAAGCTTGCATGGATCTATTGCAGAAGTGTGTGCCTTGGTCACTGACTATGGCTCTAGGTATGCCAAACCTGCAAAGGATATTAGACCTGACAAAATCTACAACAACCTGAGCATCATTAGTCCTGGTGGCCTTAGCTTCCACCCATTTGGATACGTAATCCACAGCAAGTAAGATATAATAAAAACCAAAAGAAACAGGAAAGGGGCCCATGAAATCTATACCCCAGACGTCAAACACCTCACAAAACAACATAGGTTGTTGCGGCATCTGTTGCCTCCAAGATAGGGCGCCTCCTGCTCTTTGACACTGCTCACACGAGCTGCAGATGTTGCTCGCATCCTTGAAAATGGTAGGCCAATAAAATCCAGAATCCAGCACCTTTCGTGCTGTCCTTTGAGTACCAAGGTGGCCTCCCACTGGTGAAGCATGGCAAAATTGGAGAACCGATTGGATCTCCTGGTCTGGAATGCACCTGCGAATGACCTGATCACTGCAAAAACGCCATAAATAGGGGTCATCCCATACATAATGCTTGGCATCGCTCTTTAATTTGTCTCTTTGAGCTTTGGATGCCAAGGCAGGAAAAACAGAAGCAACGAGATAATTAACAATGTCTGCAAACCAAGGAGTTTGGGGAAGGGGATGGGAAACATGTAAAGATAAAAGCTGCTCATCCGGGAAGTTATCCCGGATAGGAAATGCATCCTCCTCTCTCTCTATCCTGCTCAAGTGGTCTGCGACAAGGTTATGCGCACCACTCCGATCCTGAATCTCAAGATCAAACTCCTGGAGGAGCAACATCCACCTAATCAACCTAGGTTTGGAATCTGTCTTTTTCAAAAGATACTTCAGAGCAGCATGATCAGTGTACACTACAACCTTAGAACCAAGCAAATATGATCTAAATTTGTCAAGTGCAAAAACAATAGCCAAAAGTTCTTTTTCAGTTGTTGTGTAATTAACCTGTGCTGCATCTAAAGTCCTAGAAGCATAATAAATCACATGCGACAGCTTACCAACCCTTTGGGAGAGAACTGCTCCCAAAGCATAATTTGAAGCATCAGTCGTGAGCTCAAATGGGAGGGTCCAATCAGGTGGTTGGATGATGGGAGTGGTGGTTAGTGCTTTCTTCAATTCATCAAATGCCCTCTTGCATTGGTCTCCAAATTCCCATGGGGCATCCTTTTGAAGCAACTTGGAAAGAGGAAGGGCAATGTTGCTAAAGTTCTGAATAAACCTGCGATAGAAACCTGCATGACCAAGAAAAGAACGCACCTCTCGCACGCAAGAGGGGTAAGGCAAATGTGATATTACATGCAGCTTAGCAGGGTCAACTTCTATGCCCTTGTGTGAAACAATGTGCCCTAAGACTATGCCTTGTTCTACCATGAAGTGGCATTTTTCAAAATTCAAGACAAGGTTAGTCTCAATGCACCTGTTAAGCACCTTAGTCAAATTATCAAGACATGCATCAAATGAGGAGCCATAAACACTAAAATCATCCATGAAGACCTCTATGCAATGCTCGAGCAAGTCAGCGAAAATACTCATCATACATCTTTGAAATGTGGCAGGAGCATTGCATAGGCCAAAAGGCATCTTTCTATATGCAAATGTGCCAAAAGGACAGGTAAATGTGGTCTTATGTTGGTCCTCTGGTGCAATACAAATTTGAAAATAACCAGAGAATCCATCTAAGAAGCAATAATGAGATTTACCTGCCAGGCGCTCCAACATCTGATCAATGAAGGGGAGAGGGAAATGATCCTTGCGAGTCGCCTGGTTGACCTTTCTGTAATCAATGCAGACTCTCCAACTGTTCTGCACTCTAGTGGGAATAAGCTCATCCTTCTCATTTTTGACAACTGTGACACCAGACTTCTTGGGGACAACTTGCACCGGGCTCACCCAAGTGCTATCTGAAATTGGGTAGATGATACCCGCTTGGAGCAGCTTGGTGACTTCTTTCTTAACCACATCAAGAATCTGGGGGTTCAATCGTCTTTGGGGTTGTCTCACTGGTTTAGTCCCATCCTCCAACAAAATGCGGTGCATGCACATGGAGGGGCTAATTCCAGGAATATCCGCCAAAGTCCATCCAATTGCCCTCTTGTTCTTTCTTATCACATCCAGCAGTTTCTCCTCTTGATCAACAGAAAGTGAGGTAGAGATGATCACTGGGAGTTTCTGCTCATCCTCCAAGTAAGCATATTTGAGATGAGGAGGGAGGGGCTTCAGGTCCAATGAGGGTGCCTGCATAATAGATGGAACTAAAGGGACAACAGAAATGGATTCTGCTGCCTGCACCTGAACAAGTGAATCAGACTCATGCATAACAGATATGGGGTTAGGGTTGGCATAATCTGAATCTATAACATATGAATCATCAGATGCAGTGGCAGAGTCTAGAAACTGAGCTATTTCAGTGCATGCAGTGCACCATCCAGAGTTAGTGCATGATGGACAAGTAAATGAATAAGTGAAAGATGGCAATTCAAAATCATGATGCAAAATGTCAAGCATATGCTCATCTATCAAATCATCAAGCAAGTCCACATGGAAAACAGAGTGATCCTCAGGAAAATGTTTCATAGCATGGAAAATGTCAAATCGGATCACACTGCCATCAAACTCCATGGAAAGTGAACCTGAATGCACATCTATCTTGGTTCGGGCTGTTTTCAAAAATGGCCTCCCCAAAATAATAGGAACAACATTACGGGGAGAGTCATCTTCCATATCAAGTATGTAAAAATCAGCAGGGAAGATCAACTCTTCAACCCGAACCAAGACATCCTCTATCAAACCTGCGGGGTGGGCAGTACTTCTATTTGCCAATTGAATCACCACACCCGTAGGTTGAAGAGGTCCAAGAGAAAGAGACTTAAAAACAGACATAGGCATGACATTTATGGATGCTCCTAAATCTAGCATAGCATTTTCAAACTTAACATTGCCTATGATGCAAGGTATAGAGAAAGTTCCAGGATCCTTACATTTTTCAGGAATGTGAGGGATAGGTTTACCTATGAGAGCGGAGACATTCCTTCCCATGCTTATCCTCTCATTGCCCTTGAGTCTTCTCTTATGAGTGCACAACTCCTTAAGGAACTTCGCATACCTTGGAATCTGTTTTATTGCATCAAGAAGGGGTATGTTGACTTCCACCTTCCTGAATGTGTCAAGAATGTCCTTGTCCACCTCTTCCACCCTTTTGTTTTGAGGCACTCTTGGTGGGAATGGAAGAGGAACAGGAGGAGGTTGTAGGACAACAGCAGGGCTTGTGGTTGAAGTCGAGGAGGGTTGAGTTGGATGATTCTCTTTGGTGCTAGCATGCTCACCTTCATCTACCACTTGGCTCTTCCCTTTAGAGGAAGCTAGAGCATCATTGTTGAGGTGAGGTTGTGGTGTGGGTGTGACAATCTGCTTTCCCGACCTCAGGTTGATGGCACTCACATTCTGATTGTGAGGGTTGATCACAGTTTGGGATGGCAACTTGTCAGAATTTTGAGATTGCAAGTTGTTGAGAGAAGTTGCCATTTGACCCATCTGATTTGTCAAAGTCTGAATGGATGCCTCTTGTCTCTGAATGGATGCTCTAGTCTCTTGTTGAAATTGGAGGTTTTGCATGGTCATTTGCCTCACCAACTCCTCCAAGGTAGGTTGGTTGGATGGAGGGGCTGATGGTGCAGGATGAACCACTTGCTGCTGTTGTTGTTGCCTTTGCTGCTGGATTGGAGGAGGTACATATGGTGGTCTACTCGGTCCAGTGGTGTTCTGAAATGGAACATTAGGAGGAGGTTGTTGTTGTTGATCAGACCACTTCAGATTGGGATGGTTCCTCCATCCAGGGTTGTATCTATTGGAAGAGAGGTCATGATTATGTTGTTGTGGGCCTCTATTGTTGTATATGTTTGCTGCATAGGCCTCGGGTTGGTCACCACTTGTCATCGGCTGTTGCTGCTGAAGGGAAGGGCATGCATCTGTGGGGTGCTCAATGGATGTGCATATGCCACACACTCTAGCAGGAAGTATCATCTTTTTTTGATTGACAGCCAATTGTGTGACCAATGTTGTGAGAGAATCAATTTTCTGCTCAAGCTTCTCAACCTTGCCCGAGTCTGCACCAACATCATTTACATCCCTCACAACTATTGCATCACTGTTGCTTCTTGCATGGAATTGTTGACAATTGGAAGCCATCTTCTCAATTTTGCTCCTGGCTTGTAAGGGTGTCATATCTCCCAATGTACCACCACTTGCAGCATCTACCATGTTTCTTTCCATGAAGTTGAGACCTTCATAAAAGTACTGGATGATAAGCTGCTCTGAGATCTGATGGTGAGGGCAGGAAGCACACAACCTCTTGAATCTCTCCCAATAATCATAGAGACTCTCTCCATGTTGTTGCCTGATACCAGAAATTTCCTTTCTGATTGCAGTGGTCCTATTTGCAGGGAAGAATTTTTCCAGAAATGCCCTCTTCAAGTCATCCCAGCTTGTGATGGAACCAGGGGCCAAGTCAGATAACCAATCTTGTGCTAGACCCTCTAAGGAATGTGGAAATGCTCTGAGACAGACATGATCCTCTTGCACATCATGTGGTTTCATTGTGGTGCACACTATATGGAATTTCTTGAGATGCTTATGAGGATCCTCACCTGCAAGACCATGAAACTTGGGCAACAAATGGATTAGTCCTGTTCTAAGCTCAAAAGGAACATCCTCATCAGGATACCGGATACACGAGTCTTCAATAGTGAAGTCAGGTGCAGCCAGCTCCCTAAGTGTCCTTTCCCTTGGTGGGGGTTGAGCCATGTTATCACAATGTATAGAATCAGATTGAATAAAAGTAGAAGGAATAGAAGAAATAGAAACAGAATCAGAATTAGATGGACTATAAGATGACTCTGACTCACTACCTAATGACTGATTCCTATTTTGTCTAACTAATCTGTGATAAGTTCTATCAATTTCAGGGTTGTAAGGATGCAAATAACTTGGGTTGCCCCTAGTCATGTACTGAACAGAACAGCATCAACCATAGCATACTGTAACAGATATGCATGACCAAAATCGGCAACAAAATTTATTATTTTTTAAAATTTTTTTCTTTATTTTTTTCAGCACCCTAAAATCATGAAAACATATCACAGAAAGTTTGAGGACAAAATTCAAAAGGGAACCAAGTCAAACAAATAAGTTACAAACAAAAAAGAAGAAAAATAAACTTGTAAAATAAAAAAGAAATAGTAAACAACCGAATTTTTGGGGCCTTCCCATTATCGAAATCTCTCTTCGATTTGATATAAAATTCGTCCAATTCCGAGTTACGGATCAAAAGTTATGGCTGTTTGAAATTCGTGCTGATAAAACTTGAAAAAGGTTTTCTGCAATTCACAACCAATGATGATCTGAGTGACAGTGGCTTAACAAAACATCATCATATGATAATAGTAGTGTGGATATAAATTTTCGTGCAAAAATACCACCCACAACTATGTGAACTAGCAACCACAGAATCAATCAAATACACTAATTGCAACAAAACAGCAAACAGCGCAACTTCAACCAGTTATCAGAATTGACTACTAGACCCTAAATCAGACACGACACACTATAATAACTATACTAACTACGACACTAACTAACTACTAATGACCTTTGGCAAGAACCGATATTCCCCGGCAACGGCGCCAAATTTTGATCGAGGCCGTACCCGATCAAAATAAAAGGTGTTTATTCTGTAGTACTAGGAAGGTGATCCTAGGTCGTTTCCCAGCGAATATCGGTCTAGGCAAAGTATCAAACACGTAGTGTGCAGTAAAATGGGGGGGTTTTTGTGTGTGACAAATGTGAAGAACAAAACAACAGAATATAAAAACTAAGAAAATCAGAAACAAAAGCGGGCAAACCCCTTTGGTTACGTACACTACTCAATCCTAGCTCACTAAAGATCGATTCCTCTCCTCTCCTCTGTCCAACTCGTGATAACCAAATACTAAGCGAAAATTCAGTTATCACTCCAAACCCTAACTTCTAATTAAGCATCAGAAACTAGAATTGGAGTTTTTACGAGTTAATACAAATTAAGCATTTATATTCATGTATTATCTCTACGAAATGGAATTAAGCAAACCACTACACATCGATAAACATGAAAACAGAGAAGAGAAAACGAAATCGCATTAATAACAAGAGCTCAAGAGTAGATAATACAATACCAAAGGGATTAACCCTTGAAGTCTAGCCTTCCATGGCCATAAATGAAGAAAAACGAGTAGAAATGGGGAAGAACAAAACCCTAGCAGCCACCATCACTTGGGAGAGCCAAGAGAGAAGTTCTAACCTAGAGAGAGAGTGAGAAATCTGAAATGAAAGTGTGTTCTTGGAGGTTACACGAATTTCCCCTCTTAAGACACAAAATGGGCCTAAAACATGGGCCCAAATCCTAAGAAACACTATTCTGAACATTACAATTAAAAAGGGACCGAAATGCAAATTACAATCTTCACTTCAATACTTCAATCTTCATTTCCAAACTTCCCAAAGTGTCCTTGTGCCAAATATTACCTGAAAATAGAAATAGAATTAATTAGGCTAAATAATTCCAAATTAAACAATATTCGGAATATTAGTCCAATAAACTCTAAATCAATAAATCAAGCTAATCAATGTCAAATGGGCAACAAGTATCAATAATAGGAGTAAAATAATGCAAGGAATAATGGGAAATAAAATGCTCATCAGGCTGACAATATCATAGTTCAAAAATACTTTCAAGCTAAATAGTGTTACTGAGATTTTTATCTCACTATTCGGGTTTGATGTTGTCAGATTGAGATTTTGGGAAGCGCCAAGAAGAAGACAAGTTTATAATATTAGCTTTCTTCTGTAAATTATTTTTAAGGAGTCTACATTAAGTTTAAAGGGGATTGTTGGCATTGTAATGCCCTTCTAGTTTTAGTGCCTAGTGTCATCGTAGAATAAGTAAAATTTTCAATGTAATTTTATTTCACAATTATTTTGGTTCAAGGAGATGTATATTTGTCTTAATGAGACATTTTTTTTATTTACTGAATATTGTACTTGGTAAGCTTCCGTGGATTGTGTATTTTGTTATTAGAATTAAGGTGTTATAGAAGGACAATTTGAATCAGTGTAATTGAATATATGCTTAGAAAGTGAAATGAATAGCAATAACATGTTAAAATGAATTACTTGATGATATGATAACTTGGTGCTTCATGTTGAGAGCAATGTGATTGTGAAAGTAAAGGTATTTTAGATGATTTTGTGACAGACATGATGATTGTTTGTTGAGTTGTATGAGTATGTGGTAACCCTGCAAATATTGGACATGTGAATATGGAAATCGATATGATTTATACAAAGACCATGAGTGGATGATATTGTGAACGTGATGTTATTGTTGAATTTTGGAATATGATGATGAAAGCATATCATGTAGAAGCACACTAAGGCATAGTTACGATCATTTGCTCCAAACTCGTTAGAACGGAATTAGTGATGAAATCGGTGGTCAATCCAAAATACCATTTAAATTCTAACTTAACCAGTTAAACCCTTTTAATAACTAGTTAAGATGGGATTAAAATGGGATAATTAAGAGTGGGTGGCCAATGAATGTGAAGGATAATGAACTCTTTAAACTAATTCCATTCTAATAACTTTGGTGTTAAGGTGAAGGGGTTATCGATATGGACCCTCTAAAGTAAATTTGAACCCAAGCGATTATGTTTTCTGAAAATGAATTGATGGAAATGATAAAGAATTGAGATAGCATGGGTGGTTCAAATGCAATTGAGGGACGATAGGAAACATGCATCATACATGGTGAAATAAGGTTGGACGTCAGGGTATGGGAATTGACTAACGTGAAAGTTCTTTGAACCAAGGAACAAGAGTGTTATAGTCAAGGTTGTCAAAATTGAGATCTTAGATAAGCTCGGGGAGGAGGAAAAAAATTGTAAATCGTGAAATCATAACACGGATCGTAAGATCCTACCAAAAGCATATATATACCTAAAACATATTTATCCATATAAAGACCCATAAGTCAATACATACCAAGTTAATACCAGAGCTTATATTAATCATGGTCATAGTGCATAATGCAGATCCTAGTTAAGACTATATGTCATGTGCCAAAATACATACAAAATAAGCCAAAATGCATACAAAATAAGACAAATTCATGATTAATTGATTAGAAGAACACAGGGATTAGAATAACACGAGGATTAGAATAAGAACACGAAAAAGAAATGAAACAGGGATTAGAAGAAGAACACAGGCACTGAGAAGAAATGGGATTAAAAGAAGAAAAAGAAAAAGAAAAATGAATGAAGGAGAAAACGAAAAAGAAAGATCAGACTTTATGTTTGTGCTGAGAAGGTAGAAGAAAGAGTCGCACATGAAGGAAAAAGGAAAGATGGCCCGCTCAGTGATGTTAATGGAGATTAGAGAGGAACAATGGATGAAAGGAGTGTTTTGGCGGTGGAAATTGGGGGCAATTTTAGGATTTAGTTTTTTTTTTAATTTGGGCTGAAAATAGCGATTGAAAAGTAAAGTTAGGGTTTTTTGTTATTTGGGCCCAACCCGATCCAATCAAAGCGGGTCACAACGGGTTGAGAAGCAAATTCAGGTTCAGAGATGTAGAAATGCAGAAACGACCGCAGCTTGCCGTTTTCACCGTTTCTGCGATCTTTAACGACAAGCCCACCGCGCCCACCACCGTGCGATTTTCTTCTCCGTTCTGGATCGTCGATGCCTGAAATAATCGTAAAAACGACGATCCTACGAGGAAAAACGCAATTTGACAACCATGGTTATAGTGACTAGGTTGTGCCATTGAAACAACCACGGGAATGTCGATGGGTAGGACCTTGATCGATCTGAAGGGTTGGATTAGCTACCCGTGTCGGGGATTGGTCCTGAAATAACCACGACAAATTCATCAGTCACTTAGCCACTTCGGGTCGGTTGAGGGTGGTCTCGGCTATAGCCAACTTGGGGAAGCAACTCAAGCTGTACGAAGGACCCAAGGGGTGAAGTACTGTGCAAGCATTGGTTGCGAGACACTTACTCTCGGCTGGTCTTTTCCCAGGAGAGGAGGGCGAAGTGAGGAATGGAATGAGAAAAAAAAATGAGAAAAGAAATGAGAACTGGATTGGGAAAACTGAATGGAATGACAAATCCAATGATTGGATCCTATGAATATCAAAATCCAGGAAAATGAGAAAATGAGAAAAGGAAGGGAATCCTAAAAGAGGATTCAAAGAACGTGAGATCCAATGATTGGACATTATGCGAGAGGTGCATGCATTATATGCAGGAATTGAGTGAGTTCGTGAGCATCATGCATCACTTGCATCTGTTTTTTACTGTTAGTATCTGGCTTGATTTGTGATTGCCCTTATTTTATTAATGGAATATATGTGTATGTATGTAGGTATCAAATGCTTTGCTTAAGTTATCTGAAAATACTCACTCCCTCCATTGTAACATTTTTAGGTACTAATGTCGGTAGTGCTCTCATACTTCCCCCTACCGAGGATAGTATACTCCTACCACTGGAGTATGGTTTAGTTTAGTTTACGTGAGTATTATATTCCAAAGCAACCAAGCTTTGGGCCGTTGGTATACGTAAATAATATGGTTATAGTTTCGTTGTAATGATTAACTTTTATTTCCGTTTATATTAGCCTAGAGTTTGGTGTTTGTAAGTTAATTATACTTGAATATGTTTCGTAAACCTAATATATGAATGAATATGAAAGATTGTTATAAATTTATTGTTTTACTTCAAGTTTGCACGAGGCATTCACTTTTGAAACGAATTTCTTATCAAATACATAGATTTTCTTGTATTAAATAATGGAAGGGAAACCCTTGCATTGTAATGTAAGTTCACCAAATTTCTATACTATGATTGAACCGATACAGATAATAAAGTTTGATTTAACTCTCTTTTTAAAACCATGCATTTGTGCACTACATGGTTATTTTATTATAAAAATAGATCATTTTTAATATAAGAAAAAAAAAGATTATTTTACCGATTCCTCATTATTTTACTTAATTATATTTATATGATTAAGTTAAGGTGTTGCATTTTTGGTATCAGAGCTAAGGTTATAATTCCTCAGCTATGGAGTGTAACATCCCGGATTCTAATTTCAAGAATAATTAGACTAATAATAGGATTATAAAAATGATAATGAGGCTAAAGAAGATTTAAGGTGATGGATTGGGATCACTTTTAGTGCTATGAAGGAGCCAGGTAGCATTGGTAAAGAATAAGAGGTTGAAAGATGAGAAAACGAGTGTTAAAAATGGCATTTTTGGTGTTATAAACACGCTATATAAGGAAATTAAAAATAAAAGAGTTACAAATCTAAACATAAATTCCACCGTTGGATGTGAAGGTTATTATGTAGGGAAGCTTGCTTTCAAATTTGAGCAATATCCGACGGATAACAAAGAAGATATGACATTTTGAAATGCAAGGGATGAAAATCAGGCAAAGTAATCGATTACCTTCTTTCTGGATGGAAAAATAAAAAGAAAATAAGGAAAGTAATCGATTACTTTTGAAGGTAATCGGTTACCTTCATGTCTGATGCGAAAAAAAAAACTTAGGGGCCACGAATTGCCCTTTTTAGGGCAAGCTTCTTGAGGAAGCTTGGGACCAATACACACCCAAAACACCATCCAAACTCACTCTCATCCTCATAACACACAAACACACTTCTTCTTCTTGGAGGAATTCTTCTCCCTTATCTAGAGCACCACCCCATCACCAAGCTCAAGAGCCCAAGCTCCATCACACTTACATCACCATTAACATCCTCATCAATCTTTCTCTCTCTAACCTCCACCACCATGGAAGTACTCTCTCTCTCTCATGCCTCCATCCTCACAAGTGAAAGAGAAACCTCTTCCCCCATCAAACTCTCAATTGGATAACCTTCCCACACATCTCTTGGCTTCTCTCTTGAGGGTTAGATCACCACAACTCATCCGCTGATTCTTCAACATCAGTCGGTTCGGACCTTCACTTAGTTTCACCCAAGCTTCATCCTGGTCATGGATAGATCACCCAGGTTCGGACACAAAGCTTAGGAAGTTCAAGAGCTAGAGGAACTCAAGGAAGCAAGAGGAAGCTCACAAACCCTAGGATCCTCTTCTACATTTTCTCTCCTCAAGGTAAACAGGGGGTATTGTCTTAACTGAGGGTTAGATTCTAAATATGGTATAGGGATAACTAAGGGTGTTTGGGTAGGTAGAAAAATGATCACTAGGATATAAGACATGGTTAAGAATTAAGTGGTTAGGATTTAGAGGGGAAACCCATTATATTTAAAAATAAGGATGCTTGTGTTGATGTGAATGATGAATTAGGATTTTAATATGAACATGTGTTAATTATAAGTTAAAGGGTTTCTATGAATCAAATAATAAGATGGAGATGTTTGTGCATGTGTGAATGGATGAGGATAATAACTTAGGTTTTAAATGAACATGTTTTAATTGTAAGTTTTATTGATTTTATGAGTTTAATGATGTTGTGGAGTTGTTTGTGCATGTGATGAATTGATGATGATATGAATAATATGAAACTTTGAATGATAATATGAAAATAATAATAAGCTACAAATAAAAAGAAAGAAAGAAGGAAAAACTAATAACGAGAAAAGAAAGTGAATGTGGCCATTGAGGGTCTGTTTAATCAAGGTGCTGACTAATGATCCGTGTGGGTTGTAACTCCCACCGGAATTATCCTTGAAATTATAAATATTAAATTAAATAGTTAGTAGATATCAAGTAGATATTAAATAGATACTATGTGAATTTTATGTGAATAAATGTTATAAAAATATTGTGTGAATTTTAGCTTTAAAATGTGGAAATAATATTAGAAATGTTGAAATGAAAGAAGCATGTTTTAATTATTATTATTATTAAAAAAATATTATCTTAAAATTTTAACTAAGTAATAGATTACCAGGAAGCGGTAATTGATTACCACGACTCAGACTAGCCAGCAGTAAGGCGGTTTGAGAATGAATGGCTGAGATTTCACACAATTTCAGCCACAATTTGCACAAAAATCACCCTGGGCACTGTGCTAGAGTGAAAGGGACATTTGAGGGGTTATTAATTTAAATGAATTGAGAGTTATACTCCCTTCAACACTCAAGAAATAAACCTAAGTTCTCTGAAATCGTGTTTTCTGTCATGAACTTTCCTTGATTCGTTCTCTGTGATCCAAGTCTCAAAAACGTACAAATCATACACCAAATTAAATCTTGTTCAACCCTATTCAATTTGGTACCAAGTTTGTTCGATTTGGTGGAGTGTAGAGAAAGATATAATCCTGCAAAGTTTGGTGTTTAAAGCTGAAATCTGAATTTCAGATTCGTGAAGCTCTCTTTCTTTGATTCGTGTGTTAAACTCGAGCATCCTTTGAGCTTCAGACTTGTTTTATTTTCAAGATTACATATCCTAGTTTTCATTCTAACCCTTGATCACGAATTTTTATGGCTGATTCTTAGTGATCAACACTGATTTTGTACCCTTGCTAAACTGATAACAGAGACTTTGACGCTGAAACCAAAAACTTGGGATTTTCCCAACAACCTCGTTTCTTTCCACTCAAAATCAATCCAAACACTTGAGATAGGTAAGGGAGAAGTTATCCGGGTGCTAGAATAATAATCAAATGGCTAGAAACGTAAGAGTTCTCATGAACTCAATGGCAAAGTAATGAACAAATGGGAACTTGAGGTGGGAAAATGACTTGGAGGTCATTTCAATCCCATTTCTTGATTTGAGCAACTTTTATATGATGAATATGAGCTAAATAGATTCTGAACTTGGACTATTTTGCAAAGGAAATGGAAATCATATGCTAGGTTATGATTTTACGCCTTTTATGTTTATTAAGTGAATTGAATATGAAGATGATGCTTTGATTGCATGAATATGCATAAACATATGTAATTATATGTGATTTTGATCTGTTTTGGGTTGTATTAGGTGACAGTCAAGTTTATTAAGAATTGGCATATCAAAACCTCATTTCAGTAAGCAATTTCTGTAGGGTAATCGATTACCAGGCTGAATTTGGTACCAAAATTTGAATTTTCATGTGGTAATCGATTACTCTCCTCTGGTAATCGATTACCAAAACTCTGAAGTGCAAAATGCCAATTTTTAATACACCTAGCCTAACCTAACGCACTTATGGAATGTGGAATGTATTTTTATGAATAAACGAATATTTTTATGATGGTTTTGATGATGGATGATTATGAATGTGAATTCATGATTACGAAAGGAACTAATAATGAAAAGTGGAATGATAAATTATTTGCGTTCGCACGAGAAGTTGCGGATTGTGAGATAATGATGTTATGATGACGATGGAATAATGACATATGAGTTAATGATATAAAAATTGGTAATGAACCATACTTGCATACATGCATTGAGTGAGATTTGCTCCAATTCGTGAGGCTTTTATACTAATTACGCGGGGCGGAGGAAGCCTGTAAGTCGTGAGAGGTCGAGCGGAGGAAGCTCATGAGGACCCATTTCCCTCCAAACTGTGATGCCTCGGGTTATGATTGAGATGTGATTAGCATGCATCATGCCACTTAATTACAAGAGAATTGTATTGGTAAATTGGTTGTGCAATTATGTATGCATTATTCTCTGATTACTTGTGGTTGTTATTTCTAGTACAGATAGATTATTATTTGATGATGTGCTTCAGCTATGACTTACTCCCCTGCCCTTTTGTTTGTCAAGTAATGGCCCATAACCCGATCTGCATAGAGATGAAGTTCATTCCGAAGGGGGAATGGCATAGGAGGGGTACCAATCTGATCTTAGAAGGGATGGTGGAGATTACGATCTGTCGTCTGAACCCTCTCCCTCATTTGCGTTCCCTTAGGACTTGCATTCCCGTAGTCCTTATCATTCGTCTCTTTCCTGACTATAAGGGGTGATATGTGACTATGTGGTAGGAAGTCCTGTGTTTATATTTATATCTGCTGATGTTTTGGAGTTCTAACCATGTGCTTTGGGTCTTATATTTTTGGATGTGAGATAATGTAGAATATGTCAAGTGACCTAGGGTACAGACTAATGGACAAAGTAAAAGCTACGCTACGGTTGCTACTGATGTGAAATATGTTTTATAACCTTTTGATAATCATAATGTATATGATGTGAATTAGTTTCATCTCTATGCATTTAATGTGTGATGTGTTGATTTGAATCAGTGATGGCTTGAGTTTATTTTCCTAAAAGGTGAAAAATTAATCCAGATTTTTATAAAAGAATTAAGGAAAAGGGAAATAAATTTGGGTCGTCGCATGGGTGGCACTATCCCATTAGGCGAAATGCCCTGATAGGTTGAAATTCGGAAAGTCCCATTAGGTGGAAAGGCCATTCAGGTGGAAAGGTCCTTCAGGTGGAAATTCCCATTAGTGGAGAAGCTCGTTAGGTGAAATGTGTAACCACGGATCATTATGCGCGATTAAAACAATTAAAAGCTTGTTAAAAACTCATAAAAGGCAAATAAAAGTAAACAAATGAACGTGAGAGGATTAATAAATATAACAAAGTCTTAACGGGTGTGGCCTAATGGGTGGAAAACTCCTGATGGGTGGACAAATCCTAATGGGTGGAAGTTTCCTAGTCGGTGTAAATCCCTAACAGGTGCGACCGTCCTAATGGGGAAATCAATAAAAGATAAAAAGGAAGAAATAGGCAAAGTGTAAATAAGGAAATGGGAAAAAAATAAATCGAGAAATGAGAACTAAAAGCAAATATGTATTGTCTAATTATGTTTTTCCTTGGATTTTTCTATGCCTTTATTAGAATCTATACCATGATTTATGTTCAATACTCACCTCTTTGTTGTTTTTGTAGGTACTGAGAACGAGACACTTTCAGTTCAGGCCAAGCAGGAGTACACTCCCCCTCTGGGAGTGTCAGTAATTGTAGTTAGTGGGTGACCATCCTGGGCCAATGTTTTGAGAAAATGTTGTGTACTCAAACTCTTTTTGGATGAATGGTGTAAATATGTAATTTGGTGCTAAATATGTAACACAGGGACGACCCAGGGCTCATCCTTTTGGGAAAGGAGTGATTTTTGGGAAACTAAAACAATTCCACAAAACTTGTCTATATTCTGGAACTATGTGAATAGTATGCATGTTGATGGTTTATGTTTTCTGGCTATTCTGTGATGTGAAAATGTTTTACTACAAGTTATTCAGGAAAGCTAATTTTTGGAAGTCCATAAAACAAAGGAAACTCCGTCGACTTTTATGGAGAAATTTTATAAGTAATTATGTTTAAAATGAAATTTTCAAGTAACCAATTAATTAATCAGGATTAAGGGGTTTTATTTCTAAGGGTGTTACAGTATGGTATCAGAAAAGTTTTTCCTCGACCTTGGAGTGTGGACTCACAACTCCTTTAGTTTACTCACCAAGCGAGTAACCAATAGATAGTTAAGTGTCTAAGTTAGATGAATAAGGTACTGATATATTTACTTATTTATATACTTATTGACTTACTATCTTCTCCAGGACTAAGCATTATGGCTGGGAGACGTAATGATAGTGTTAGGATGGCTGCAATCCTAGAGAATTTGGTCTAAATGAACCAAAACTTGGCTTAGATGAACCAAAATCTAGCTGAGACGGCGGCAGCAGCCGCAGCTACAGCGGTAGTGGCAACAATTAACCAGCAGCCACAAGTACCTCAGAACCCAGCTCCAGCTGAAACAAATTGGTTGGCTGAGTTCAGGAGGAACGAGCCACCAAAGTTCGAGGGTGGCTACAATCCTGATGGAGCTTAGAGATGGCTCCAGGAAGTGGAGAAGATTCTCCGCACCATGGCACCACCCGCAGAGCAGATAGTTCTTCTAGCGCAGTACATGCTCACTGGGGAAGCTGAACATTGGTGAGAGCATGTGCGAAGTGTAACACCCCTAATTTTAATCTCCCGAATAATAGGAAATTAATTATAAATTTGTTTCATAATTAATTTATATTAGTTTTGAAGTTTTAATTTTTGTACATTATGTGTTGTGAAATATAAAAATATGGAATATATTTTTATATGGATATTTTATACAAAAATATAAGTTTTGCAATTCAGTCCTTGGGTTGGGACCTAATTGCAATATTAGAAAGGTTTTTGGAGGGAAAGCAATTAAAATAATTTTTTTTTTAAATTTATCAGTATCTAACCGGTTAGAAGTCCCCTATAACCGGTTAGACGAAGAACCCAGAAACTGGGTTAGTGCGTTTTGATGAGTAATCACATGGATTAAGCCTTAATATGCCATGAATCCCACTCAAACTTGTTAGCATCCACGTGTCTTGATGCATGGAAGTGAAATTGTTCTATAAAAAGCTAGACTTGGACGAATTTTGGTTCATTTTGATCAACTGAAGTGTTGAAGCTCTGTTCTAGGGTTCTTGGATTCTTGCTTTCGATTCTCTTTCGTGTCTGAGAGTTAGAAATTAAATCATACACTGTTGTAAAGTTTGAATCAAGGGCTTTACAAAGATATAAAGTTTGTGAGTTGAAAGTTCCTGGAGTTTGAGAATAAAGCTTGCAAAGTTAGGATCCCAAAACTGTCAAGGTTCTGTTTCTGGTTCTTGAAGCTCACTTCAAGCTTCGATTTGAGTAAGTATACACACTTTCTGAGTCTCAAATCAGTTCAAACCTTTAGTGCATGTTGCATAGAACAAATCCTAATAATTATCCCCAATTTCTTTGGCCTTTTCATGTGTCAAATCTTCTGGTTTTTGGACCCTATTCAAACTGTTGATGGCTGAAAACAAAGATTGTGGATTCTGTGGAGTTCTTGCAAATTTCAGTGATTAAAATCATCAAGCAAGACTCTAAGGTAAGGGAGATGCTTATCTTATACTAGAATGAGATTTAAAATGTGTTTTGTATAGTGAGAGTCACCAAGAGACTCTAAGGGCATATATTGAATTGGTTTTAAGGCTTGGAGGCCAATTTGAGCTCATTTCTGGTTTTGAGAAACTTTAATATGATGCATGCAAGCTCATATGATTATGTGTTGATGATTATATGCATTATATATGAGTTTGGTATGTTAAGTTGTGAAATATGTGTTTTATGCACTTTTGGTGTATGAGATTTGCATGCATGAATTTGTTGTATGTTTAAGTGTTTAAACATGTGTATATTAAGGTATTAAACTTATGATAATGATGATGAAAATAGGTAAGATTTGAGTACTAATGAAAATGGTGTTGGAGACCTCAACTTCAGTGTGCCGTTATGCAGAATCTAACCGGTTAGAGGCTCACTATAACCGGTTAGAACCTGACAGAAGTTAAAAATGAATTTTTGATTTTTGTTAAGTTGTTCTTACCGTTTTGGCTTGATTCTCCTAGCCTATTTTTACTATAAATTAACCTGTGAGTACTTGATGTATGTGGAATCAAAGTTGGGTAATTAGTTTTATACCTTAATGCGAAAAGAAATTCATTTGGAAAATATGTGATATTTGAATGTATCGAGAATAGTGAAATTTTCAATGATGGAACAAGTCTAATTTCAGGTATTAAATATCTTTTAAGGACTATTTTGGGTTGGATTGGAATAAAATTGAAAATGGTATTGAAAAGCACAAAATTCAGTTCTGTTACTGCATAATCTAACCGGTTAGAATTGAGAAGATTGAGAAGAAAATGGTATTTGAATGCAGCAGATTGAGAAGAGTTGCAGACTTTTCTTATGGGGTAGTAATCAGAGAGGTAGAGCTCAGGCTGTCATTGTATGGGATCTTTGTTGTAGACCAAAGAAGGCTGGGGGCTTGTGGGTTTCAAGCAAATTATTAAATGGAATCAAGCTGCTCTTGGAAAGCAAGTGTGGCAGATTGCTTTGAAGAAGGATAATTTGTGGGTGAAGTGGATTAGTTCTGTATACTTGAGAGGCTATGATTTCTGGTCATATCAGATCACGAGCCAGGATAGTTGGCACTGGTGGCAACTGATTAAAATAAGAGACCTTCTGAGACCAGCATACCATAATGGAAATTGGAGAGGTAACATTGAGTATTCTGTCCAGCAGGGTTATCACTACTTGCTTGGTGCTCAAGATTCAGTGTTCTGGTCTAAAGTGGTTTGGAATGCTTCTTCTGTTCCAAAACATTGTTTTATTTTATGGTTGGCTGCCCATAACAGATTAAAAACCAAAGCCAACTTGGCCTCCTTTGATGATTCAGATCCTACTTGTATTCTGTGCAATGACAATTCTAAAGATAGAGACCATTTGTTCTTTGACTGTAATTGGAGCAGGACTTTGTTGGAATTGGCTGCAAATTGGGTTGGTCTTGACTGTTGGTGCACCAATTTTGGGAGCTGGCTGCGCTGGCTAGCTTTTGGATTTGAGGATAAGAAGAAAAGGTCCATGGTGTATGCTACTATGGCTGCATGTATTTACTTTGTATGGATGGAAAGGAACCGAAGACATTTCATGGGGAAAGATAGAGGGCCTATGCAAGTTTTTTATATTATGAAGAAGGATTTGGCTACTAGATTTTTTGTATATTTTGATTCTTTGAGAAATTATTGCAATAATGTAATAACCAATAGGATTATGGCTGAACTTTAATCTTTGTGTTTGTTTTCATTCAACCCTACATAGTAGGTGGGAATGGAAATAAATGCACTTTTAGGACTTGATGTATAATTTTTTGTTCGGTTGGTTTTAATGAATTTCTTCATTTACAAAAAAAAACCGGTTAGAATTTCTTGTAACCGGTTAGAACCTAAGAACAAAAATTAGATTTTAAAGATTTTGTTACGAGACTTGTACCATTTTTAATTATATTCTTTTAACCCAAAAAATTAGTGGAAATTACCTAAGTTAAATTCATGGAAGAATTTTATGTGTTAAGGTAATTTATTCTTAATACCTTAAGTTCACCATTGAAAATAATAAAAGGAATTATGACATGTTTTTAATCTTAATTGTGGAGATGTTAAGATTATGTCATAATATTTATGGATTAATTGTGGAAATTAATTAATGGCCAACCTATAATGCTTTATATATGTGCATTCATTCATGGACAGTGGGATGATTAGGTTGGCGATATGATTGGGAGTACCAAACTGTTGCGTTTTGCTTGATGACACATCTCTAGGTAATAGAGTGTGGCCAGTGAGTAGATACTGGTGATATGGTTATTACGTCTTCGCGACGTGACACAAGCTCTGGGAGTAGTGTTATGTACCATGGTGATTATTACATCTTAGCGGCGTGACGTTTACTCAGGGAGTGCGTTAAGTATCACTTTCCAAGCAATTCCGTCATACGTTCTGGGAACGTATTGTTTAGTGTTCTGAGAACACAAGGATATATGTTGATAGATATCTATATGATGATTGAAGGCCTTAGAATTGTGGATAGAAATCATGCATCATGCCACCTGCATTGAAAGAGCTATAATCACGAAAATGGGTGTGCTCATATGTCTATGCATTTTCTATCTGTCTATGATTATTTGTGTTTGGTATTTTAATCTCATTTTATTATGTATATGTGTGTTGCTTACTCCCGTGCCCTTGTTAAGTGATGGCCAGATACCAAACTTGCATCGAGATCCGACCCATCCCTAGTGGTATTTGGACTTACAGGTGTAAGATCCATGAAGAATGTTTTGATAAATGCCAAAAGGTTTTGAACAAGCTTCAAGTGTGTTGATCAAGTTCAAGCTCAACAAGCAACAACAAACATCAAGTGATGAAGAGAGAGCCAACTCATGAAGACTTAGTTTGGTAGTTTATGTTTTATTGTTTTATCTTTTGCCTCACAAGTCTTTTAGTTTATGAGTTTGGGTAGCGTTTCTTAGAGGGTAGTGAATCTCTTTTGATTGCATGATTATATCATATTTTGAGTATTCACTTTGCCTAAAATCAATAGGTGGCTTAAAGGTTTTAAAGAAAAGGTTTAGTTTTTGAGAAAACAAGTTTTAAGTGATTTTTAATGTTAATAATCGATTAACAGATTTTGATAATTGATTAACAGTGTATTTTGAACTGATAATCGATTAACAAACTTTTGATAATCGATTATCTGAACTTTTACTCGAGTAAAACCTTTTTCACTCGAGTGAAATTTATGCAGCTTTCGTATTACTCGAGTAACACTCATTTCACTCGAGTAACTTGATCAGATATGGTTTTTTAAATACGTTTTTCACTTCTCAAAAGCCATTCTAAGTGCTCTAACTTTTGGGTATTCTATATAAACCTTTTCCTAATCATTTCTATCAATGAGAATCAACTAGAATCATTTTGATACACAATTTTACAAAGAATCAAAGCCACACTATTCTCTCTCACTCTCTCAAGATCAAAGCTCTCATTTTTATATTCTTTGATCAAGAACCTTGAATCTCTCATGTTGATATTTCATAGCTTTTGAAAGAGATTCATAGGATTGTTATTGTTTTTTATTTGAGTTGTAATCTTTGCAAAAGGCAAACATTCTACAACAAAGGAAGCCTTGATTTTGTGAATCAAGCAAGTTTAGTTGAAAGTCTTGAAGAAGCATTTCATCAAGCATTTGGAAGGCACTTTGAAGAATCTCAAAGTACTTGGAAGTCTTGTGAGTGAAGCAAGCAAAGAAGACTTGTTGTGGGGTTATCAACAAGCAAGTAGAGGTTAGATTAGATATCAATAGGATTACAAGGCAAGGGTGTGGTATCTCTTGTAGGCTAGCAAGAAGGGAGTCTTGTGAGGCATTTACTTGTAATTTGAGAAACTCTAATTCCTCATAGTGAAGAATCTCTCTTGGTTGAAGAGGGGACTGGAGTAGCTTTCAAGTGGATGAAAGTGAACCAGGATAAATCACTGTGTCGTATCTCTAAACTCTGTACTCTTTACAATTCAAGTCTTTAATTGTGTTCTTGATTGAAAACCTAGAAAAAGTGATTTTTCTATATTTGATTGAATTGAATCTTTATTGTTCAAATTAATTTGGGGAAAATCATTTTCATAACCTAGGTGAATCAATAAGAATATTGGTGTTGATTGTTTCCGCTTAATCTCTGATCATATAATATTTGTTAATTGATTGATTTTCATTTGTTTGAATCATTTAGATTTGTTTCTTTCGAAAATCTTTCAAGGTTTCTTAAACACCTATTCAACCCCCCCTTCTAGGTGTTCTCCTAGTGTTCCTAGTTATTTCAACCACCGAGTGTAGTTTTCCAACAACAGGAGCATCGGGCCACCTTTGAGGGTGATGTGGAGATTACTCTCTACCACCCTAACCCCTTGGCCAGGGTGCGACCTTGTAGGTTTAGGATCCCGATTATATATACTATGCACGTACCACCCTTTTATACTTATAGAGGACCACCCCCAGCTCGACCTGTACGGAGATTTCATAGCTTTTGTTTTAGAGTTGCCACTCGTTCCTATCCTTCTGCTTCGAGGATTTTTACAGAGGAGACTCCTTCTCCTAGCCCGACAGGTGCCGGTAGGTCTGCTCCCGCTGCAGACCCTAGACCAGTGGTAGGGTCCCTACCCTGTCAGACGAGGTCGAGGAGGATCCTGTGGAGGATGAGGACGAGGAGGAGGTACCAGTCGAGCTGGTTTCCAGGACTCGGAGTGGAGTTAGTGGTTCCTAGGGGCGAGCATAGTATAGATAGTTTGGATCCTAGGCTAGGGATGTAGCCGCTGTGGACCAGTTTGGAGCTTTGGAGGACCAGTAGACCTACTCTGAGACGTCTATTTTGGAGTTGTATTATATTTGTATATATATTTTGAGGTGTCTTAGAGTTGAGGTCATATCAGATGTAGCTTTTTCTTTCAGTTTATGGACTTGGTATCTTGGACTTGTATTACTCTTGGACTATGATGATGTACTGGTGAGGATCTTTATATATATATGATGTTTATATATCACAAATGATCCTCAAGTACTGTTTTATTCCACGTACTCTGATTTTGATTACAAAAGAATTCGGCGATTGCTATGACTATTTCGTACCAATAAATCTCTCGAGATAATGATTATGTTTATAATGCAAAACTATATATTATTCTATTTGTAAAGAAAGAATGTTATCTTGAAGCATTTTCTGAAATCATATTTCGCAAGTAAATTAATAAGCCGAATTTAAAGTATTGGATTAGAAAAGCAAGTCCAATCTCTTTTGGAGTTAAATAGAGGAATAATAAAAGATAAAAATTTTATTGATCTGTCTTTCATAAACAAGTCCATAACTCAATTTATTGGAAACTATTATAATTTTCCAATAAAACTAAGGGTGTCATACGAAGGGGTCTGGAGATTGCCAACCAGGAGGTTACCTGGGAAGTCTTCAAGATGAAGTTTCTGGGAAGTATTTCCCAGAGGACGTGCGCAGAGAAAAGGATATTGATTTTCTGAACTTGACTCAGGGGAGCATGAGTGTTAGGGAGTATGCGGCACATTTTGAAGATCTCATTCGCTATGCAGGAAGCTACAGGGATACGGATGAGAGAACGAAGTGTATCGAATTCGAGGCGGGGCTTCGAACTGAGATCAAGATCGCATTCGAGTATCAGAATATAAATGATTTATCTCAGTTGGTGAACATGACTAGTACCTATGAAAAGGGTTTGAAGCAGAAGGAGTCGGAGGACAAGAGCAAGAATATGCAGAAGTCAGAGGTCCTATCTGGGGTAAGGGATCAATTCAAGAATCAGGTCCATATGCTAGCTCCAACACCAAACACTACTACAGAATTGCAAAAAAGTAGCCGGATATTAATCCCGGTTCCGTTCTAGAACTGGGATTAATAGACAAATGATAGTTAAAAAAACCATGAATTTATTGATCCCGGTTATAAAAAACACGGAACCGGGATCAATGTTATAACATATATAATTTTTTATTTTTTAAAAATTAAAAATCACACAAATCTTATTTATCCCGTTGTTTTACTTCAACTGGGATGAATAATAAAAACACAGAACCAGGATCAATATTATAATATAAATAATTTTTTTTTAAAAAAAATTAAAAATCCACAAACCTTATTTATCCCATCATTTTAGTTCAACTGGGATGAATAAAACTAACACTACATAATAAAACTAACTCTTTCTGAAACCCTATTTTCATTTGCAGCAGCAGCAGCTAACAATGCCGCCAAAGTTCGACCCCTCCCAGTCGTCGACGTTTACGTCAGGGTCACCGGCGGTGAGGTCGGCGCGGCGAGTTCCCTCGCCCCGAAGATCGGTCCTCTCGGTCTCTCTCCCAAGAAGATCGTATAAGACATCGCCAAAGAAACCGCCAAGGACTGGAAGGGCCTCCGCGTCACCGTCAAGCTCACCATCCAGAACTGTCAGGCGAAGGTCTCCATCGTCCCCTCCGCCGCGGCACTTGTCATCAAGGCACTGAAGGAGTCGGAGCGTGACCTCGCTCTCCCTCTCTCTCACTCGCTCTTCTTTCTCACTCTTTCTCTCATCCGGTCATCACCACGCCGTCGCGTCACTTCCATCACTCAACCTTATGTGAGTTCGGCCACCTCTACCACTGTGATGGGGGCGCAAAGATTTTGGCACCAAATCGGTTTAGATCGGAAGCAAGGAAAATATGGCTGAGAATCACGATAGCCATCATCATCGTTTTCTCCGTCACTGACACCATCACGGCTTTGGAAACACCGTTGCAACAGGTAAATCCATCTCTCCATATTCAATAAGTACCATTGTACCATTTGTTTATGCCTTAAAAGCTTATGGTTAGTTTCTATCAGATATGTTAATTGCTATCAGATATGCTCAATTATGAGGTGGAGAATCTGGTTTTCTCATTTGACAGGATGGGAAGGGATATTACATATGACTGCTGGTCTTGTGACTTGCTTTGTGCTGCCTCTTCCCCAGATCTATACAGAATTAACCTAGAGCAGGTGATTAACTTATTCCATTCCATTAAGACAGCTTCATGAGTGTAGCATACAGCTACCTTTTCAAATTGGTTGAATTTTGGAAGCCAGAAATTCTTAAATAGTATATTTATCCTTGAAATCTAACTCCAGGGTTTCAGTTAAATTTTGGTGATTTTCATTGGTCCTTTGGAATGGCATTTTACAAAGCCTGTGTAATTGGGTCTTAATATCCCATATCTGGTGTAGACATAGTTTGTTCTTTGCCTTGTATTTTGTATCTCTCTTTTAAAAAGAAACATACTTGATTTTTCATGTCAGAGTTACAGACCTGCTTTTCTCTTGTTAGGGACGATTTCTTTCTTCCCTTAACACACAATCTCCTGCATTAAATGTAGTTGCTCGAAGGTAATTATTGGTACTTAAATACTTAATTTTCCCTGCTTTATTTCTTTTTTTTTAATAAGACCTTTGTATAGTTCGTCTATGTACTTAATATTAAATCTGTGAAACTCTTCAATCATATTTGATTTTTAGCAAGCTGCATGGACTAGTTGCTTGTGGTGGTGAAGATGGTGCTGTGGAATGCTTTGACATGCGTGTGAGGTCTTCAGTTGCTCTTTTTTTTTTGTGGCTACGTAAGTGTGTTGTGTTTCTAATCTTTTATTCATTCTTTTTTTTTTTGTGTGTGTTAAGTGATATTTTTTTTGATAATTGAATCTAAACTGTGGTTGGGTGGGTGTAGATATGGTGATGGTGAACCGACAACCGACAGACAATGCTGCGAGATTTTATAAATGGTTTACGGAGGTAAGTTTGAATGTTTGATGATGGTTGCTTGATTTCGACTAGTTTGAAGAGTTTAAAGTTGCATAATCTTGATTGTGTGGCTGTGATTTTAGGGAAATGAAAGGGGAGAATGGCTTCAAAATCTTCAGTATGGTGTGTCTGGCCTTGGAAACAGGTAGTACGAGCATTTTAACAAGGTTTGCATTCAACTCTTGCAATCCTGACTCTAGTTATGCTCTTTCTTGTTGTTATGCTTTATCTCATGTGTATGTCAATTGATACAGGTGGCCAAGGTTGTTGATGAGATTCTTTCTGACCAAGGTATTCCTCTTCATCACTTCATGAATTTATCTATGAAAATTGCAGGCTTCAATTTCATTTGTACAACATAATTACTTTGAAACTAGGCTTTTGTAGGAATCAACATTCCTAAGTATAAAAAAAGCTTTGCTAAGATTACACAATATTTGACCAAATCCAGTTTCACTTTCTTTTACTGTGATGCACGTGTAAAAAGTTTGAACTACAATTTGTTAATAATGTAAATATTACTGTATTATTCTAATTGTTTGGCAACTTTTCCTGACGATAGTAATTAGCCCAAGAATCTATCTTCTTACGACCAAACTCAACTTTTTATGATGCCATTTTAAAAACATAACTTGACTTTTGGTTTGGTATTCAGAATTCTGTGAAATTGGAGAAAAGCCAGGACTGCAGCTGGGCTCCTATCTTTGTTAGGCAGTCCAATTTTAAACTCCCTGCAGATAATAAAGTGCCTATATAATCACTGTGCATAAAGTCTTATGTAATGTGGCTTTTGGCAGTGGGTTTTTCAAGGGGCAGTCAATGTAGATATTGGTGCTAACCCTTCTGTTGAAGGTGGAGAAGATGATGAGGGTGTTCAAGGGGCAATCAATGTAGATATTGGTGCTAACCCTTCTGTTGAAGATGGAGAAGATGATAAGGGTGTTGATGATCAAGCTGTCAAAGTCGTTGATATTGTTGACACTTTTAGGCTTCAGTTAATCAACTTTTTTCTTGTTTCTCTTTAACCATACCTTTGATTTCTTCATCTGTATAATTTATTTATTTATTTTCAATTTATTTCAGGAGCAACCAGCTTTTGATAAGAAGCAATTTGTTACGAGAGATATACTAATTAAGTTGCTGACACCCAAGTTAAAGGCAGAGAAGCAAGAGTTGTTTAAGAAGAACATTGAGGGAGCAACTAAGTTCCTCCTCTCAAAGCTCAAGGACTTTCAATTGTATGTGCTTCATTATTATTCATTATATTGTATTTCATCTTCTTTGGTTTTATCCTGTTTTTGGTGATCCTTTACTATTTGGTCACTTTCCTTTATGCATAAAATAATTCTCACTGGTTCAGCATTTTTTTGTGGGGGAGAGCATGCATGATGATGGTAGCCTTGTGTTTGCATACTACAAAGAAGGTGCAACTGATCCAACTTTTATCTACTTTGCCTATGGCTTGAAGGAAATTAAGTGCTGAGCACATGGTTTCAGACTTTCAGGCACTCTAGTTATGATATTGGAGGCTTGGAGCTTAAAACTTTGGTTTTTTTTTGTCTTTTTATTTGATAGTGTTTGAGTTCAATATGTACTATGGAGGTTGTTTGAATGTGGCTATGTAGCATCTATATAATCGAGCTTGTTTTGCCTTTTGTATGTACGGAGCCATTTGTTTTGGTTTGGGAGTTATCTATCTTAAATGTGTATTGACATTTACGTTTCTAATGTATATAATTATGACATTTATTTGTTGAAAAAAAAAATGTTGAGAATTTATTTAAATATATGGATATAGCAAATATTATAAATTAAACAAAATTAATATATATATATACTAAATAGCAAATATTATAAATTAAAAAAAAATATATATATACTAAAGATCCCGGTTCATTTTAAAAAACTCAACAATGATCATATACACTAAACATCTCAGTTCATTATTAAAAATCAACAGTGATCATATATACTATTGATCTCGGTTTCTTATTTTTTATTGATCCTGGTTCTGTGTTTTTTAAAACAATTGGGATTATAAGAATCAGACTTGTTATACCAGAGGATACAATCCCGGTTCGGAACCGGGATCTTTTAGCTATTCTGTTGTAGTGAAAGCAACAACTCCAAGGGAAGCCACTCAGACTGCGACTCCTCCAGGTGCCATACCACCATGTCCACATTGCGGAAGGTTTCATCGGGGTACATGTTGGTTGTTGAATAAGCAGAAGGAGAGGAATCGTTGCTTCCGGTGCGGGTAACCAGGACACTTTGTTGCCAATTGTCCTAAGAATGCTCTGAAAAAGAAAGTAAATGCAACGAGGGTGAAGCAAGCAGGTGGAAGCCAACCTGTTCAGAGGGGAAAGGTGTACACCATCTATGGAGAAGAGGTTGAGAACCCGGATGAGCTGATTAGATGTACCTTCTATGTTAGCCATATCCCATATGCCGCATTATTTGTAAGTTGTAAAGATCTAGTTGAAATCTAACCAAATCACGCGATGGTGTTGTGGTTTAATAGAATGTAAGGTTAGAGCTGGTCACTCTAATCCTTGCATCTGTTGAGTGATGATATCATCAGCAAACACGACAATGATGTTACTATTGATAGATGTAAGATTGGGACTGATCACCTTGATCTCCGCATCTATTAACGGTCGATATTATTGTAACTTTCCAACTAAAGTCGAAACCAACTAAGTTGAGCAATTGACCCATGCTCTTTGTTGAGTACAAGAATTTAGAGGTGTACGGCTACAATTAGGTAAGTCGATGCCAAGTGAGGGAGGACTTAGTAACCAAACTTAGATCCAGTCTGAATGACAACGAAACAAAATGTGGACAAACGGAAAGCAAGAAGGAAAGCCATGCGTAAATGAGACCTAGGACATCCTAACATAAGTATGAAAGCGCAAAGGAGTATGAACTTAGAAGTATCCTACGTGGTAGAACGGAACCGAAGGGACGTAAAAACCATATTTGAAAGCCCTGTCAAGGGGTGGCTCTCCATTTACGGAACTGAACGGAATTTCGGGGACGAAATTCTAGTAAGTGGGGGAGAATCGTAACATCCCGAATTCAAATTCCAAGAATAATTAGACTAATATAGGATTATAAAATGATAATGAGGCTAAAGAAGAGTTAAGGTGATGGATTGGGATCCCTTTTAGTGCTATGAAGGAGTTAGGTAGCATTGGTAAAGAATAAGAGGTTGAAAGATGAGAAAACGAGTGTTAGAAACGACATTTTCGGTGTTATAAACACGCTATATTAGGAAATTAAAAATAAAATAAGGAAAGTAATCGATTACTTTTGAAGGTAATTGATTACCTTTATGTTTGACGCGAAAAAAAAAATAATTTGAGGACCACGAATTGCCCTTTTTAGGGCAAGCTTCTTGAGGAAGCGTGGGACCAATACACACCCAAAACACCATCCAAACTCACTCAAATACTCATAACACACAAACACACTTCTTCTTCTTGGATTTCTTCTTCTCCATTCTCAAGAGTACCACCCCATCACCAAGCTCAAGAGCCCAAGCTCCATCACACTCACATCACCATTAACATCCTCATGAAGCTTTCTCTCTCGAACCCTCCACCACCAAGGAAGTATTCTCTCTCTCTCACTCTCTCATGCTTCCATCCTCACAAGTGAAGGAGAAGCCTCTTTTCCCATAAAACTCTCAATTGGATAACCTTCCCACACATCTCTTGGCTTCTCTCTTGAGGTTACACACAAAGCCTAGGAAGTTCAAGAGCCAGAGGAACTCAAGGAAGCAAGAGGAAGTTCATAAGCCCTAGGATCCTCTTCTACTTTTTCTCTCCTCAAGGTAAAGAGGGGATATTGTCTTAACTGAGGGTTAGATTCTAAATAGGGTATAAGGATAACTAAGGGTGTTTGGGTAAGTAGAAAACTGATCACTAGGATAGAAGACATGGTTAAGAATTAAGTGGTTAGGATTTAGATGGGAAACCCATTATATTTATAAATAAGGATGTTTGTGTTGATGTGAATGATGAATTAGGATTTTAATATGAACATGTGTTAATTATAAGTTAAAGGGTTTCTATGAATCAAATAATAAGATGGAGTTGTTTGTGCATGTGTGAATGGATGAGGATAATAACTTAGGTTTTAAATGAATATGTTTAAATTATAAGTTTTATTGATTTTATGAGTTTAATGATGTTGTGGAGTTGTTTGTGCATGTGATGAATTGATGATGATATGAATAATATGAAACTTTGAATGATAATATGAAAATAATAATAAGCTACAAATAAAAAGAAAGAAAAAAGGAAAAACTAATGACGAGAAAAGAAAGTGAATGTGGCCTTTGAGGGCCTGTTTAATCGAGGCGCTGACTAATGATCCGTTTTAGTGACACTATCCCATTAGGCGAAATGCCCTGTTAGGTTGAAATTCCCCTAGGTGGAAAGGCGCCCTTCAGGTGGAAATGCCCTTCAGGTGGAAATGCCCATTAGGTGGAGAAGCTCGTTAGGTGAAATGTGTACCCACGAATCATTATGCGCGATTAAAACAATTAAAAGCTTGTTAAAAACCCATAAGAGACAAATAATAGTAAACAAATGAACGTGAGAGAATTAATAAATATAACAAAATCCTAACGGGTGTGGCCTAATGGGTGGAAAACTCCTGATGGGTGGAATATCCTAATGGGTGGAAGTTTCCTAGTGGGCGTAAATGCCTAACAGGTGCGACCGCCCTAATGGGGAAATCAATAAAAGATGAAAAGGAAAAAATAGGCAAAGTGTAAATAAGGAAATGAGAAAAGAAATAAATCGAGAAATGAGAACTAAATGCAAATATGTATGGTTTAATTGTGTTTTTCCTTGGATGTTTCTATGTCTTTATTAGAATCTATACTGTGAGTTATGTTCAATACTCGCTTCTTTGTTGTTTTTATAGGTACTGAGAACGAGACACTTCCAGTTCAAGCCGAGCAGGAGTACACTCCCCCTCGGGGAGTGTAAGTAGTTGTAGTTAGTGGGTGACCATCCTGGGCCAACGTTTTGAGAAAATGTTGTGTACTCAAACTCTTTTTGGATGAATGGTGTAAATATGTAATTTGGTGTTGAATATGTAACACAGGGACGACTCAGGACGCCTCCTTTTGGGAAAGGAGTGATTTTTGGGAAACTAAAACAATTCCACAAAACTAGTCTATATTCTGGAACTATGTGAATAATATGCATGTTGATGCTTTATGTTTTCTGGCTATTATGTGATGTGAAAATGTTTTACTACAAGTTACTCAGGAAAGCTAATTTTTGGAAGTCCATAAAACAAAGGAAACTCCGTCGACTTTTACAGAGAAATTTTATAAGTAATTAAGTTTAAAAGGAAATTTTCAAATAACCAATTAATTAATCGGGATTAAGGGGTTTTATTTCTAAGGGTGTTACATGGAGTATGGTCTCACATACTTCAAATGCGTTGTTGTTATTAAGAGTAAGTAATTCTTAGTTCGAAGTTAATTCCTAGGTGAGTGTTTTGAGTTTTATAAGAAGTCAAACCATTTTCTTGATTGTTGGACATTGTCACACTTGGAAAAGGAACGATAGTCAAGACTAAGGATAGTGAAGAACCCCAAAGGGTCAGGGCACGTGGTTGTCACCCCATCAGGAAGAACTAAACCTTAGTATTGTACCAACTATACCCATTCTAAATGTGACAATGCGAACAAAACCTCTATATCTCTATGACTCCAAATGAAGTTGTGAAGCCTTCCTCGAGAAGAGTATCAGACTGTTTGTCATACGACTACAACTCCCGTAGTACGTAAATAATTTTTCTTCCCTAATCAAATGTAAGGTTGGGCTTGGCCACTCGAATACTTTAATTTATAGGAAGGTGATGTCATCGAAGTCGCAGGGTTAAGAATCTATGGGAACCAGTCCGTAGTAGTCAAATTCTGTTGATTCCGAGTGCTCTCAAATCAGTATGCGTAGCGGAAATAAATAGAAGCCAACCCAGGTAGATCGTACCCAATTGGAATCTTACGTAGAATTGTTTTGTTCAAAACTAGAACTAAGGGTAAACCCTAGCACCTCCTTCACTACTTTGTGCTATGTTTTAATGATAAAAGTACTAATGGTAATAGTTATTTGTAATAATTATAGAGTTGAACTGTTTTGGGATTTTATCAGTTTCGGAAAAATTGATGGTATTATGATTTATGTTGATTTTAAGTATATTATTATTGTTAATGATTTCAATTGGTTGATTTGGTTCGTGCTTATGTCGAATTAACAGTTATGTCATACGATCAATTTTAAAAGTATTTTTTTTTTTAGCTTTGTTGGGTTTTTAAGTAACTGAGCGGTGGTTTAGTTGGGCTGGATTGTCCTCAAACTAAACAATATGTCGGTTAATTAATCCGATATATTCGTCATACGTTACTCAGGTTAAACCTTGAACTTCAAATCCAAATGGAAAGAAAGTGTAGTTAATTGGACTTTTGAAATATGATTTTGATTCATTTTCAAACAAAGAATATCCTTTTATAGTCTCAACCAACATTAACGTTACCCATAGGATTCTCCTATGGGTGAATAAAGGTGTTTTTCTTTATTAAATAAGTTACTCCCCACGAGAGTCAGGTGTGCAAAATCTTAATGCTAGTGTGAAACTGATTCTCAACATAAGCCAAAAAATTCTTAAACATAGTGAAAACCTCAGCTATAGAGCAAATAAAGTATATCCAAATGAATCGACTATGGTCATCAATAAACATTACAAAATACTTATATTGAGCATGAGATAAAATAGGATAAACAACCTGTTATGGACCGGTATCACAGATAAATAATAACTGATATCATGGACCAACAAGCAACAATTCGGCATATCGACAATTCAACATCAATAGTCAATCAATACGTAACCGTTATAACGGTTAGTTATTATTGCCGCTCATCATGGCATTCATGAAGCCGTTACAATCACCACCTTAATAGCCCATCATGGCACATCATACCCTTCACCCTATAAATAAGTGGTAATGGCTAAGGTATGAACCAGACTCTCTCAACTCTCTCATTTCACATGGCACACACACCACCCCCAAATACCCCGACTCGATGGCGGAGTTCTTTAACCGGGAACCCGTTATGATTGTCGTACATCAACAAACCGATTTGCCGGTACATGTGGGATAACACCACACAACACAACCCAAACATCACTATGAATTAATTCAAAACATTTATCATGCTAATAAGCATGCGAGGGAAAAGGTAGAGCTTTTCTCTTGGTAAGTTTGCATGCAGAACAATTAAATGAGGAGACAAAGGTAACGTTTTCAGTACCCAACAAACAACGTTTTATTAAATGAGACAAAACAACAGAGTTTGGATGACCCAGTTTATTATGCCAATCCGCAAATGAATGTTGGACACTAATTAAGCAAAAGAGAGAATAATAGGAGAGGTAAACTGAAGCAAAAATAATATGCCAACTTTAGGGCCCTTCGCGATCACTTTCGACCACACTTGATCCTTCACAAAACAACTAGACTGATAAGAATTTAACTTTGGCAAATATTATCCACCTATTGTCCAACCAAAATCAAAATTAGAAGCAAGTTCCGGTGACACAAATACAAATCGAAAGGAAGAATCAATGTTATTAACAGTAGATATAGACAAAGTGTTACCATCAATACTCTGAATGTGTTGAGTGCCATTGTAAGCATGCATATTGAATAAGTGTTTAGGGGATTATTGGCCCCTAAATTCACAAACGAGTAATTGGTCAGATTGGTCTATGACTTTGTAGGCGTCAGTCAAGTTAATCCCTGACTTTATCGAAATAGAAATTTAGTCCATGAGATAAGAGAATATCCATCAAGTTAGTCCCTGCTGTCATTATTGTAGGGATATATTTGCTTTAAAATGGGATAAAGACAGAGGACGTATGTGAATTAAAATGCTATCTCAGGGAATAAATTGCTATTTCGATAAAGTCAGGACTAACTTGACCGATGCCTACTGTTTCGGATCTTTTTTATTGAAAATATATGATTGTACAGAGATTAATGGGTTCGTAAACTTAATGAAATTATGGCCTCGAAGGCGTACAGGTTCTACAAATCCTACAAACAAAGGGACACCATTACTTATTATTTTGACTAATGGTAGGGTGCGCCTTCGTCTGTGAGGACGCCTTCTTCAGTAAAGGTCAGGGACAGTATTTGCAGAAAATCGGCCATGGTGGTGAGGTTTCTCTGTAATGGTGGTGGTGTAAGGGAGCGAGCGCCCCTGTTGTTCACTTTGCTCTTCCCACGCCTCTTACTTTTGTCTCTCTTCAGTGTTCCTTCCCTGGGACTTAGAGAAAGGAACTAAGTGTTTGTGTATCGTTTTAGTGTTTTTCTACTGCACTCTTCCGTCGTTATTCTTGTTGTTGTTTTGACTGATGGTGGCACCTTTATATAGTGCCTCCTTTACCCGTTGGTTATTCCCCTTTTTCCTTTTACCCGCTGGTCCACGCAGCTTTTCCTTCTTTGTTGCTGCCTTCCTCCTCCTTTATCAGGTGCCAGTTTGTCCTTTTGCCATTTCAAGCTCTCCATTAATGGCTGAGAAAGGGGAGGATACAAGGCATGCCATTTCCGTCTCTCTCTTGGGAAGGGTCTAGATGAGGTGAGCAAAGATTCCTTTCTAGCTTCCTGTGCAAGCTGCACGTGTCATGGGAGTTGGGCGGCTCTTTGTCAGTTCGTGTGCTCTCTGAAGGTGAGGTGCGCCCTCGTGCGCGAACGCATGCTCAGGTACGCCCTTCTTCGTCGCCACTTCCGGTTCGTAGTCCTTTGGGTTCGTCCCGTGTTGCGGATCTGGGCCTGGTTTTGCTATTGGGCCTCACGATTGGGCCATCATTTTTTTTCTGGGTATCAACAATAGCCCCCTTTGCAGCAAAAGGGTTAGGAACTTCCCCTTTTGGTGCAAATCCTAATCCATCTTTCCTCTTTTTATTTTCTCCTTCTCCTTCGTTGCCTTCCACGTGTACACAGAGGGAGAGGTTTCAAAAGCTCATAAGACTTCACTCTTTCCCACGTTCCCCACTTCTTTTCAAACTGCTTCCCATAAACCCTTCAGTTACTTTCACTTACCACCACCCGCTCTCTTTCTCCCTAAGCTCTGTTCACAACTCTCCATCCTTCTCTTTTCTTCCCTTTTCAGAAATTTGCTATCTTTTCTTCTTCTTCCGTTTTCTGTCCCAAAATCGCTTTCTCAGATGATGGCAAGATCTATAGTCCCTTCTGGTTCTGGGGAAGAGAAGTCCTCTTCTTCTGATGAGGGAAGCCAAATGCAGGAGGAAGCCACCGAAGAGCATGTCCTTCAGTCTCTTTCCTTCTGCTTTCTGGACGCTCTCCCTCCGCCGCGTTCCGATCCGGTGGAGCAAGGGCATCGCCGTTGGGCGCCTGGGGCGCGTGCTAAGCTCCCTTTCCCTCAGCCTCCGGAGTCCGACGGTCTTTTCACGGGCCAGTTATCCAAGGCTCTGGTGGTCCCGGAGAGCGCAACACGCCTGTGTTCCAAGCCTTCTTATTTCAAGGAACATTGTAAGCTGGGTCCCTTTCTTCTTTGCTCCCGCCTTGCTTCCTCGGAGTTCCCCTGGGTTGACCTTCGCTTCCATGTTAGAGTCACTTCTACAGGTGGATGGGCAGAATGGGTGGACTATGTTTTTCAACGGGATCCTCCCTTTGTGGAGATTTTGAAACAAGTGGGGATTTTCGATGCCGTGAAGGCGTCCCCTCGCCTAGGCCTAAAAAAGAGGGTAGAGGACTTGCATATGTTGGTTCAGCGCTGGTGCTCAGCGACTCATACGTTCCTTACTTCTTGGGGGGAGTTTACCCCAACTTTAGAGGATGTGATTGTTCTGCTAAAATTTCCTTCGTTTGGAGATAGTGACCTTGATCTTTCCAGCGTGGATGAGAGCATCATCGGATTGGCCAAGGAGCTCAAGAATGCTTCTATTGCTAGCGCCAAGTATTCCAAGGATTTGCTCCAGCAAAGGCGCGCCTCTTATGTTGACGGGTCTTCCTCAAAGAAGGTGCGGGGCACAGGGAACCTCGTTCCTCAAGACCAGAAAGTAAGTCAAAGGTCCTCTCTTAAGTACACTTTTGCGAAATGGGTACGCTACTTCTTTGGTGACTTTCATGAGGACAAGTTCGTGGGCGGTCCTGTTACTGACCAGCGCCTCAAAAGAGCCGCCTTCGTTGCCTTTTGGCTTAGCAGATATGTGCTACCTAGACCTCCTTGGGAATCAGTGAGTTCTTCCATTTTCATCTTTGCTTGCATGCTTGCTGAGGGTATTCGTCTGCCTCTTTCTTCACTTTACTTGGGTAGTCTTTATGCTCGCCTCGACCAGATATCGGAACAGATGAAGAATTCCTTTGGTCGCTTTCCTGTCAATTGCTATGTTGACTTGTCTTTCCTGCAATGTTTTTTATTCGAACGCTTTCCTTCGTATGGTCCAATCAGATTCCTTCCTAAAATTGCTTCTGATGTCAATGCTGACGCCTTGGAACCACGTTAGTGGTGCTGGTACTTGGGGAAGCCAAGGCGTCACCTTGTACAAATTATTGATCACGAGAAAAGCTTTGTTTTCAGGCCCTATCTGGGTGACTTCCTACTTGGTGGGGAGAAATTGCATCTTTTATATCAGGAGGATGCCTTGGGTCTCCAAAATGATCTTGCTGCAAGTACTGAGGGTGTATTTGATTTGTGGAAGTTGATCTTAACCGGGTGCTTCCTTCCGGGTTTCGCAACTATGGACAACAAGAGCGCGCATGGTGGGGCTCTCTGGCCCTTTGTCTACAGGCCGGATCGTGTTGCTAGACAGTTCGGGCACGACCAACCCCCTTGTCCTTTTCTCCTGGATCCTGTTGATGTGGAGACTTCCCTCAGGTCTACACTTTTCGGTTCGACGCCTTCTCTTGTCCCAATAGTTCACATTCCTTCTCTTCACGCCGGCGAGGTTCTGCGTTCTTGGCTGACTTCTCATAGTGACATACTCCAACATTTGCAGAGCTTTGAGAACACTCCAAGTACTGTCACCACTCCTTTGGTCCCCATAGTGCACAACGACCCTTACTACTCTACTTCTACCAAGAGGACTATCAGCAAAGGTAAACTCTAGTCTTGTAGCTTGCTCCCTTTGCTTTTGCATTCTGTTTATTATTAACGTCTCTCGTTGTATTTTTATTGCAGCTGAAAAGGAACCTCCAGCACCTCGCAAGCGCAAGGCTCCGGCGACCCCTTCCTCTAGTGCTTCTGCCCCAAAGAAAGGTAACACCAAACTTCTCTCTTCCAGTCCCCCTTCCTCTAAATATTCCTCTCAGGCCAAAGGGAGAGCTGCTGCCGCTTCTTCTCAAGGCAAAAGCTCCACTCCTGTTCCTTCACGGCGCTCTAGCCGTCTTCGCGCCCAGGCTGTTCCTTCCGCTCCTTCCTCTCCTGCCCTCATAAACTTAGATGGAGACAAAGGGACTGCTTCCGGGGCTTCCATTCGAGCCTTTTATTCTACCTCTTCTGACAAAGGTGATTCCAATGAGAGCTCAAAGACCTCCATTTCTGAGGGCGATGACGCTCAGAGCAAAGGTTCTCCGAAATCTGCAGTTCCGTCCTCTACACAGGGTTCGCTTACTTGCTTCCAACAATTCTCTTTGGCCTCTTGCTTCTTTCTTCTCCTTTTGCCCCTGGCTCCCCTTTATGTATTTATTTCCCTTACTGTTTTATCCCTTTTCGATGAGTGCGCTGATTACCGTTTGTTTGATTGTTTTTTTTTGTAGGCCCTCCTGAGACAGACATTAAGCCGTCTCCGGTGCTCTCTTCCCGAGCTTCCCAGAACGTTCAAGCTCCTTCAGGTTTTCCTTCCGTTCCTTCCTTTGCCGCCCAAGAGGCTCCTTCAGGGTCTCCTTCCGTTCCGTCTCCTACTGGTTTCGCCACCTACGTATCATTTGGTAAGGTGAGCAGTCCCCTAAATGTGCAGCCGCTTATGACCATTCCGGCTCCCGACCCTCCAACTAATGTGGACCCTGTTCCCGTGGGTGAGATTAATCCTTCAGTTGATCTAGTGCCTTTCGCTCTTGAGGGCGCTTCCTCTTAGCCCCCAGCTTTGGACAAAGGATAGATTGACGTTGTCGATTTCATTGCTGAGGATACCATTGATCCTGAGGTTGAAGTGGTCACTGGAGATGATGCTGGCTCTGCTACTCCCAAAGGTGAGGATCTTGTGGCCAAGGACGCCGTCATGCAGGATGTTGTTCCTACCGTTGAGACAGTTGCTGACATTGCTGTTGAAAAGAGTGTTGTTCCTGCTACAGGTCCTCCCGTGGAAGACGAGGGGAGTTCAAGTTCTAATTCCATGGGGACGCCCTCAGGAAAAGCTCCAAAGGAGACTGTTGTCGAGACTCCCTCTTCGTGTAAGCGTTGCTTTCTCTTGTATATCTTGATTGGCGTCCTTCTCGTTTTTCGTCACTTTATACTCCTTTTGCAACCTTTTTATCTATTCGCTCTCCCGATGCTGCGGATGAGGCTAACATGGCACTCATCAATTCTTTCATGGAGGCACATCCTGGATTACAGCCACCTAGTGACTTGCTTCCACGCATCTTCAAGAAGAGCGGTACGCAGACTCTATTGAAGCTAGTCAAATTCATCTCTTCCTGCAATGTTGACGCCTTAGCATGGGATGATAAAGCCTTGCTTCTGGATTGCTTACGTTCCTTGGAACTCCTTCACTATTCTGGCCCTTGGTTGGACTCTGCCATATCGGTGATAGAACGGCAACGCCCTCCCTTCGATATGCGTGCAGTTGAGGAACAGGAAAAAGCCTTCCTAGAAAGGCGTGCTTCAGCCACTGCTCTAGTGGAGGAACTTTCTTCCAAGTTGGCGAATGCCAATTCTGAGTTGTCTAGTATCAACAGCGAGCTTGACCAGATTGTTGCCAACAAGAAGGCCTACGAAGATGCCTGCAAATCTGTTGCTTTGAGCACCCTTTTTTAGGACATCACTTTGTACCAAGCCATGCTTTATTATGTTGCTCTGATGTTGTCTCTGTTCCTTCTGAACTTCATTTAGGTTGAATTTCGAATTCATCTTGCTATTTTTTTTTACTTTGAGCTCTTTAGCTTTTGGAACTCTGTTGTACGCTAAGCATGCTTGTTTAGCTTTGTTTTAGGCGCCGTACGCCTCTTGCTGAAAACTTGTTGCTTGCTACATATTGACTCCTTTGCGTTTCTATATGCTTCGTGTTTCCTTAGATGTTAAGTTTGCAATTTTTTTTTCTTATAGCAATTGTTTGCACAGACCGCCGTTGACAGTGGCCCCTTATGTTATTGGTGCCAAATTTTCTTCAAGGTGCACGTTGGGCACGCTTTCTCTTTTTTTTTTCTTTTTAGGGTGCACATTGGGCACGCCTTTTTCTTCTCTCTCTTTCAGGGTGCGTGCACGTTGGGCACGTTTTTTCCTTTCTTCAGGGTGCACATTGAGCATGCTTTTCTTTTCTCTCCTTCAGGGTGCACGTTGGGCACATTTTTTCCTTTCTTCAGGGTGCACATTGGGCACGCCTTTTTCTTCTCTCTCTTTCAGGGTGCACGTTGGGCAAGCTCTACAGGCTTTGCCACTTTGGGCTTTACAAACTAACGGATCGCCTTGGATCTTTCGTTAGCCAACCTCTTTTTCTACAGATTTTTCCGCTCGCATTTAAGACTAACGCCCTTGTTTCCCGGGACCTTTTCTAGTCTCGCGATATGGCGTACTTCGCCCGCGTTTGATCCCGGAAATTTGTTTTCAGAGAGGTCTATCCGGGTGCCGCGATAAGGCGTCATGTGCCCGCGGTACGATCCAACCACCTTTGGTTTCATTGCTACAATTCTTTTTCCAAGGTACCCTCAGGCGTTGGATCTCGCGATTGGCTTTTGGCTCTTTCGTTTGAGAGCGCTTTCCTCAGATTTCATGTTTAGAGGAGTGCTCTACTTTTCTTTGTCATGTATACACTTTCATTTTTCATTCTTGCGAAAAAAAACTCTTTAATGTTTTTCCTTGAAATAAAGTATTCTAAGAGGCGTTTTGTGGGGAAAAGCGAGTTCAAAACGTTTTCATTAATTTCACAGGATGGGATACATGTTTCTTTTTCAAAAGAGAGGATCACCATAGAAAAATCAAAATAATACATTCCTTTTCATAGCAAACTAAGCATAATATTTCTTAATGTATCTGAAATTTAAAGGTCTTACTTTTCTTTGGGTATTTGGGTCAAGCAAAAGACAATACCCATTAGGATGCGCCTCCTACACGATGTATGGCCCTTCCCACTTGGGTGTCCACTTGCTAGTGTGAATATTCTGCATGACCGCGTCTGTCGCCTTTAGAACAAGCTCGCCTTCAGCAAACATTCGTGGCCTCACCATCTTTTCGTATGATAACATGACACGCCTCTGGTGCTTGAGTAGTTCCTCATGTGCTCTGTCCCCGGCGCCTTCTAGCGCTGCTAGCCTGCTCTCTGCGTCTTCTTCGTTTTGCGCTATCATTCAGGCAGAGGGAACCATCATTTCTGAAGGCAGCGTCGCTTCTGCTCCGTAGACCAGGGAGAACGGCGTTGCTTTCGTCGAGCCGTGCTTGGTTACATGATACGCCCAAAGGGCAAGCGGCAAATACTCACTCCATTCGGTGGGCGTGTCTTCCATCGTCTTAGCCAAAATCTTGATGAGGATCTTGTTAGTGGATTCCGCTTGACCGTTGGATTGGGGATAGTAGGGAGTGGACCTGTGGTGTGTTATTCCATACCCTTCCATGACTTGTTCTACCTTCTTGTTGATGAAGTGGGTTCCATTGTCTGACACTATTTTCTTTGGTAATCCAAAGCAACATATGATGTGTTCTTTGATGAATTGCACCGTGGTGTCCGCGTCTGCCTTCTTGCATGCTATCGCTTCGACCCACTTGGTGGAGTGCTTTGTCGCCGCAAGGATCCATTTCTTTCCTTTGGATGGCGGGTCAATGGGGCCTACGAAATCCATCGCCCATGTGTGGAATAGGTAAGGCGAACTAAGTCCTTTCATGGCTAAAGCGGGTGCATGGATCTTGTTGTCGTGTTTCTGACACTGTACACACTTCTTGGTGAAATCGAAGGAGTCATCTTTCATGTTTGGCCAGTAATAGCCAATCCTTAATAGCTCATTCCAGAGTGACTTCCCCCCTTGATGTCTCCCGCAAGACCCTCCGTGCACCTCTTTCATTACTCTAACTTGATCTTCCTTGCCAATGCATCTAAAGATGCCTCCAGCGAAATTCCTTTTGAATAGTTCGCCTTTATCCAAGAAGTAATGTTCAGACCTCCTCTTCACCCTTTCTGCCTCCATGTGGTCCTCTGGAAGGATGCCGCTTTCCAGATACTCTTGTATAGGCCTGGCCCAATTTTCTTCTACCAAATGAATTTCAAATTCCTCCTTGGCGTTTTGACATTGCTCGCACGCCTTTTGGAGCAAATCGCATCGCGCCTTCATATTAGGCCAAAATACCCCTACCCTTTGCATCCTTCTGTACAAACCAGGGCCTACCTGCCCATAGATGCTATCATGTAGCTTTGTCATCTTCTGGACCCCTTCTTCTTCACCGACACACTTCATGAGCAAACCATCCGCACTCCTTTTATACAGTACCCCTTTTAGGAGGCAAAAATCTCTGGTTGCCTTTGTTATCGCCTTGCTATGGAGTTCCTCCATGACCGGAGTCCTCCAATCCTCTCTTTCCTGGTATTCCTGTACGCCATTTTGGATTTCGGGTTGGTATGCCTTCTTGAAGTGTACTAAATGTTCGCCCTCAGCCATGACTGCTTTGCTTCCCAAAGTGGTCAGGGCGTTTGCCTTTCTGTTTTCCGCTCTCGGCACATGCTCCAGGGACTCTATTTTAAACCTGGCCAAGGATTGTTGTGCCCTTTCCCTGCATAACGCTAGAGACATCTCCTTTACATCGTACTCGCCCTTTAGTTGCCTTACCACCAGATTTGAGTCTCCTTTGATAATAGTTCTCTGAATTCCCAACTCTTCTGCCACATCGAGTCCTAGTAATAGAGTCTCGTACTCAGCTTCATTGTTGGGGCATTGGAACTCAAGTTGGAAAGCAAAAGCCAACTCCTCTCCCCTTTCACTTGTCAAAGTGACTCCGGGATCGCCTTTGGGTGATGAATGCGTGCCATCGAACATTAGCGTCCATACTCCAGGTTTCTCGCACATGTTGACGGGCTCAGCGTCTTCCTCTTCGCCTTGTGCTGCGCAGATGGACATCAGGTCTGCCAAAGCTTGGCTTTTCAATGCAGTAGGCGTCACTAAAACTATTTCATACTCAGCTAAAGTGAGTGCCCACTTGCTTATCCTCCCTGTGAGAACAACGCCTTGTAACAAATACATGACCCCTGCCCGCCTTACTTACCACATGAATGATATGTGCCTGGAAATAGTGGCGGTACTTCTGGGAGGCGTACACCAAAGCCAAACACTGCTTTTCTTGGGCGGAGTACCTGGTTTCTGCCCCTTTTAGCATCCTACTCCAGTAGGTGATGGGGCGCTCTATACCCTCAACCTCTCGCGCAAAGAGTCCGCTTACTGCTGTCTGGGTCACGGCCATGTATACTCTGAGCGGCACTCCTTTTTGCGGTGGTATCATTACTGGAGGTGACGCCAAAGCCTTCTTGACTCTATCAAAGGCGTCGTGGTGTGCCTTCTCCCATTTGAAGGTCTCTCTCCCTTTGAGAAGTCCCCTCATGGATCTCATCAATTCCCCCAAAGCCGGTATGAATCTGCGGATGTATCCCAGCTTGCCCATCATCTGTTGTAACTCCTTCTTGGTACGGGGCGCCCTCATTTCCCTTATCGCCCTGACCTTCCTTGCATCGGCTGAGACGCCTTCCTTATGGACCTTGAATCCCAAGAAGTCTCCAGAGGAAACTCCGAATTTGCACTTGAGAGGGTTCATCCTTAACTTGTATCTTTTACACCTGATGAAGACAGCTCTCAGATGCTCCAAGTGCTGTTCTTTCTTTCTTGACTTGACCACTATGCCATCAACGTAATCTTCTACGGTGTCATGCATCATGTCATGAAAGATCGCCGTCATCGCCCTCTGATATGTTGCCCCGGCGTTCTTGAGCCCAAACGGCATAACTACATAAAAGAAGTTTCCTACTGGCGTCCTGAAGGCGGTCTTTTCTTCATCTCCTTCTGCCATTCTTATTTGGTTGTAACCGCTGAAAACATCCATGAAAGAGAAGCGCTCATGTTTTGTCGTTGCATCCACCATGCTGTCAATATGTGGCAGCGGGAAATCGTCTTTGGGGCACGCCCTGTTTAGGTCTCTGAAATCCACGCAGCACCTAATCTGTCCATTCTTTTTCTTCACGGGAACTATGTTGGCCAACCAGGTTGGGTGTTGTATGGGCTTGATGAAACGTGCCTTCAATAACTTCTCGACTTCATCTTTGATTGCCTTTTCAATTTCTGGACTGAACTTCCTAGGCGGCTGCTTTACTGGCACGGCGTCGGCCTTCACTGCCAAGTTGTGAGTCACTAATCTGGGGCTGAGTCCTGGCATTTCTTTGTACCCCCAGGCGAACACTTCTTGGAATTCCTTCAAAAGGGCGACCAATTCTGCTTTTTCTGAGTGAGCGAGCGAAGAGGCGATGAAAAGTGGCCTGTGCTCGCCTTCTTCGCCCACCTTGACTTCTTCTAGCTGTTCTGGACCATCGGCTTCATTCCCTTGTTCCTGAGCGTGCATAACCTCCTCCTGCGAAGCGAACTTTGCTTCCCCTCTTATGACGCTCATGAGGGTGGGGCTAGCCAAGTCTCTTAGTCTAGGCTTGGCTGGCCCCGCGAGTTCCTAGAGGATAGCCCACCTAGATCCTCCATGAGGAAGGTATTGCTTCTGTAGCTTGAGCTTGGTCCTCGATCCCGACCCTTGTACGTCTTCTGTCTGACGAAGTCTTTTGAACACCGATACCCTTTTCTCAGGTTCTTTCGCTTTCTCTTTCCCTTTGATATGCACCTTCGACTTTCTTCCTATCCCAGTGACTCCTGGAGGGGCCAGTTCATCGAATGCTGACGCATCAATCAGGTGTAACTCTGACGCTTCGAAAGGCGCCTTTGTTGCTGGGATCTCGATGTCCTGCCCCTTGTACATAGATTTCACGCACTGATGCAATGTGGAAGGGATACATCTATGCAAATGAATCCAAGGGCGGCCTAGCAGGATGTGGTAGCTGGGGTCCCCATCTACAATGTGGAAGGTGTTTAGTGTCTTGATAGGTCCCACTTCGAGGTTGATCACAACACATGCCCTTGCCGTAACCAAGCCCCCATTGAAGGTGTTTAGTGCGGTTTCCGTTTTCTTGAGCCTTTCCTTGGGTATTCCCAGCTTTGCAAAGATGTAGGTAAGGATGATGTTTACCCCTGAGCCATTGTCTATAAGAGCACGCCTTACGCGTACGCCTTCGATCACAGCCTCTACATATAATGGCCTGTTGTGACAGAATCCTGGGTGGGATTGTTGTGGCTCCTTGAACATATGCGACACCGGTGTTGCCGCCTTTTCTTACTATCACGTCTGCCAAAGCGTGCGCCGCTTCATTTCTCACATCCGCTCCCAACCTTAACTGATCAAATAGGGCTCTGAACCCCCTGGTCTTCACAAGTCCCCTTCTCAGCTCTTCCTCCACTATCCCCGCTAGACAGGATGACGTTTACATCATGCCTAGGCAAAGGACGCAAGCCTAGGCTTTCTTCTGCGTCGCCCTCTGGTAATAACACCTTCCCGGCTGCCAATTGCTTCTGGAAAACCCCTCTGATGACATAGCAATCCATGGTGCCATGACTCCTTTGTCTATGCAATATACAGAACTCGGGGTCTTCATATTCCTGACGAGTCAACAGGCGCTTTTCCGCTCTTTCGGTGAGGATGCCTTCCTTCAGCCACTCCTCTACCAACCGGTACATGAGCTCTCTGGATATTGGGAGTTTTGGTGGAGGCTCCCTCTTCTCATAATTTCTTGAAGGCAGCATGACCCTATAACTCTTCTTCCTCCTGTTATCCACAGCGTTCACATCGAAAGCGGCCTGTTCTTTAGTTCTCTTTCCTTGCTTTCTCATTGCCTCCGAGACATCAAGCGCTCTTCCCAGCAGCTCCGAAAAGGTAGTGATCTTACTGAGCGCCAGGAATATCTGTGATCCATCTTCGATGCTCTTGATGCATCCATAAACCAGGTCCGCCTCGGGTAGGGTCTCTTTGCAGTGGAGCGCTCTGTCTCTGTACCGCTTGATGAAGGGCATCAGGCCTTCTCCTGCCCGCTGCCTGACACGCCCAAGGTCCATGATGTGGATAACGCCTTCTTCCTCCAAAAATTTATTGCAAAATTCTATGGTCATTTCTTCCCAGGTGTGGATGGAAGCTGGTCGCAGCTTAGAATACCAAGTGAAGGCACGCCCAATGAGGGATTTTGAAAACTCCCTAAGTCTCAAACAATGGTCTGCGCTATGAATCCCCAGATCATCCACATAGGTCATTAGGTGCTCTCGTGCACTTCCGGTCCCATCAAACTTTCTGAAAGTTGGGGGTGCATACCCTGGGGGATAACGATAGGCAACTATGTCAGCAATAAAAGGAGGGTTTAAGTCTATTACCAGGTTATTTCCTTCCTTGTGCACCTGGAGAATGCCCTTTAGCTCTACTTGTGTTACAGGGGCGTCCTCCATGTGCTTCGTACCGAAACTCGCTTTCCAGCCTTGCTCTTGTTTTCACTAATTCTGCTTCCTTGCGCGCCTTGCGGACTGCGCCTTGTATTCCGCCACCATGTCAGCCCACGCGCTTTGGTTAGACATCAGGGAGTTGAGGATCGTAGCCGATATCACCACCTGAGTGTTTTGATCTCCTTCCACGTGAGGGATCTTGATGTGGCTCACTCTTTCCCTTTCGCTGCTGGGTTCTTCTTCAGGGCGCTCTTGGTCATCTTCTTGAGTGTCAGATGGAGAGTTGGCGTTGTCGCTCCCCTGGTTGGCTGGGCTAAAGTTCAGCCTCCTGACACCCAGAGTGACTCCTGGGTTCACCAGCGCAGAGATTGAAGCCTGAGCCGGAGGGGTCGCCTTTGTCGCAGCGCCCCCGATGAACACCTTTTGGATGTTGCTATTTCCATTTCCTTCACTACTGGAAGCCATAACTTCCCCAGCGGAGTCGCCAAATTGTTTCGGATCTTTTTTATTGAAAAGATATGATTGTACAGAGATTAATGGGTTCGTAAACTTAATGAAATTATGGCCTCGAAAGCGTACAGGTTCTACAGATCCTACAAACAAAGGGACACCATTACTTATTATTTTGACTAATGGTAGGGTGCGCCTTCGTCTGTGAGGACGCCTTCTTCAGTAAAGGTCAGGGGCGGTATTTGCAGAAAATCGGCCATGGTGGTGAGGTTTCTCTGTAATGGTGGTGGTGTAAGGGAGCGAGCGCCCCTGTTGCTCACTTTGCTCTTCCCACGCCTCTTACTTTTGTCTCTCTTCAGTGTTCCTTCCCTGGGACTTAGAGAAGGGAACTAAGTGTTTGTGTATCGTTTTAGTGTTTTTCTACTGCACTCTTCCATCGTTCTTCTTGTTGTTGTTCTGACTGATGGTGACACCTTTATATAGTGCCTCTTTTACCCGTTGGTTATTCCCCTTTTTCCTTTTACCCGTTGGTCCACGCAGCTTTTCCTTCTTTGTTGATGCCTTCCTCCTCCTTTATCAGGTGTCAGTTTGTCCTTTTGCCATTTCAAGCTCTCCATTAATGGCTGAAAAAGGGGAGCATACAAGGCATGTCATTTCCGTCTCTCTCTTGGGAAGGGTCTAGATGAGGTGAGCAAAGATTCCTTTCTAGCTTCCTGTGCAAGCTGCACGTGTCATGGGAGTTGGGCGGCTCTTTGTCTGTTCGTGCGCTCTCTGAAGGTGAGGTGCGCCCTCGTGCGCGAACGCATGCTCAGGTACGCTCTTCTTCGTCGCCACTTCCGGTTCGTAGTCCTTTGGGTTCGTCCCGTGTTGCGGATCTGGGCCTGGTTTTGCTATTGGGCCTTACGATTGGGCTATTATTTTTTTTTTTCTGGGTATCAACACCTACAAATTCAGGGACCAATCTAACCAATTACTCGTTCACAGACCATGGGGAAGTGTACCATTAGACTTAACCGTGATTCCCAAGGCAGAAAGAAAGGATAGAACAATATGTTGCACCTTCTCTAGGGTCAGAACATCAGGTCCGGGGGTTACAGGAGTGGAAGGTTGACCTGCAGAACCAGCAGCATACATGAAAGGCATGGATAGGGCGTTGCGCTGGCCTTGTGGGACATTTGATGATGATGTGGCCACGTTGTTTGCAGTAATTGCAAAATTTCTTATTGCAATGCCGAGCAATATGATCAAACTGTTTGCAGGAAAAGTACTGCACTTGCTTCATATCATGACCTTTGCTACTACCTTGAGCAGAATAGGCAACCTCAATAGTGTCGAAAACACCATTGTGAATTGACAAGCTGCCTTGGGTGAGGAGACATTCCTCCGGAAGGAGTTCACCAACACACACCTTCAAGGAAGGAACCGAGTTACGATTTATCAAAACAACAAGAACAGCTTCAAATTCGGGGAGAAGCTTCATAAGAAATTGTTCGTGTTTGCTGAGTGCATAAACCTGTTGAATAGCAGCCAATGACTCCTTTGGGACATCCGCATGAAAAATAGCAGAATGTTCAGCCCAGAGATTACGAAAACCAGAATAATAGTCCTGGATGGACAAAGAACCCTGTTTATAACTCGCAATGTCAAGTTCGAGTTAAAAGTGTTTGGAAGCATTGACCTAGTTGTAAATACGCTTCAAATAATCCCACATGTCTTTAGCAGTCAAAAAGGAGCGCAAATTATTCACCACTTGAGGGTCAATGGAGCAAAGGATCCAACAAATAATTTGGGCGTCTTTGGATTCCCAAGCATCCAACATAACTTTTGCTTCGGGAGAAATAGAAGACCCATCAAGATGACCCCACAACCCTTTCCCTTTCATGAACATTTTGAATTGAAATTCCCAAGCACCATAGTTCTTGTCAGTAAAACTAACACAAAAATTTTTATACATAACTCAAATTCCACACCTTACTCTATAGTTGCAAATCATATATAGCTGAAGGGAATTACACTTTGGTACTTGATACAATAACCTTTACTTACTATACAAGAAACCCAATCGGCTATTCACATAGGTTTTATCTCTACAGATAAACTTCTATATTTGCTGTACAATAATAATCCCTTATGTAAAATTTTTACTCTTAGAATTTTGCCCTTGAATTTATTGCAATCTTCAAGCATTTGGTTTGTCAATGGCATCACAACATAACTAGGCTTGACGGACAAGCTACCTTTTCTGTAATTCATGACCAAAACATTGAACTTGAAAAGATATATGTAAAAACTGTAGGTTGAGGCTCTTCCTACAGAGGGATCCAGCCCTGTGTCAAGGAATTAAGGTGAGGACAAAGTCATGTCTAGATATTTTTGATGGGAAATTAATAACATAAAATGGATAGATGAGTTGAACGCACCTTGATTAGTCCTGTCTCAGTGCCACAAAGAATAATGTCATTGGCAGCGAGGAGACTTGTTATCTTGCTTCCTGCTGATATTCTCCCCAACTTTTTTGGTCCCCCTCTCAACCAAATCTGGTTTTGCAAGTTGATTTCAAGTTAAGCAGTTGATTTTCTGTCTTTTGGTTAACTTTGATAGATGTTAAGATTTTACAAGATTAAATTGTCTTTCCAATTTTATACATCTTAATATTTTTTTCTGCCAGTGCAAAAGTTCCAAATAATATATCTGCCATTATTTCTTTATGCACATTCGATACTTGGGGACCATATCGGATGAGAACACTTTGTGATTTAAGAAGGGCAGAACAACAAATCTTAACCATCGAGATTTATTTGAATTACCAAAGATTAACGAAGCGCTTGTAACTTTTTTAAATGGTCATATGACTACTAAATAACTTTTAATTGTGCTCATTCAGGTATGTTATATGGTCAAAATTGGCGTTCTGAGTTATTACTATATATGCACCCACACTTAAATTGTCTACCTGAATGTTGTTGGCTGATGAGCTGGATATTATGTATATGAAGTCTTCTACCACTTCCATTGCGACCACGTTATCTCCTTTGTCTGTAAGAACTGAAAATTTGGACTTCCCAGTTTTTTTCCATTCCTGTATTATTCATCCATGTAAGGGCCATTGACAAAGCAAGGCTTTTTTAAGCTCAAAGTTATAATTCTCACCTTGATTGTGGTGCCTTCAACCCGCCTACTAGCACTATAGACCCAATCCCTATATGCTACAATTGAATGAATGGGCTTACTTTGCTTCCTCCAACTCCTGGTTTGTGGTTTGATTTGTAGTTCCCGGTCGTATGTTGTGGAATACTCCTAAAATAAAGCATTATGCCATGCCTTGTATTTTATAGGTATCAGACTGTATACCAAATACAAATACACTAACCTGTATGCTTGAATCTGTGCAACCGATGTATAACTTTCCCTTAGCTCCTCCTGCCATGCACTTTGAATGTTTTCCTTTGAAAATATCTCTGACTACTCTTGATTCGTCAACTAGCTGCAAATGATTTTTTTTTTTTTTTAAAAAAAAAAATATCTACTTTGAATAATTGGCCTGCATAAGTGTGTTGCTTTGAAGTTTCAGTGTTACATATCATATATCATGGCAAGTGTCGAAGCATCACCTTTATTCCCTGGCTTTCAGTGATTGCAAAAATTGTTTTGTCATGCGCGTGTAATTGATGAATTGGTTCTGTCAGGATTATCACTTCAACACATTCCAGCTTTCTCTGGATCATTTTCCACACCTACTTGATGTTTGTTAATGGAAGATAATCAGTTCATATATGGTATTAGAAATCTTGGTAGAGAATAGAAAGTGGGGACAATGGAAGAAGTTTAACCTTACCCTTATGGTTTTATCAGCGGATCCACTTAAAAGGCTGTCGAATAATTCAGATAGCGAAAAGCATGTCACAGGCTTCTTGTGCTTCTTAATGTCCCATACAAGACAGGCTGAGTGCCCCCTAATATCCCAGACCTTTATGATTCACCAACAAAATTGAGGTGTTTTACTAATTCCATATATAATATTATACAACAAATACTTCTAACAATAGTTACTATATCAAGCAAAACTTTCTCTTGCGATGGAGCAATTGGCAACGATCTAGCATGTAGTCTATAGGTATTAAAAAGTGGACAACTCCTTGGCTTCTTGTGTTATTACCTTGATTGATCCATCTGAATATCCACTGCATAGCAATCCCTTGTAGTATATGAGGGAGCACACTGCTATGTTGGAGTTGCAACCTGCCTCAAGGATTTGTGTATGAACACAAGAAATACGCTGCTCTTACCATCATAATGATTTGAATGATATCGAAAGACGAAAATAAATTAGTTAGTGCAAGTTAGTTAAAACTTAAAACTGAATTTAATATATAGACAACAAGAAAATATAAAAAAATTAAGCTCCTTACAGAATATCATAAGTAATTTCTTTTATGGTAATTCTTTTTTATCCCTATTCCTTACTATTCATTCTTACACTGTTGCTTTACTAGCTTTAAAAAACCACATTATATCCAGTTAAAATGGAGCTGATCACCAGAAGTCCCTCACCAAGTTGGTCTTAGCCTGCTGGTATTCATAGTTTTGGCATCAAAGAGGTCCTAAAACTGTCATAATATTCATGAAATGAATTTAAGCTGTTGTGTATACATTCTAGGAGGAGCAATCATGCCTTTTATCTTTTTTTTTTTTTTATAAGCAAAGGAATTGTATTAAAGCAGCAATCATGCTAATTATGGGGAATTTATGTAATCTCTTAACCCCTAATATTCATGATGGTGTTACAATTGGTAGGTGAATGCATACTCACTGATATGTTTGGCAGCAAGAAATCAGCTACTCTGTGTAATTCCTCTGCCATCCAAGTGACATTTGAAAGACGTCTTAATGATTGCTTTACTCCTTCTGAGAAATGAATCAGCTTTTGCTTTCCTACATTAAAAAAAAATGTTGTCTGACTTAGAAAGGGGAACCTGATCATCCATGATCAAGTCATCATTCTAAAATTTTTGGTTTAAAGTAAGAAAGTGAATTTCCTTTCTGTATATTCAATCCTATGTCAAAATGCTCAATCGTCTGTTATCTAGTGTTGTATAAGTCAACTCCCATTTGGATGAGAAAGACAAAGCATTGCTTTCATATATATAGAGAAAGAGAATAATCAACACATGGAGCAGCAACATAATTTCTGTTTTTGTTTTAAACTGTCTTAGTGTTTGTCAATAGTGCATAACATTTAACTAACATAAACTAATGTGAGAACATTACCTTTACCAGTGGCATAATTATAAATACAATAACATGCTAGAAGTCTTTCTTCCAACTCCATCCCAGGATGCAGAAATTGCTCAATTCCACTTAGTATGATCTCAGATGCAGAATATCTGAGGCTATCTGGACTTTTTGATATTTGACGTCCAAGCCAAGAAATTGCTATAAGGCAGTCTCTAGAAACCCTTTTCATCTTGCTTCTTAGTCCCCTCTCTAAAGTATGGTAGACAGAATCCCCAACACTTAAGATACATTTTGCGATTTTACTGCACCATAAATCAGTGCCAGTATCCTGCATGTTAAGAAATTTATTCATCTTCATAATTGCTTATTGAATAGCGTAGCTCATATATAAAAATTTTTAGCAGCATACCTGTAGGCACTGGTCCAACCAATTGAAGTTTCTTATCAGATTTTGGTGATAAGGAGATGTTAAACCAGTCTTTCTCAGCAGCCATGCAGCTGTATACGGTTCCCCCGTCCAAGAATATGTTCCACCAAGATTTGATAGAATGGATGCAGATGATATTTGTTCTGAGCTTTCTTCAGATGTCAAAGCCCTTAGAAGGATCTGCACTGCTTCTTCTCTGAACAAGCTTTTATGAGGTGGGTTCTGCGCAATGTTTTACTTTTCTTAGTAATTTCCAGGTCCTTAAATTTAAATCACTTCGATAAAATGGAAAAGATATATTAGTGACCTCATAAAAACTTTGAATATATAAGATCCACGTGATATCACCTTTTGTTAATATTAATTTTTGTTTCCTAGTTAATTAATATCTCTTTGTAAATTCAGTTAACAAAATGGAATTGAATGTTCTGAAAGACTGACTATCGATCTAGGTTCCATTCTGTTATAAGATTTTCAAGACCCGTAGACTCGTATTTTTTCAACTGTAAAAGATTACCAATGTGTCTAACTGAAGCAATATGTTTGCTGCTAAAAGCTGGTGATCAGGTTGTAATTGATGAGCACAAAGCATTAGTATCGGCATAATATTGTTGCTTCCTTCTTGTTGTATACGCTGCAGCAGACTAATAGCTGATGATCTACAAACAGAAACAGAAAATTAATAACAGTAAGCTCTCTTTGGAAACGGACTGTAGGCAAATATACGAATAAAGCATCAGATAAACTTGTTATGCAACAAATTGTATCCATTATATTCAAATTAAATGCAAATTAGTGAATGGTTAGGTAGTTGTACCGTGGAATGCACAGGATTTCATGAAAAAATTCAAGTGCTATGCATTTGGCGCGGGTGTTCTCTGTCTGCAGAAGGTGGATAAAGGGAGCAAGAGGAGTGAATTGTGACACATACTTTCTGCTTTGTGCATCAAACTGCATGCATTTTATAAGAATGGTGGTCAAAGAGAAAAAATCTTCTAGATTATCATTTCTGGCAACTTCTAGAAGTCCACTGAGAACCTGAGGGGAACTGATTGCGGCCAAATGCATGTTATTTGTCGCATAGTCAAATGAAGTTACTAGTTCTTCAATGATCATCAAGGATGCCGCATGAGGTGTCATAAGAGGTGACTCTGACTTACTCTTGTAACTATGTGAAGTGCATACGATCTCTACTAATATCGGCAGAAGTTCCAATGTTTTTATATCAATAGGAGACGGATTTATTAAATAGATGAGAATCGCTGCCTCGTGAACATTTTGTTTTAGAGCACTTGCCAGATCACACAACCTCAAACCTTTCTTCTTGATGTCATCTATGACTGACTTATTCCTTGAAATGATTGTTGCCAGAGTAGATACTGACGCCCTTATTTCTCTTTCCTCTTTGGAAGTAGAGATAACTACTAACAGTTCATCCAGAAGCACATCCTTTAAGGGAGCATAATTATTGCCTGATGAACTAGTCAAACTCTCATAAATGGATGCAATGTCTACAGTATATTCTTCACCACACTTTCCTAATGAATTTGAATAATGTAGTTCTGAAATTTTCCTTTGAATAAGTCCTGACAATTTTTGCATGGAATATCTTCTTGAGTTTGAAGAAACTTCATTGAAGTTTCCTTTGCTTTGCAATTTTGATTCAGAACATTCTTCATGGTTTTTCTGGCTGAGTCTTTGTTTGCAAGCAGATGAACATGTTGCATGATCAAAGAGATGGAATTTTAGTGGTTGCAGTGCTTCCTCAATTAGTTCTTCCTCTTCATGGCAATTTAAATGGGGGTTTCTTGTTTTATCTTTATAACTTGAGATAGATAATGTAACATCTTCTATGTACCTGGTGAATCTGCCAGAACCATAATTAACCATTTTTCTTTCATCCAGCTGTTCTTGAATTGGATATTGAGGAGTTTGAGGCAAACCAGCCCATTGATTCAGCTTCCTGTGAAGGTCAGTAACATTAAATTCCAGTAGATAATTATAATTTATATAGTATTGAGTTGCCTGATTTAGGCTTAGATTTGAATTAAAGTTGGGAAAAAAAAAATTGTAACAAGACACTTAGTGAGCCAAACCAGTCGTGTGTTTCTTGGTCTAGATCATCTGCTTTTGTTATCGTGGTTCTTACGTGAAATTCCCGGTCACCCATATTTTCCTGAGTTGAACATAGATGAGTTAGCATTCATGTGCTGTATTATCCTATATACTTGTCTTGCTTATGGCAGCAAATTTTGACAGGCAGACAAATATTTTAAAAGTGTTATGTCAACAAGAAATGTTTTGAATACTATACTTACTAAGACCATTTTGTATCTAAAATCCTCATAGCATGAATCTACTGAAGCTGGTGTTTCAGACTGAGATTCTTTCAACGTATCCTTGAAGCATTGGATACTTGAAATTATTTGATGCTCATTGCTGACGGATTTCTTGTGATCTTCATTGTTGTCTGCATCCACGAATCGTTTTGAATCTTGTTCCATTTGATGCATCACATCATGAGGATCAAGTGGAACCTTCTCATACTGCATTGTATACATATCAGTATATCACAATTTGGCAGAAAAGGATGGGGGGATAGAATTTGTTGAAGTATCTAACATGGTAAGCGACCTATTATAAACGTGTAAGTTGGAAATGTTTAAATAATTGACTTCTTTATGCTGGGATTAGAAATTAGAACAAGGCTTACCATATTACAAGTTTGCAATCTTGGTTCATGTTGAACTGGAGTTGTAGATACACAGCTAGTATTCGATGCATCCCTGTCCATATTAGTAAGTTATTATTTTGAGATGGCATGCTAATATTCAAGAACCTTTGGCTTGGCTTAAACAAACATTATCTTGTATGTGTCATACCAATAATATCTTTATGTTCCTCTTCACGGGATTTTATCATCAATTATTACCAATAATCCTTTTAGCACTGTTGTGAACATATTTCGACCTTTTTAACAATTCAAATTATCTGAAAATTTCTTTTTCTCTTCAAACCTCAGAAAGAAGCTTTATGCTAGATAAGTTAACATTGCATTTTGAGGTTATAGTTTCTTTCCCTGAGTAAATACTGAACTTCAGATGATACAATATTCTAGTACTTATTGATTATTATTTTAATGTGAAGTTCTGCGGAATACCAAGAAATAATCTTACATGTAATGCGCTGATTGTTTGGTGCAATAACAGCGCCACCATGGAGCCTCTCCATAAAGCATGACCTGATAATACACCAAACATTCCTTGTATCTTTTTGCCATCTCCCTAATTGCTTCACTGCTTTCATCCTCAGAAGTTATAGGAGAAACATATTCCAAACCTCTACTACCTTTGTTTTCTTGCTTTCTAAGGATGTTTGATTGGTGGAAAAGACTTTCACAAAGTTCTGATGCAAATTCTGTCCAAACAAGTTTGGGAGAGACCAATACTGCTTGAAGAAAATGGAGAGCTGCCTGCCATTCATCTCCCTGGAGATTCCTAACCACTGAGAGGTAAAAATATGAGCAGCATACCAAATAACGATTCGGAATCGTAGCAGTGACCTCTTCCTCATCAAGCATTGCTGGAACCTGAAGCATTTGTTCTGAGTTCATTAGCCTAAAGGATTTTTCTTCTGGCTGCTGTGCTTGAATTGCAGCTTCAATGCTGTCAATACCCCAGTAAAGATTGGATAGCACTGACTGCTCAGAGAATTCAAAGAATTCTTGCTTTTGAATCCTTAACTTGGAGGTGCATCTTAGTTTAAGTGCATTCCTTGTTTTCTCATTTCCTAATGTGTCAACTATGTACCTATTGATTGAAATAAGCACCCATATATGTTTGAGGTCTAACATCTCATAATAGTCTTTGAGAATATTAATGAGGGGGACAAAGAGGAAGTGGGAGATTTCTGATTATTAGAAGTGTTGTTGTTGGTTAAGTACTTTTGAGCACAAGATGCGAGTTGAGATATGCAAATTTCTCTTTTTTTCTCCTTTTTTTTTTTTTTTTGTTTTTTGGGTACTTAAAAGTTTAGGTGAGTTAGGTCTCGGAAATTCAAAAGGAGGACAAACAATATGGCCGTATAAAAGTTTAGGAAGCTACTTACAAAGTACAAACTATACATCAAGGTCATCACGTTAACAGCAAGATTTGAAATCACAACATTGTAGGCTAAGAAATAAAATTCTGCAGGTCTAATTAATCTTCCTAGGCTTATACATGTTTTCTATATGATTAGAAGTTTGGTACAGTTCCCTCCCGTGACTCTTACAACACAAGATTCCAAATTTCATTGCCCCTTTTAATCTTCTAACATTGCTTTCAGACAAAAAAGAGGGTCGTTGCCTTTGCCATGAGAGGGAAAAAGTTGAAAACCATGAACATTATAGAGCTGAAATTCACGTGCACTATGGCTTTTCTTTCTCTTTACGTTTTCTTGACCACCTCCCACATATAATGCTAAATGCTCATTAGAGCTCTTCATTTAAAAATGAATATTGCTAGTGCTCTATCGTTTATGTATTGTGATATAGTAGACAACATGAAAGAGGCAAAATCTGATACACACTAATAATTATGTACAGAAATTCAAAGTTGTCGTATTAGGTACTACTCGCTAAAACATAGGAACTTTTTGGGAGATTTCACGTTCATTAAGAAGTGAAATAATTTAGTTAATTGTATTGGAACTGTGAATTTTTGATATGTATTTTCAAAATTACCCCTATTAATATTATTCGGAATCTAAAAAGTGTTAAATAAATAAGGGTGTTTGTGGCAAAAAGTAATTAATGATCATTGAAAATTGGTAAAAAGTTTTATAAATAGGGACAAAATAAAAGAGTCAAAAGCGTTTTGGGACGAAAAGAGTATAATGTTTGCTTTTACTAGCTCTTTAGTTAGACAACACGTCTCACCCAATAAAGGCTTATTTATGATTTTGGTCCCAAAAAGTTGAACGTGTTTTGGTTTTAGTCCCTAAAAGTTATTTTGACCGGACTAGTTCTTAATTTTTCAAACATTTTGGTTTTAGTCCCCTCCGTTACAAAAAATCAGTTGTTTTCTGTCATGATTAATGAAAATCCATACTAGCTATCACGAGGTGTGAGGTAGCGTCAAATAATTGATGTAACATGGATTATTTAGGCTTATGAACTCAAAATTTTGCGTACGGGACCATTTTGGGTATTAGACAATTTTGGATCCGTGCATCTGTATCATCTACATTATATCACCTATTTGGCGTTAGTTCAGACCATATAGACTGCTGATGTGATGTTCCGCTAGCTACACAAACAAATAATGGATTTTTACTAACAGAGGAGACCAAAACCAAAATGTTTGAAAATTTAAGGACTAGTCCCGGTCAAAATAATTTCTAAGGACTAAAATCAAAACACGCTGAATTTTCAGGACTAAAAATATAAATAAGCCCCCAATAAATATGTCATTTCACATGTGATGTGATTGGTTGAAAAAATAATATTTAAGTTAAAAATTTAATAAATTAATATTTTTTTAATCAATCATAATAAATGATACACTTTTTAAAATAACAAATATTTAACTTAGATAGATCACACATGCATACATCATCCACGTGCTAAAACCCTTAAAAAAATGTTTAATTATTATGTTATAAGTTTCTGAAGTTTGGGGTACTTTTGCCATATATATTTATTTTTTTTAAGGTCTGATTTCCCGAAGTTACTTCTGGGTTTGTCATATACCCCTATTACCAATTCTGCCCAATTGTCAATTTTGCTGACATGTAACATCGGAATCTTGATCAAACGCAAGATGATAAAAAAAGAAAAAGAAAAGATTGAAGAGAGAGGTCGTCTTCGCTCATGTGATGTGACATCATGCAACACCACATGACAAACCTCCTGCATCAGACTAGGATTCTGATGTTACATATGAATAAAATTGGTCCGAATTGATAGTAGGGGTATATGACAAACTCAGAAATAACTTCGGGAGCCAAACATTGAAAAAAGAATAAAAATATCTGGCAAAAGTATCTCAAACTCCAGGACCTGTGACATAATTAAGAAAAAAAATTAATATATGCAAATCACATTTACATGCATTATTGCTCTAAGAAAATTCTGCTACAATGGGTACTTTAAGTTCCGCCATATCGAATTAATTTTTCGCTTATTATTTTAATAAGTTATGGTTGTGATTTATTAAAAAAGAAAAAAAAGTTGTGGTTGTGATCACAATTGTAATTATGGTTATGTTGCATTTAGTATAATTAAGAAAGATAACAATTGTAATCATGATTATGATGATATTGCCTAAAGTCCTAAAGAGAAAATAGATAGTGTATTGATAGTGTATCATCAATGCATCATCAATTATTCATGTGTTTGTGATCGTTGATTTTTAAATAAAAATAATACAAATGAATAGTGGATGATGAAAGGATGGTTTAAAAAACTTTATATAGTCAATGCACAACCATTAATCTTATTTCTAAAACCACAAGATTATAACCACAATTCATTTGCAGACCGCAATTCAAATTACAAGATGTGGGATACCCCATACCCGTGATAAAAAAAGAATTAGTTCTCGATTCTAATTTTTTAATTTGCAGTCCCTATTTTTTTAATTGAATGCAGTCAGAATATTTTTTGACACCTCCAAGTCAGAAATGTACTTTTTTCGAATATCTTTTCATTGAAAAATGTATTTTTAAAACTGAAAAATAAATTTTTTAATTTGGGAATAACGAAAAATATTCTGACTAAATCCCATAAAAAAAAAATGGGGGTGAAGAACTAAAAAAAATAAGGATGGAGGATTAGTTCTCATTAAAAAACCGCTCTCAAAGGCATATTAGCTTGAGGGGGAAAAACAGAAGTTAAAGCTCTTCGGCTCTCCAATATAGACCTAAATCATTTTCTTTCAGCTTTTTTCTTATTAAAAAATCTCCACATATTTCACCCAAAATGTTGATTCTTAAACTGTCTTTAATTCTATTAAATTATTTGCAAACTTATAAATCCTTTGAGATGAAACCTATTCTCATGTTGGTTGTGGCTATGATTTCATTAATCACAGTTTCCCCAGGTGAATTTTTGTTGACTTTTACTGTGGACATTGACATGTTATATACACCTAAAAACATTAGTAGTTGTTATGTCAATTTAGAGCTTGGAAGTATTGGAGAGAAAATCGTGTCCAAGCTGGAACTGGCATAGGCTTGATTCTTTGACAACTGTGCGCTCGTGGCACCACAGGTAGTATGTTGACCTGTCGGAACCAATTTCATCGTTAGCTGGACCATTTGATCAATAATATTACAACAAAATCACTTGTTAAGATTTCTAAAATTGAAAAATTAATTATGAAAAGACATTATTTTATGTCAAAAAAATCACATTTTTTTATGAGTTTTTATTGTCTTTAATTTCTTAACAAGTGCATCAAAAACACTTGTTAACATTTTTCATATTTATAATTGTTAGGTTGCTGCCATTCCTTCTGATTATTCACGAGTGCACACACTACAAGAATACTACTACTAATTTCGCACCTTCAAATTAGTATTTAAACAACTTTTTTCTTCTTTTCTATTCATTCTTACAGTAAAATTTAACTTACTTATTACTATTATATTCTTACTTAGTTGCTGTTTGAATGAGTTGTTACAATAATTTTTTTTTTAAATGAGAAGTTTTGATAGGGAATAGAGAAAAGAAAATTGTGAGTTACCAAAATTCAAACTCAGTTATTCATGTTTCATATTTATATATAATGCAATTCTATGGACTAAAGTACTTGTTTAAAACAGCTGCCAGCCTGTCACAATATTGAATAGAATAAGAAAAAATATATGATGTTTCATATTTGTGTTGAGACTAGAAGACGGTCTTCAAATTGATTATCATCCTTGGAATTGAAAGGATATTTAGACGATCTGAATTATGAAGTAAGCTTCTATTTTTGGATAAGATTTTAAGATTGCCACAGATCCAGAGATCTTCTTTTGCTGCTGGAGAGAAAGAGTATTTTATTTGCGTACTGTATGTTGTATTTTATTGTATGTTTATTTCCAATACGAGGATGTTAAAAAGGACGACAATTGGGAAGGGAAAGAACACCATTCATTTATTGGATTCACAGTTCGGCCCCGCCCCCAAAAGTTTGTAAGTAACATGTTTCTTTTCGGTTCCTAAATAGGAGTATAAGATTTTTTTTTTAGTTTTATTTTGTTTTTATTTATAAAATTTTATATAAATTTTTAGTAATAATTAATATTTTTTCACAAACATCAATATTTATTTAATACGTTAGATTTTCAATAATATTAATATATGTAGTTTTGAAAATATATATTAAATATTCTCAATTCCAAAATCATTAACTAAATTAACCAATTTTCTTAATAAATATTAAATCTACAAAAGGATCTTATATGGAATAACGGGAGTTGGCTCCGTTGATATTGTGAAACCAACTAAGATCCTAGGAATGAGATCCAGGTTCTAGTAGTCCCGGGTTTGATTACTAAGGCAAAAGACCCCTACTTGAGGATTTTTGGGGTTAACTGGGTACTACAAGAGATTTGTTAAAGGATATGGTACAATAGCCAAACCTTTGACTGATATGTTGAAAAAGGACAATTTTACTTGGACTCCAGAAGCTATGCAATCATTCCAAGTTCTTAAACAAGCCTTGATTCAAGCTCTTGTCCTGGCTCTACCTGATTTTGCTAAGACTTTCTTAGTAGAAGTAGGTGCTTCTGGTTTTGGCATTGGTGCAGTTTTAATGCAGGACAAACATCCATTAGCATTTAACAGTAGAAGCTTAAACCTCCAACAACAATCCTTATCTACATATGAGAAAGAATTAATTGCTGTGGTATTTGCTGTGCAGATATGGAGACACTATCTGTTGAATAGACATTTTATCATCAAAACTGATCACAGAAGCTTAAAATACATCTTAGATCAGAGGCTGTCTACTGCATTCGAACAAAAATGGCTAGTCAAACTCATGGAATTTGATTTCTCCGTTGAGTATAACGAGGGAAAGGAAAATGTGGCTGCTGATGCTTTATCTAGAATAGAACATACTGAACTCTCTAGTCTATTGGTTCATCAGGTACAATCAGAATTGTTAGACAAAATCAAAAAACTCCTACACTACTGATCAGCATCTGCAGAAACTAATTGAGGAGTAGAAACGGTCACCTGCTTCTCACAAATTTTATCACTGGTCAGGGTTTGATCTCAGACGAAAAGGTAGATTAGTGGTAGGCAATGATGTTGTATTGAGGCAAGAGATTCTGCAATGGATGCATACAACAGCTAGTGGTGAACATTCAGGAAAATATGCAACACTACATAGACTGAAAGCTGTGGTGTATTGGAAGGGTATGAGCAAGGATGCTCAAGAATTTGTTAAGAAGTGTGCCACTTTCCAGAGTTGTAAGCATGAAACTTCGGCTAGCCCTGGTTTATTGCAACCCCTTCCCATTCCGGGTCATGTTTGGCAGCATATATATCACAATGGATTTCATTGAAGGGTTACCTAATTCTCATGGCAAGCAAGTTATCTTTGTAGTGGTGGACAGGTTGAGTAAAGCAGCACACTTCATGCCCCTCTCTCACTCGTACACTGCTAACACTGTGGCCCAAACTTTCCTGGACAATGTCTTTAAATTACATGGATTTCCAGAATCGATTACTAGTGATAGGGATCCTGTGTTTGTTAGTAATTTCTGGAAAGAACTGATGTCTTATCAAGGGGTGCAATTGAATCTTTCCACTGCCTATCACCCTCAAACAGATGGGCAAACAGAAGTGGTGAATAGGTGTTTAGAAACATATTTGAGATGCATGAGCAATGATGTTCTTACTAGGTGGGAAGAATGGCCTCCACTGGCTGAATGGTGGTACAATACCACTTAACATACTACTATTCTGGCCACACCTTATGAAATAGTGTATGGCCAACCACCCCTATCTTATCTTCCATATTTGTCAGGGGAATCCAAGATAGAGATGGTTGATCGAATTTTATCAAAGAGGGAGGAAATGTTGAGAATTCTCAAATTTCATATGCGACGAGCTCAGGACAAAATGAAACAATTGGCATATCAACATAGAAACAAACATAAACTTTGAGGTTGGAGACTTGGTTTACTTGAAGCTTCACTCTTACAGGCAGTCCTAAGTTGCTAACAGGGTGAATGAGAAGTTGGCTCCTAAGTTCTATGCTCCTTTTCCAGTTCTCAGCAAAGTTGGTGCAGTAGCATACAAGCTACAATTACCTCTTGGTTCTAAGATTCACAATGTGTTTCATGTTTCTCAACTGAAGAAACACATTGATGATTCAACCACTTCATCAGTTTTACCTAATGGATCTCCAGACGTTTCTACTATGAAGGAACCAGAAGCTATATTGGAGAGGACCTTTGTTCCAAGAAGAGGACAGGCTGCCACTAAGGTTCCAGTCAAGTGGAGAAACCAACAAGTGGAAGATGCTACTTGGGAGTATTACTATGACTTACAGAAGAAGTTTCCTTCATCTCAAATTTTTAATCCTTGAGGACAAGGATTTTGTTAAGGGAGGAGAATTGATATGGGATAATTGTGTAAGAGAAATCAAGGGTAGAATTGAGAAATCAGCTAGGACCAGGGGTAGAATTGAGAAATCAGCTAGGAAACAGGGTAGTTAGCTCAACTTGGTGGTTAGTTACAGCTGTAGTGTATAACAGCTTCTCCCGCCAACTGAATTGAGCTATATAGGGTAAATGGGTGTAAGCAACTCATCATCTATGACCATTCTATTGTAATATTCTCTCTCTATAAATTTCTCAATAATATTCAATTCGAAACTCTTTCTTCTATAGAGTTTCCTGCATTTTTCTTCATTGAATCTTTCGAATTCTTAGCAATTCCTAGCGTTCTCTATCATTTACATCCCTGAACAGTCACATCTCTGGCACCTATTTTGGCCATGAGAGAGAAAGAGGGTGGTGGGGAGAGAGTAGAGGTGAGAGAAAAAGAGGTTGGAGGCAGAAGAAGAAATTATGGATAATTTGGTCACTTCGCAATAAAAATGGGATTTGTGGATAAAACGTGGGATTTATATTCCTGGACTCAACATGGGAGCTTTAGTTAAACTCTATGAAGATAAAGAGAATGAGACCGTGATATTCAAGAAATCATATAGATATCACTTTTTGCACATATCACTTTTTCTCCCAAGTGTTCAATCATCCTCTATTGCTCTCTAAAAATTGTTGATACGCTTTTGTAGGATATGTGAAAAATTGCATATATGCTAGGGTCAACATACTGAAAAAAAAAATATTTCTATGCTATGGGATTAGCGTATGTTAAAATTTTAAAACTTGTAAGCTACTCTCCTAGTATACGAAGCGTAAAAAATAAATAAATAAAAAATAGATATTGTTGTGTCTGGGATGTCTGACGTGTCCCAATCCAAGTTTCCAAGACGAAGACTAGACTGGCTTTGATGTATGCCGTTGGCAACTAGTCCCCGATGAAGGAACGTAGTAGCCTAAGTCAGCATTTTAGTGTGTGTTTGTGTGAGATGAGTTAGAAATACCTGAGAAGTCAAGTGGTATATATAGGATTGCTTGGGTTGATCTTAGTTATTGCATTTGTTTGGGGTGTTTCACTTGATAACTTGATTTTTTTGAGTGCTGCGATTTCTCTATCTTGATTATCAAGACGACGTCGTAACTGGGCTAGGAGGTCATCTCGGTTAGTCCTTCTGCTTACAAAGCTAGACGACGCTCGAGTGTCAAGTCTTGAAATTGACCTTGAAAGGCTAGGGCTGCGGCAATCCGACCTGTCTTGGCTGGGTGGGGGATCTCGGCGATCCGACCTGTCCTGGCTGGGTGGGGGATCTCGTCTTGTTGAAACATTAACCTCCTCCCTTTTGCAAGACCGTTGCGGAGTTCGATGCTGAGGAGCCTGTGGTTCAAGGCTGGCCTGGCAACCGTTATCTGAAAGGGGTTTGCTTTCTGGGGTAATAGAGGCTTCTTCCCCATCTTGTCCTATTTGATTCTCATCCAGGTTGACTCGTAAGTCTTGAGGAGGGCTACGGGATCTCCTTGATGGTTGCTCCCGTCTCTTTTCTAGGGCATCTCGGATTTTAGCATTGGGGAGTTTGCGGACTGACTGCGTCGTGGATCGCGTACGATGCTTTGGACGTGCCTTGCCGCGACAGTAGTTTTCCTGGTGCTTACCATGCTTAGATCTTGGTGGGAGTAGAAGTTTACCACTCCCACTGTGGTCGCCAATGTTGTGTCTGGGATGTCTGACGTGTCCCAGTCCAGGTTTCCAAGACGAAGACTAGACTGGTTTTGATGTATGACGTTGGCAACTAGTCCCCGATGAAGGAACGTAGTAGCCTAAGTCAGCATTTTAGTGTGTGTTTGTGTGAGATGAGTTAGAAATACCTGAGAAGTCAAGTGGTATATATAGGATTGCTTGGGTGACTAGGGTATGCAACTTGGCGAGATCAAGTTTATCGGGTTGTTGGGGATAGCGAGAATCTCGGAAGGCGTGGTTATCTCAATCAGCTTATCAGTTGGTATAAGCAATCATGTTGAGAGTCAGAGTGATAACGTGACCTAGTCAACCTGGATAACCTGGATTGGAATAAAGGCTTGGACAATATGGGCTTGGGCCTTTCTGCTAATCTAGTTGTATCTGGACCTGGCCAACGTGGTTATCTTGTTCGCTTTAGTCAGCATGGCCAACTTGGTCAACCTGGTCAACTTGGCTTAGTCATAGTCCACAACAGTAATGTGATGTTCCATTGTTAGGGATACACCACGATTTATGTTTGGGGTTGTTGCAGCTGGCGAGAGTGACCCCGGTCCTCCGATCCTACGTATGACCAAGAAGGGCACCCATTCACCAAGACGATCATGGCATTCCCAATTCCACTAGATTCCAACGGGCCAACCAACGTAGATAAATATGACGGAACGACCGACCCACAAGAACACCTAGATGCTTACATGTCTGCCATGTCGTTTTACGGAGCTTCTAAACCACTTAAGTGTTTGGCCTTCTCCCTTACTTTGACCAAGGCCGCACTGGGGTGGTTCACCTAGCTAGAACCCAATTCAATTACACGTTGGAAAGACTTGTCAAAGAAATTCCTAAGTCACTTCATAACTAGTAAAGCCCAGCCAAGGTCAACCCAACTCCTCTACAATATTAGGCAAAAGGAGGGCGAGTCTCTAAGAGACTACATGTCAAGGTTCAATGCTGAAGTCATCTCTGTAAGAGACCTGGAACGATCAGCAACCCCACACATCTTCATCAATGGCTTGAAGGATGGAGACTTTACAACCTCCTTAGCCAAAAGACCTGTCAAGACGATGGAAGAACTAAAAGAAAGGGCAGAAAAACTTATCAACCTTGAGGAGTACCGAATGATAAAAAATGAAGTAAACAAGGAAACAACTACGCTGAAATCACATCAAGGTTAAGAATTTCCAACCCGTGGAACGCAACCAAGCTGGAGAAGTACTACAGCTGATCTAGCTATCCAAGTTAGCCTAGTTATTTGAGTTTTTGTTCTTTCGCATTGAAATAAGTTGAACAACATGACCAACATTTTGAACTAATATTTATTTTTTCAAATAAGTAAGCTTTTTCAACTGAACCATCATGTTTATTATTGTTCATTTGTTTGAACTTTCTCCAATAATAAATTGGTCCGTTAATTAAAGCAATAATTTGTTCTACCATTGCCAACTTAATTCGCTTGTTTACAGTCTATTAAAATAATTTTATATTTGTTCACGGTTTAACTTGGTTAACCCAGTTAACTAAGACAACACCATTGAATTTTAAATGTTCGTTTTTATCATTGTACAAAGATAATTAGTCTAATTATCTGGAACAATGTCACCCAAACGCCATCACCCCTCCCTGACTAGCCACCAGGTTGGTCATGATACGAAATTAACGAGTCTTAAACTAAGATCTTAACTTTGAAGGCATGTACATTACGCAACCCCTATTTCTCTAACAATCTTGGGGATGGCGGATACCGAGTTCCATTCCAGGCTAGGAATTGCCGACACTCGTGTTGCTATATTAAAAAAAAATATATGATGACATCTTGCCCATCTTGGCTAAGCTGATCACCCAAGACACAGATGAAGAGGGATAAAAAAAAGAAGAAGAAGAAGAAGAAAGAAGGAGGAGAAGAAATAGATACTATGAAGAGCAAGAATATGGGCATAGAGAAATACAATATTGATTTTAAGTCTTGGAAGAAGGAAAAAGAAAACGTAAAGATTTCATTTTCACCAAGTCCTATACAAAGTTTAAGCCAAAGCATCCAAGACATCCTAGACATCCCGGATAAAATAATAATTTTAATACTATGGTTGGCACAAACTTTGGCCATCATGGACAGCTTGGAAGTCCTAGACATCATGGGTCCATGAATTTATTAAACTTTTCTCAAATAAAATTACCTTGGACATCCAAGCAAATATGGTCACCTTGAAATAACAAGAGTGTGGGTCGCCTCGCCCAGCATGGAAGCTTCGACCAACCCGGTCTGATCATCCTTCATCTAAGAAGCGTGGAGTCCGTCCACCACATCCCGTTTACCTTGGTAAAGGCGATCACCAACGGCAAAATAAAATTCTATTCACCTTGGTTGGCCCGTCATCCACCTACTGCACCCACCGCCTTGTCGATGACATGACACTGGCTCGGGGGCAACTGTTGTGAACTATGACTAAGCCAAGTTGACCAGGTTGACCAAGTTGGCCATGCTGACTGAAGCGAACAAGATAACCACGTTGGCCAGGTCCAGGTACAACTAGATAAGCAGAAGGGCCCAAGCCTATATTGTCCAAGCCTTTATTCCAATCCAGGTTATCCAGGTTGACTAGGTCACGTTATCACTCTGACTCTCAACATGATTGCTTATACCAACTGATAAGCTGATTGAGATAACCACGCCTTCCGAGATTCTCGCTATCCCCAACAACCCGATAAACTTGATCTCGCCAAGTTGCATACCCTAGTCACCCAAGCAATCCTATATATACCACTTGACTTCTCAGGTATTTCTAACTCATCTCACACAAACACACACTAAAATGCTGACTTAGGCTACTACGTTTCTTCATCGGGGACTAGTTGCCAACGTCATACATCAAAACCAGTCTAGTCTTCGTCTTGGAAACTTGGACTGGGACACGTCAGACATCCCAGACACAACAGATACCAAAATGTATTTTGAGAAAAAAAATTAATATTTGAAATACCAAGTAGCGATGAGGGGGTAAAAAAGCTAATCCATGTTTTTAAAAAAATCCCCAAATACTTTCATCTTCTCCATTCTCTCGTTAACCCACCCCTCCACTCATATTCACTCTTTATCGAGGACTAGTTGCCAACGTCATACATCAAAACCAGTCTAGTCTTCGTCTTGGAATCTTGGACTGGGACATGTCAGACATCCCAGACACAACAGATACCAAAATGTATTTTGAGAAAAAAAATTAATATTTGAAATGCCAAGTACCGATGAGGGGGTAAAAAAGCTAGATCCATGTTTTAAAAAAAATCCCCAAATACTTTCATCTTCTCCATTCTCTGGTTAACCCACCCCTCCACTCATATTCACTCTTTAAACTCTCCAACCCACTCACTCATCCTCTTCAACCTCTTGTTAAGTATTAACTCACTCACTACTCCAATTATCCTCACCAACCTGTCGCATTGACACCATAAGATATTTCTTTCTCCAACTTCTCAAATGAACTCGCTTACGAGATTATGGTCTCAAAAGTGCAAAATTTTGAACCTTCAAGAACAAAGTCTAGGAAGTTAAAAAAAAAATCCGACAACGCAGTCTGAGAATAAAAAGAAAAACCAATAATTTTGTGATTCTTAGACAGCTTTTGATTATTGGCCGTCGGGTTATGTATTTTGATCTCATAGGGGATGGGTTGTGCATTCATGAGTAGAAAGAGCTACTGTTCTGTTGTTCTATAGATCAGTTATATATATATATATATGTGTGTGTGATAAAAATTCATATTCAGCAAGCCCGGGTCTGCTGGCTGCATGCAATAACAAATGAAATAATAATTTTGCTTGAGAAGAAGAAAGAACTCAATTAATTTTGAGTTTTGGTCTTTATTCTACACTCCCTTCTGCCTTAACTTTAAATTTGTCTATTCTATTATTCTCTCCAACTTTATATTCTTTTTTATTTATTCCTTTATGCAAAAATGGTGCGTTTTAATGTGGTCCCGTATACATACGGAACCACCAATGAGGACGTATATTAACCTATTATAGGGAGTCAAATGGGGATTGATAAACAAAAATAGCCGGTTATAATTTTTTTTAATGGTCTTCTTCCTTACCTAACAGAAGAAAAAACATGGTCTGCTTCAAGCCTTCAACCAGCGAATTGTTCCTTGAATTCGATTGAAAAATCTTTTGCAGAAAAATTTTAGTAAATAAATTAAGACAACATTTTTGCTTTGGAGATCTTGTTTAAAAATTATAATATGGTAAATGAGTATTTGTTTTTTACTTTCATTTTTTATGGTTAACTTGAAGGTTTCTATGAGAAAGAGGATGCCGCTGCACTGCTGCATATTCAGATATGTTGAATAGTATGAATATATATGCGTTGAAGGGTGATCGGATGTACCACATCTAAGATCTATCGGTGTTGTGAAGAATTGAAGCTATTAACTCTAAGGCTCGAATTCAGCCCAAGGACAGGGTGAAGCTTACGACAAAGAAGACTCCGCACCACCACTTTGTTGCCATCGTTGAAGTCTCGTAATCCGCCAGAAGGCACCTTTGTCCGATTATTTTTTTCTTTATATATATAATACTGTATTTATGTTCTTGCGAAATTCCTTATTGTGATGCTCATCTAATGTAATCAAAAACCTATTACTCCCTTCGGTCCTATTTATAAAACCTCTTTAGGATTTTTCACTCCCACCGAGGAGAGGAGAGTGGATAAATTTGTTAGTGACATTGAAAATGCGAAAATTTAATATACTTTTTCAAAACTACCCCTATAATTATTATTGGAACTCTAAAAAGTGTTGACTTTATAGGGGTGTTAGTGGAAAAAAGTAATTAAATGCTATTGAAAATTGAGAAGGGTCTTATAAATAAGACCAAAATAAAAACATCAAAAGGGTCTTATAAATAGGACCGGAGGGAGTATATAATTTCAAGACCAAATGCTGAATCTAGAGAGCTCCTCATGAATCGAAGCTCTCACAATAAAAGTTAGGAAAACCGGAACGTATGAGATATGCCACGTGTCAACGACATTCATTATTTAAAAAAATAAAAAAATTCTTGAAAAGATATGTCTTATTGATTAACACCTTTTCATAATAGTTTTAAAAAAAATAAAAAATCCATGAAAAGATGTCTTATGGACTAACACCCTATCATAATATATAGTGTTTCTAAATATAATTTAAAAAAATAAATTCTGAAACAATACTAATGCTTGTGTACAAAATAATAAATTCTTGAAAAGTTATGTCTTATGAACTAACACCATTTCAAAATAGTGTTATTAAATACATTTTAAAAAGAATAAATTCTAAAATAATACTAATGCACCTGTTAAAAAAATTCTAAATCCTTTCATAATAATACTAATGTATCTTAACAATTTAAGACTCTATATATATATATATATATATATATATAGTCAAATTCTATATTATATTTTTTGAATCCAAACTTTGAAATAAGAGAGCTTATCACGAAACGGAGCTTTTATATAAAAATTTAAGAAAATAAATACAATGAGACATGTCACGCGTCTTCAAAATATTTAAAATTAAAACAAAAAAAAAAAATTTGATGTTACAGTGCAATGTTTTACTCCTATTATATAATGAGGAGGGATCCGTTTACACCATGTTGAATTACACCAAATCTTACACCGCACATAACTTTTTATACAATATGAATTTAATTAATCCATCCGTTGATTAATAACTATACATCATCAAGATCATTTGTGTCAAATTTGAAAAAATTTAAACAACATTGAGTATGAATTCAAATAGCTCCATTTTCATATACTTTTAAGATATATATTTTGTTAATTTTGGCGTATGTAAATAAAGTACTAAATGATTTTGAATTTTTGAGAAATTTGATATAAATGATCTACATGATAGAAACTTTCAATCCAACGGTTGATTGGATTAAATTTGATTTGGTGTAAGAGTTATGTGCGGTGTAAGATTTGGTGTAATTCAACATGATGTAAACGGATCCCTCCTCTTATATAATTTCAAGACCGAATGTTGAATCCAGAGAGCTCCTCATGAAACGAAGGTCTCACAATAAAAGTTAGGAAAACCGGAACGTATGAGATATGTCATGTATAAGCAGCATTCATTATTAAAAAAATAAAAAAAATCTTAAAAAGGTATGTCTTATAGAATAACAGCCTTTCATAATAGTTTTAAAAAAATAAAAAAATCTTGAAAATATATATCTTATGGACTAACATCTTTTCATAATAAAAAAGGGAAGAAATAAATACCATATTATTAACAAAAAAAACAAGTTTAAATATTATAACAACTAACTCCAAAAAAAATATAACTTCTCAAGCTTTTAAATTTACATCCAGTTTCAATATATATATATATATATATATATATATATATATATATATATATATATATTTACATCCAAAACTTTTTTAAACAATACGATTTAAGGTAATATTTAATCTTAAATTCGATAGTTATGCTAAAATAATATTTTAGATTGCACAATTTTTTTTAAAAAAAATATTACATTTGCCAAATATTAAACGCACAACAAAATTTATTTTTCAATTTAACATCTTTATTTTTAATTAATGAACTAAGATTAAACCATTACAACTGACAATATTTATTTACCATTTAAATTGGACTACAAAAAAATGTTTTCTGGGTGTGGGAAATAAAAAAAGTGTTTGGTTTAGGCAGGCCCAACTCAAACTTGGTTGCATACCCATCACAAACTTGGTTGCATACCCATCACAAATCTTGGGTTTTTATTTTGCCACCCAAAGTCTATGGATGCCACCCCAATTATTAAAATAATACCCATTATGTCCCTTTAAAAAAAACAAGTTTTTATACGGGTCGTAAGGGGATATTACGACCTCCCTTACGACTAATCCAAAATTGAAAGTCGTGAATGGATGCTACGACTAAAATGTCGTAATACCATCCTACGACTAAAATAATGTCGTAATACCATCCTACGACTAAAATGTCAGATATGAGTCAGATATGATTTTTCAAAATAGTTCATAACTAGCGTATCAAGATTACCATATGCTATTCAAACTTTAAGCTGCACTTAAACCATATTCCACCTACACCCAATTCTTCCCTTCCCTCGGCTCAAAAGAAAAGTTTACCAGTGCATTTAAAATCATGGTAACAACCTAGCTTGGGAACCAAATGTTCATTAAACACATAAACACCCAAATTCACAAACACAACACTTCAGACCACCAACCAAATTCACTGCGCTAACCAATTGAGAACCCTGTTTACTAAATCTTCAGTGACAGGAAAATTAAATTACCCCGGTTATCCATTTCACCGCCACTTCTTCAACCACAGCCAAGAACATCATGAGCATGCACATGCTCTAAAATATAAAAGCCATTGGAATGAAGGAAAGTCATTAATGAACTTGTATAACAAATAATATAAATCACAAAAAAAAAAAAATACTAATATTTTTATATATTTGACAAATTATGCACAAGTCAAGACTCAAGACTTGCGAGAGAAAAGGATTAGGACTCAGAAGTAAATAGTTCTCAGTCTCACCATCTGTTACATTTAGATGCTTGCCACATCTAAAAGCCATTGAATTTGTGGTCATAGGATGGTATTACAACATTTTAGTCGTAGCATCCATTCACGACTTTCAATTTTGGATTACGACCCGATGGTCGTAATACCCCCTTACGACCCGTACAAAAACTTGTTTTTTTTTAAAAGGGGCATAATGGATATTATTTTAATAATTGGGGTGACATTCATAGACTTTGGGGTGGCAAAATAAAAACCCCAAATCTTGGTTAAAACATTTTTTTTATTCATAAATACAGTATTGTATTTAAACCCGTATACTAGGTTGCAGGTAATAGATCTAGGCCATTAATCTTGTATCTGACTCAAATCAATGGCAACAACCCTTGTCACCACTAGTGGTGCCAAAAAATTTGGCACCACATCAAACGTTAACTGCAAATATAGCTACGAATTCATGCTTTACCAATGGGTACTGCTACCACAACATACCCATTTCAGTTTAGAACCCCTGTTTTCCAATATGTCATCGGAATACAGTTCTGAATGCACTTTCGATATGTTGTTCTTGGAGTCCAAAATTTTGCGACACCATAATCTAGTACATGGTTTGCACGAGCACGTGAGAAGTTGAAGAATGAAATACCTTGTGAATGTTAATGACAGGTTGGAGAGGATGACTGATTAGGTTAGAGAGAGGATCGTGAGGAAGAGTGAGTGAGTTGGAGAATGAATATGGATGTGTGGGTGGATTGATGAGATTAAGGAGATGAGGGCATTTTGGGGTTCAAAAACTCAACTGTGGGGCCAAAAACCAAATCTCCAATTTTTGAAGTTGCTTCATGAGCATTGAGAAACTTTGGGTGCAAGTGCTGTAACATAAATATTTATGTTACAACACTTGCACCCAAAGTTTCTCATACTCACGAAGCAACTTCCAAAACAAGTTTGCCAAGCATAGAAATATTATCCATACGAGACTCAACAACAACAACAACTAAGCCTTTGTCCCACTAGGTGGGGTCGACTACATGGATCAAACGACGCCATAAAGGCCTATCATAAATTATGTCTTTTGATAAGGCATTGATTGCCATATCCTTCTCAATTGTTTCGCCTATAGTTTTTCTAGGTCTTCCTCTTCCTCTAGCCCTTGTAGTACCCTCCATTTGGTCTACCCTCCTAACCGGGGCTTCCACTGGTCTCCTCCACACATGCCCAAACCACCTAAGACGAGATTCAACCATTTTTTCATTATCCATACGAGACTCACAAAGACCAAATTCATCTACCATGTTTCCACTCCCCAAAGTTTTAGGGAATTATCTAAGTCTGGGTACTAGGCTGGTTGATAGCATGGCTCGCCCACTAGGTACCAGTGTGGCACACCCAGTGAGACCGGGGTGTTACATTAAAAAAGTGATGTACCATGGAATAATTGAAGTCTGGGTACTAAGCTGGTTGGTAGCGTGGCTCGCCCCCTAGGTACCAGTGTGACACGCCCGATGGGACCGGGGCGTTACATTTAAAAAGGCGTGTCTTTTTTTTTTAAGGGTTTGCTTAATCAGACATAAGGGCTAGGGGTTAAATAATCAAAAAGAAGAAAAATGTATTCAAAAGATAAACACAATACTTCTACATATTAGCTTTACAATGCAAACATTAATTATAGAAGGTTAAGAAAATCTTTTTTTTAAATATTATAATTTTGATGCTACATATTTAAATACAAGTTGCCCCATCTGCTAAAAAATCTTGAATCTGTCATTGGGACTGGCAAGTAGCCAAAGCAAGGCATTCTGTGTCAAGCGATTATGAGCAGAGGAGAGGATTATGCTGCTTGATGTTCCAGAGCATGGATGTAAAATCAAAGAAGGGCAGCTCATAGCTGAGATTTTTAAAATGAAATTCCACTCCTGACTCAGCACCCTCTGATTCCAGTGATGGGGTCAGTGCATCGATCAGAGACGACGAACGTGGAGTGCCAGAGACGGAAGCCATGATATAGAGAAGAAAAACACACTGAAGAAGTGAACACAGATGGCTAACGTTGTGCACCACTGACAGGGACAGGGAGGAGTGCTTCGTACACATGGGAAGAATTAGCAATTTTTGGAAAATCAACAGCAAAATAGTCACAGGATAATCAACGTAATGCCTTGATACCATATGGAAATAAAGAGGGTTTGAGAGAATTAGAAAAATTGTGTGTATATGATATTAGATATAAACCAGCCACACCTATATATAATTCTAATCTAAATCACGTGTGACTGTGAGTGTAGTGCAACTAGAACAAGCCTAGGCAAATAAGATTCCTAAAACACTACTGGTATGTTTGGACAGATGAGTAAGGTAGGGAAGGGAGGGGAGGACTAATTTTCATTTCTACCTAGAGAATTATAGCATGCACATAAAAACTTGTAAGTGATTACTGACTGGAAGGCCACATGAAAAGACTTCCCTCCCCTCTCTTACCCTTCAAGCTCCTCCATCCAAGCATAACCTAACAATCCTATCATTCTAACAGAACGCAAACTAGAGTAGCATGACATTAATCTGATATCTATTTTTTCAGCAAACAAACTAGACCTGGATGAAGAATACCATAGTTGCGGACATATAAGTGAATTGTGAATACACATTTGAACAATGCACCTTAACAAAATCAAGCCTGTCAAATGTACGTCATCCTTTACACTCCGTTTGGAAGTTGGAACTGAAGAAATTGAGAGGAGAGAAAAGAGGGAGAGAGAGAATAGGTGGATAAGTTGGAACCTCTCCCGTTTGGTTGTAGAAAGAAAATGGAAAGAGAGAAAACTAATTGTGGGACCTACCTAAAAAAAGTTCTCTCCAGTATCGGCGAGAAAACGGCAGAGAGAAGAGAGTTTTTATACTAAATTCCAAGATTACCCTCAATCATCATCCTCTTCTTCCGTCGGTGGTGGGACTGCGGCTTTGGGTAGAGCTCGTGTCAGAGGGGATCTGCCTAGAAGTGTTAAGGCTCCACCAGATTTTCAGAAGGTGGAGATGAAAGTCCTTGCATCTTGGCATTCCGAAAAACAATTCAAAATTATCATAAATAATAATAATAATAATAATAATAATAATAATAATAATAATAATAATAATAATAATAATAATAGTTGTTGTTTGTTTTTAATCAATGAGATTAATAGGAAGATGAGTAGATGATGGGATTGAATCAGAATGGGAAAAGGTAGAACATGCAGTGTGAGTGTGTGATAGCAAAGTGATGGTAAAGCTTTTTGCAGGCTCATGTTAAAGAAGAAGTAGAAGAGAACATGTTACTACTGGAAATAAGTCAAAGGCGAAGTAGAAGATGAGTCGAGAATGCAATAATATTTTTATACTTTTATTTTTTAAAAGTGCATTTATATCTTTTTAATACCAGTTTATTATTTAAATAACCTAAAAATTGTTTTATCAAAATGGCTTATCCATTGTGCTCAAGGAAATGGTAAGCCATTTTGATAAAATTATTAATTTCTCTTCATCTACTTTTCTCTTCAACCAAACGGAGGAGGAGAAAACTCAACACTTTTTTCTTTCATATTTCTCTTCCTTTTCTCTCATTCCAAACAACTAAAAAATCCACTCATTTTCTCCTTCTTTTCTCTCTTCTTATTTTCTCTCTCCCCTACTTCTCTCTTCTCATTTTTTTCCCTACTACCAAACAAAGTGTTAGAGCAAAATTTGACGACCACACTGCCAAAACATAATTAGAACCTAGAGGTTTATATTCTTAGTAGGATGGAATAGTCCAACCAATCAATAAGTAACAAAGTCCACCACATCTCCAGAAATGAGTGAAAAATATAGCAAGGTGTCTGGAACAGGAAGCTCAGAGGCAATATATATATATATATATATATATATATATATATATATATATATATCACCTCGTCCTCAAAAAACTTCCATCATACAGCAAATTAATTTATCGAAGCAGTAATAAAACGCGAAAAAAAGGTTGCAGTACAAACACATAGCAGACAGACAGGAGCTACTATAAGTACAAAAAAGTAGTCAAATAAAAGGAACTGTATTCAGTATTTCAATCCATTCAAAAACTATATCAATTCTAACACTAGAAAGTTGCGAGGATAATAAATACGTATCCATCAGTGGAATTAAGAGAATAGACAAGAGTTTACTTTCAGGCAGAGGCAACTCCAAAGTTTTCTAGCTTTTCACAATGAGGAGTAGGCAGATTCCTATTCCAAGTACGCCTCTGCAACTCTATTTGACAATAACGATTGAGCATACTCCTATAATCCTTTATGATATTTTCCTCAATCTTTGCGCGAGCAGGACTCCCAGGCGGATAGTTAGCATCAAAACCTTGAGATTTCACAAAAAACTGAACCCCATGCTCCTCTGTCGTCTTCGGAATCTGATACGAGTAATTCTTTTGCAAAGAGTAGTTCGGTTCCGAAAACGGCAAGTACGCGAGCAACAAAATGATCAAGAATGGCAAAAGTTGAATAAGCAGCATTATATTAATTCCCGATCCGCCCTGAGATTCCTGCCTATTGTTATAACTCGCCGTCGTTCCTCGTGGTCTATAAACACGATTTCTATCAAACACATTGGAATGTCCAAAGAATGCCCTAAATATCTCGTCCGGATCAAACTCATCCTCGAAAAAATCATGCGTGGTCGTCGCTCTGCGCCTCCGGTGCCTCGCATTAGTGTAATTCTGCTGGTTGTATTCGAACTCGTCGACTAGTCCCGTTTGATCATACTGCCTCCTCGAACTATCATCGCTCAAACATTTAAAAGCTTTAGAAACTTTCTTAAACGCGTCTTCGGAGCCCGGAGCTTTGTTCTTATCGGGATGAACTTTCAACGAGATTTTCCTATAAGCCTTTCTAATCTCCTCAACGGAACATCTTCTCTCAACGCCGAGAATTGCGTAATAATCGGATTTCCCCTTAATTTCCCTAATCAGTTGAACATTTTCTTGAGTGTAATTTCTCACATGGTTCGAACCTTCGTTCGTCGGCGTCTTCGCTCTGGCGGTGGCGGTGGCGGAAGAGGACGGAGAATCGAGGCGGTGGCACTGGTTGAGCAAGGAATCGACGGGGAGATTGTGATTGAGACGCTTTGCGATTCTGATGAATTTGAGGGCGCGATCTCTGTTACCGGTCGCAATCGCTTCCTCGGCGATGCGAAGACATCTCAATGCTTCGTCCTTGTTACCATCCATATTTGTTTTGCCCTAACTTCTTTGGAATTCAAAAAACCTAGAAAAGAGTAAGAAGAAACAATATATGAAAGAAGATTCAGAAACCTAATTCATATCTGGTTGATTGAAAATACTTGGAGGAAGGAAAGGTGAGGAATGGAATTGGCGATGAGAGTGAGAATGGAGGGGGCATGAGCTACCCGCTCCATTTTTTTTTTTTTTTCCTTCCGTTTCAAACCAATGTTAATGAAGGATTTTAAAAGAATAAACTGTCAATTTCGTCCCTGACTTTTCAAACCAATGTTAATGAAGGATTTTAAAAGACTAAACTGTCATTTTCGTCCCCGACTTTGTTAAGAGTCCTCAATTTAATCTTGACATTACGAAAATTCCCTTTTGGTCCCTGACTTTGTAAAAAAGTCTTCACGTTAGTCCCTCGTTAAGTTTTCCGTCATCCACTGTTAACGGCTGTCCCACGTGGCAGTTAACAGAGCTAAAAACGACGTCGTTTTATGGTTCAGGGACTAAAGTGAAAAAAATTAGAAGGGACTAAAGTGAAAAAATGTCAGGGACCACTTCCTCCACCGTCCTCCTTCTCCCTCGTGGCTCCCTTCCTCCGTCGTCCCTCTTCTTCTGCTCATCTCAACCGCTGCTCATCTGCTAATATGGTTTGAGTCTTGCTAAAGTATTAAGTATCATTTTGACAAAGTGCAGCTGTTGAGAAAGAACTGGAAACCACCATATACAAGGCTGGTGATAGTAATTTTGGGGATCTGCAGAAGATTGGATGGGCCAGAAGTAGCCGAACTGACAAAGGAGTAATTCACGATCCCTTCTTTGTAAACTAAATTTAAATAGTTTTCTGTTCTTATTTTTCGGTATGAATTTAGGCAGGATATATATGATTGCTTATTTCATCTTTATTTAATGTGTATGCACATTAGGTTCATTCTCTGGCAACAATGATATTCTTTAAGATGGAAATACCAAAAAACTCTTGGAGTGAAGATCCTAATGGCATTGCCCTGGCAGATTGTATTAACTCTTATCTTCCTTGTGATATCAAAGTTTTCAGCGTGTTCCCTTCACAAAGGTAAGGCCTGAAACCAAGTTCATTGTTGAGTATTCATTATTCATTATATAAAAGAATTGCTGAAATGTAATGTTTGTTTCTAGAATCATAACTTTTAAAATGAAATGAAACTGGATTTTTGTTTACATTTTGGATGCCCTTATTGATGGAATTCTGAGTCTCTTCCACTCTTTTGTTCTTTTCTCTAATTTTGTTTTTCTTTGGCTCTTGGACCCAGGAGCTTTGATCCCAGGAGGGAGTGCATTTTGCGGAAGTATTCCTACCTCCTCCCTGCTGAAGTTATTGGTATCCCAAGCCACTCTTGCAATGATGAAATTGATTACGACATATCTGAGTTCAATGATATCCTTAATGCATTTGAGGTGTGGTATTCTAGTCTCTTTTTTATCCTCTTATAATATCATAGCGAAATCCTCTTTTATTTTGTATCAGTAATGAAACATTGTCATGAACAGTTTTAGCAGATGAGCAGCGGTTGAGATGAGCAGAAGAAGAGGGGCGGCGGAGGAAGGGGACCACGAGTGAGAAGAAGGACGGTGGAGGAAGTGGTCCCTGACATTTTTTCACTTTAGTCCCTTCTAATTTTTTTCACTTTAGTCCCTGAACCATAAAATGACGTCGTTTTTAGCTTTGTTAACTGCCACGTGGGACAGCCGTTAACAGTGGATGACGGAAAACTTAACGAGGGACTAACGTGAGGACTTTTTTACAAAGTGAGGGACCAAAAGGGAATTTTCGTAATGTCAGGGACTAAATTGAGGACTCTTGACAAAGTCAGGGACGAAAGTGACAGTTTAGTCGATTTTAAAATTTGGCTGGGGTATAATAGGAATATTAAGAATAGAGCATAATGGTCATTATTTTAGAAAGGAGCATGATAGCCCGCCCCATTTTTTAAAGAAAAATGATTTAAAGACCTTCAAGCCTGCAAACTTACATATAAGATAATCACATTTGTTATTTTCAAGTTAAAAAAGAATTAAATAAAAGAACTTAAATGACAATGTCAAGATCCTAGTGTGTAGACTTATGAGTAAGTCTCTTTACGTAAGTCTCTCAATCATTGCTCTCTTTTAAAACCTTGACCAAGAAGGACACTATTTTCTTTCTCATTTCATCCACTTTATCGTTCTTCTCTACCAAGTTGTCGCCACGAGATCTATCGCAGACTGCACCATCGTGAGCTCTCTTTTGCGAGCCTTTTGAACCTCCGAATTTTAATATTAGAAATGTTTTTTAAGCTTATTTATATCTTTAGTTCATAAAAGTTCAGTGTGTTTTGATTTTAGTCTCTAAAATTTATTTTGATCGTGACTGATACTTAGATTTCAAATGTTTTAGTTTTGGTCCCGTTATTAAGAAAAATTTGTTATTTGCTAATGTCGCTAGCCGAATACCAAATCAGCAAGCAGCTTCGCTAGCCACGTGGTGTGATGTGACGCCAAATAAGTGATATGACGTGGATGATACCGACCAATGGACACAAAATGGTCACATACGTAAAATGGTCGCATACGCAAAATTTTGCGCTCATGAGCCTGAATCATTATGTGTCACATCACCTATTTAGCACCTCCATTAAACACATGTGGTATTTCATTAACCACATCCACATATAACATATCCTTTTTAATAGAGGAGATCAAAACCAAAATGTTTGAAAAATTAAGGATTAATTCGGGTCAAAATCATTTTTAGAGACTAAAACCAAAGTAAGATAATCTTTTAAGGACAAAAACATAAATAAGTCTTTTTTTTACTCTTTATTCATCTTTTCTATTATATAAAAAATATACAATTGGATTTTTCATATTACTCATTTTTGAAATGCTGGTTTATTAATAAAAGTTGGACATTCTTCACCAATTGTGGTATCCACGTGACATTGCTAACCATTTCAGTTTTTGATTATTTTCCTGCTTTTGAAATTTGAAAACAAATAGAATTGTCAACCACAAGAACTAAAGTAAAGTAAATTAAACATAAAATTGCAGGGGAATTTCTAAATGCATTATTGTTTTACTATCAACATCCATTGATTTATAATATTTGTCATAAACTTCCGAAAATACCCTCTTTACATGTTAACTTTTTTTTGGGTTTACATGGGAGGTTTGGGACTAGAACCCATGACCTGGGGGAGGGGAAAATCCTAAATATCCCTGCAGCCACCAACTGGGTTGTCTTACGCGGACACATGTTAACTTTAATTAAAATTACCACGCATTCTTCTTCTGCCACTCATTCACCCTATTCAATTTCCTCTACTGCACACTCAACACACACCCAAACCTATATTCTTCTACTACTACTTCAAAGCTCAAGGTTCACCATTAACACAAGGACAAGTTTCAATTCTCCAGTTTCAAGGCTTGTTGTGTTTGTTCTTCTTCTCCATTTTCAAAGGTACACGCCTTCTTCTTCATTCTAGGGTTTAGGTTTTTGTTTCAAAATAGGGTGTTGGGTTTATCCATCTTCAAGGTTTGGAATTAGTCTTGCATTTTTCGTGTTGGTTCCGGTGTCTGCTAAATAGATATGGCACACTGATCGGAAAGTAAACAAGTTTTTTTTTGTTTTTGTTCTTACTGTTGTTGGAATAATTGATGGTATTGGCTAATGTCACCCAAGAGGGGGGAGGGGGGGGGGTGAATTGGGTGTTTATAAAAACATTGAAAATCAATCGAATCAAACGTTCTTAAAAGATTTAAAGAGTTTTAAACGACGGAAGACTTAAAGAACGATTGAAAACGTTTTTAAGCGCAAAATAATAAGAATATTTATATTTATATTGAAAACGTATTATTCACGAGATTGAGAAGATAAACACAAAGAAAACGCAATACTCGTGCTATATAGATTCAAATACGATTATTCGCAAAATATAATTAACACAATATAAAAGCGAAAAGTAAAGAGATAAGGGATAGAGAAATTTGCACCGGGGATTTTTATCTTGGTTCAGCAAACAACGCCTACATCCAGTCCTCAAGCGACCCACTTGAGCTTTTCACTAAACCAAGACGCCACGCGTCCCCGAGTACAACCAGAGCGCCCCGCAAGCTACTAGGAATCTC